>OY744523.1:134235495-134587995 GCA_963556195.1 Sepiola atlantica
ATTTCCTTCTATAACATTACATTTATAAACTATGTTTGAGGTTAGACACTTCCCTCCTAATGAGCTTTCATTAACATATCTACCATTACATTGGGGTTCTAATTGAGGATTTGAATGGTTATTCGATACTCCAATATTTATTTTACGATTTATTTTAGTATTATTAGAAGCTATAATAGTAAAAGCTAAGTTTATTAATATTGAGTATGATAATTTTAGAGTCTTTTTTATTAATAATCATCCCCAATCTACTATCCCAATTTGGTAGAATTCTCTTGTTTAGGATATGCTTTACGTCCTATTACTACTAGCATTTGTTGTTTGGTTTAGTACAGGTTTAGATTTCACATAGATTTCACATATCATTTGCTGTTATATTTTTTTTACAGATTTTCCATCTGCATTACTTTCCGATGCACTCTTAACAAAATAAATTTTCTATATTGTATCCAGATCTTTCTAATGCTTCATTATAATATTGCTTCTTATTATTGAATATTTACTCATTGAAAGATAGCCTTGGTATTCTTTCAGAGATGTTTGAAATAAGTGCATTTTTTACAGACGGTGGATGTTTAAAATTACTGTGTATATAGTATCAAGTATAGCTTGGTTTATGGTAGGGGTTATAATTATCATTATTTAAATTTAATATCATATCCAAGAAGCTAACTATTTTATCATTCATGTCTATAGTTATTTTGAGATCTAATTTCTTAAAGAAGAAATTTAAAGCTTATATATATATATATATATATATATATATATATATATATATATATATATATATATATATATATGTGTGTGTTTTACGTTCAAGTTTTAAGTATTGCATGGAAAGTTTATAAAATTGAAATAAAAGCCAAATTAGCAATAGAAGATTAATTTTTTTTTTTTTTTCTTACATTAATCCTATCGATTACGGAATAAAATTCCTTCTTCAGGGGTGACCAGTATTGAGTCATTTTTTTTTTTTTTTTCATCAAAAAACAAGAATAAAGAAACTTATTTCTTTGTTAATTTGATAAACGTCTTAGATGGTACGACGTCAACGCCTTGATGTTATGAAATGGCGGTAGGATTCAAAACCGGTGACGAACGAGAGATGCGTTGGCACGCTGTCGAGTAATGTGTGTGTTTTACGTTCAAGTTTTAAGTATTGCATGGAAAGTTTATAAAATTGAAATAAAAGCCAAATTAGCAATACAAGATTAATTTATTTTTTTTTTTTCTTACATTAATCCTATCGATTACGGAATAAAATTCCTTCTTCAGGGGTGACCAGTATTGAGTCATTTTTTTTTTTTTTTTCATCAAAAAACAAGAATAAAGAAACTTATTTCTTTGTTAATTTGATAAACGTCTTAGATGGTACGACGTCAACGCCTTGATGTTATGAAATGGCGGTAGGATTCAAAACCGGTGACGAACGAGAGATGCGTTGGCACGCTGTCGAGTAATGTGTGTGTTTTACGTTCAAGTTTTAAGTATTGCATGGAAAGTTTATAAAATTGAAATAAAAGCCAAATTAGCAATACAAGATTAATTTTTTTTTTTTTTTTTCTTACATTAATCCTATCGATTACGGAATAAAATTCCTTCTTCAGGGGTGACCAGTATTGAGTCATTTTTTTTTTTTTTTTCATCAAAAAACAAGAATAAAGAAACTTATTTCTTTGTTAATTTGATAAACGTCTTAGATGGTACGACGTCAACGCCTTGATGTTATGAAATGGCGGTAGGATTCAAAACCGGTGACGAACGAGAGATGCGTTGGCACGCTGTCGAGTAATGTGTGTGTTTTACGTTCAAGTTTTAAGTATTGCATGGAAAGTTTATAAAATTGAAATAAAAGCCAAATTAGCAATACAAGATTAATTTATTTTTTTTTTTTCTTACATTAATCCTATCGATTACGGAATAAAATTCCTTCTTCAGGGGTGACCAGTATTGAGTCATTTTTTTTTTTTTTTTCATCAAAAAACAAGAATAAAGAAACTTATTTCTTTGTTAATTTGATAAACGTCTTAGATGGTACGACGTCAACGCCTTGATGTTATGAAATGGCGGTAGGATTCAAAACCGGTGACGAACGAGAGATGCGTTGGCACGCTGTCGAGTAATGTGTGTGTTTTACGTTCAAGTTTTAAGTATTGCATGGAAAGTTTATAAAATTGAAATAAAAGCCAAATTAGCAATACAAGATTAATTTTTTTTTTTTTTTTTCTTACATTAATCCTATCGATTACGGAATAAAATTCCTTCTTCAGGGGTGACCAGTATTGAGTCATTTTTTTTTTTTTTTTCATCAAAAAACAAGAATAAAGAAACTTATTTCTTTGTTAATTTGATAAACGTCTTAGATGGTACGACGTCAACGCCTTGATGTTATGAAATGGCGGTAGGATTCAAAACCGGTGACGAACGAGAGATGCGTTGGCACGCTGTCGAGTAATGTGTGTGTTTTACGTTCAAGTTTTAAGTATTGCATGGAAAGTTTATAAAATTGAAATAAAAGCCAAATTAGCAATACAAGATTAATTTATTTATTTTTTTTTCTTACATTAATCCTATCGATTACGGAATAAAATTCCTTCTTCAGGGGTGACCAGTATTGAGTCATTTTTTTTTTTTTTTTCATCAAAAAACAAGAATAAAGAAACTTATTTCTTTGTTAATTTGATAAACGTCTTAGATGGTACGACGTCAACGCCTTGATGTTATGAAATGGCGGTAGGATTCAAAACCGGTGACGAACGAGAGATGCGTTGGCACGCTGTCGAGTAATGTGTGTGTTTTACGTTCAAGTTTTAAGTATTGCATGGAAAGTTTATAAAATTGAAATAAAAGCCAAATTAGCAATACAAGATTAATTAATTTTTTTTTTTTCTTACATTAATCCTATCGATTACGGAATAAAATTCCTTCTTCAGGGGTGACCAGTATTGAGTCATTTTTTTTTTTTTTTCATCAAAAAACAAGAATAAAGAAACTTATTTCTTTGTTAATTTGATAAACGTCTTAGATGGTACGACGTCAACGCCTTGATGTTATGAAATGGCGGTAGGATTCAAAACCGGTGACGAACGAGAGATGCGTTGGCACGCTGTCGAGTAATGTGTGTGTTTTACGTTCAAGTTTTAAGTATTGCATGGAAAGTTTATAAAATTGAAATAAAAGCCAAATTAGCAATACAAGATTAATTTATTTATTTTTTTTTCTTACATTAATCCTATCGATTACGGAATAAAATTCCTTCTTCAGGGGTGACCAGTATTGAGTCATTTTTTTTTTTTTTTCATCAAAAAACAAGAATAAAGAAACTTATTTCTTTGTTAATTTGATAAACGTCTTAGATGGTACGACGTCAACGCCTTGATGTTATGAAATGGCGGTAGGATTCAAAACCGGTGACGAACGAGAGATGCGTTGGCACGCTGTCGAGTAATGTGTGTGTTTTACGTTCAAGTTTTAAGTATTGCATGGAAAGTTTATAAAATTGAAATAAAAGCCAAATTAGCAATACAAGATTAATTTATTTATTTTTTTTTCTTACATTAATCCTATCGATTACGGAATAAAATTCCTTCTTCAGGGGTGACCAGTATTGAGTCATTTTTTTTTTTTTTTCATCAAAAAACAAGAATAAAGAAACTTATTTCTTTGTTAATTTGATAAACGTCTTAGATGGTACGACGTCAACGCCTTGATGTTATGAAATGGCGGTAGGATTCAAAACCGGTGACGAACGAGAGATGCGTTGGCACGCTGTCGAGTAATGTGTGTGTTTTACGTTCAAGTTTTAAGTATTGCATGGAAAGTTTATAAAATTGAAATAAAAGCCAAATTAGCAATACAAGATTAATTTATTTTTTTTTTTTCTTACATTAATCCTATCGATTACGGAATAAAATTCCTTCTTCAGGGGTGACCAGTATTGAGTCATTTTTTTTTTTTTTTTCATCAAAAAACAAGAATAAAGAAACTTATTTCTTTGTTAATTTGATAAACGTCTTAGATGGTACGACGTCAACGCCTTGATGTTATGAAATGGCGGTAGGATTCAAAACCGGTGACGAACGAGAGATGCGTTGGCACGCTGTCGAGTAATGTGTGTGTTTTACGTTCAAGTTTTAAGTATTGCATGGAAAGTTTATAAAATTGAAATAAAAGCCAAATTAGCAATACAAGATTAATTTATTTTTTTTTTTCTTACATTAATCCTATCGATTACGGAATAAAATTCCTTCTTCAGGGGTGACCAGTATTGAGTCATTTTTTTTTTTTTCATCAAAAAACAAGAATAAAGAAACTTATTTCTTTGTTAATTTGATAAACGTCTTAGATGGTACGACGTCAACGCCTTGATGTTATGAAATGGCGGTAGGATTCAAAACCGGTGACGAACGAGAGATGCGTTGGCACGCTGTCGAGTAATGTGTGTGTTTTACGTTCAAGTTTTAAGTATTGCATGGAAAGTTTATAAAATTGAAATAAAAGCCAAATTAGCAATACAAGATTAATTTATTTTATTTTTTTTCTTACATTAATCCTATCGATTACGGAATAAAATTCCTTCTTCAGGGGTGACCAGTATTGAGTCATTTTTTTTTTTTTTTTCATCAAAAAACAAGAATAAAGAAACTTATTTCTTTGTTAATTTGATAAACGTCTTAGATGGTACGACGTCAACGCCTTGATGTTATGAAATGGCGGTAAAATTCAAAACCGGTGACGAACGAGAGATGCGTTGGCACGCTGTCGAGTAATGTGTGTGTTTTACGTTCAAGTTTTAAGTATTGCATGGAAAGTTTATAAAATTGAAATAAAAGCCAAATTAGCAATACAAGATTAATTTTTTTTTTTTTTCTTACATTAATCCTATCGATTACGGAATAAAATTCCTTCTTCAGGGGTGACCAGTATTGAGTCATTTTTTTTTTTTTTTCATCAAAAAACAAGAATAAAGAAACTTATTTCTTTGTTAATTTGATAAACGTCTTAGATGGTACGACGTCAACGCCTTGATGTTATGAAATGGCGGTAGGATTCAAAACCGGTGACGAACGAGAGATGCGTTGGCACGCTGTCGAGTAATGTGTGTGTTTTACGTTCAAGTTTTAAGTATTGCATGGAAAGTTTATAAAATTGAAATAAAAGCCAAATTAGCAATACAAGATTAATTAATTTTTTTTTTTTCTTACATTAATCCTATCGATTACGGAATAAAATTCCTTCTTCAGGGGTGACCAGTATTGAGTCATTTTTTTTTTTTTCATCAAAAAACAAGAATAAAGAAACTTATTTCTTTGTTAATTTGATAAACGTCTTAGATGGTACGACGTCAACGCCTTGATGTTATGAAATGGCGGTAGGATTCACAACCGGTGACGAACGAGAGATGCGTTGGCACGCTGTCGAGTAATGTGTGTGTTTTACGTTCAAGTTTTAAGTATTGCATGGAAAGTTTATAAAATTGAAATAAAAGCCAAATTAGCAATACAAGATTAATTTTTTTTTTTTTTTTCTTACATTAATCCTATCGATTACGGAATAAAATTCCTTCTTCAGGGGTGACCAGTATTGAGTCATTTTTTTTTTTTTTTCATCAAAAAACAAGAATAAAGAAACTTATTTCTTTGTTAATTTGATAAACGTCTTAGATGGTACGACGTCAACGCCTTGATGTTATGAAATGGCGGTAGGATTCAAAACCGGTGACGAACGAGAGATGCGTTGGCACGCTGTCGAGTAATGTGTGTGTTTTACGTTCAAGTTTTAAGTATTGCATGGAAAGTTTATAAAATTGAAATAAAAGCCAAATTAGCAATACAAGATTAATTTATTATTTTTTTTTTCTTACATTAATCCTATCGATTACGGAATAAAATTCCTTCTTCAGGGGTGACCAGTATTGAGTCATTTTTTTTTTTTTTTCATCAAAAAACAAGAATAAAGAAACTTATTTCTTTGTTAATTTGATAAACGTCTTAGATGGTACGACGTCAACGCCTTGATGTTATGAAATGGCGGTAGGATTCAAAACCGGTGACGAACGAGAGATGCGTTGGCACGCTGTCGAGTAATGTGTGTGTTTTACGTTCAAGTTTTAAGTATTGCATGGAAAGTTTATAAAATTGAAATAAAAGCCAAATTAGCAATACAAGATTAATTTATTTTATTTTTTTTCTTACATTAATCCTATCGATTACGGAATAAAATTCCTTCTTCAGGGGTGACCAGTATTGAGTCATTTTTTTTTTTTTTTTAATCAAAAAAAAAGAATAAAGAAACTTATTTCTTTGTTAATTTGATAAACGTCTTAGATGGTACGACGTCAACGCCTTGATGTTATGAAATGGCGGTAGGATTCAAAACCGGTGACGAACGAGAGATGCGTTGGCACGCTGTCGAGTAATGTGTGTGTTTTACGTTCAAGTTTTAAGTATTGCATGGAAAGTTTATAAAATTGAAATAAAAGCCAAATTAGCAATACAAGATTAATTTATTTTTTTTTTTATTTTTTTTACATTAATCCTATCGATTACGGAATAAAATTCCTTCTTCAGGGGTGACCAGTATTGAGTCATTTTTTTTTTTTTTTTCATCAAAAAACAAGAATAAAGAAACTTATTTCTTTGTTAATTTGATAAACGTCTTAGATGGTACGACGTCAACGCCTTGATGTTATGAAATGGCGGTAGGATTCAAAACCGGTGACGAACGAGAGATGCGTTGGCACGCTGTCGAGTAATATGTGTGTTTTACGTTCAAGTTTTAAGTATTGCATGGAAAGTTTATAAAATTGAAATAAAAGCCAAATTAGCAATACAAGATTAATTTTTTTTTTTTTTTTTCTTACATTAATCCTATCGATTACGGAATAAAATTCCTTCTTAAGGGGTGACCAGTATTGAGTCATTTTTTTTTTTTTTTTTTTTTCATCAAAAAACAAGAATAAAGAAACTTATTTCTTTGTTAATTTGATAAACGTCTTAGATGGTACGACGTCAACGCCTTGATGTTATGAAATGGCGGTAGGATTCAAAACCGGTGACGAACGAGAGATGCGTTGGCACGCTGTCGAGTAATGTGTGTGTTTTACGTTCAAGTTTTAAGTATTGCATGGAAAGTTTATAAAATTGAAATAAAAGCCAAATTAGCAATACAAGATTAATTTATTTATTTTTTTTTCTTACATTAATCCTATCGATTACGGAATAAAATTCCTTCTTCAGGGGTGACCAGTATTGAGTCATTTTTTTTTTTTTTTCATCAAAAAACAAGAATAAAGAAACTTATTTCTTTGTTAATTTGATAAACGTCTTAGATGGTACGACGTCAACGCCTTGATGTTATGAAATGGCGGTAGGATTCAAAACCGGTGACGAACGAGAGATGCGTTGGCACGCTGTCGAGTAATGTGTGTGTTTTACGTTCAAGTTTTAAGTATTGCATGGAAAGTTTATAAAATTGAAATAAAAGCCAAATTAGCAATACAAGATTAATTTATTTTTATTTTTTTCTTACATCAATCCTATCGATTACGGAATAAAATTCCTTCTTCAGGGGTGACCAGTATTGAGTCATTTTTTTTTTTTTTTTCATCAAAAAACAAGAATAAAGAAACTTATTTCTTTGTTAATTTGATAAACGTCTTAGATGGTACGACGTCAACGCCTTGATGTTATGAAATGGCGGTAGGATTCAAAACCGGTGACGAACGAGAGATGCGTTGGCACGCTGTCGAGTAATGTGTGTGTTTTACGTTCAAGTTTTAAGTATTGCATGGAAAGTTTATAAAATTGAAATAAAAGCCAAATTAGCAATACAAGATTAATTTATTTTTTTTTTTTCTTACATTAATCCTATCGATTACGGAATAAAATTCCTTCTTCAGGGGTGACCAGTATTGAGTCATTTTTTTTTTTTTTTTCATCAAAAAACAAGAATAAAGAAACTTATTTCTTTGTTAATTTGATAAACGTCTTAGATGGTACGACGTCAACGCCTTGATGTTATGAAATGGCGGTAGGATTCAAAACCGGTGACGAACGAGAGATGCGTTGGCACGCTGTCGAGTAATGTGTGTGTTTTACGTTCAAGTTTTAAGTATTGCATGGAAAGTTTATAAAATTGAAATAAAAGCCAAATTAGCAATACAAGATTAATTTATTTTTTTTTTTTCTTACATTAATCCTATCGATTACGGAATAAAATTCCTTCTTCAGGGGTGACCAGTATTGAGTCATTTTTTTTTTTTTTTTCATCAAAAAACAAGAATAAAGAAACTTATTTCTTTGTTAATTTGATAAACGTCTTAGATGGTACGACGTCAACGCCTTGATGTTATGAAATGGCGGTAGGATTCAAAACCGGTGACGAACGAGAGATGCGTTGGCACGCTGTCGAGTAATGTGTGTGTTTTACGTTCAAGTTTTAAGTATTGCATGGAAAGTTTATAAAATTGAAATAAAAGCCAAATTAGCAATACAAGATTAATTTTTTTTTTTTTTTCTTACATTAATCCTATCGATTACGGAATAAAATTCCTTCTTCAGGGGTGACCAGTATTGAGTCATTTTTTTTTTTTTTTTCATCAAAAAACAAGAATAAAGAAACTTATTTCTTTGTTAATTTGATAAACGTCTTAGATGGTACGACGTCAACGCCTTGATGTTATGAAATGGCGGTAGGATTCAAAACCGGTGACGAACGAGAGATGCGTTGGCACGCTGTCGAGTAATGTGTGTGTTTTACGTTCAAGTTTTAAGTATTGCATGGAAAGTTTATAAAATTGAAATAAAAGCCAAATTAGCAATACAAGATTAATTTATTTTTTTTTTTTCTTACATTAATCCTATCGATTACGGAATAAAATTCCTTCTTCAGGGGTGACCAGTATTGAGTCATTTTTTTTTTTTTTTTCATCAAAAAACAAGAATAAAGAAACTTATTTCTTTGTTAATTTGATAAACGTCTTAGATGGTACGACGTCAACGCCTTGATGTTATGAAATGGCGGTAGGATTCAAAACCGGTGACGAACGAGAGATGCGTTGGCACGCTGTCGAGTAATGTGTGTGTTTTACGTTCAAGTTTTAAGTATTGCATGGAAAGTTTATAAAATTGAAATAAAAGCCAAATTAGCAATACAAGATTAATTTATTTATTTTTTTTTCTTACATTAATCCTATCGATTACGGAATAAAATTCCTTCTTCAGGGGTGACCAGTATTGAGTCATTTTTTTTTTTTCATCAAAAAACATAAATAAAGAAACTTATTTCTTTGTTAATTTGATAAACGTCTTAGATGGTACGACGTCAACGCCTTGATGTTATGAAATGGCGGTAGGATTCAAAACCGGTGACGAACGAGAGATGCGTTGGCACGCTGTCGAGTAATGTGTGTGTTTTACGTTCAAGTTTTAAGTATTGCATGGAAAGTTTATAAAATTGAAATAAAAGCCAAATTAGCAATACAAGATTAATTTATTTTTTTTTTTATTTTTTTTACATTAATCCTATCGATTACGGAATAAAATTCCTTCTTCAGGGGTGACCAGTATTGAGTCATTTTTTTTTTTTTTTTCATCAAAAAACAAGAATAAAGAAACTTATTTCTTTGTTAATTTGATAAACGTCTTAGATGGTACGACGTCAACGCCTTGATGTTATGAAATGGCGGTAGGATTCAAAACCGGTGACGAACGAGAGATGCGTTGGCACGCTGTCGAGTAATATGTGTGTTTTACGTTCAAGTTTTAAGTATTGCATGGAAAGTTTATAAAATTGAAATAAAAGCCAAATTAGCAATACAAGATTAATTTTTTTTTTTTTTTTTCTTACATTAATCCTATCGATTACGGAATAAAATTCCTTCTTAAGGGGTGACCAGTATTGAGTCATTTTTTTTTTTTTTTTTTTTTCACAAAAAACAAGAATAAAGAAACTTATTTCTTTGTTAATTTGATAAACGTCTTAGATGGTACGACGTCAACGCCTTGATGTTATGAAATGGCGGTAGGATTCAAAACCGGTGACGAACGAGAGATGCGTTGGCACGCTGTCGAGTAATGTGTGTGTTTTACGTTCAAGTTTTAAGTATTGCATGGAAAGTTTATAAAATTGAAATAAAAGCCAAATTAGCAATACAAGATTAATTTATTTTTTTTTTTTTCTTACATTAATCCTATCGATTACGGAATAAAATTCCTTCTTCAGGGGTGACCAGTATTGAGTCATTTTTTTTTTTTTTTCATCAAAAAACAAGAATAAAGAAACTTATTTCTTTGTTAATTTGATAAACGTCTTAGATGGTACGACGTCAACGCCTTGATGTTATGAAATGGCGGTAGGATTCAAAACCGGTGACGAACGAGAGATGCGTTGGCACGCTGTCGAGTAATGTGTGTGTTTTACGTTCAAGTTTTAAGTATTGCATGGAAAGTTTATAAAATTGAAATAAAAGCCAAATTAGCAATACAAGATTAATTTATTTTTATTTTTTTCTTACATCAATCCTATCGATTACGGAATAAAATTCCTTCTTCAGGGGTGACCAGTATTGAGTCATTTTTTTTTTTTTTTTCATCAAAAAACAAGAATAAAGAAACTTATTTCTTTGTTAATTTGATAAACGTCTTAGATGGTACGACGTCAACGCCTTGATGTTATGAAATGGCGGTAGGATTCAAAACCGGTGACGAACGAGAGATGCGTTGGCACGCTGTCGAGTAATGTGTGTGTTTTACGTTCAAGTTTTAAGTATTGCATGGAAAGTTTATAAAATTGAAATAAAAGCCAAATTAGCAATACAAGATTAATTAATTTTTTTTTTTCTTACATTAATCCTATCGATTACGGAATAAAATTCCTTCTTCAGGGGTGACCAGTATTGAGTCATTTTTTTTTTTTTTTTCATCAAAAAACAAGAATAAAGAAACTTATTTCTTTGTTAATTTGATAAACGTCTTAGATGGTACGACGTCAACGCCTTGATGTTATGAAATGGCGGTAGGATTCAAAACCGGTGACGAACGAGAGATGCGTTGGCACGCTGTCGAGTAATGTGTGTGTTTTACGTTCAAGTTTTAAGTATTGCATGGAAAGTTTATAAAATTGAAATAAAAGCCAAATTAGCAATACAAGATTAATTTTTTTTTTTTTTTTCTTACATTAATCCTATCGATTACGGAATAAAATTCCTTCTTCAGGGGTGACCAGTATTGAGTCATTTTTTTTTTTTTTTTCATCAAAAAACAAGAATAAAGAAACTTATTTCTTTGTTAATTTGATAAACGTCTTAGATGGTACGACGTCAACGCCTTGATGTTATGAAATGGCGGTAGGATTCAAAACCGGTGACGAACGAGAGATGCGTTGGCACGCTGTCGAGTAATGTGTGTGTTTTACGTTCAAGTTTTAAGTATTGCATGGAAAGTTTATAAAATTGAAATAAAAGCCAAATTAGCAATACAAGATTAATTTTTTTTTTTTTTTTCTTACATTAATCCTATCGATTACGGAATAAAATTCCTTCTTCAGGGGTGACCAGTATTGAGTCATTTTTTTTTTTTTTTTCATCAAAAAACAAGAATAAAGAAACTTATTTCTTTGTTAATTTGATAAACGTCTTAGATGGTACGACGTCAACGCCTTGATGTTATGAAATGGCGGTAGGATTCAAAACCGGTGACGAACGAGAGATGCGTTGGCACGCTGTCGAGTAATGTGTGTGTTTTACGTTCAAGTTTTAAGTATTGCATGGAAAGTTTATAAAATTGAAATAAAAGCCAAATTAGCAATACAAGATTAATTTATTTTTTTTTTTTTCTTACATTAATCCTATCGATTACGGAATAAAATTCCTTCTTCAGGGGTGACCAGTATTGAGTCATTTTTTTTTTTTTTTCATCAAAAAACAAGAATAAAGAAACTTATTTCTTTGTTAATTTGATAAACGTCTTAGATGGTACGACGTCAACGCCTTGATGTTATGAAATGGCGGTAGGATTCAAAACCGGTGACGAACGAGAGATGCGTTGGCACGCTGTCGAGTAATGTGTGTGTTTTACGTTCAAGTTTTAAGTATTGCATGGAAAGTTTATAAAATTGAAATAAAAGCCAAATTAGCAATACAAGATTAATTAATTTATTTTTTTTTCTTACATTAATCCTATCGATTACGGAATAAAATTCCTTCTTCAGGGGTGACCAGTATTGAGTCATTTTTTTTTTTTTCATCAAAAAACATAAATAAAGAAACTTATTTCTTTGTTAATTTGATAAACGTCTTAGATGGTACGACGTCAACGCCTTGATGTTATGAAATGGCGGTAGGATTCAAAACCGGTGACGAACGAGAGATGCGTTGGCACGCTGTCGAGTAATGTGTGTGTTTTACGTTCAAGTTTTAAGTATTGCATGGAAAGTTTATAAAATTGAAATAAAAGCCAAATTAGCAATACAAGATTAATTTTTTTTTTTTTTCTTACATTAATCCTATCGATTACGGAATAAAATTCCTTCTTCAGGGGTGACCAGTATTGAGTCATTTTTTTTTTTTTTTTCATCAAAAAACAAGAATAAAGAAACTTATTTCTTTGTTAATTTGATAAACGTCTTAGATGGTACGACGTCAACGCCTTGATGTTATGAAATGGCGGTAGGATTCAAAACCGGTGACGAACGAGAGATGCGTTGGCACGCTGTCGAGTAATGTGTGTGTTTTACGTTCAAGTTTTAAGTATTGCATGGAAAGTTTATAAAATTGAAATAAAAGCCAAATTAGCAATACAAGATTAATTTATTTTTTTTTTTTTCTTACATTAATCCTATCGATTACGGAATAAAATTCCTTCTTCAGGGGTGACCAGTATTGAGTCATTTTTTTTTTTTTTTCATCAAAAAACAAGAATAAAGAAACTTATTTCTTTGTTAATTTGATAAACGTCTTAGATGGTACGACGTCAACGCCTTGATGTTATGAAATGGCGGTAGGATTCAAAACCGGTGACGAACGAGAGATGCGTTGGCACGCTGTCGAGTAATGTGTGTGTTTTACGTTCAAGTTTTAAGTATTGCATGGAAAGTTTATAAAATTGAAATAAAAGCCAAATTAGCAATACCATCTAAGACGTTTATCAAATTAACAAAGAAATAAGTTTCTTTATTCTTGTTTTTTGATGAAAAAAAAAAAAAAAAATGACTCAATACTGGTCACCCCTGAAGAAGGAATTTTATTCCGTAATCGATAGGATTAATGTAAGAAAAAAATAAAAAATAAATTAATCTTGTATTGCTAATTTGGCTTTTATTTCAATTTTATAAACTTTCCATGCAATACTTAAAACTTGAACGTAAAACACACACATTACTCGACAGCGTGCCAACGCATCTCTCGTTCGTCACCGGTTTTGAATCCTACCGCCATTTCATAACATCAAGGCGTTGACGTCGTACCATCTAAGACGTTTATCAAATTAACAAAGAAATAAGTTTCTTTATTCTTGTTTTTTGATGAAAAAAAAAAAAAAAAATGACTCAATACTGGTCACCCCTGAAGAAGGAATTTTATTCCGTAATCGATAGGATTAATGTAAGAAAAAAAAATAAATAAATTAATCTTGTATTGCTAATTTGGCTTTTATTTCAATTTTATAAACTTTCCATGCAATACTTAAAACTTGAACGTAAAACACACACATTACTCGACAGCGTGCCAACGCATCTCTCGTTCGTCACCGGTTTTGAATCCTACCGCCATTTCATAACATCAAGGCGTTGACGTCGTACCATCTAAGACGTTTATCAAATTAACAAAGAAATAAGTTTCTTTATTCTTGTTTTTTGATGAAAAAAAAAAAAAAATGACTCAATACTGGTCACCCCTGAAGAAGGAATTTTATTCCGTAATCGATAGGATTAATGTAAGAAAAAAAAAAAAAAAAATTAATCTTGTATTGCTAATTTGGCTTTTATTTCAATTTTATAAACTTTCCATGCAATACTTAAAACTTGAACGTAAAACACACACATTACTCGACAGCGTGCCAACGCATCTCTCGTTCGTCACCGGTTTTGAATCCTACCGCCATTTCATAACATCAAGGCGTTGACGTCGTACCATCTAAGACGTTTATCAAATTAACAAAGAAATAAGTTTCTTTATTCTTGTTTTTTGATGAAAAAAAAAAAAAAATGACTCAATACTGGTCACCCCTGAAGAAGGAATTTTATTCCGTAATCGATAGGATTAATGTAAGAAAAAATAAAAAATAAATTAATCTTGTATTGCTAATTTGGCTTTTATTTCAATTTTATATATATATATATATATAGTAAATATTATATTTTATTCTGACATTTCGAGCAGTCCTTTGCTCTTTGTCAAAGAATAATACGAAAGGAAGAAAATGAAGAAAAATTAAACTGTTGAGAAAACTGGAATTTTCAAAAGTGTGCAGTGTTCATTGCTTTTTTTCAACGTTTAAGTCAGTCGTTGAAAAAAGGAATGAACGCTGCACGCTTTTGAAAATTCCAGTTTTCTCAACAGTTTCATTTTTCTTCATTTCGTATCATTCTTTGACAAAGAGCGGAAGGCTGCTCGAAATATCAGAATAAAATATAATATTTACAAAAACAACAACATCGTTTTTATGCTTCATACATCACTAATCATCCTTAAAACACTTCTCTAGAAGCATACGTGAAATAACAAACAAATTTATATATATATATATATATATATATATATATATATATATATATATAATGTTTGGCACTATTTGAGTTGATGCGGCAAATGTGAGGGAGATAACTCGATTGTATTTTTTAATAAAATTTGACAGAACTAAGAGAGATAAGTTTTTTTTAAATGTAATTGGCTACGTAACTTTTTCATTTTTTTTTTATTTAAATGGGGAAAAGAAAAAAAAAACTTTTTTATTTGCTATGTAAAGAAAAAAAACCATTAATTAAAAATTTTTTTTAATTAGGTAAAAACTGTTTTCATTGGCTACTGGAATTTAATATTCTTGGGAATTTATTAATCATTTTTTGGAATTCATTATTCAAAATGCAATGTCAAATTTAAGATGTCCCTGTATCAATAAGGAATATATTGTTGAGCATGTATTCACTCCAGTCGAAATTAAAGATTTCGACTGGACTTTTACTTTGCTTGTACCTAAGCTAATGAAAAATGAATTACAACGGCAGCACACTAGGCTTTCCGACGGGGGATCTTCACTGACACCACTCACATGAGTCGAAGCCGAATTTAGGGTTTTGACCCTGATCCGTATCAACTGCAGAGTAATCCGAGGAAATGAACATATGGCTAGGTAATGCTAGTGGGATTCCATAAACTAGTCTTGCTGGGGAATATCCAAGATCCTCTATGATAGCTGCAGGGAAACCAAGGAGAGGTACATACTAAATACATCGTTGAGGATCAGGAGCTGCATGTAAAGCAGCTTTCAATTGCCGATGAAAACACTTGATCATTCCATTAGAAGCTGCATGATAACTGGTGGTCCTTGTGCATTTGATACCCAGGATTTTGGATATTTCTTAGAATAGGCAGGATTTGATGCAAGGGTACCATAATAGGAGTACTGAAAGTTCATAATGGGGCTCATATATGTCTGTGCACTCTAGATTTCTGGCAGGATAAACAGAAACAGGACCAGGCAGTGATTTCACGTCTCATATTCAACCAGAAGAATCTAGCTGATATAAGTTTCACGGTGGCAGAAATTTTTAGGTGAGCCATGCCGTGTAAAGAAAAAAAATAGAGTTTTGTGATGAGCTTCATAAATGCAGAAGCGAGGTGGATTCATAATCACGTTGACGCACCGATTCTCGTTAACTCACCAAAGTTAAGCAACGTTGAGCCTGGTCAGTAGCAGATGAGTGACCATTTGAGAATACCAGACGCTGTATGTAGGAGGACGTCGACACCTCCCTCCAAGAACGGCAAAATCTTAACTCAAATATTTATAAAACATTTTTTAAAATTGTTATTTGTAATAAAGTCAGGAAGAATTATCTCCCTTTCAAAGTGTATGACGCAAGGAAGTGAGAAAACATGAAGTTGTAGTATACAACGTATATGTAGGGTTTTAGTAGGCATTTTATTTTGGGCGTGCTAAAATGTCATCTAGTCAAATTAATACACACAATAAAATCATACTTAATATTTTTTAAAAGCAAAGAACAAAATGAAAAAGAAAACAGACAAAAATCTTTTTTCTTTTTCTTTATGTTTAAATAAGAAATTAATATTTAGATTTAAAATTTATGTAGAAAACAAAAAACAAACCGAATTAAAAACAAAACAAAAAAACAAAAAAATGCTATTAGCGACATTGTGACTGCGACACAAATGACACAGGGGTGTCGCTGTTCGGGACGCGAATGACTGCAAAATGACAGTACGTAATTATCTCGGATACTAATGACGGGGATGCAAATGTCTATGGCGCAATTGTCCGGAACGCAAATGTCCGTGACACAAAGTCTGAAAACTCAGAATTTATAATTATGCCACAATACGTGACTGACTACATGAGAATGAATCTAAAACTTTTAAAAGGTCTAAGGGAAATAACTCAAAATTTATTTTTTCAGTTGCCTCCCTTTAGAATAACTTTTTTTTCTTCAGACACACATCTCATTAATATTATTTGTTACGAAATCAGTTTTCTCCGCGATGAATTTGTTTATGAATCCAATATCTATACTAATATTAGAGACATATATCTGTGTGCCAGTTTGCATTACCGCTAACAATTTTTAGGCTAAAAAACATGACATTTTATAGGAAATATCATTTCTATATGTAAAGAATGGGGAGGGGGGGGTCGTATTTATATTTTTGCTATTTGTTTTTTTAAAGGGGGTCCCCGAGGGAGCATAAAATCCCCAACTGACATTTTTTTGTAACCTCTGATTTTAATCATAATTAAATTTCTAAAAAGTCGCTGATTTTAACTTTACACATTAAACAATTTTCTAAACCTATAACTTTAGTTTGTGACGTGGTCCCTGACCTTGGTAGGGCCATTTTTTAGGCGACGTTGGCGTCTTTGGGATTTTACCAAGAACCACACCGATAATTAATACAAATTATATAGGGTCACCAGCTAGCAAGTGCTAACTTAATATGAATAGAGTTTTGTAAATCAAAAAATTAAGAAAAATATGATCAAATAAGAAAACATTTATTTAACTATAATTTTAAAAGGAGATACAAGTCATTCTTAGTCAGTAAATGTTCATTTGATAAACTTTATAAAACTAGTGTTTTTGGTGGGAAAATGTTCAGTGAATAAGTAGAAACAAGGGTTAAGGATGTGTAGTCTATATATTTGTTAGTGTGAATATGCGTGTGTGAGTAATATGCATATGTGAGTATTAAATAATGTGGCACTGTGTAAGTATGCATAGATTTATCTTGTTCTGTTAATGTGTGTGTAGATGTTCGCGAGGTAAGGGAGCTTGTACGTGAGTTTTGAAGTGTTCTTTTGTTTTTTGGCTCGCCCGGCCAAAGGTATGAGGAGAGGGTAGGGGGAGTAGACGTTTCTGTGTCTTTCAGACGTGCACCGGGTCACTCCCATTGTAATAACGCAGGCCAGTTAACTGAGTCGAGTTTTTTTGGTGACGTTATTGATAGTGTTTATAAACCAAGATATTTCCATGCAGCATAACTGATAGTCTTTTCGTTCGATGTAGACCAGGTAGCCATAACATTCAACTCAAACATTAAAAATAATCCGGAAAGAATAGAACTTATTTAAAAAATGAATATTAAATCAGACAAATTATTTTTGACAGAAAAATTTTCATGTTTTTAAATTTAAAAAGTTTGTGACACCATTTTATTAAGTACTAGCTGGACCCGTCCCCCGGCGTTGCCCGGGAGAAATGTAAAAGAATGAATTAAAGCGTGTAAACATCCGGCTGAACGCAAATAGGTCACATTTTGGAATTGTTTCAGGGTGAAAGGAGGAAGAAAGGAATGTAAGAAAGAGGTTGTAGGAGTCTTCCTGCCCATCCCATAGTACCGGTATTTACTCAGAATTTTCTTTTTGGATTTAACACCCGCTCTATCTAAAATTGAATAGGCCTACAGAGCTGTATTAAATCAAATTCCCACTCGGTTATTATTGTTTAGAAATTCCATTTTTATAGAGTGTTAGGAAAAATGGAAAAAGATAAAAAAGAAAAATGGAAAAAGAAAAAAGAAAAAAGAAAAAAGAAAAATGAGTATACCTTCTGAGCATTACTGAAACACACAAATATAATTATGGTGGCCTGCAGAGCAGTAGTAAATCATGTTTGTTTGAAGAAAAATGATGATATTCATAATAAGTAAAGTACTAAATATTAGAGTATTTTTTTTTCAAATTACTACATGGTAACGTTAAATATAAAAAATCTGGCCCTTAGTCCCCCCCCCCATTATAATCCTGGTCATCTTAACTTTGATGTCGATCATATCAAGAGCTCATGTTGAGTTATGAAAAAAAAAAAAAAATATATATATATATATATATATATATATATATATAATATTTTTTTAGGTCAATATTAATTATTATTACCTACAGACATCGATGTTTCATGCGTACGCAATCTTCAGTGTAGGGATGTTAATTCAAGTCGGTCGGAGGGCTCGAACACGGTTTCCAAGTCACCACTGACTCGAAGTCAAGTGTCTTTCCCCTCAGTTGCCACCAATTAACATGAAAATTAGAAGAAATTGAACTCTAAAAATACCAAATCAGCGACCGATACAGTGAACAGAAGAAACAGAATTCGACAACAACAACAACAAAGGGGTTGGAATATTGCATTTAAGCCGCAGTATAACTGCTCATTATTAAATTCTCTCAGAATGCACCAGTCCTTGTGAAAGGAGCTATAATAATATATTTTAAGTAAATATTAATTATTATTTTCTACGGACATCGATGTTTCATGCTTACACATACTTACGCATTAAGTGTAGGGATGTTAATATTCATGTCGGTTGGATGGCTCGAACCTGATTTTAAAGTCGCCACTGACTTATAGTCCGTCTATATATATATATATATATATATATATATATATATATATATATTATAATTGAGGTATAAGATGTTTCATTGGTACAAACATTATTTGTAGACATGTTTGGTCAAAGCCATGAATAGTCGGACCTCTTCAGGCCAACACCTTTACCTTATGATTCATGAGGTGTAATGATAAAAATTTTTTTTCTGAAACTGAACACGTGATTAACTCAAAAAACAATTTAAAATGTTCTATTAGTTTTCTATGGATAAACTTTTTCATTCTTTCATGTGATAATGTCCCATCTTCAACAAACTCATTTCAGAGAAGGAAAACTATGATCTCAAACCTCTGTCCATACTCATTGATAGGAAAGGTTTTAATAGTCGATCTTGATGAAAAATACGAAGTCACTAAGGCAGTCTGAAGCTGTATACAGTAACGTTCTGGTAACTCCTGTGACGGCACTGGACTATATTGTTTCTTGCCTTTCGAATGGACCATTTCAGTGACATACAAAAGGGGGGACCGAATGAGTAATATTTTGTCCTCCATAATTATTTACCCGGGATTTGTTCTCTGAACACAACTCTATAGTCTTCAGAGACTGAATGATGCTGTTATAATAAACGTAGCAAGAAAAACAGAAATTTAGATTCAAACAACGAGTATTACTGATGAATGATACAAGATATTAGGATGTCTGGGTCTTGATCTGTAATGCGGGTTTGTCAGGATAAATGGTTCTTCAGCGTCGACGTGATGTCATCGTTGGCCCTGGATAGCTCGTCAATTCGGTGTACATTTACAGTAGTAGCTGATATGTTGTCTTTAAAATGACAGGTTGATGGTTGGGAAGATTGGTTGCAATTTTCAGTTGTACTTGATATCTCGTCCTCAAAGGGGGGGGGGTGTTGTTGAAAAGATCGGCTGTCAGGGTAGCAAGGATAGGTCGTCTTTATGAAATGGAGTCGGGTTGACACAAGGTGATCTCCCGCTGGCTGGCTTCTGGTGAGCGATATTGACAGATACTTAAAAGCAGTATGCGGACGTGCTTGTAGACATCTGACTCCAAGGAGATAGGGACAAAAAATGTCCATTGGGTTCAGAAAACAGTATGCGGACGTGCTTGTAGACATTTGACTCCAAGGAGATAGGGTCAAAAAATGTCCATTGGGTTCAGAAAACAGTATGCGGACGTGCTTGTAGACATTTGACTTCAAGGAGATAGGGACAAAAAATGTCCATTGGGTTCAGAAAACAGTATGCGGACGTGCTTGTAGACATTTGACTCCAAGGAGATAGGGACAAAAAATATCCATTGGGTTCAGAAAACAGTATGCGGACGTGCTTGTAGACATTTGACTCCAAGGAGATTGGGACAAAAAATGTCCATTGGGTTCAGAAAACAGTATGCGGACGTGCTTGTAGACATTTGACTCCAAGGAGATTGGGACAAAAAATGTCCATTGGGTTCAGAAAACAGTATGCGGACGTGCTTGTAGACATTTGACTCCAAGGAGATTGGGACAAAAAATGTCCATTGGGTTCAGAAAACAGTATGCGGACGTGCTTGTAGACATTTGACTCCAAGGAGATAGGGACAAAAAATGTCCATTGGGTTCAGAAAACAGTATGCGGACGTGCTTGTAGACATTTGACTCCAAGGAGATAGGGACAAAATATGTCCATTGGGTTCAGAAAACAGTATGCGGACGTGCTTGTAGACATTTGACTCCAAGGAGATAGGGACAAAAAATGTCCATTGGGTTCAGAAAACTGTGTTTCTTTTTCATTTCGACTTTTGCTATAGTGAGCGTGGCACATGAGGGTTCAGCACACAATTTTGTGGTAATGCATGTCAGTAAGTGCTCTAACTCTAGTGCGATCATGGTGATTAAGGAGCAAATCATAGTATACTCAATTCCACTTTTAAGCAGTTTTGGAACCACAGAAATAAGACACACTTAGACGGCAGTCGACATAATAACAACAGGGAAGGGGCACGTCAGGCGTCACTGAACAAACTGAAATCTAAAAATCGTAACAATGCGCATGTATATAAATGCTCTATTAAATATCATAAAATGGCAATCAAAACTATTTATATGTTAATTCTCTATTATTAGTTCATGAGAATTATCCTTATCTTGTACTAATTGTGTTCAGAATGAGTAAATGTTTGGTACTTTCCGGATCATTTCCATAGCACTTGGTGACCTGAATTACTTACCAATAATAATTGCTCTGTTCTCAACAAATGGTGGAACGGTGGGAAGTGTGAGCAATCAATAGTTGTAACATAAGATGGAATTAGTCCACATGAACGATTGGATAGTTTCAATGGTTAAAAATGTAAGGATGTTGAAATTCTGAATGAATGAAAGAAAGAATATACTGGGATAGTCTTAAAACAGGTCTTGTAAATAATTACCACAATTACTCAAATAATACTATAATGATATCAGTCAGAAATATATGTCAAACCAAAATAAAAAAACAATACTCAAAATATAAAAGTTCTTGAATGAAAGAGTCTATCATATACGAAATATTCATTGAAAAATGTGTGTTGTTTATACACACACATACACACACACATATATAACTTGAATTACCTACTAGACACCATATTAGAGTGTCTTCGCTCTCTCTGTGCAAGGGTTTGTCAGATAACCTGACATGAGAATACTTCCCCTACAAGTAAGCCCTGACAAAATATTCAACATAACATAGTATCCGCAGCACAAATAAGATTCCCAAAACGAGGAATGGTACACCTTCTCCTAGTGATGATACCTCAAGTAACAACACTTAGCTGGATACTCCACCAGACTAGATAAATTCTTGTCCTGGAATCCGGTAAGACCAAGAGACCACAAAAATATATACTATAGCATAGTTTACTGATCAATTGAGGAGAGGAAAACTTATGTTCTTAACATCTTTACTAACTCAACGTTTGAGAAATAAAGGAGAACTTTACTAGACTATTCGAATATCTATGTATCTCATATAGAGATCAAGTGTTAGCCTCAAGATGGGTCCCTTGATTTATGAGAACTTCGAATGAAGTAAAATAAAACAAAAAGATATAATAGCTTAATGTAGTTAGCTTGAAGAATTGTTTAGTGTGTATATAAAGTTAATTTATAGAAGGCTACACAATGCAGAGGTGTAGCGGATAAACACGAACTGAAGAAAATTAAGACATATAACGGTGCAAAACATATAACAGCAAAACTCATTCCACCGTTATATTCCTTAATTTGCTTTTTATACATATATATTCCTTATCATGTTTATTCCTTATTATTTGTACTCACTAGAAGTTCTCACACAGATCATCGTCAGTGATTGCTCACCGACAACAACCAGTGGTATTTCCTGGAGTCTGAGTGACAACAAGCCTCCCCAGATTTCCAGCATTCTTCACCTCTTTTTGATAACGATGCAGTATCGCAACAGCCTCTTACCATTGATTTCTCGCTGGTAAGGACAATTGGTCTTCTCTGGGATTTGGGTGGCAATAAGCCTCCCCAAGGTCCCAGCATTCTCTGCACTTTTCCAGTGGAGGTCTGGCTTGTGCTGTCCCTCCTCGGTCTTCTCATCCTCCTCGACCCTCTACAAATATTTTCTGGTGTCAGCCTAGGCCGGCACCATTTAAAAAAATTTAATTTTTTTTAATTAATTTTTAATTTTTCACATTTTTTTTAATAATTTTTAAAAAAAATTTTAAATTTTAAATTTAAAAAAAATTTTTTTTTTTTCGAGGTGGGGAGAGAAGCGAGGAGCTTATGGTGTTTTTTGTAATTTCTGTTCCTTGGTTCATTTTTGTGTGGTGATAGCTAAGGCCGGTGTAATTTATTGGGGGGGGGGGGGAGGGATTGTGAAGTGATGTTTCTTGCAGCTTCTGTTCCTTGGTTCGTGTTGTGGTGTTCTTCGTGTGGTTGTAAATTTCTTGTGACTGGTTACCCTTTATAGATTATGCTGGTTGGTTTCCGCATTCGAGGATTTTCCTTAAGATTGCAGCTGTTTTGATCATTGCCGTCTTTTGTATGGTTTCGATGGTCCCTTTAATTCCAATTTCCCCCAGTCTTTTCTCCAGGTTTTTTGGGATTGTTCCTAATGCTCCTACGATTATTGGTATTATACTAACTTTCTTCATGCTTCATATTCCTTTCAGTTCTCTGTCTAGTTCTGTGTATTTGCTTAGTTTTTCCATGTCTTTGTATCTTCACTCTGTGGACTGCTGGAACGGCGAAGTCTACGATTTTACAAGATTTTTCCTTCTTGTCGATTATAATAACATCAGGTCTCCTTGCTTGTATGAGTTTATCTGTTTGTATATCCATATCTCAGAGGATTTTGTGTTTTTTGTTTTCCGTTTATGTTTGTACCATTTGTCTGTGTATTCGAAATTCAATTGTTTGCACAGTTCCCAGTGTATTACTTTCCCAACACAGTCATGTTTATTCTTGTATTCTTTTTGGGCAAGTTTGCTACATTCACTTATTATATGATTTACTGTTTCGTCTCTTTGTCC
Organism: Sepiola atlantica; assembly: GCA_963556195.1. NCBI lineage: Eukaryota > Metazoa > Mollusca > Cephalopoda > Sepiida > Sepiolidae > Sepiola > Sepiola atlantica. Next base: position 134,259,107 of record OY744523.1, read on the forward strand.
ACACAGTCTGCATTTACTGTTTTCCTGGGTTTTATCTATTTTAGCTTTAATGTAGTTTGTCCTAATCGCATTGTTCTGTGCAGCCATCAGTAAAGATTCCGTTTCTCTGTTCAAGTTTCCTTTTCTTAGCCATGTCCAGCTATTTTCGTTGGTTTCTTCTCTTGTGAGTCTTATGAAGCGTCCATGTAGTTGTTTCTCTTCCCACTTTTCTTTTCTTGTCTGTTTGTGTCCAGTTTCGATGCGTCCTGCTTTGTTCGTTAAGACAGTGATCAGCTTTTCTGCGTTCTGGCTTATGTATTTCTCCAGTTCTTTTGTAGTGTCGTCCACACAGTCTTCTATACTTACCAGTCCTCTTCCCCCTTCGTTTCTCTTCACGTAGAGTCTGTCTGCATCGTCTTTTGGATGTAGTGCGTTGTGTATAGTCATTAATTTTCTAGTCCTCTGGTCAAGGTGCCTTTAGTTCAGCTTATGAATGGTCCAGAATATCTTATTAGTGATACTGCCCAGGTATTTATTCATTTGATTAGGTTTCTGCTATATAATTTTGTTTCTAAGAGCTTTCTTGTTCTTCTCAGGTATTCTTTTCCAATCTTCTCTTTCATTTCTGTTGATTTGATTGTTTCTGCTTCCAAAACTCCCAAATATTTATAGCTGTCTTGTTTGCCTTGCGCCCTCATCTGCTCTTGGTTTGGTAGTTTTGTGCTCTCAATCATCTCCAGCTTACCCTTTTTAATCTCTAGCAATGCACACTTTTCTATTCTGAATTCCATTTGAACGTCTTGGCTGAAGATTCGTGTCGTATTTATCAGCTTTTCCAGCTCCTTTTTGCTTTTTGCAAATAGCTTCAGGGCGTCTATGTACATGAGATGGTTTATTCTTTGTTCTCTGCCTGTGAACTTGCATCCGGCATCACATTTCCTAAGTATGTAGTTGAGTGGCATCATGACTATGATAAACAGTAGTGGTGATAGGGAGTGTCCTTGGAAAATGCCTCTCTATATTTTGATCTTCGTTAAGTGTTGTCCTCCAGCTGTCAGGTATCTTGTACATTTTTAAACATTCAATTATCCATGCTTGAGGGATTCTGTCGTACGTTTTCTTGCAGTCAATCCATTCCATAGATATGTTCTTTTTCTTGTTTTCAACTTCTTTCAGGATCTTTTGATCTATGTATAAAAGGTCATGTGTCCCTCTTTTCCCTTTCTATCATCCTTTTTGTTCCTCGAGAAGTAGTCCACGACTGTCCAGGGAATGGTAAATTTGCTCTCTCAGTTGTGCCATTAGGATTTTCCACATTGTCGGTAAACAGGTTAATGGTCTATAATTGCTTGGGGTCGTTCCCTTCTTGGCGTCTTTTTGTATGAGCGTTGTCCTTCCTTTGGTCATCCACTCTGGTACGTCTGTTTTATGGATACATCCTCTTAGTTTCTGTGCTAGCCTTTCATGTAGGGTCGTGAATTTTTTGAACAATTACGCATGCATTCCATCGTGACCTGGTGCTTTCCAGTTTGCCATTTTCTTTTGTGTTGTCTTAATAGTTTCTTTATTCATTTCTGTTTCGGTTCCTTCTTCAATTTCTAGTAGTTTATTTATTATGTTTTTCAGTGATTTAGCATTTTTGTTGTGATCTTTAGACTTTTCCCATATTATGCTCCAGAAATGTTTTTTTTTCTGTCAGGTCCGGTTGTTTTGTTGTTCTTCTTTCTCCGTTTACGTTATTGTTATTGTTGTTGTTGTTGTTGTTATTATTATTATTATTATTATTATTATTATTATTATTATTATCCATATACTTTTTATGTATGGGTTTTTTCTATAATAACTATCATTTGATGATGAATAATGTTGATGTTTTGTATGACTTCTAATTGTGGTGTTATCGAATCAGTGCTGACGAATTAATATGTCATAATTTTGTTTATTTCTAAATTGCAATATATATATATATATATATATATATATATATATATATATATATACATATATATATATATATATATATATAAACATATATATGTATATATATATATATATATATATATATATATATAAACATATATATGTATATATATATATATATATATATATATATATATATATATATATATATATATATATATATGCAAATTAACTTAGTTTTAATACTATAATAATTGAGTGAGATGGACACATAAATAATATATATATGTGTGTGTGTTTGGGGTGTATATGTATATATATATTTGTTTATATATGTATGTGTGTGTATATATATATATATAAGTATTTGGGTGTGTATGTATAAATATGTGTATATATATGTCTAAATAGAAAAATATGGTATATGGTAATTTGTATGGGAGGTTGTGTGTGAGGGGTCAGTGGGTGTATGTGAGTCTGTATGTAGATTAGTACCTATAAATGACTTGTAAACGTTAATTATAACGTATAAGAAAAGTTATTGATATCTAAATAGTTTCTTTTTGTATAGAAATAATTTTATAAATCAGCAATAGTTTTTCGCGAGGTATTTGAAAATGAATCTATACTAATGATTTTTGCTTTGTTTTTAGTGGAAATTGAATTGTTGGGATATTGTTGTTGATTTGTGTTTTTTGCTATGTACATATGAAAAGTCTGTTCTGATGATGATCCGGCGTTTGAAAGATTTTATGTTTCATTGTATGACTTAAAATAAACACTGCCTTGAAACAGCTGTAAACAACTATAATACCTCTGTGTATGCTCTTTATTTGGAATATGATTTGAAAATAAAACGTTTATTTTTCACACACCCTATACAATCAATTCTGTAAACGCTTTTGTAAGAATAATGTTCAAGTGATAGTTAAATATAGTGTAATTATGATTTTAGATTAATTTTGTAAGTTTTTATATTTACATGGATGTATAAATACTTGAACATTTTATATTTATTTATAGTAAAAAGGTAAAGGTCGCATAGCCTGGACGCGCACGAGTGTCGTTGCTGACATCGCACACTGCCCATGGCCGTAGCGGCGGTGATTTAAGAATCACCGTGTCTAGGGCACAGCATATGGAAGGCGGAGCCCATCCCTCTCTTTCCGCTGCCTTGAACCTTCCCTGAGTTTTAGTCAAGTACCCATTGAGTGCGATCGAACCCGGGTCGTCCAGCCCAATTACAAGTTCTATAACCACTCGTCCACAGGCCCTCCCTATTTATTTATATTAGATGAATATTGTTTTATTTTTAAGCGTTTTTTAAAGTGTTGTACTCCACATAAAACGTTGCATTAAAAACACGATTAAAAAACAATAAAGTATGATTTTAGATTATTTTATTTTGTCACAGTAATTAGATCATCATAATCAAATCAAATCAAACATTGCTATCTATCAGATACTTTTAAAAGTTTTGGACCAAAAATTAAAAGCATTACAAAATAACATGAAATCAGTAAAATGATATCAAGATGTATTGTTTTTCAATAAAAATACATAGATATATAGATATGTAGATATATAGATAATAGATATATACTGTATCTATCAGTCTCGCTTCTGTCACTCTCTATTTCTCTGTTTATTAGATTAGAATAAAAGGATTGAAATAGTCCATAACAAACAAAAGGAAATATCACCACAACCAGTAGCTGTAGAGGCAAAATTAGAAAGAGAAAGCAGGGGAGAGATAGCTAGCAAAAATAGACTCATTTTGGATTTTGTCTTTTTATTTTTTTATATTTAATTCGTTTTGCAAACTCACTTTTTCTTGATTCAAACAATATAACCCAAGCTCAATGGTGGGGTTCAACGAGTCACAGTCTTTTCTATTAATAACTAGCGGTATTATTCACCTGGTGTTGCCCGTATTAAAATATATTGCTGGTCAGAAATAATTTCAAATATAGTCATGTTTACAATTTTGCCTTGAAAAAAAGTGAAAAATAACATTTGGAATATGAGGTCAAGTAATAAAAAAAACTGTTGGCGCAGTGGCGTTTTCTTGAAAACAAACAGCTACTGCATTTCTCTAATGGCTTTAATAAATTGAAACGAATTCGTTATTATTTAATTATTTTAAATCTTAAAAATAGTAATAAAATAATTATTTAAATGTTTAAATGTTTTTTTTAAATACAGTCTTCATTGACATATTCTTTGTTTGATTTTATTTTTGTTTCATGATCGAAGAGAATCTATTTAAAAAACTTAATTTCGTATTTTTACGTTCATTTTCACTTATTTTCTGAAACTAACCGATAATTGCCCCTAGAGCCCACAGATAGAAATCTAAGGAAAATTTCAATATTGTCTTTAAATTCCTTGAAAAATTTAACCCTTATTGAAACTTATTTGAATGTTCTAACTGTTAACACATCGATTTCCATAACACACAAACAAACAAACAAACAATGACTTATATATATATATATATATATATATATATATATATATATATATATATATATATATATATATGAGGATCTAGGGTAACGGCTTAGTGGAACAGTTTAGCATAGAAAGTGTTCGGTTATTTTCCTATAATGACTGTAGTTGCAGAGGAAAATCGAGTTTTCTTTATTATATAGATATAGAATTTCTGGAAACACCCATGAGGATCTAGGGTAACTGCTTAGTGGAACAGTTTAGCATAGGAAGTGTTCGGTTATTTTCCTATAACAACTGTAGTTGCAGAGGAAAATCGAGTTTACTTTATTATATAAATATAGAATTTCTGGAAACACCCATGAGGATCTAGGGTAACTGCTTAGTGGAACAGTTTAGCATAGGAAGTGTTCGGTTATTTTCCTATAACGACTGTAGTTGCAGAGGAAAATCGAGTTTTCTTTATTATATAGATATAGAATTTCTGGAAACACCCATGAGGATCTAGGGTAACTGCTTAGTAGAACAGTTTAGCATAGGAAGTGTTCGGTTATTTTCCTATAACGACTGTAGTTGCAGAGGAAAATCGAGTTTTCTTTATTATATAGATATAGAATTTCTGGAAACACCCATGAGGATCTAGGGTAACTGCTTAGTAGAACAGTTTAGCATAGGAAGTGTTCGGTTATTTTCCTATAACGACTGTAGTTGCAGAGGAAAATCGAGTTTTCTTTATTATATAGATATAGAATTTCTGGAAACACCCATGAGGATCTAGGGTAACTGCTTAGTAGAACAGTTTAGCATAGGAAGTGTTCGGTTATTTTCCTATAACGACTGTAGTTGCAGAGGAAAATCGAGTTTTCTTTATTATATAGATATAGAATTTCTGGAAACACCCATGAGGATCTAGGGTAACTGCTTAGTAGAACAGTTTAGCATAGGAAGTGTTCGGTTATTTTCCTATAACGACTGTAGTTGCAGAGGAAAATCGAGTTTTCTTTATTATATAGATAGAAGAGAAGATTCTTCATTTTGGAAGAATTTGGTCTACACTGGTCAGTAAGGACTGTTATCCGAATAAGTTGAAGACTAAAATGCCACACGAAATAGAAATGAAGCCACCAAAGAGAAGAAGAAGAAGACTAAAAGAAATTAGCTGAAATTGTGCTGCAGTTTCGGCTGCAATGCGGTTGCTTGTGTGCATCATGAAACCCATTGGCCAACCAACTTCACAACCTTTCACCTGAAACGAAAAACGAAAAGAACACATTTTTGGTTTTATTATTATTACTAGTTTTACCTGTGACAAATCAGTTTTAACTTAGTCATTTTTATGCATGCATTAGAGTGTTACAGCTTTAATAATTAAGTACCAGTTGAAATTAAGTACCAGTTGAAATTAAGTACCAGTTGAAATTAAGTACCAGTTGAAATTAAGTACCAGTTGAAATTAAGTACCAGTTGAAATTAAGTACCAGTTGAAATTAAGTACCAGTTGAAATTAAGTACCAGTTGAAATTAAGTACCAGTTGAAATTAAGTACCAGTTGAAATTAAGTACCAGTTGAAATTAAGTACCAGTTGAAATTAAGTACCAGTTGAAATTAAGACCAGTTGAAATTAAGTACCAGTTGAAATTAAGTACCAGTTGAAATTAAGTACCAGTTGAAATTAAGTACCAGTTGAAATTAAGTACCAGTTGAAATTAAGTACCAGTTGAAATTAAGTACCAGTTGAAATTAAGACCAGTTGAAATTAAGTACCAGTTGAAATTAAGTACCAGTTGAAATTAAGTACCAGTTGAAATTAAGTACCAGTTGAAATTAAGTACCAGTTGAAATTAAGTACCAGTTGAAATTAAGACCCTGTGGAAATTCTACGGAACTTTCTCCATCAAACTGCATACTGATTTACTGTCAATCATAATAATTGTTTGAAACAATAAATGTCTGTCAGGGCCAGTACTATTAAGAAAAAATGACTTTTTTCGATAAAAATAATTGTCATCGTTAGCTAAATAGTTTTTAAATAAATAAAACGAATATATTCGTTCTTTAGTTATTTATTTTAAATTGTAGCAATTTAATTCTTTTTAAAACAATAAATATTCTCTGTCTTCTTAACGTAAACGTAATTGTCAGCCGCATATTCTTCAAATCAATCAAACGAATGTCACTTTTTGAAATGTATTTATTTAAAATTGTACTATTTTAGCCGATGGGGCGACATAATTTGATTTTGGAACAATTCATTTTAAAATGGGTAAAGTTAGACATTTTTACCTTAGCAACATCAGATTAATCACTAATCATTATCTTTGCTAATCGGACGATCTCATTTTTTTCTTAATGTATGTGAAAGGTGATAACGTACATACGAACATGAAGTGGCTTAACATATTATTATATAGAATACTGTGTATAAACATCGGTCATGGAAAGGAAAATGTGTTAAACTCCTGGTCTGACCAGACTCTGTAATGTTACGTCGCACTACTAAGCTTTGTATAACGCTAGTTTGAGAACCCTTTTGACCCAACCGATTGCTTGTCGTCTTCCCATTGACAGAAACAGCTTTAATTTAGTTTCACGTTGTAAGTAGTCAGCTCAAAGGGTCGTGGCGTCTTTCTGTAGTAGAGGCAGTAGCAGTTGTTTGAAAGATGTTGATCTTTCTTTTATTCTTTTTGTAACTGTAATAATGGAAGCAATTAAAAGAACAACAATAACTCCATTATTTTCTCTGGGCTGCATCTTAGTTTCTGCTTGATTTATTTGGTTTACTTTTTATAGCAAGTACATCGAGATGAACACATCTTTCCAGCCAACTTTCACAGGGATGATGGAAGAACCACGAAAAAGACTTCTATTCATTTGATGTCAGACATCCAAGAGGCAGGATCTATTTCGCCTCATTGCAAGATTGCCGCTTTCTGCCATGATGCAATTTCCTGTATATGTAGCTCTAATTTTACTCTTTAATTTCTAATAGAAGTTTCCACTTTTCTGCTTACTCTAGCCTTATGTGGAAAATTCCGTTTTTAACATTATTTTTACACACCCAAATCTAATTTTGCTACAACTCGACCGTGTTCAAAATGGGTATATGCATCACTGTTATGATGTGCCTATCTAAGACAAACCTGGTTCAGACATGTACTGCACGTAAGCAGAAACACTGTTGCATAAACGGGATTCAGGATGTAGGTTCTTGTGAAAATGCAGAAAGGACGGTAAAAACAAAGATGGTTGGATGCCCAACAGCAAGATCTCAAAACGGCCAGACTTCCTCCTAATCAAGCCTTTGATCGCGTATGCTAGGAGGAGGAAATCTTCACAGAATAAATGCAGCAGAAAATGATGACTGTCCGTAAAAACATATTTATTTTATTTTTAACACATTCATATCAAATTTACCATTGAACAACATTTAAGCAAAATTATAATACATGTTTGAATAATTAAAAACATTAAATAATCGATTCATTTACTGTGTATTTGTTTAATTGACAAAATCATTCATTATTATTATGTTATGTTCCTTGGACGATCTCAGCTCTTCTTAATATTTCTTTTTATTATACCAACATTTTTTTAGTACAACAGCGAGACCAAACCTAATAATGTAAATTCAATCTAATCTGTAAATAAAGTCAAACATTTTTTGAAATTGCGTTTTAATTAGGTTAATTATGTTCTAAACACATACATATTTAATGTTATTCCTACTTAGGACAGAAGCAGAAGAAAAATATATTTTTCTCCTTCTTTTTTACATGTAAAAAATGGAATTATACTTTTAGTGTTGAAAACAAATGTCACACACAGCATTTCTCTTTCTATCTCATGCCTCATAATGGAATATGTTCAATTCTATGAACAAAAAAAACAAGCAAAACAAAAAGACATACAATGGGTATTATATTAGTTGGGCCAATATTTGATATAGTACTGAAGAAGAAAACGACTCTTTTGGTTAGGAGAAAAATGTAGAATCTCTTCCGATACTTCATCTTTCTGTCTTCGTCAGTGAAGTAGAAATTCTTCTAGATTGAGGCAATTTAATTTTTTGTTCCAATCCAGAGTGCCTCATTTTGGAGAACTAGATTTTCTCCACATTAAAAACCGACTTCGTGCCTAACTCTGCCTTCGTGGAACTCCTAATATAGACTGTATTGAATATCTCTATTAAAACACGTTAGGAAACTGTGTACGCAGTAGAAAAAATGATGCAACCGAAGAAAGATAATAGATTAGTCTGAAATAGTATAATAAACTGAATTGAGCATTAAAAATAGTAATAATATCAGATATAGAAGTAATAGTATAGTTTTGGTTTCAGACAGACATAAACCAAATCTCCATTAGTAATAGATACACATACATACACCCATACATAGATGTATATAACCATAGATACAAATGCACGTCCATTACAATAAGAAAATACACGTATTGATTGGCAGAATATGAGAATATGTGTGACGGCACAGAATATGTAAATTGCATTTACATTTGAATCGCTTCTGCAGCAACGTACTATGCAGAGAAATATGTAAAACAAAGTCGTTTCGGCTCTTTGATCAAAGGCTGAGAGTAATTTGACTCCACCAGGAACATACCTAATGGACAAACACAGTCAAGGTCTTTAAAAACGATACTCAAATGGAGAACTGGTTGAACAGACGTCCGTGCATTTTGAAAGTCGTGCCAGAAAGTTAAAGAGTCTCGTTCTGAACTTTCCACACAGGGGTAGGACGATATTGCAGACGTTTGTGCTGGAAGCACTCTCTGTGTTGATACTGAAAATATATCTCCGAGAGAGATAACTTTGGCACTAGAGAGGGTACTGAGGTGGCCATATATTTATACAATTAATTATAGTATAAAAGAAAATAGTTTTACTCACTGTCATATTGAACTTCAAATAATCCCAACTTGTATTATCAAAACCATAACCATTTATTAGGATGCTTTTTACATAAACAGCTTCTATACACATTAAGGCAAGCGTATCTCTATCGTATCCTGGCGTCTGTAGAGCCTGTATAATGGGACAGATAAAAGAAAAGTCAATCAGCAAATAGACTGGGAACATTTAAATGATAAGTATGGAGGGGTATAATTCAAGTTGAAGGTACAAAATGTTAAAAGATCTGAAAGAAAACAACTATATTTAGAGTTGGGGAACACTTTCAGGCAGTGGCGTAGTGTGTGTTTCTAGTGCTCATAAGCAAGAAAAATAGTGTACTCTCTAACAAGTAAACTGTTAGTATTCTTATAGTCCTTACCACCAATCTAGTGTTAAACCTCTCACTCAATAGCATGTATTATTGTATTTAAAAAAAAATTCTGATACAATTTAAACAAAATGCTTCTAATGCATATAAAACATCTTATATTCAAAATTATAAAAAATTTAAAAGAATCTTTTTGAGTGGTTAAATTTGTACATGGAAGAGCACAACTTCATTTTTTCGCCTTCAAAAGAGTTTTGAAACGTGAAATTTTGTATGTGGGGTAAATGCACATTAAACCCCACGCCTGCCTTGCCACGTTACATGGCTGAGATTATCTGTTCTTCCTTTCTTATTATTAGTTTCCATATTAAGTGGTCACTGTATCATAGCATATGTACTGATTCTTTGAATGTCCCTGTCAATTAATATAGCCTAATTCCACAGGGCTTGGTTGGTTGGTTGGTTGGTTGGTTGGTTGGTTGGTTGGTTGGTTATGCAGCTTTTCACAAAAGTAGTTGGAGGAACGGAGAGAGAAAGAAGGCAAACAAATGATTCGGTGCAGTAACTGTTTCAAAATCATCATATTGTGGACAACACTTGATATTAATTAATTTCTCTATCCAGAACAAATATTTGACAGGGACACCTTCAAAAGAAATACTGACTCTCCAGACACACCAACGAATTCAAGCAGGTAAAAAAAACACATTTCTCTCTCTCCCTTTACCAAAAAACAAACGAAACTTCTATGAACAGAATTTCTTTCCAATAACATTCCATCTGTGGAACAAGATACCACTAGACTGCTTCCAATGTAAACAAATACTAAATGGGCTGCCTTCTTGGATAATCAATTTCTCTAAAGTAATTTTATGTACATTCCACCCATTGTTTTCGGTACTATTGTGGTGGCGATTCTACTGACGATTTCTTTAACCCTTATCCTCAAGTGGTCCCTGGGCCTTGATAAACGGTGACCAAGTAGTAGATACAAAAAAACATATACTGACTGTTGATCTCATTGTTGCTTTTATAGATAAAAAAAATAGATCAAAAACGCTGAGAAAATCTGAGGAAAACCCCTCAATGAATCTGTGTTTGAATAATATTTAAAAAAAAAACAGCTGTGGGGTTTCTGCCACTAATGATAGCAACACAGATGAGCTATCTGCCAGAAAAAAAATATTTGAAAACATGTTTAGGAGCTAATCTTTACATAAATAATAAGACCCCTATAATAATTTGTAAAAAAAGTATCGCTAAAGAAAAGAAAAACAAGGCCCTTTTATAAACAATTTATAAATTTATTTATATGGCATACACAGTTGAATGTATGTTGCCAGAAGTTATGACGATGAATTGAAAGAAATTAAAGTTAATAAGTGTCGACTGCTAAAAGTCCTTTCTTGGAGCAGTATATCTTCAAATGAAGATAGCCATGCTCAGAGTATCTAATCGATGGGTGGCAGGAGAGAGTGTCTACATCTTTCTTCGGGGCTGCCTGGAAGCTCTCTGACTGTTCTGCGAACTCCAGAAGGTTTCCGAAAGGAGTCCTTAAATGTCTGATCGAAATTACTGCCCCTTGTAATCTGATTGCTCATCTTGTAACCAAACAACCTATCTAGGGCTGGTCTGAGAGTACAATGTCCGAAATGTTATCAACATAGGAACATTTAATAAGACAACAGTCTGTAACATGTAAATAGTATGCATGACAACAACCAAGAAAACATCTTCACCCCTTGGCCCATGACAGGCCGATAATATAGCCATAGACTTATTAATGATACGTAACAAGATGCCATTATGTAACTTACTTCTTGCCATGTTTTCTTGCACCATAAATAGGTGGCGTTTTGATAATCCTTCAAACTTAAGCTGTCACTCTTCTCTGTCAAATTGAGGGCTTTTGCAATATAGTAATAAATTGAAAACGCCTGTAAATGCACAAATAAAAACAAGAACATTTCATTTTTTGAATAACATAAATGTAGTAATAATAACAGTAGTATGGGTTAGGGCAATGGCCGGTGCTAAGAATTGAGGGGACCCAATTAGAAAACTGATGTTGGGAACCCTACTCTACATAATGAAATGTATGCATGTTTATATTTCATATAAAAAAACCGCATAGAAACCAACAAAAGAAAAACGAATAAACATTAAATGCTTGGTATAATAACATTTTCAAGGACAATATGAAAAGTTTTATTGATTTAGTCATCATACATAATAAATTAATATTATTTTTCATTTTACGTTTTGTACCTCATATAAAATAGCATTTTGTACCGCATATAAAATAGCATTTTGTACCGCATATAAAATAGCATTTTGTACCTCATATGAAATAGCATTTTGTACCTCATATAAAATAGCATTTTGTACCTCATATAAAATAGCATTTTGTACCTCATATAAAATAGCATTTTGTACCGCATATAAAATAGCATTTTGTACCTCATATAAAATAGCATTTCGTACCTCATATAATAAAAAAGGGCCTGCTGGGCCCAATTTGATCAAATCGGTCAAATCGGCTTAAAACCGGGTTTGATCTTTTGGGGGTACTAAGCTACTGTAATCATGGGGAATCTCTCAGACAAAGCCACCCTCTAATTTTACCCCACCTGCCTTGAATATATTTACTTGTGATATATTTTTAGTGCCATTTACTTAGTGTTATGCAAATTCTCTGAATAAAGTAAAATAGATTCGTTTAATTGCCAATAAAAATATTCTTTAAGAAATACTATTATTTTACTATTCATTGCAAACCAAATGCATACGTTAAAAGATTCTGGCAAGTTTCCTTGTGGTGTTTGCAGATCCGGTGTTGGCAGCAACTCTGTATTCTGCCCAGGTTGTCATCATTGAGTTCACAAGAGATGCAGTGGGCTGCGAGAAAGATTGATCCCTATCAAAGACTATCTCCTGTGGAAGATATGCTAGTACTGCTCGTCATTTTGGCCATCGGGGCAAGAGGAAATGTGGAGCGAACACTTGCAAATTTACTTCGGCGTCACTTTTACTGTAAACTCAGAATTGAGAAAACTGATTAAAGATGTTCAGGAAACAGCAGAGAAAGCATCTTATTGGATATGGCTGAAGAGAGATGATACACAATGGAAAGAGAGGTGCATTTTAGACGGTGAAGGAAGTGAGATGAAGGAGATTGTGCTGACTTCATATACAGTGCAGTGTCATGGTGTCAGTTAGTATGACGTCACAATGCAAAGCCATCAGAAATCAGTTGTTGATGTTGGTGGTTGCGTGATAGCATTTATGGACAGCTGACACTAGTGCTACATAACCACCTCCTAACGAAAGAGGCCTTGCCACGTCAGAAAGGCAGTCGAGGAATAGGGGCTGAAACTGCGAAGTGGTTCCTCTTGATAATCGTATAGTGCTGGATCCGGTAGCAGAACTGTCAGCTGCAAAGCATGAAAAAAATCATGTCATTCAAATTCTGGCCTTGTACTGAGTTCTTTGTGGATGGTCTGTAGAAGTTGGAAGTTGTGGACTTATTTAGCTATCTTGGTGATATGACCCTGCTGACCCTAGTGAGGGATGTGAAATAAATTCGATCATGTGTGTATGGATTGCAGGGGGTGGGGCGTTTGTGAGCTTCTTCCCATTGTAACCTCTCATTCTCTTTTGCATGTTAGTCGGGGTCGAGTTTACAACAGCTATGTTTGTAGTGTGAGGTTACATGCGCGTTCATGTGGGGCTCCTACTAATTCGTCCTTTCTGAGGATGTCGAGGAATGACAGAGCTAGCATTCGGTGGATTTGTGGTGTGTGTCTTGACCACAGAGTTAATTCTAACTCCCGCTGTTGATACTGAAGGTGCCCAGTCTCTAGTCAGCTCTGCTTGTGGACGGTGGTATGGACACGTTAAATGAAGATCTAGTTTGATAAATAGACGTACACATCTCAGTTGTGGGTAAACGAAGAAAAGGGGGGGGGGCGAAGAAAAATTGGAGTGACTCAATCAAAGCTGACACATCGAAACTGACGTAAATGATAGAATTGCATGGAAAAATAACTAACTAAATTTCCAACATCAGATCTGAGTTGTACGTCGGCCATGACAGTACAAAGTGATTTATACTAATATTATATTCACAGTTTTTTTTTTATGTACTAACGAATCACCGCTTATCAAGGCCCAAAGGCCACTCGAGGATAAGGGTTAATGAGTTTATCAGGTGGATCGTGAGACAACAGCGTGATGATTGGCAACGATGGTTGAAACTGGGAAAAATTTGATTATTTAAGAGGACAGCTCAACAAGAATTTGTTAACATCGGACTTGAAAACGACCATGTTGTAGTCTGCTGGGAAGCAGCTCCGAGATATTGTGTTTCACATACGTGCAACCTACATCTGATGTAGAAAAGACAAAAAAAAAAGAAAGAAATTTGCGTCTATTTCAAAACTAAAACAATCAAAATAAATATAACTTTGTCATATTAATTTCATTTTAGTTAATTAGAAATAAATACGAAAGATTGAAAATTAAAATGTTCAATTTAGCCTTTAAAAGCAAGAGAGAAATAGATATACAAAAGAAAGCAGATACATTCGGTGGAGACAAAAACGCGAAGAGACAAAGAGACAAGGAGTTACAGACAGTGATGAGAGGAGAGTAGAGATCCACTTCTGTAACACTTATTAGATTTATAGAGAAGGTTGTTGTTATCACTCTCTATCTATTATTATACTAAAGCTGAGTTAATCAACGTTTGTTTGCCGAAAGTTTTTTTTCATATATATTTAACGACACATGCTAAAATATTCTTTAGTTCTCAGATTGAGTTATGTGTAAAAAATCAATTTTAATTCTTCTAATTAGCCATAAATTGACTTTAACTAGACAAATCACATATTTCTCACCCTTTCTCACTGTGTGTTAGTTCAAGCACTCTCTAATAAATTTTAATGCCTCGGCGAGACTTTTTCTTTTCAGGTAATTTACAAAGTGTGTTCATATGCACCGTATCCACATATGTAAATTAGATAGCAAAATAACATTTACTTTTATATTATCCATAAGGATCTGCTATCTAGGAGATATGCTGAGTGCAGGTGATGGATGTGAACTCGCCGAGTACGGCCGCAAGAGTGAAGGCAGCTTGGGCGAAATTTCGTGAGTTGTTACCTCTAATAACATCACGTGCTGCCCCTCTCTACATCCGGGGTAAGTTGTATAGCAGCTGTGTCAGGAGCGTCATGATATATGGCAGTGAATTCTGGCCCCTCACCCAGTTCTCTCTCGTGCATCTGCAGTGCATTTACACATCCATGATCAAATGGATCTGCAATGTGAAATCTGACCAAACCCGACACATCAGGTCAGAGGATTTGCTGAAAGCACAACACTTGCTCAGCATGGAGGTAGTCCTAAGGATGAATCGATTATGCTGGTATGGTCATGTGGAACATTTATCCTCCTGGATAAACCGCTGCAGAAGCATAAATGTCCTAAATCGCAGGAAGGTTGTCGGCCAAGAAAATCTTGGAAGCAAATGATTGGACAAGACCGCACAGAGTGGAATTCGGAGACTGCTGACCCACTGAACCGTGAGAAGTTGAATATGAGCTCGCATAATATCAGAAAACGTCTGACTCCTGAACAAGGGAAAAGTGCCGTTAAATTAATAGAAGAAGAAGTAAAGAAATTTATTATTTTTAGTTATGCAAGAAGAATTTCTGAACAGTTTATGAATTTTCAAAATAAATCAGAGTGGAACAAATAATGGTAGTGGTTGTGACTCAACGGGTCACGAGTCCGTCTCGTTAGTAAATAAATTGAAAATAATGAAAGATCAAAAACTTACCATGAATGTTTTCTGTTTAGTAGAAGGTTGGTAAACTTGATTAAAAGAACATCCTTCTTTGTAAGGGCAATTCTTGAAATCAAATAGCTTATTGATAATTCTTTGACATTCTGTTTGGTTTGCAGTGCCAACAAATTGGTAATTTATGGAAACCTTTAAATATAGAAAAGAGTTTGCAACATTTATGCCAACAAATAAGTGTTTGTGCGTACAAGAATTTAAACTGATATTTAATGGGCAATATTCAGAAACGTTAATTAATTATTTCTTAACCCAAAATGTACCCATAGTTGTCAAATATTTTCCCCGCAGTGTACCACGAGCAAACATCTAGTAAATACATAAGTTATATCATTCATTTTTCATTTCTTTTTAATACAAGTCTTTATTTGAATCTATTTTCTTTAATTAACCATGCAATTCCCATAGATCTCACAAGTTATTTTTTTATTATTATTATAATAGTTGTATCAACCCGGTGTTGTCCGGGGTAGGAGGCAGTGATGTCATTTTAGTTTTTAATTTTTATTTTTTTGCACATTTTTAAACTGAAGGTAGATAACAGCTATTATATCTTTTTAATTTCAAATGAGTATTCTTTTTGCTGATTTTTATTTTTAGGTGATTATTTAAAAATGTTTTATATCAGTAATCGTCTTGGCGGGACTAAGCAATTTTTGGAAATAAATTGTAGGTAAGTATGTGATTATATTGCCAATCACATGGTACATCAACAAAAACAAATAAAAAGTGACTAGTCTGAAACCAAATTTGATTTGTCAGCTTAAGTGTTATTTGGGTGTGAGTTTGAAAATCCGACTAGCTTAATTTTATAGATGAGATGTGTGATAAGGATGTACTTACATTGCTGTATCTACTGTCGAATGTGCAAGGTTTCTTGAAAATGCTGTCACTTGTTTCGTTTTTACTACTTCCAATAAGCCAACACGGACTGGGAATGTTTGTCGTCACTCCTTTGTTTGCCTGTTGAAATAAAATTTGAAATATTCATTACACAGGGGAACACGAACTTTGTTGAATGCGGTCGACGCTTGTCGTCTCTGAAGTGAAAAATGAATCATGTTTTTTTTATCACATCAACTTTCTTAGCAACAGGAAACCATACTTTTCTTAAAAACTACAAAGAAGAATTAAAAAAATAAATAAATAAGCAAAAAGTGAGTGCACAAAAGTGATGTGTCAACGATTTCTTGCAAGTTCTGAGGCAGAAGAGAGAGAGATACCAGCTGTATGAGTCACTAAATATACTTGTTTCTAGCAGGGAAAGCCCCCAAAATGTCAAGAATTGTTCCCTAAATTTTCAAAATTAAAATAGATCCCGAAATCTTCCCTTCTTCCGATTTATTTTTGAACAGGCTTTTGATTATTAATCTATAAGAGGGTGGAGCCTGCCTGTCAGTCTTGATCGAAGTCTTCCACTCCAGGCTCGGCGGTTGCGAGGATCTGTTTGTTATCCCTAGGGCTGCACGGTCATGTTTACACAGCTCATCCCAAGAAAGCTTCGGTCTTCCAGCCTGCCGACTTGATGTGATGGACATGTCTCTGACCCGGGAGGTCAAGTTGGTGCTTCGCTCGACATGACCAAGCCATCTCATCCTGCCCAGCTTAAAAACATCAGTTATTTCCCATATACCAAGCCTATAGAGAAGAGTCTCGAAGAGAGCATCGTCTTCCGGCCTGACATGACAGACTCATCTAATCATGGCTCTTTCGTTATGCTGCAGTCTCTTGATAGTGCTCGCCAATGCAGCCCACATTTCAGAGAAATCAGATATAAGATTAATTAAAAAAATGAAAATGAAAGCAGACTGTACATCTCTTCTCTGTATTGTTATAGGCTGGTGCTGATCTGATGATTTTCCAGATCATTTTTGAGCAATACTTTTTTCTTTAGCTTTGATATGTATCTAATATAGTGCTATAGTGTTGGGTTACCTTTTGTGAGTGAAAAGAGGCACTCTGGATTATGACAAAAATAAATATTGCCTCAGTCTAGAAAGATTTCTTCTTCACTAACCGAGGACAGAAAAATGAAGTGTAGTATCAGAACAGATACTACACTTTGTTTGGTTACCTTTTGTGCGTGAACGAGAGTGTGTAAAGATGTGGCATGTAACAAGTTTATGCTTATTTTATAGAATGTTTAACAAACTTACATACAAAGGAAACAAGTAAACATTGCTTAAATTGCGTTTTATTTGTCAAATTTATTTTGTTCATAGAAAGGGTATTGTTACTGTCAGTTAAATTGTATACGAGTATTTAAGCTAAACAAATAAGACTTATAGCTTTCAAACTTGTGTTCCAACAATAGTCAGCTATCATATATACGAATAAAATTACTAATTTAGCTTTTTATCTATCCAATATTCGTGATTAACAATAAATAACATCCATCGTCGTATTCGGTTTAATGTTCATTTTACATGCTGGCATCTGTTGGACGGCTTTTAGAAATTGACTTCCAAACTAACCTATCTCTGGCCAAGTCTTTATTTATGTCTCTTTTTCTCAAACCTGGCCTAACCTTCACAGGTAACATGAATTGGAACAAATACATTGAAGACATTGCCAAGGCTGCAGCAAAGAAGGTGGGCTCCCTCTACCTTGTTAGTAAACTCCTCAAACCTGACATTATCCTGTATCTCTACAAAGCCACCATCCGCCCATGCATGGAGTATTGTTGCCACATCTGGGCTGGTGCATCATCTACTAGTCTCTTCCTCCTTGACAAGGTCCAAAAATGAGTCGACAACCTAATAGGTCCCTCACTGTCAACCAAGCTCCAGTCCCTGCCCCATCGCCGCAATATAGCATCCTTGTGCCTGTTTTACAAATACTTCAATGGATTATGCTCCGATGAATTGGCTACTCTGGTGCCCCCCTGACGTAAATTCACTAGACCAACTCGACAATCAACTAAATCCCATCCACACACTGTGGAGGTCACCAGATGCCAGAGAGCTTTCTACTCAAATAGCTTCTTTCCTCGCGCTGCTGGCCTCTGGAACTCCCTCCCTGCCCCCTGTTTCCCTGACAGTACTGACGTGCAGAAATTTACAACTAATGTAAACAGACATCTCGCTGAGCAGATCCCAATTTAGGTTGCCCCCCCCCCAACCTTCACCCTTTTCTTTTTTCTCAGTAGCCCCTTACGTCTACAGTGGCGGCCTGCCTTGTTTGGGGTTAACTATGTTACCCCCACACCCCCCAAAAAAACCCATCCTTATCACTTCCACCAATGTTTTCCTTGGTCACCCCTGCTATCCCAATTATTCTACATCTAATAACCCAAGCACTCTCATCCATTCTTTTAATGTGGTCATACCAACGAAGTCTCCTGTTCTGCACACATCTCCCTATACGGTCCAAATTTAATCTTCCTTTGAGCTCATCAGATCTAAGCCTGTATTACCATGCTTTTTCCTGTGGTCCAATGGTATCATCAAAATAACAAAACTTCTAGAAAACCTCAGTAACCGCATTTCTCCTAATATACTTTCTCCACATCTGACTTTTCGTCCGTCTCCATTGTTTTACACTTCTTGCACACAAACGGTTACCATCTCTCAAACTATCTGTTTTTTCATTGCATTCCTTGTGTACCACAAACTGAGCAGAAGATTTTTCCTCTTTCTAGGAGCTTTCAAACACAACCACTGCTAAACATTTTGGTTTTGGTAACATTCACTCTCAGACCTTGACTTTCCATAGCTTTCCCCCAAGTCTCCAGCTTAACAAGCACTAAATCATCAGTATAAATCATTTCTTCCGGACAATCCATACGAACCTCTTTGGACAACATTTCGAAGACACACATGAAAATCAACAGACTCAATATATGTCCCCTGTACTACCACCTGAACACTAAAGCTTTCACTAAATGTGCTGTTAATTTTAACACGACTTTAACCATTTCTGTACATTGTTTGAACAACCTTCACCAACCACTTGTTTTTCTCCTAATTTATGCAAAACCCACTAGACAACATCTCTTCGCACTCTGTTAAAAGCTTTCTTCAAATAATAAAAAAAAATATATATATATATATACGTCGCGATTGCTTTACGAAAGCCTTCACTTTGCAAACAGAAGGATTTCATAAAGACGTTGATTCTATTTGAGGAAACTTAGTTGGTGTATATATATATATTTTTTTTCTTTTTGCCTTCTAAAATTCTGCCTTTTAAACGTTTTTATTCGATGCATTCAATTAAATCTTTTTAAACGCTTACTTTCACCGGCAGTTATTCCACATTCTTGTTTTTTCTTGCTTAATAATTTATTCATATTCTGTTTTATTCTAACGATTTCTCCTGATGAGATGATGGACGAAAGAGCTCTCGAGACTACATTTACGGAGACAAAGAAAATTCTACTTCTATTCAAAACCATTTATAAATTTTGTACCTCCAAAACATATATATATATATATATATATATATATATATATATATATATATATATATATATATATATATATTACATTCATCCAATTGACTGCCATTTTTTTCTGTTATTTTACTCACTTGGACAAGAAGAGCATGATATTTCCTTATGACCTCATCGATTCCGTAACATAAGAAACTGTGTGTGTAGACCTTCATCGGATGCCCGTACAGTGACAGATCAAAGGCGAAATCAGCAGGCATGGTGTAATTATTTGAAGCAGGTATAAATGTAATCTGTGTTGAAGCTCCACCCATGTCCAGGGCACCAACAGTGTCTGACTTGTCTAAGATATATGGCAACGTCGAGCCTCTTTTCTGTAAAAGAGAAAAGGAGCAAGAATAACAAAACTTTAGAATAGAATGGGTAAATATGATGCGGATGTGCATACAAGTGTCAGTAGCGATAAAATAGGTTATTCGCGTAAATTTTAGAATGTCAGAATTGATTTAAAACTAGCTATACAAAACCAGTGTTGCCCGGGATAAAGTTTACTTTCATTTTTGTTTTCCTTTAGTCATTTGATTTTTTATGGCAAATTATTATTTTTTTAAAATAGGATTTTGAAAATTAATTTATATCTCCTTACCAACACATGTAAGATGTGGCCGTTTTCTTTGTACAGGTAATCCTCTTTCTCCATGTATGTAACACAAGTGTTTCTATTAGCATAAATTTTATTTCAAGACACACTTCACACTGTGTATGAATAGTTACCAATTACTTTAGAAGTCATTTTCTTAGAAATATGTTAACCCTAACCATAACTATAACAATTACTTTAGAATTTGTTTTCTTAGGAATATGTTGCCTTTAAAGCATCATCGAGAAGGTTTTCTTCTAATCCCAAAGTTTGTAGAATTTTCCTACTCACTTGGGGATGTTTATTGTAGTTTCCAAATACGTGTCCTTGTCAGATGCTACACCAACTACAGGGTCACCTCCCAAAAATGTCACTCAGGCAATCATTAATAAAATTCACAATCCTTTCTGCATTCCAACTAGATTGAGAGTGACTAGCAAATGTCAAGTAGTTCAGACAACGTAATGTCTGAATCTCAGAAAACAATTTGGGAATTCCATCATCAAGTCATGGGATTAGATTTTAAAATGGAGATACAGGGTGAACCCCTAATGCTATCAATGGAATCCTTAATAAAATCCACACTCTTTTCTGCAGTTTTTTAAGGCCGCCCTGTAGTTGGTTTTGAATACAACTCATCGGACATTTCAGTCAAAATCAGAACCGTGCCAAACAAGAGTGTATCAGGTGGTATTTTTTTTCACGAAAGCGTGATATCCCTTTGGATACTTACAGACAGAGACTATAGAATTAGCAATCCGTGTTCAAATTCCATTGTGTCTATTACGCTGAGTTTAGTGCTAGAAATATAAACTTACGCTTCCCTCAATTAAAAGTAAAATAGTAGTTTATTTGCATTGAATTCATTAAAATGAATCGATTATAATAAATGTTGTCTTTTAGTATTAATTAACCAACAAAAGTGTTGATATGCCGCAAAACAGACAAACCAAACCATTCTTAGTAATACAAGTAATACAAGTAATTCCATATCTATCCACATAGATTCTTGTCAATTCAATTTCTCAAGGACAGGAAATAGTACAGACAAGAGATTCAAAGATCACCAATCACTAAGAATAACTATAGTGGGAACGGAAGTGGGCATATAAGAAAAGGGAAATGACGTCATAGGAGAACAAAGGAATTCTGGTCAAAAAACGACTTGGAAGAAGATAGTTTAATTTATCAGCCACAGCGGATGAAACAAAGCTAAATTAATTTTCAGATATTAAAAAGTATGTGATGAATTTGATAATTTTAAAAGGTTGGCATTCTGTGACATACCAGTCCGATATTCCCTTTTAAATAGTTGACAGTGACCCATGAGAAAGCTCCTTCTTCAGTTCCAGTAAGAATGCGAGCTTGGTGTTTTTGATTGGTCATTAGAAAACCGGAATTCTTGAAGACTTTTTGGATTGATTCAATGATTGCCTTTGATGCACTCTGGTTGGACTGGCTGCAAAATTTATCAAGAGTTTATCAAGACAAACAATAACCTGAAATACATTTGGGTATTTGATGTTTTAACTATTTTCTTAAAGCACATTTTCTGATAATTTAGTGTAAATGCTAGAATTTTGAGGATGATTTGGACACATCCTTAACCGTATAAATGATTCATTTGATTGAATAATGTGTAATTATATAAAATATTCCTAAAGTATATTTCTGAATTTTTGAGATGAGGATTGATAATTTGTATAATTTTGGTTATTCAGACTACATTTCTCATCTTGAGTGTTATCATCACAACGTTTCGGCCACTGTAACCTCCGGCCTTCTTCAGGTGTATCTCTTCGAACTCGGGAATATTTCTGTCGAACTCGGGAATTTGTACTATATCCACTGCGCCACGGGTCCATATAATATAAAGAAAGGAATCGTTTGCTGCCTACAACATCGAGCAAAGACAATATGTAGTAACAGCAATACATATTAATAGGAGATAGACAGCTTGCGAGAAACCCTCCACCGAAACAACTATCTTGAGAGCATGACATCAGCTCCAAGATATCTAGACCAAACACCAAGGGACACCACCCGAAAACTCACCATAGTTTGTATACCATATATGAAGGGCTTGTTGGAAAAAATTCAAAGAATATGTACTCCATATGACATCAGGACAGTATCCAAGGTCTTTGACAAGGTCTGGCATGAAGGGCTTCTCATAAAACTGCACTTATATGGTATTAGTGGACAAATATTTAATAATTCTTCCTAACAAAACGAAAGATCCAGGTTATACTCGATGGCCGTTCTTCTAAGCAACATGGCATAAATGCTGGTGTACCCCAGGAATCTATTCTAGGACCTCTACTGTTCCTTATTTTCATAAATTACCTCCCTGATGCCATTGCAACTGAGATAGGAATATTTGCTGACAACACCACGCTCTACTCTCGTCATGTGGGCGAAATCGACACGCACATATCTGAGGCAATGGCTGAATCCTTAGAAAATAACGCCCAGTCTGAGTGGAATGGGGTATAAAATAAATGGTAACTTTTAATGCCGCAAAGACAAAGCTACTTTCCTTCAATAACTACAAGAAACCTCTTCAACAACCGATTGTCATGGCAAATAACACCCTGCCTGAGATTTCATCATTCAAACTCCTCGGCCTAACTTTCACAGATAACATGAATTGGAACAAATACATTGAAGGCATTGCCAAGACTGCTGCAAAGAAAGTGGGCTCCCTCTACCGTGCTAGTAAACCTTTCACACCTGACATTATCCTGTATCTCTACAAAGCCACCATCTGCCCATGCATGGAGTATTGTTGCCACATCTGGGCTGGTGCATCATCTGCTAGTCTCTCCCTCGTAGACAAGGTCCAAAAAAGAGTCGCCAACTTGATAGGTTCTTCACTATCCACCAAGCTCCAGCCCCTGTCCCATCACCGCAATGTTGCTTCCTTGTGCCTGTTTTACAAGCACTTTAATGGATTGTGCTCTGATGAGCTTGCTGCTCTGGTACCCCAATGACGTAAATTTACTAGACCAACCCAACAATCTGCCAAATCCCATCCACACACTGTGGAGGTCCCCAAATGACGAAGAGCTTTCTACTCCAAAAGCTTCTTTCCTCGTGCTACTAAACTCTGGAACTCCTTCCCTGCTCCCTGCTCCCTGCTTTCCTGATGTTACTGACATGCAGAAATTGAAAACTAATGTAAATAGACATCTCGCCGCGCAACTCCTGAATTAGGTTGACCCCCCCCCCCCAAAAAAAAAACCTTCACCTTTTTTCTCAGTAGCCCCTTACGTCTTCAGTGGCGGCCTGCCTTGTTTAGGGTGAACTATGTTAAAAAAAAAGCAAAAAAAGCAAGAGAATTCTGGTCAAAAACTGACTTTCAATCTTAGAAAGAATCGATCAAGAATGACACATATTTTAGCTCATATTTAATGTTTAAATAAATATCAATTTTAAGTAGTAAAAAAACTAAAAAAAAACTGTCAATTTATATTATAGTAAAAAAGTCAGTTTTATACTAATTTTTTAATGTATTGACTTGGTTTCTCCTGCTCTAAACGTTATTAGAAATAATGATAAGATGGCAGGGTAGGTGATACCCTCTTTAGCCTTGGTAGGAAATCACCTAGAGATGGTGTCTCGATAAAAGCACTGGTCCCCATCACCTCAATCGGTTGGCGTTAGGAAGGGTATCCAACCTATAAAAATCTTGCATCAGCTAAAGAAATAACTTTCAAAGAAAATCAGTCGCATTTCAGACTATGTAGTTCATGGACTTGAGAGAAAGAAGGATAGATAAAGACCTGGTACGAGATAGGTTAGTTTGGAATTCAATTTCTAACAGACGTCCAAAAAATGCAGCACATAAAACGGATGTTAAACCGATGATGATGATGATGATGATGATGATGATGATGATGATGATGATGATGATGATGATTATTACATAAAATCAAGTTCCCTTAAACAATAAGAAATGAAATTAATAAAATGAAAGGCAAAAGACAAAAGTAAAACTTACTTTAGCATCCTCATTCCAGCTGTGGCACCAAGATACAAAGGAGTGTCTCCTATCGTTTCTTCTGGAACATTTCCTTTGGCAAATGTTAAATAAGATTTCAGGAATTTTGTAACCTGACTTGGATTATCAGCAAATTGAGTTATACCTACACCTGGAAGGAACATAAGTCAATTATTTACCATTTCTAAATTGAATCATTAAATCAGTTGGTAAAAATCTTATTAATATAACATTTAATTGCTTTAAAATATGAGATGTGTCTGAAATGTAACTGGATGCTATTTCAGTTCAAAACAAATAATTAAATGTTTCCCCCTTCAAGGAAATCCCCGCTCCCGAGTCTAACGATCTTTTCCATCCTTCCCTGACACAATTCTATGCACTGCTGGAAGGATTATTGTGGGATGCCTATCAACTGGAGCTGAATGAATGGTAACATTTAAAACTGCTAAGACAAAGCTCCTTTTCTTCAATAACTACAAGAAACCTCTCCAATCACCGATTGCCATTGCAAATAACACCTTACCTGAGAGTTCAACATTCAAACTCCTCGGCCTAACATTCACAGGTAACATGAATTGGGACAAATACATTAAAGACATTTCCAGTGCTGCTGCAAAGAAGGCGGACTCTCTCTACCGTGCTAGTAAACTTCTCACACCTCACATTATCCTGTATCTCTACAAAGCCATCATCCGCGCATGCATGAAGTATTGTTGCCACATCTGGACTGATGAATCATCCACTAGTCTCTCCCTTTTAGATAAAAAAAAGAGTCTCTAATTTAATAGGTTCCTCACTATCCACCAAGTTCCAGCCCCTGTCCCATCGCCACCCTGTTGCATCCTTGTGCTTGTTTTAAAAGTACTTCAATGGATTGTGCCCTGATGAACTTGCTGCCCTGGTGCCCTCTTGACGTAAATACACTAGACCAACCCGACAATCAGCTAAATACCATCAATTCACTGTGGAGGTCCCCAGATGCCAGAGAGCCTTCTTCTCCAATAGTTTCTTTCCTCATACTTTCAGCCTCTGTAACTTCTTCCCTGCTCCCTGTTTCCCCGACTGTACTGACATGCAGAAATTGAAAACTAATGTGAACAAGCATCGAGGGGGCACCAGAGCAGCAAGTTCATCAGAGCACATTCCATTGAAGTACTTGTAAAACAAGCAGAAGGATGCAACAGTGTGGCGATGGGACAGGGGTTGGATCTTTGTGGATAGTAAGGGACCTATTAGATTAGAGACTCTTTTTTGGACCTTGTCTAAGAAGGAGACTAGTGGATGATGCACCAGCCAAAATGTTACACAAATACTCCATGTATGGGCGGATGGTGGCTTTGTAGAGATATAGGATACTGTCCGGTGTGAGAAGTTTACTAGCACGGTAGAGGGAGCCCACTTTCTTTGCAGCAGCCTTGGCAATGCCTTCTATGTATTTGTTCCAATTCATGTTACCTGTGAATTTTAGGCCGAGGAGTTTGAACATTGGCTATCATGTAGGATGTTATTTACCATGGCAATCGGTGGTTGAAGAGGTTTCTTGTAGTTGTTGAAGGAATGGAGCTTTGTCTTAGCAGCATTAAAGGAAGGTTGTTGATCAGGACTAGGGAGGTCTCCCTCCTCCCAACGGTTTACTGCCAAGACGTACATAGTCAGTAGCACAATTTCTTTTAAAGTTTAAGCATAAGATTTTAGACATTTTCTAGAATCAAAATCATGTAATGGATTTTGATCAACATTGGAATAAAGATTGTAGACATGATGTTTAGTGTCATTATTCTTGATTTTAATCTTCGTAATGGGACATAAAAATGATGCAAACTGTTCTGTTTAAGGAATAATTTTACTCGTCCTGGGAAAGGTATTCCTTTAGTATATATATATATATATATATATATATATATATATATATATATATATATATATATATATATATATATATATATAATATGCTACACTATTTCTTTTACTTATTTATTTTCACACTGTTTCTTTTTTCTTGCTGTCTTTTCAACACTCACAGTTTTTTTCTTTTCGTTTCTTTTTTTTTTAACATAGTTCACCCCAAACAAGAGAGGCCACCACTGTAGACGTAAGGGGACCTCCACAGTGAATGGATGGGATTTAGCTGATTGTCAAGTTGGTCTAGTGAATTTATGTCAAGGGGGCACCAGAGCAGCCAGTTCATCGGAGCATAATCCATTGAAGTACTTGTAAAACAAGCACAAGTTTGCTACATTGCGGCAATGGGGCAGGGACTGGAGCTTGGTTGACAGTGAGGGACCTATTGGGTTGGCGACCCGTTTTTGGACCTTGTCAAGGAGGGAGAGACTAGTAGATGATGCACCAGCCCAGATGTGGTAACAATACTCCATGCATGGGCAGATGGTGGCTTTGTAGAGATACAGGATAATGTCAGGTGTGAGGAGTTTACTAGCACGGTAGAGAAAGCTCACCTTCTTTGCTGCAGCCTTGGCAATGTCTTCAATGTATTTGTTCCAATTCATGTTACCTGTGAAGGTTAGACAGAAGAGTTTGAATGTTGAATTCTCAGGTAGGGTGTTATATGCCATGACAATTGGTGGTTGGAGAGGTTTCTTGTAGCTATTGAAGAAAAGGAGCTTTGTCTTTGTGACATTAAAAGTTACCAACCATTTATGACCCCAATTCACTACACTCTGGAGGTCATTTTCTAAGGATTCAGCCATTGCCTCGGATATGATTGCGTCCGTTTTGCCAACATGATGAGAGTAAAGCGTGGTATTGTCAGTAAATAAACCAATCTCAGACTCTATGTCATCAGGGAGATCGTTTATGATGATCAGGAACAATAAAGGTCCAAGGATAGATCCCTGGGGTACACTAGAATTTATGTCATGTTGCTTAGATAAACGGCCATCGAGGACAACCTGGATCTTTCTTTTGGTTAGGAAGGATCTAATTATATTAAGTAATTGCCCAGTAATACCGTATGAGCGTATTTTCAGGAGAAACCCTTTATTCCATACCTTGTCCAAGGCCTTGGATATATCTAGCGCTACTGCCCTAGCTTCACCTGCCTTGTCGAGTGTATGATACATGCGTTCAGAGATGACCGTTAGGATGTCTGCAGTAGACTGTGCTTGTCTAAATCCATACTGGCGGTCAGAAAGAAGTTTAGCATTAACTAAGTGCCGTACTATCGCTAGATCGATTAAGGATTCAAAGATTTTAGCAAAGATCGGGAGTAGACTGATTGGGTGGTAGTTCTGAGGACTGGTTCTATTCCCAGAATTCTTGTAGACTCGTACCACAGAGGCCATTTTTCAGCTATCGGGGAAGCAAGATTCAGCTAGGCATTTATTGTATAGTTTGGAGAGGACAGGGGCCAGCTCAGCAGAGCATTTCTTTATTACTATTACAGGTATAAGATCAGGCCCACAGGATTTTGAGGTGTCAAGGTTTTTTATGATGTCTCTGACCTGGGATGAGGTGATAACCAGGTTATCAAGTGTGGCTTCGGTCCGTAAGGGGAATTTAGTCAGGGGGTGGTTTTCTGAGTCCAAATGGAGTTAGAGGCGAAACGCTGGGCAAGTAGTTCAGCCTTATCAGTTGCCGTGCAAACGACATCATTGTGGTTTGATAGTGGGGGAATCGTTGATTAATCATTGTTCACCACACTATTGTAGATTTTCCAGAAATCGCAAGTACCTAGTTTCTATGACTGAATGCATTTTTTTGTCAACTCAGTATACCTTCTCTTTGCTTCACCTATCACGGCCTTACAATTATTTCTTAACTCTATAAATTTCTGTCTATTAGTAACTGACTTATGGCGGCCGAATTTATGGAATGCTTGCTGACTCTCACCAATGGCAGCTGCACATTCCGAGGTGAACCATTGGGGAGAGTGGGGCTTGCTAAAGAATTTTCGCATGGGGACATAGGCTTCAATGCCTGCTTTGACCCATTCAGTTAACTCATTTGCGCACTGGTCAGCAAGGAGTGAGAAGGTTTCCCTCCATGGGACGTCGCTGATGTGATCTCTGATTTACTCAAAATCAGCCTGCTCATAGTATCTCGTTATTTTGAGCAACGGCTCATCAACTTTTGAACGACTTCTTAGGGTGATATGAATCATTAGCACAATGTGATTAGCATTACCGAGTGGGCTATGAGCTTTCGTCACACAAGCCTCAGGCATTGAGGCCAAAAAAAGGTCTAGAAGTGAGGCTTGCTGGTCTTCTCGATCGGGGATGCGGGTCGGGAAATCGACAGTCTGAGAAAGGGAGTGAGCTAAGGAGAAATTATACGTAGAGTTGCCGGCTGTGCCATTAAGGCTGGAGAATCCCAACCAGTCACGGTGGTGTGCATTAAAATCCCCAAATACATGTATCTGAGCATTCGAGTCAATTGAGAGTGCTCTATCTATGCTTTCAGAGACAGAGTTTAGCAGGGTACAACCCTGGGTCGAAGGTGAACGGTATAAGAAATATAAGTAACTAACGATGTGATGTAAAGTCAATCTAAAGCACATGTAGGCTTGGTCATCCGATTCTAACCTATGTTCTCTAGTCAGGGGGAGGGTGTTCTGAACATAAACTCCTAGCCCGTGCATATGTTTGTCAGAGTCTTTACGGTAGAGTGGGAGGTAGTCAGTCATGTCAAAGTGGTGAGAGGAGATTGAGGATTGAAGGTTTGTTTCACTTCGTGCTAGGATATCCGCTGAGTTTGTCAGGAGAAAAGTTTCTACGTCGTTGATGTTGGTTCTAAGTCGCCGGATATTTGTGAATGCAAGCCTCAAGGGCGGAGGCGAAAGTGTTTTTTGTTGGGTGTCTGGTTTAGGTTTGATTTGATTTTTTTTGTAATGACATGTTTGTTTTGTTATAAAGTGGGTTGGGCAAGGTGGGTGCTTGTTAGGTGCCAATAAGCTCACACAACCAGTCCATTAGTCGCGATCTGGTCCTTGGGGGTTGTGGCTTCGGGAAAACCCACCGGAGATAATTGCAGGGTCTGTTTCCATGTGCAACGTGGAACATACACCTACCCACGGTATTATGCTTTATCTAATGCAATTATGGAAATCTGTTTTAGCGTCATTTATTTCTTAAATTTTGTGTTTTTCCTGCATTTTTTGCTTTTCTAGTACTATCTTCGTTTGTTTTGTGGCATATCAACCCTTTTGTGGTTATTTAAAGCTGAATTCATACATTTTGGTAAAAGATGTTATGCTTCAAGTTCTTTTTTATCTTTAATATATATTCATGGTGTTTGCTTAAACAAGTTATTCATGATGTAAACGTATTTGTACACTGCCGGATGTAGTTTCATGTCAAGAACTGATTCTATTTGAACAAGAGATGTCACCATGATAAATACAGGGTGACCCCCCCCCCCACCACCACCACCATAAAAATGCCACCCATGGAAACGTTAATAAAATTCATGATACTTTCTGAAATTTTACCATATTTGCTACAAATAAACTTCAGTCTATTCCTAAAATGTCCACCAAGTTTCAATCATGAATGTACAACAGTCTTTGTTTTATCACCGTTCAATGATATGCAGGGACACTTTGCTGATCGGCTCATCAGTAGGAAGTGTGATCTTCACAATCATCGAACCATAACCCCTCCCCCCAAATTTTTATCTGTGGGGTTATTTCAAAGATAATGTCCCTCAGAACAATTCCCAGACTATTCCTGAACTGAAGAGGTTCATCACAGCTAAAATCAGAGCCGATATATTTAACGCATAACAGGTACTATTACTCGAGGTCATAGTGGATCTGGAGTTAATAGTAATTATGGAGTGATTCCACACTCCCTAAAGCTCTCAAATTGAGGCCTTACCACCGCATACAGTTTAATTTCATTCTCAGGATATTAGTATTATAAGAATGGGCTAGTATTTTGGAGAAACATTATAGGCTATAAAACTCTGCTTATCATAAATAAATACTTATATGAATTATTATTAGACTGTGCTAATATTCAAGTATAGTGGAGAAGAATTATAGATTATTCGGGCCATCCATAACTATAAAACTCTGATTTTCATAAATAAAAACATGGTAGCTCATATGCCGCCTTTCCACCAACTTTTGTGAAAATCGGTAGCTTTTGTGATTTCTACTCGGCTATTAACTTCCCATCTTACATCTGCATGGATGCGCTAGTATTCATATAAACAAACAATCTTGAAGGACTTAATAAACAAGAAAAAGGTTATCTTTATGAAGCTCAACTGGAGTTTAACATCAATCTACCTATCTAATTATCTGCTTATTAAATTACTAAGCCATTTCGCTTTCTAAAGATCGATAACAGTAATAATGGATTTCATATTAAGCGAATATTGATTCTCAATCGAGACTAAGCATGAGAAAAACGAATCAAGAAAAGAAAGCTAAAAAATTATTGAGTGATCTCCCTTGGTATCTCCTCTTGATAACATTAGCTAAAGTTTGAATGCACTCTGCCGTTTCTAGCAATCACAAATCTAATTCCGCTCACGTGGAGGATATATTATTTTCATGATAGGTGCTCGACTGAGCTTTAATCTATGCCCCCCCCTGTAAAACATTCACAACAAAAACTCATCTAGTTACAACCACTGTCAATAAATTCCCTTTCTTCATTTGTGTACCTAAAACTAAACGTTCCTTTCCTAGAACTGGCTAACTGTAGCATAACTGTTTTCAAGTCCAATGTAAACAAACTCTTGTTGAGCCTTCCTCTTAAATAGTCAATTTCTGACCAGTTACAACCATCGTTACTAATCCCCTCAGTGTTTCACCGATACCTGACAAACTCAATAACCCTTATCCTCGAGTGGCCTCTGAGCCTTAATAATTGGTGACTTGTTTGTAAAGAAAAAAAAAAAAAATTAGAACCGGATATAATCCATATTTTGGCACGGACGTCCAGGCCGTCAGGCTCCTCATCTATGCACGGCTTTTCCTGGTAGCAGCCGTATAGGCTCCCAGAACATTGCAACACAGTAGGTCATATTTACTCATACATTACTCATGCATCCTTCTGTCTATTCTACCACCCCGACAACACAGGTTTTTATCGATTGCATTAGGACATTAATGTATTCTTCTACTTAGTAATTATATCTTCCGTTCACCCCTCTATATAACATGTTACGTTTGTCTTAAACAAACTGTCTGCGTAAGAATAAACGTGTGTATATATGTAAATCCACCTGTTTCGTAATTATTACCTATTTTCATTTCGATCTTTGTCTGTGCACTCAAGAGAAAACAACGCACAAAATGGTGCCCACATGTCTGGTAGAGTTACACCAATAGATACTGGTGCAGCTTCTGAACCAGACAAAACCGAATTTTTGTTCGACATCTTTCGGCTGTTTACGTAAACAACTGGAAGATGCTGAAGTGCTTAGCCAATAAGATGGCTCGAGAAGCAGACGACAACTTGACCTGTACTAAAAAAATTCTTGCAAAAATGTTTGTAAAGCTTTTGAATGGGACAAAAACCAAGCTGTTTTTAAAACCCTAACCCTAAACTAACCATAACCTAACCCTAACGGTTTTTGCCTGGTTCAAAAGCGTACCAGTAACAAAAAGAAAAAACGAAAAAGAAATTGTAAAAATCGTTGTTTGATTGATTATCTTTTTTAGGATCTTTAGTTTATTCAGAAAAAACATAATTTATAGAAAAAAATGTTAACTTTTAACTTTCCCATAAAAAAAAATTATTTCATTGATTTTCTTTGCCAAAAAATGAATAAATTGTCATAAAAATAAACATACGGTGAGTGTTTTTCTTTAATTATTTTTTCTGTTGAAAAGCTGCCTCGTTTTAATTTTTTTCGGCTGTTTATGTAATTCATGCATCGGCAAACGTAGGTTTGTCTGGTTCAAAAAAAAAAAAATCGTCTTCATGAATATAATGTTATAAGTTATCTCCCTTGAAATAGTCGTTATAAGTTTCTCAGTTATAAGTTATCTCCCTTTATTAGAACACTTCACTGATATCATGCCAAAGTTAAAAGAGTCTTGTCTCATTTTCTTATCATGGACAGCATATTCAGATGTATAAAAACAGCTAATAATAAAAGCTTGGCTTGAATACTATATGCTTGCTCTTAATTACTGAGTTCTACTTTGTCTTAATCTATTAAGGCAAAGAGGTGAGAACATTAAAAAAAAAAAAATAATACATGATGTTTTTTAAACTATTAGGTTATTTTTTACTTTTCACTGCAAATGCTTATAAATCAACTTACACTCTATTTTATTAATCAATATGAAAACCATTATGTTCAACACGTTCATGAGACAGAAACAAGTTTATGCATTTCAGTTGTATGAACGGCGCACAATGACATCTCAACTGCTACGCTCACGTCGCCCACTGTTAATCATCCGAAACGCTTCAAAGTGTTTCCCACATCGATGTTGATGGCCCATGGTTGCATGATAGGCAGCTTAAGACATAGAGGGTATCAGTTGATAACAACCTGATCCTAGCGGGTGGCACAAGCGAAATGGAAACAAGCAGCAGAAGTTGAAAGTCATTCACGAAACGTCTAACATCAGCATGAGACATTAAGAAAAAAAATTTAAATAATAATTATTAAATTCTGACATTCGAGACTCAACAAATCATCGAAAACCATTTTCAGCCACACCTTTCTTCGTGAATATTTTCTCCAAGAAGAGGTTGAGATATTTGCGAAGTTTTTGCACAATTTAGCAAATACGGTGGGTGAAGCAGAATTTAGTACCTTGATTTCTTAAGTTTCTGCAAAATGATATATGAGAGATGTAGTCGAGTATTGTTGTGCAGTATTTATAACAAAACATTTAGAGTGGCTCTTTGCAGCATGTCTGGTGATAATGGTGGTGTGGGGCAATGTTTTTGCCTCCATTGTGGCTGGCAGGGGATAGTTTCTCCTGTTAATATCAGATGACAGATGAATTACTTCCCTTGAATGGATATACAGGAAACCGAGACTAACACAGGCATGCTAAACGGTCAGTGTGTGAAGCAAGTTGACCAGGCAATGTCTCTAGTGGCTATACGAAACAAATTTTTGTCTTTAAAAATTACTTGAAAAATGTGACCGGTTGAGCTCTGGTTGGATTGTTTGAATTAGGAAAAAGTGACTTTGCAAATCTAGTTAAATATAAAAAGTAAAAAGACAAAATGAGTGCTTCTGTTCACTATCTCTCTGTCCCCTTATCCTCTCTCTCTATTTTCTCTCTCTCTCTCTCTCTCTCTCTTCATCTCTCTTCATCTCTCTATTGGATTAAATAGAAGTGAGACTTATAGTGATATTCCTTATTGTTTATAGTAAACTATCCCAATCTTCTATTTATAGTTAGTTTTGTTACATTTGACTGTTAAGAAACACAGAGAGAGAGAGAGAGAGAGAGAGAGAGAGAGAGAGAGAGAGAGAGAGAGAGAGAGAGAGAGAGAGAGAGCGAGCGAGGAGGGGGTGACAGAAGCAAGCGTGAACATAACTGAATCACCATATGAAGAAATATTTTAATATGTACTTTGTGTTATTAAAATATATACGAAAAAATAAAAAAAGACTTAGGGAAACCAACGTTGATTAAATCAGCCGTTTTTATAATAAAAGATTATGCAGCCTATGATAAGAAAAATAATTAAGTAAATTTAATAACAGAAAAGTAGAGAGAATTTTGGGTTTTAAAATGGGTAATTTCAACCTAACACTATTCAAACAAACATTTATTTAAAAATTGAATGGTAAATGTGAATAATACAAAAAAACGACATCATTTTCCTACCAACCACTTAAGTTGAGCATTGATTTTTCATGAACAAATAATCTATGGTCTTAAGTTTATTATCATGAGGTGAGGGAAACTGTAGGCTTGATTCTTATTGGAGAGTGATCAATAAGTTTTTTTTATTACTTTTCGGGCTTTCATAGTCTGCAACCTGCTTGACAACAGCCGTTCCATTTGTCTTTGCTCCATCCCACATGTAAATAAAAAGCTTTGTATGAGTTGAACCGGCATCAAACACAACACTGAACTGAAAATATAAGATCAAACAACAAAACAGTGTAACATTTAATCTCTTTAACAAAAATTGCATATCAACTGCATATAATAATAACTGCCTTTATCTTTTTATATACTACTAGCAGGACCCGTTGTCCAGCACTGCCCGGGATTACTATAAAAGAATGAATTAAACAGATAACCGAACACAAATAGGTCACATAGGATGTTTTCAATGTTTGCACAAAGGGTCGGTTTTTAATAGTTGAAAATGTATGTACCGACGAAAAGAAATGTGGTCGAGTTTTAACTTCAGCGTTTCATCTGTATGATGCAACTTACTGTAAGTTAAGTGGTTTATACTTCTAACTAATTTGAACCGCATTGTTTTTTGCATTACTCATAGCGCTTCTGTAGAAGCACTTTGCTTTAGGCCAAAAATCACTCCAACCCTAACCTAAGTTTTATTTCGTCAAAAGTCGGCTACTAACTAAGGCCAAAAGTCACTGGAAGTCTAACCTAAGTTGTATATCGGCAAAAGTTGGTCAGGTCCGGTTCAAATTCTGTAGAAGCACTTTTTTGTTTTGTGTATTTAAATTTGCAATTAAATTATTTTCAATAGGATTTGTTAAATTTCGTGTTATTTTATGCTCTTTTGCATTTGCTATGTACATGAATATTCGATTATTAATACGAAATAAAAAAATAATGTAAATCGTGTAGAGAATGTTAAATAATATTATTAAAAAACGAATATTCAGCTCTTTGGTACAATAGGACTCCGTTCGAAAAAATAATGTATTTTTTTGTTTTAAGAGCCCAAATGAACCATACTAATAGTTAAAGTTAGATTCAAGATAGATTATTCTTTTTTTGGGGGTGAGGGGGGGGGTGAGGGGTGAGGGGTGAGGGGAGGAGCCACCCGGACTTAGGGTTAGAGGTGGTGGTAGGCATAATGGAGTGTTTTGCAATGCCGAACTCGTTATCAGGGCAATCGAAAAACGGTTAATTTGTAGATTAACACCCTCAGCTAAACAACCCGAAAAAATTTGGTGGAAATGCAAAAACAAAAAACAATAAGTTTCCAAATTATAGTGTGGCATCAATTTAGCGTGAAATGATTCCCTCTATTTCCGGACCATTCTAACTTTTTAGGGCAGTTAACTAAATGTTGCTACCATTCACCGTAAGTGACAGTGTTGTAAAAGCATACATAATCGTCCCTGCACCCCTCCCCCCACAAACCACACGGAATATATCTCCCATAGAAGAATAAATAAAAGTAATAATTTTGGTTAACTGACCTAAAATGCTGGAATAGGTCGGAAATGGGAGAGCATTTTATGTTAAATTTATGCGTATTACCCCAAAAACGAATAATGCCACCCAAAATAATGCCATGATTGTAGACTGGAGTGATTTCATAAAATTACCATTTTTACATCACTTGCATTGTTTTTTTGTTTTTTTATTATATGTAAACGAAAAATAAGTTTGGTTCAATTTTAGTATAGGGACCGTAAAAATATAGCGCATATTTCGCAGGCGACTGAAGTTATGTGTTTCGATGCATTTGATGCATTATTTTTATAATCTTCTCTAACTGATTTGGAAGGGGGGAAATCAAGTCTATATAGAAGATATATTCTTTCTTTAATCTTCTTTAATCTTTAATCTCTATCCATATAAACTTAGATATGTGTATGTTTTAGGGGGCAACATATCAGTACAATCTACCATTTGAAAAATCAGATGTTTCCGAATTGCAGTGAATTTGATCCGTAGTCATTAATTTTCGAATTTCAATTTCTTCCTAAGACCCCTTAAGCTTAGGCGTTAATATTTAGACATTTTCTAGAATAAAAATTATGTAATGGATTTTAATCAAAATTGGAATAAGGATCATAGACATAAGGTTTAGTAACATTATATGTTGATTTTAATCTTGATAAGAGGACATAAAAGTAGTGCAAAACTGTTCGGTTCAGGGAATTAATTTTAACTATTAATTTAACCATATTCTTCTAGTACACACACACACACACACACACACACACACACACATATATATATATATATATATATATATATATATATATATATATATGATTATGACAAATAAATAAATGTTATCATAGATGTTATTTATTTTTTAATGAATAATGTTAAACATTTGTTTTATTAACAGTCTAAGACCCACTCAGTCAGAGAGAATTTTTAAATCAAAACTTTTTGCAGTGCTCTGTCATTATTATTATTATTATTATTATTATTATTATTATTATTATTATTATTATTATTATTATTAATAATAATAATAATAATAATAATAATAATAATAATAATAATAATAATAATAATACTACTAATAAATTCACTATCCTACATGAAAGACTAATACAAAAACTGAGAGGATGTATCCACAAAACAGATGCACCAG
The DNA here is from genome assembly GCA_963556195.1 of Sepiola atlantica. Lineage (NCBI taxonomy): Eukaryota > Metazoa > Mollusca > Cephalopoda > Sepiida > Sepiolidae > Sepiola > Sepiola atlantica. The sequence goes on from OY744523.1 coordinate 134,296,031, forward strand.
AATGGATGACCAAAGGAAGAATCACGTTAATACAAAAAGACGTTGAAAAGGGAACATAAATGTAGACTCTGTGGACAAAGAGACAAAACGGTGAATCACATAATAAGTGAATGCAGCAAACTAGCCTTAAAATGATACAAGAACAGACACGACTGCGTGGGGAAAGCAGTACATTGGGAACTATGCAAACGACTGAATTTTCAACATGCAGACAAATGATACAAACACATACTGGAGACAGTACTGGCAAACGAAAATCACAAAATCCTTTGGGACAGGGAGATACAAACAGATAAACTCATCGAAGCAAGGAGACTGGACGTCATAATAATTAACAAGAATGAAAGAAACTGCCAAATTGTAGAATTTGCTGTCACCACAGTGTAAATATCAAAGAAATGGAAAAACAAAGCAAATACATGGAACTTGCCAGAGAACTGATAGGAATATGGAACATGAAGAAAGTCAATATAATGCCAATAATTGTAGAAGCACTAGGAACAGTCCTCAAAAACCTGGAGAAAAGACAATGGAGAAATTGGAATCAAGCAGAAGACGGCAATGATGAAAATAGTTGAAGTCTTACAGAAAACCCTCAAATGAGGAAATCAACCCACATAAACTACAAACACTAACCATCCCCATGGAAACTGCAACAGAAGTAAAACAAAAAGATGGAAAGAAACACCACATGAAACCAAGGGAACTGAAACTGCAAGAAATCTTATATAAACTGTGCCCGCTCCCCATAAAACAGATATCAGCTTCGGCTGATACCACACAAAATAGTTGTGAAGGGTCAACGAGGATTGAAAGACCGAGGAGGGAGAGCACTAACCAGACCTCCACTGAATGAGTGCGAATTGTATCGGGACTTTGGAGAGATTTATTGCCACCCAAATCTCAGTGAAGATCAATGGTCGTTGCCAGAGAGAAATCAATGATAAGCGACTTTGGCGATAATGTAAAATAATTTGCAAAGGTTATCGAAAGAGGTGGAGAGCACTAGAAATCTGGGGAGACTTGTTGTCACCCAGACTCAAAGGAACACCACCGGTTATTATCTGTGAGTTATTTCTGATAATGACCTGTGCGAGAACTCCTAGTGAGTACAAATAATAATAATCCTTTATTTAATTCTTCCTTTTCTTCTGAAGAGCAGATCTTTTTTGATATAAACCTAATTATTAGTAAAATTAATCAGTTGAAATTATAGTTTTGAAAATATTATTAATCCACACTTAATCCAAGATGAAATTTGAAAAAATATTGATATTGATTGATTATTGATTTTGATTTGAGACAAGCAGATTTCAATAATTCTGTCTAGAATTTTCCCATGAATAGATTTTTGATTGATTTAATGATTTTTTATATCTTAAGATTCAAATCATGGAAATACAATATGCCATATATTTATTTACAGTTTGTCGATTCTACCAAATTGTATTTGTCTTCCAGGCAAATACAATTTGGTAGAATCACATTTGCAGCTTAATTAAAAGATCAACTTATTGATCTTTTAATTAAGCTGCAAATGTGGGGAATTTTAATATATGAATTTTAGGTAAACAGAAAGGAATGGACGCTTTCTCTGAAACTGGATATGAGTCATGACCTCCAGGTAGAATCCATATAAAAAAGGTTACTTTCCTTTGTCTCCTAATATAGATTTTATCCCTTTGTCTATTGTGACAATGAATTACTTCCTTTTTATTCTAAAATAGTCCCATCTGATTGGTCAAGGCAATTCTCTTTGACAAGCCACTTAATTTTGGCAGAATGAAGGTGAAAAGCCTGTTTTTCGTTCTCTTTTGAATGATGTCTTCACCTGGAAAAGACACTAAGGAAACTTTCTACTTTTTGAATTAGCCTTTCCTTAAATTGGACGCATTTAGGTAGCCACCCAGTTCAGATGTTAAAAGGACCCATTTTCACAATTAGTTGATCTTTTAATTAAGCCACAAACACAATTAGTTTCGCAAAGACATTTCCTATATCCTAATTTAAGATATGTATTATCATTTGTCATTCATCACTGTCTTGTATGCCTTCTTCTCTACGCTTTATTTCAGCATGTTTCCGATGTTCGGCAAACAACAACCAAATCATTCTTTTGCCCACCGAACCACTTCATCTACTTAGAATATTTTTAGTGGGAAAGAAAAAGCAGCTGCACAATAGAAAATAAACTAAGGAACCAAATTAAGTGATATTACATACAAGACGTGGTTGACATCAAGATACTCCAGTGCTGTATCAACTTGCTACCTATTACAGATAATTATTTACTCACTTTATGTGCTGAAAGCTGTCTTGTCATAAGTGGGTTCATCACAACTGGCTGCACATCAGTGCAGGGTGCTTCCAGGTCACCATAGTGAGATGGGACATCAGCATCTCGACTGATTCCAGTTGCAGAAAAGGTGAGCAAACTCTTAACCAAGCTCTACTCAACTGCCAATTCTAGGATCATCCTGCAGCTTTAATGATGTGAAATCTGCTGAATTACTAAATTATTTGAAAAAAAAAACTTAACTTATGACTGTTCTTTTTTTATTTATTTAAATATTTGCTTTTTTGATGAGTGTATGTATTCTTTTTTTTATTCATTTAACGTCACTTTTCCATTGGTCAGTGGTCACTCTCCACTTCTCACGGTTCAATGGGTCAGCAGTCTTCAAATTCCACTCAGTGCGATCTTGTCCAATAACTTGCTTCCAAGTTTTCCTTGACCGGCGAACGTTCCTACGATTTAGAGCATTCATGCTTCTGCAACGGTTTATCCAAGAGGATGAATGTTCCACATGACCAATACTAGCGTAATCGATTCATCCTTAGGATGACCTCCATGCTGGGCAAGTGTAGTGCTTTCAGCAAATCCCCTTACCCCATGTGTATGGTCTGATCAGATTTCACATTGCAGATCCATCTGATCATGAATCTGTCATTGCGCTGAAGAGAGGACTGTTTGCTACGTTATTTTGAAGATATTAAAAAATATGAATAAAATATATGTGGTCATTATTTAAAAAAAAGTCTATTATTTTTCTAAGATGAGACAAAGATATTTTGATACAATATTTCTACTTTATAACATCATTTCTTTTATTTTAATAGTTTGACAAATGTACGATATTCTAAAGCATTGCATCTCGGCATTTTGGCTGAGATCAAAGTGTAGTATCTGTTCTGACGGATGCTCACTCTGTAGCGTCTTGACATTCGGGCCTTGATTCCACAGGTTTGAAGTACTGTCCTGTGCAGGTCCACCCTCCCAGTCTGCTTTCTCACCCTTTGAGAAGGGGTTAGTTTATTGCTAACCGCCTGATGCGCCCCTACCGGGGAATGTCGACAGGGGCTGTCCAGGCATTTTTTGACGGTCAGAGTGCTCTTCTTCCTTTAGGGCGCTGACTTATCAAATCCCACTTTCCCAACTTTGTGTCACATCTTACTGATGTGGGAGGTAGATAAATACCAAGTGTAGTATCTGTTTCGATGGATGCTACAACCTGTAGACCAGTACCATCTTGGCCTTCGGGCCTTGATTCCATCGATCTTAGGGATTGTTCTGTGCTGTCCTACGAGGTCCACCCTCCCAGGCTTTGCCTTCTCACCATTTTAAAGGGTTAGTTTATTGCTAATCGCCTGAGGCGCCACTATCAGGGAATACCGACGGGGTCGCCCAGGCACTTTTTGTAGGCCAGAGTGCTCATCCTCTAGGGCACTGGCTTTTCAATCCCACTTTCCGACCTTGTGTCACACCTTACCGCTGTGGGAGGGAGATAAACAAACAAACAAAAATACAGAAAGGCAAACAGTTTTCTCTTATGGTTCGAATTAAGAGTTCAGTTGGAAATTTTTTATGTTACTACTCTGCTAAACGACACATGAAGAAGACTGAAAAATACAGGGTTAAAACGTTGAAAATGTAACAATTATGATGAGGATAACAGTATGAAACATGTGAATAATGTGGAAAATGATATAACTTTGAACGAATATGAGTTGATTTCTTTCAATGTTTCTGAGGGAGGTGATGGGGGCTAAGTGATACACGACACGGACTAACAACCTGGATGCGCCAAGTTCGAATCCAGTTCGTTCCACAGAAATATTTTCACTTCGGATGTTAGTAATCTTCACGTGGTCCCTCCCATAATTACCCGATTTCTTTTTAGAAAGAATTCTAACTAGAAAAATATCGGGGAAACCGATGCCAACAATAGAATCATCTGATTCATACGAAATGGATGAATGAATGTTTCTGAAAGGTAAGAGAATGGAGTTATTTTTAACAGCAACAGTTAGGCTTTAGTTTGTAGTGGAGCTGATATGCAAAAAATGAAAATGCATTCTGCCTGTACAGTAATTGAACTCACAGCCTTCAGATTATGAGAGTCTTGTGTAGACAGATATCTGGAACAACAAAGTGAACTGAGTTCGGTTATGCAAATGATTCGTTTTGGTGATCAAATCGACTAGAATTGTTTGGGAGACTAGCCACCTAGCTAACTGCTGAATAGGCGACATATATTGTAAGATCACTCTCTATTGTGATAGCCGGTGTTCATTGAATACTTGTAACTCTTGGTCTATTATCCATTGAAGTTTAAGTCAGTTAAAGGCTGATCTACCTTTGTAATTCTGTAGGTCCCGTTTGCTGATCCAGTTTTATTTACTACATAGTTCATATGCTAGGTGTAAAATATGTGTAAGTATGCTTTTTTCTCACTAATCAACAGGTCGTCAATGATGCATCAAGTCGATATTTGTTATCAGTTTAATTTGAAGCTGAAGACGAACAGTTAACAACTGGTCCGATTTCTTTGAGTGTACGCTTTTATGGCGATGAAGAGATTCCAGGGAAATATCCATTATATCTCTAACAAATTTTTCATACTTGGTGAATAGCATTTTCTACACATTTTCTGGTTGGTGAAAAAGTAAATAAATTAAATATTTGAATGTGGAGCCTGCTTTTTCACAAAAGGAAACTCAGCAGTATAAATTTTAACCATTTAGAACAATGTAAATCTGGCCCATGAAGAAATTTTGTTATGTTCGCAAACAGATGTCAGTATTATGTAACTAAAATGATTTACTTATTCCACAAAATAATAAGTAAAAATAAAGATATAAATGAAAAAATAAAAAAGAATAAATAATAATAGCGATGAATAAATGGATAAAAATAAAACCAATGATTTAATTCACTATACATGATTTTGTAAACACATTATTCTCTCCTTTGTTAGCATCCACATTTAAATAAACTATTTACACCCCAACTACTGACCAAATGACTGAAATCAAAAAGAGGCTTCCTCATGTCTAGCCCCTAATAACATATTAATGATTTTTAAACAGTAAAAATAATTAATTTTATATTTGATTTCGATAGCAAGTGGCTAATAGAATCAATTGTTTTAAAAAATTTTAATCTTATTATTTCAAATGTCCACAAGTGTTCTTTATTTTTATTACGCCATTTTCATTATTGCCATTACGTATTATTGTTGAAAGTTTTTGAAAAATAATCTCTGTTAATCGAATTTTGCAACCCACCTTATAAAAAACCTTATAAAAAACCTTATAAAAAAGCGAGTCTACTTTTTTTAGGCGATTCGATGAAAACAGCCTGAAAAAGTTGGCGATAAGAAATAAATAAAACAAAACAACAATATTTTAGAATTTAGAGTGTGGGATCACTTTCACATATAAATTAAATGTAAAATGACTACTCACTTCTATTTTCAGACCAGATAACGTTTTTAAGGACATATAACCAATTTTCTTTTTTAAAAGGAGATACATTTTGTGTGTGTGTGGTTTTGAGTAGGGAGTTTATGCTGAAAAAATTAAAATCTAATAAAAAAAGGAAATTTTTCTTGGATGCACAAATTGTTAAAAACACGGATACTAGCACTGTAATAATGGAAAGAACACATTTGGCAAGAATCCTGATTTAATTAAATCAAAATTTCTAAAGGTATTGACTCTATGCGTATGACTAAGAAATGTCCCGTTGAAAATTTGTACATGGCCGCATGTTGGTGATCCAAGATTGATCTTATGGATAAAAAACAAAAAGGAATGGCCTGTAGAAACTAGAACAGAAAGGTGGGGATGATCCCACTAGGCGGGAACTAGCAATGACTAGCAAATTGGTCAACTAGGCTGGATGGCCAGTGGAGGAGAGGCCTACCCACTATTCAGTCAGTTATAATATGGGTATGTAAGAAAAAACACGAAAAAGTAATTACATTTTTTTTTCATATTTTAATGCATTTTTCAACAGAAAAAAAATAGTTATGCCCCCCTCCCCCAAACATACATACAAAAAACCCCCAGAAAATGGCAAAGATTAAAAAAAAATGAAAATTAATTATATGCGTTTATAAGCGCATATAATTAATTTTCATTTTTTAAAAAATCTTTGCCATTTTCATTATCTGGTTCGGAAGTGGATGGTCATTTTACGTGAAATTTATATGCGAAACTGAGCCTCTACTCTAAAATCTAAAATATTGTGTTTTTCTTTTTGCTTTATTTCTTTTTACCGTCAACGTCTTCAGGCTCTTTCCATGTAATCATCTAAAAATGGAGAATCTGATTTTTATCTTTTAAGAGGGGAGTTAGCATAGGATTCCAAATATCAAATGTAATTTTAAATTAAAGTAATATCGATTCATATTTTTCATCATTAATACATGATCCGGTCGCAGAAGCAAAAAGGTTGTCAACCTTTCTTTCAGAGTATTAATTCGAGAAAGAAACTTCATCATTAAGTGTAATCTTTAAGATATTTATTTAAAGGGAGGTAAATCAAATTTATAATCTAAGGGAAGTAATTCTACAATTTCTGCTCGCTTTTTTGTGAACACCTCGTTCTATGTGAACGTATTAAAGTCTGTCTCTCTGACTCTCTCTACTTCTCTCCTCTCTCTCTCTCTCTCTCTCTCTCTCTCTCTCTCTCTCTCTCTATATATATATATATATATATATATAGGATCAAATATAAACCAAAAGTAAAACTTTTAGTAGATGGAACCTATTGTGAAGAGGTTTAGCTCAATATACGAGATAGAGCAAGTGTAGAGATAGAAGAAAAAAGAGTGATAAATATGCGACGATTGTCCAAATTTATTTCAAATTTCAATTGTTCAATGCAAGGTGTATTCAGTAATAAACTAGTGTTTATTATTCTTTCCTTAAGCCAAGGCTTTTCAAAGATCGAAATCTTATCATCAGAGGAGAAATACAGATGGATAAGTTGGCTTTCGAAAAAAACAAAGTTCAAATATTTGAAAAATATGAAAAATATTATTAAAAAACGCAGTGAAAAAAAGAAGAGTTTCGTAAAAAAGATATGCGGTTTGTCCGGGTGGTAAATTTCCGTTGAAAGGAAGTCCGATGAATTGTAGAACGCGGAAAAATATTTGCGTAGGAGCAGTGTTCAAAATTATAAGTAAATCCAAACGCACTTAAAAGGAATTGAAAGGAGAAAAGCTGGCCATTATTAGAATACTTCCTGGACCAAAAAAGGCAAATGACATCTCGTTCAAAGAGGATCTAAATCCAAATGAAACAAAAAAGGTTAAAATTTGGGGTTAGGAGGGGGGGGTTTAAAGCGCGAGGGGGCGTGAGGTTCGGATTTGTTTAAATAGCCGCTGCAGGGGTTGGGAAGAAGGAGAAAGAAAGAAAAAAGAAAAAAGGGTTGGATAGGGGGAGGAGGTTAAAGTGAAAGGTGGATTGAGGGTATGGGCGGGCGATATAGTCAAGGTTAAGAGATAGGTTTTTGAGGGTAGGATTAATCTGAAGCGGGGAGGAATGGTATAGAAAAGTCGTATAAAAATGAATTTAGGGATTGGCGAGGTAAACTCGAAAGAATAGAGTTTGCCGATTCTAAAAATAGAATTCCAATGAGTGAACTTCTAACATTTCAAAGGTAACAAGTAAGGCGACTAAAGGCAAAGTAATTGCAGTTACTAGCTAGGGTTTCTAGGGATTTAAAAAGATAAATCTAATTCTAACTTGAACTTCATCACCTTTGACATTAACAATTATTATCAGTCCATTTCCCCTATCCTACTAAACAAAGCTCTTATTTTCGCTAAGAATAATTTGGATATCACAGACTCTGAAACTGATCTAATAATTTTAGCCAGGAGATCCCTTTTAGAATTCGACAATAAATTTTGGACTAGGAAGGATAGCCCCAACAAGTTTGATATCACCATGGGAGCCTCAGACTCTGCCCAGGTTACTGACCTAGTAGGATTATATTTATTGAGACAATTAAAGCTTGAATTCGGACACTTGCACGGGGGACTTTACAGGGACGATGCACTTTTTGTTTCTAGGGAGAGATCCAGACAATACAACAACACCAAAAAAAACCTACACAATTTCTTTAAAAACTTCGGATTAACCATAACTATAGAACCCGAGAAAAGAATATCTAATTTCCTTGACCTAACACTAGACCTTAACTCCGAATCATTTAGCCCTTACCACAAACCTAATCTAACCCTATTTTACGTACATAAGCTATCTAACCACCCTAAATCCATCATTAATTCAATAGTCCCTTCAATTTGGGGAATATTTATTAATTTATATCTAATACTTATTGTTAAAATTTCACAAAAAATCACATGTATTTGAATTTTCACGAAGGGCTTGCACTCCCTTTTGGCCCCTTTGCATAAAACTAAATTACACTAAATATAGCCCACATTCGGACCCATTATGCCTAGGAGTTATGTTCTAAAATTCATAATTATCAGTTAATTAGCTTAGAAGTGAATCATGTAAATAGAAATATATAAACCTATACATATAGCTAACTTTATAGAGATAAACAGAGATAGATAGATAGAAAGAGAAAGATTTATTAATAGATAAATAGAAATTGAAGAAATTTGAGATAAAAATGTAGACAGATAGACAGAAGAAATAATGTTAATATATATACAAGAAATAAAGTGGACTGTCGGGTAACCCATTGATCTCCGATTAGATTGTTTGAATCAGAAAAAAGTAAGTTTGCAAAGCCAGTTAAATATTAAAAAATAAAAAGACAATCCAAAATTAGTCGCTTTCTGCTCGCTGAAGCTTCCTCCCTTTCTTTATCACTCTCTCTTTTTCTCTTCAACGATGGGTAAATAGTATTAATAATAGTGGTGATATTCCAATATTCTGTCTTGGAGTTAGTTTTATTACTTTCGACTGTTAATAAATAAAGAGAGAGATAGAGAGAGAGACAGAGAGTGAGTGATGTGAGTGAGAGTGACAGAATAAGAGTGAAGGAAGGGCGTAACACAACATGCAGAGAGAGAGAGAGAGTGAGGGAGAGAGAGAGAAAGTAAGATTAATGGACAGAAAATTAGAAAGCGATGGGTCACTTGGTTAGTAAATTTCAAATTATGGCTGATTGAAACAATTAAAATGGATTTTTCTTTCAAACATAACTCAATCCCAATACCAAGGAATATTTTACTGTATATTTTGTGTGATTAAAATATATAGGTAAAAACCCTTTGGGAAACAAATGTGTCTTCTAGATTATTTCATACCACATGCATTTCCATTCTTTTATTACTGTCAAAATCATTTGCGGATTCTATAGACAGCGAAGGATACCAGAGATTTCAGCTTTATATCTATGTGTTTATTGCCCAGTAGAAAATTCAAGAATTTCAGAGAATATTTTCCATTCTATATTCTATATTGAAATGGGTTAAACATGTTTAATCCTGTTTGCATTCATTGCTTTAGGCATCCTCAAACTATCTGCTAGTCTTGTGGCACAATGTTATAGTAGACATAAAGTAAATAAATTTCCAGTACTTAACCAGTCCCAGCATCTGCCCCACACTCACCTGATTGCAACCTGTTGCGGTATTCGTTCACCGCTCCCAATGTTTACAAACATTACGAACTCATACACCTCCTTCAAAGTCACACCTCTAAAAGAAAACACAAGAACAACTTTGCTCTTGTACTTTTCCGCTGAGGGCACCAGCAGCAACCGTGGTAATTTTCCACTCCTACTGCTTAACTGAAAGATACAAATTGTTCAGGTTTTACCATCGCCCACACAGTTCAGCTTCCTACATCGCTTTCTCACCTTAATCCGAAATACCACCTTCCAAGAAGTGGCCGGGATTTATGTAAATAGGGCTAACTAAGTTTCCAGCTATTTTTGACCGTGATAAATTCGACCAGGAATTAATTTCAGTTGTTTCTTTGTTTCATGGAAGCGCTGCTGTAATATCTCTTCCCGGCAGTTTTTCCTTCATTCCGGTACTTCAGCCGGGGGATCATGAGCCCCCCCCCCCTGCACCTCCGATTGTGTGGACCAGTCGTCGATCCAGGAAGCAGAAGAAGACACCACTAGCAGGAGCAGCAATCAAACGGCCCTTTTACGGGCCACACTCAAACTACTCATAATGCGATTCCCACTTTGCTGCCTGCTCCATCTACTTGACTCCAGCCTGCCTCTCCAGTCTCCTGCTCCGACCCAAGCACCTGCTCCAGCTCACTCCTGCACCAGCTCCCTCCAGCAGCACCAGCTCTTTCCAGCGGCTCTTCCTCCAACTTCCAGCAACACCTGCTCCAGTTGAGACTTGTTGTCACACAGACTCCAGGGAACACCACTGGTTGTTGTCAGTGAGCAATCACTGATAATGATTCCTTTAGGTTAGGAGCAAAGTGTAGTATCTATTCTTATACTATACTTTATATATTCTGTTCCACTCCTCCTGCTTAACTGAAAAATACAAATTGTTTGGGTTTTACCATCGCCCACACAGTTCAGCTTCCTATATCACTTTCTCACCTTAATCCGAAATACCAGCATTTAAGAAGTGGCCGAGGTTTATGTAAAAAGGGCTAACTAAGTTTCCAGCTATTTTTTACCGTGATAAATTCGGCCAGGAATTAATTTCAGTCGTTTCCTTGCTTCATGGGATCACCAGCTGTAATGCCCTTTCTCATAAATTGATACGGCAGGTTTTTACTCAGCCTTTTGGCTAAGATCAAAGTGTAGTATCTGTTCCGATGGATACTGCACTTCATAGATCGGTATTGTCTTGGCCTTCGGGGCTTGATTTCCGCCGGTCTATGGGTCTGATCTGTCCTGTGCAGTTCTAGGAGGTCCACCCTCCCAGGCTTCGCCTCCCCTCTTTGGGGAGGAGTAAGTTTATTGCTTACTGTCTGAGGCGCCCCTACCGGGGAATGCCGACGGGGCTGCCCAGGCAATTTTTAAATGGCCAGAGTGCTCACCTCTCGAGCGCTGGCTTTTAACCCCACTTGCTCGACCCCGATCCTGGGTCACATCTTACCTGTGGGAGTAAGATAAAACTGGCCTTGTGCCTAACTCCGCGAGGAGTAAATATAGGATTTCAGCCGAGGGATGAGGAGACCCTTACCCCCGACTGTCTAATCAGTCGTCCAGCCAGGAAGCAGAAGAAGGCACCAGCACCAGCAATCAAACGGCCCTTTTCAGGGCTAATAAAACTATTTATAATGCGATTCACACTTTGCTCCCTGCTCCACCCTTCTGCTTCAGCTCACTCCTGCACCAGCGGCTCCTGCTCCGACTCCAGCACCTGCTCCATTTCACTCCTGCGCCAGCTCCCTCCATTAGCTCCAGGTCCTTCAGCAGCTCCAGCTCCATCCAGCGGCACTTACTCCAGCTGTCTGCAGCACCTGCTCCAGCTCTCTCCAGCGGCTCCTGCTCTGACTCTCCCCAGGAACACCTGCTCCAGCTCCTTCGAGCAACGTCTGCTCTAGCTTTCTCCAGAGGCTCATGCTTAAGCTCTTTCCAGCAACGCCTCCTCCAGCTCCTTCCAACGGCTCTTGCTCCAGCTTCCTGAAGTGCATGCAACAGCTTCTCCCAGCAGCTCTAGCCTCTCCTGCTTCCAGGTCCTGTCGGTCCAGCCTTTCCTTCTCACATTGTTACCTTTATGGTAAATAAACTTCTATTTTTAACTGTTCATCCGCGTTTGTCCTCTCTTCTTTGCCATTGCTGTAATTTGCCTGTGTCTACTTTCTTAGTTGTAAGACCGATCACCCTAGAGTAGTGGCGCTGCCCAAGCGTTGCACCCTGCACTTCCCAAGTGTTTGGACAAAACTACCTAAGTGACTGGACCCTACAACAAACCTCATGAACTATAACGTGTGATGCAGTTGAGAAAGACACCAACTCTATGGCCTGTAATAATAAGTACAAGCTGATTCCCGAGATCAAACTAGTGTTCAAAGGACACTATGAATGCCGCATGCTCCAGGTTCAGATCCAGCCTGGAGGTCATGGTAGAGGCTAAGGGCAGCTTTTTAGTGAACTGTATTCGGTAAAAGACCCATTAAAAGATGCCCTTTGAATTTTGAGAATACATCAATTATTGGCCAAGATATGACGTTTTGTCTTTTCTTTCCAAAAAGTGTCAAATTTGTCCCGATACCTTGTATAAGTAGTCTTCAAGTTCATCTTGTGGTTTGTCGAGTCAACTGCTCTTTCCATGAAAACTTTTCTTATGAAAGAGGATGCATTCATTTTTCCAAGAATTTTGAGATTGTCGTCTTCTTTTCCACTGTTTTCTCTGATTCTCAGCTCTGGGGATCTTTGATATCAGATTCTGTAGACTCACTCTTTCATGAGGTGGACTTTCCTTGAGACATTGTTTCTAATCTTTTTTCAGGTGCTACATGACGGACATTACAAGAAGGATCTAAACATTTTATTTCAAACTTCAATGATATAGATCTATAAACAGAATCTCATATAGCGATGTTTGAACGCATCTAAATTAAGATGATCCCATTCAATCTCTGAGTTTAGCAGTAGAAGTGCCACCTGTGGCAGAGAGCAAACCATTCTCTGGTGGCTGCCTTCATAGAAAAAATCCGAACACAATATTGTGTTTATATATTCCCTAAACAACTGCGTTTCAATAATAATAATATTTATTAATAAGAACAGTGGAAGATTTATATATTCAGTTCGTATTTTTCTGTTCTAGACTTGGTATTGAACGCTTTTCTATCTTATCATTTTTCTTGGAGTTGCCATATAGAGCTAATGTGAGCATAGACTGTTAAGACCAACTCTTATAGTATCATTAATAACAACAAAAACGTCACACGAAAGGAAAACAAACTTTTTTATAAACAAAAACAACAAACAAGTATTTATCCATTTAACCGACACCTTGTGTATAGGTTGGCAAAGTTCGGAAAGGGAAGAAATGAAGTAAGAAAGTCAGAAAGTTCTTTGGCTGCCGAGTTTATCTTCAGACAAAGGTAACCGGTGCTCAGGAATCCAGTGGATAACGGCAAGAGAGAGGAAGGGGGCGTCTTTCTTGGTTGCTTTCAGGAAACTCTGATGACTGCTGCGATTCCCAAAAGAGGCTGAAATAGTCCTTCAGGGGATGGATGAAATTAATACATCTAGAAGCTGTTTGGCCAGTGTGTGACCAAATCACCTAATAGTGACTATTCTCCGAAGGAGAAAATAAATGTCATTATTTATGACTGCTACAGCCACACGCACCAAACTTCTCAAGACAAGTGTTATAAACAAAACTTCAGAATGGATGGCAACTATCAATAAGACTTCCTGATCAAGATAATACCAAGTAGTCGTCTGCTTGCCTTTGGGACACTAAATTCTTGGCCTGCTTAGATTTTCACTCAGTTGTTGACGATCAGCAATGGGATCCTGAATACTGTGGGTGTAATCTGGATAAGCGATCGCATCATTTGTTTAATATATTTTTATATACTAATTAGTCATAGATTATGAAGGCCTGAAGGCTACTTGAGGACAAGACTTAATGAGACTGTCAGTTGGCGATGAACAACACCTTTGAGAGGATTGGGAACGGTGGCTTCAATGGTCAGAATTTGATTATTTAAGTGGCCGACTCGACAAGAATTTGTTGACATTGGACTTGAAAACAAACATGTTGTACTCAGCCGGGAAGCAACCCCGCAGTATTGTATTCCACAGATTGGCAGTTCTTGGGAAAGAAACTTTGTTTATAGTAGGAAGAAAGGAAAATTATTTACAGTGGTTGACGCTAGACGAGTTTTTGCTGTGAATGTTTTACAGAGAGATTGGAGCTCAGTTGAACACCTACCATGACAATAGCGATAGAGTAGAAAAAGGCTAACAACATCTCTTCTGTGAGAAAGGGGAGACAAAAAAAGAGAAGAGATAACCCCCACTAGATTTCGAAGTCGATTCTGTACTCTGTCAAGAAAAGAGAGAGTGCTCTGAGTGGCAGTAGTATTCCATCTTTGGGCGTATCTGGCTCTTGTACAGGCAGAGGAATGCGTCAAGAGTGAGGTTTTCTTTCTATAGGAAGATAGAATAAAAGAATAGAATCTTCTTTATGGGTGATTGTAGTTCCTGTGGCCATCATCAACAAATGGATGCTTTGACAGAGAGAAGAGTACAGCTGTGTAAAAAAACATTCTTGACAAATACACTACTACAGTGACCGAAGGACTGCAAAGTGTAGATGGGGTAAACCTTGAATAAAACTTGCTTTATTCTTTACAGATAGTTGTTGTTCATTTTACTTGCAGAACTATTTTATAGCAAAAGATTTCTATGCGATTATCTCTCTAAGTTTTTTTTCTTTAATAAAGGCAGTCCTTTATTAATAAATACTTGTAATAGGATGCGCGATTGATTTATCAGATACCGTACAGATTTGGAAATAATCTATATAGAGTTCAAATCGTAGTATCGTATATTGCATAATCAACCCTTCTCTGTCATCGGGTCGTTGGCAAGAAACACACCTTTGTACAAGATATTACAGTTTCTTTATTCGTTGTAAGACGTGCCCTGAAAAATGAATTGTTCCTTCTTTGGCACAGAAAACAGCACAGCTTTGCAGTATACCATTCTTGACAACGGGAATGTACATTTCTCTAGTGAATGAAGAACTAAAAAATATAAAGTGTACAGGTTTAGCGAAGGTACCTTGAGCAAGTACTTCAGTATAACCTGCTAAAGCGTACATATGACGACACACACAACAGAACAATCGACTCCTGAGCAGAGTTTTGTTCTCAAGCATATGGCGAAGCTCTCTGGAGTATGCACATTGATGGATAGGTAAATTATGTTACTTACACCAGCATGCCTTATGAATGTGCAATCCTGTTGAGACTGTTGAAATGTCTACCACAATCGAACGTTGTAATAGGGTTTAAATCTGGTTCATTAGTCTTTAAGTCTGTCAAGTAGGTGATATATTCTCTTTGCCCGCTACAGTCACCTTGAGAGTATTCTTCTTCTCTTGCGCTGATCATGTTGGATTATTGGCTTCTGTCTTTCTAGATTACCACTCAAACGTTCTTGGGAGTCATTTTCGTATCCAGAGAGTCTTGGTGATCAATTTTGTTCATATGTGTGATTGTATATGCTATACCTTATCCTCATCACCCACCAACCAAGGTTGATACCACGGTTTAGGTCGCTAAGACAGTACTGCCATCCCTTGCGTGACTGATAGATAAATAGAAATGAAAGAAATTGAAACAGATAAATCGATAAAAATAAAAAAAATTTTTCAATAACGTTTCATCAAAGATGTTCAACTACTGAGGATCCCCAGGCGTCAATGCTTATTTCAGCATTTAATATTAACTGTCATTAAATTGGCATTAAGAAATGATGGATTGATTTGCTGCCAATTAGAGCGAGCGCCGACTTTACAATATTTCAATTTGACATTAGAATTAAAAGCTTGAATTCTGTTGAAGAGTCTTACTTTTTTCACCACCCCCTTCATGAAAAACTAACAAGAAAAACGTTAAAACTTTAACACATTTTCCAAATAGTATTTTCCCGATAAAATATTTTTTTGATTTAATATGAAATAGCCCTAAAAATGCCAAAAAGCAAAGTGCAAAGTGTTTTGCTATTTCCTTTTTTCCTTTGTAATTATGCATAACTAGGAATGGTTATCTTATTCTTATTTTTCTTCTTCTACATGATAAAATAAAGTTGCTCTATTTCTCGACTTTTGTCATCGATAGCTCCCATTCTGCAATATCAATATTTCGTTCTGAATGTCCATTTTCTTTTCTTTAACGTTAGTCTATGTTGTTAAGAACAATAAAATTTAATTCGGTTTCTTTCTTTGCAAATATACTTTATCCTTCTCATAATATATTTTCAGAGGGATGCCATCTTTGTTATCAGTAGCAAATGTAAATTAAAATGGATGCTACTTTTTCTTTTTTCTTACTTTGAACTTATCTAGCAATATTATGTATTACACTGCTTTTTGTTGTTGATGCTAATGTTTGCATGGATAGCATCATTAAATAAACAATTAAATTAGTCTACAAAGTTGGGAATGAAGAAAGAAAATCACAAAATTAAAAATGAGATTCTTGCATAAACCTTTCGCTTCAAATTGAATCCTATTAGAAACAACATCATCATCATCATCATCATCATCATCATCATCATCATCATCATCATCATCATCATCATCATCATCATCATCATCATAAACCGGTTTATTTGTTGAATCAGGCCACAATTAATCCTCTGATGAGGGTGGGGCCTGATTGTCTAGTCTCGAAATCTAAGTCTTCCTCTCCACTCCTGTCTTTGGCAAGGCTTGATGGAATCCATACCCATGGCCTTCCTATCACGTTTGACTACGTCCTCCCAAGTCAACTTGGGTCTGCCAGTGGTGATGTTCTCTGCTGGCACATTCAACTGTCGGACTTTAGCAATCCAGCCATCGCTACGCTCAATGTGACCCAACCAACGCAGTCTGTTCTTCCGCATGATGTCCGCAAGGCTTTTCAAGTCGACCTGTGAGAGCAGGGATTCAAAAGAAACGTACTGTTCAGGCCTCACCAAACAGATCCATCTGTATCCATAGTATATCATAAAAATGAATATGATGTATTGCCTTCTCATTTAGCCAGTTGTTTCGGTGGGCGCATCAGTATAGACGTTGGATCTTAACAATAAGTGGTGACTGAGGTCTGAGGTTTGTACTGTGCGACTGTATGTAGATATATAGAACAGTTGTATATAGCCACACTGATGATTCTTGGTGAAGATGAAACATATATCTACTTAGATATTAAAAATAATATTTATTAAAAATAATAATAATTAAGTATATATATACACAAATAAACTTACATGCTAAATCACACACACACACACACACACACACACACACACACACACACACACACACACACAGACACACACACACACACACACACACACACCCACACACACACACACACACACACTCACTCACACACACTCACAAATACACAAGGTGGTGCAAAAGTTTCGGTTCATAGAAAAGCTACTATAGATATGAATTTTATTTTTTACATAATTTTAAGCCCACCCCCCGGGGTGTCTATTTCATACCAAAATCAGATCGACATAGTCTTGGGCATGCTGTGCTGGTATGGCCTTGTTCTCTGTCGGTCTGAGATATCGTCCTGTGCAGTTCTAAGAGGTCCATACTCACAGGCTTTGCCTTCTTGCTCTTTGAGAAGAGGTTACTTTATTGCTAATCGCCTGAGGTGCTCCTACCGGGGAATGCCGACAGTGCTGCCTAGACATTTTTTGTCAGCCAGAGTTCTCTTCCTCTAGGGCACTGACTTTTCAATTCCCACTTTCTTGACCTTGTGTCTAATCTTCCTGCAGTGGGAGGGAGATGAATAAAATCATTCATAATTTTATTTATCATCTCGCCTAGATGACATACAATTAGCAAGGTATTTATCTACCTCCCACAGTGGTAAGATGTGACACAAAGTCGGAAAGTGGGATTTGATAAGTCAGCACCCTAGAGGAAGAGCATTTATGACCTTTAAAAATTGCCTGGGCAGCTCCGTCGGCGATTAGCAATAAACTAACACCTTCTCAAAGGGTGAGAAGGCAAAGCCTGGGAGGGTGGACCTCCTAGAACTGTACAGGACAAACCCACAGACTGGCAGAATCATGGCCTGAATGCCAAGACGGTACCGGTCTTTAGGGTGTAGTATCCATCAGAACAGATACTACACTTTCATCTTAGCCAAAAGGCCAAGAAAGAGACATACTATTAGCAATTCAGTGAAATATGTGGTTTCAACAGGATTGTGACTCCATCATATTTCGCGAATGATGTGTGCAGATACTGGGATATACACATTCCCAGGGAAATGGATTCGAAGTCTGGTTAAATGTCCACTAAAATATCCGGATTTGAATCCTTTGGATATTTTTCTTATAGAGACATTGTAAATCAGTGGTTTATGCTAGAAGATTACCTGATGCAAGTAATTAAAACCACAAGAAATTTAAACTTGAAATTATGCAAAGATCATGTGTCGCACAAGTAAGAAAGTGTTTGGAAGAAGATAGATACCAATTCGAACACTTATTGAAATTGTAGATTGCGATATATTATATAGTAAATCGTTTATGGGCTCAGACTTTAACAACCCTCCTCTCTCCTTCTCTATCTTTCTCTTTATACATATATATATATATATATATATATATATATATATATATATATATATATATAGTGCACCAAGATTTA
This sequence comes from Sepiola atlantica, assembly GCA_963556195.1. Classification (NCBI taxonomy): domain Eukaryota; kingdom Metazoa; phylum Mollusca; class Cephalopoda; order Sepiida; family Sepiolidae; genus Sepiola; species Sepiola atlantica. Next base: position 134,314,636 of record OY744523.1, read on the forward strand.
TTTGTAAATTAATTATAAAAATCTATATACATAAAATTAATTTGTAAATTAATTAATTTAAATATATATATATATATATATGTATGTATATATATATATATGTATATGTATATATATATATGTATATATATATATATATATATATATATATAGAGAGAGAGAGAGAGAGAGAGAGTGTGTGTTAGAGTTAAATAAATTCTAGAAGGAAATCCGGGTATGAGAACTCAATGTAATAAACAGATCAAGAATAAAATAAAAATAAAATAACACGGAATCACATAATCACCGGTGCAATAATTTATTTCGACCCTGTGGTCTTGTCAAGTATTTAAGTGAGGTGATTACATTTTTGAAAATGAAAAAAGAGAAATTCACACTCACCATTTCAATATACACATAGAGAGAGCGAGCGACAACATATTTAATACATATCTTGAGAGAGGGGGAAATGAACTATTTAAGACGTAACTCGAGGTGGAGGAGAGTGACGACATATTTAATATATATATATAGAGAAAGGGGGAGATTGCACGATTTATAACGAAGTGAGGGGGAAGAGAGCAATATATATATAGAGAGAAGGGGAAGTTGAATGATTTACCATGGACGGTATGTAGGGAGTTGGGAAGGAAGGTGAGGCCTCCCAAACGGGGTCAGCCTGTCTACGTCCCCCTCCAACTGCCCAACCCCAAACTCTCTCAACTGGCGACTGAGAAACCCGTTTAGAGGTGGGAGGATATAAGAAAGGAAAAAGCTGAAAATAGATCATCAGACAAGCGAGGTCAGAGTCCATGTCATATATTAATATATATATATATATATATATATATATATATGGGAAGAGAAGAATGAAAGTAATCCGACGTGATGGGAAAATGAAAAAGGAAAACCAAAAAATGGATGTTTTTTATGTGTACATCAACGTTTCGTCTTTATTTATAAGACTTCATCAGGATGATAAAATAGAGAAAAAATGTCATGCAAGCACAGATACATGTAGGGTAGACATATTGGGAAAAATAGAATGAAATAGTGGCCAACTACTGGGTGGACGTCCGTATTTGTTGGAGAAATAGAAATGAATGTAGAAAAGAATGAGTGGGGAAAAAATGGAAGGATGGGGTGAGCCAGGACTACTGTAGCTGGTGGTAAGAGAAAGAGGTGGGGGATGAGCAGGGGTAAAGTGGATGGCAGAGAGGCAGGTGAGGAAGGGGGGGGGGAGGGGGGGTGTTTGACCAGATGGCTGCGGTTCAAGATTGAAGGGGAAAAAGTAGGTTGGAATGTTTGTGTATGGGGGGTGTATGCAGGGAAAGGAGGATGGGTAGAGAGGAAGGGGGGGGGCTGTGATTTTGGTGGATGGGCGAAAGTTATGGTCTTAGAGAGCGTTTTGAGAAAATGAGGGAATTTAAGAAGGGGTATGGGAGAAAATAGTTGAGTGGGGAAGAGGGAGGATTTGTTGTGATAGGGTGTGAAATATTTGAAATATTTGGAAAATGATAGCAATGAGTGAGGGATTGGGGGGTGGGGTGGAGGAGGGCGGTGATTGAAAGGGTGGGTATGGAATATTTGAGATATTTGGAACATGAGAAAGTTTATTTGGACTGCAGTATTAAAAGTGTGAGGAAAAAGTAAGGAGAAAATGAAGATTCAATGAGAAAAAGAAAGGGAAAAGTAAATGGGAGAGTGTTATAGAGGTTGGAGATGAAAAAAGTTTAACCATGATCAGGCAAGAGTCTTTGTTCTGTGAGGATGATCTTGCTTATTAAGGGTGATAGGTTAAAGAAACCATTACATTGCTTGATGGTGGTGGAGGCGGTGATGAGGGCAGTTTCTAATAATCTTCGCCGAGATTTGTTGTGGATATATTTAGTGATTTTGGCTTGTTCAAATTTGAACGCATGACCATGTTCTAGTGCATGGGAGAAAAGTGCACTGAGAGGGTTGTTGTTTTTTATGTCCCTTTTGTGTTCATTTAATCGTTTCTTTAATTCACGTTGTGTTTCTCCCACGTAAAATTGATGGCAGTCATTGCAAGGGACAGTATATAAGCCGGCATGAGATGTGGGTGTTTTTTGGAAATGTCTGGATGTGTTTAAAGTTTGTTTTATGGATTGAGATGTGGTTTGTACTGTAGGAATGCCTAGTTTGTTAAGCGTGTTGCATATGGATGTGTTATTGGAGTGCGTGGGTAGGAGAAGGGGTCTGTCTATTAGAGAGGTGTTAGGAGTTTGATTTTTTTGTGTGGTGTTTCTGGAGAATATTTGGAAGGCTTTTTTCTTGGCATTTAATATAAAATGTGTGGGGTATTGACATGTTTTTTTTTCCCTGCATACACCCCCCATACACAAACATTCCAACCTACTTTTTCCCCTTCAATCTTGAACCGCAGCCATCTGGTCAAACACCCCCCCCCCCCCCCTTCCTCACCTGCCTCTCTGCCATCCACTTTACCCCTGCTCATCCCCCACCTCTTTCTCTTACCACCAGCTACAGTAGTCCTGGCTCACCCCATCCTTCCATTTTTCCCCACTCATTCTTTTCTACATTCATTTCTATTTCTCCAACAAATACGGACGTCCACCCAGTAGTTGGCCACTATTTCATTCTATTTTTCCCAATATGTCTACCCTACATGTATCTGTGCTTGCATGACATTTTTTCTCTATTTTATCATCCTGATGAAGTCTTATAAATAAAGACGAAACGTTGATGTACACATAAAAAACATCCATTTTTTGGTTTTCCTTTTTCATTTTCCCATATATATATATTTCAATCTAGTCCACACCAATCTAAAAATAAAGCAATTTAATTCACCCTAAGGTTAACGTGTTTTCTAAGGAAATTAATTGTAAGTCGATACCATTTTAAATTAATTATTTGATAATAATAATAATAATAATAATAATAATAATAATAATTATAAACTTTAAGAAAATATTGGTAATATTATTAATAGCTTATTTGATTAATTTAAATAAATTATTACATTATATGATAATAATAATAATAATAATAAGATTTAAGAAAAAATTGACAATAATATTACTAGCTATAAAAATATTAAAAAATATATAAATATATTCCAGCTATAAAAATATATAAAAAATATAAAATATAAAATATTAATAATATATACATACATATATACACATACATACACACACACACATGTACATATAAATACATATACATATATACATACACATACACACAAACATACACCCACACATACATATACATACACACATATATATATACATATATATATATATAAATACATATATATATATATTCAAACATATACACATATACATACACATACACTCACACATGCACATAAACATACATATATATACGCATACACACATATATACACATATATTTGTACACATATAATAATGAATATCTTAATACTAATAATTAGAATTGTATTTAGTCATTTTAAAATAAAGAGATACATAGATAAAGAGTCATCAAGGGGATAAAAGGATAAAGGATCAGAACAATTAAGGTGTGCCCAATTCAGTATATCCACCGCTATTGATCTTAATGGATCTTGGATTGTGAGTTGTTGGTTATATTAAATTTACATTTATGCCTGCACTTCGCCATTAGTTCATCTCTTCTGTTAAGAAGATTAACATGTTCGTACTTCACGATTCTTATTTTTTCCTCCAAACACAAATTTCACCTTTGCCTAAATCCATTCGGAATGTTAGAATAACATAAGATTGACCAAGAAACACATGTTCGGTTTTCATTTTTCAGTAGCCACCATTGTTTCACTAACTCCGTTTTGTTCTTAAGTTCTAGATTTACATATGTGTTTTTGTGGTCATAGAAATGCTGTTTCCAGTTTCTCGTGGAAATGCGGATGTTATGTGCTGGACATATTGTGACCTTATAAACCACGCACTCTACTTTACAATTGTCATCTAGTGGGCATATATATATATATATAAGAAGATTGTAGTTTGCTTGAAGCATTGCTGGTAAATGTAAGTGCAGATTAGTCGTCCGAGGCTATAGCAATGCGATGTGGTTGCCGTAAGATGGAAAAGTGAAAAGAAATAAACGCAGGGAGAAAGTGAAACTCAAAACGATTTATTAATAATTTCACGAAAACTGATTAAATACCAAATAGTAAATACTGTCCGGTAAGTAACAGTACGGCAAAGGGTAATCTTAAATTTTCGAAAGAAAAACTTTCATTATCAGAAGACAACAATAAAAGACCGAATGGGTCGAAGAAAAACGGGAAAAAACCTGTGTCAGATCATTGAAATACAGCAGAAAACAATTGGAAGTAGGAACGCAGCAAATGTCAAAATTCTATTAAGCAATTATATAACTAAAGTTAAAATATTATAAACATTAAAGTAATCCATGGACACGTGTCTCTGGCTCACAGCAATCATCGACATGGTAAACTTAGACAAGGATCGAACCTTCGATATTTATGTCTATAGTCAAGCGTTTTACCATCGGTCCAAGAAATATGTACAATTTTTATCACCTAAATATTTAATGTATTTTTATCTCACTTCCTAAGTGATTAAGATGCAGAAAATTGCATTATTAGTCGCCCATAACTTTATAGGACGTATTTTTCGTTAATATACATATTTTTATTTATTTTATACGTGCATAAAAGTAATCCATGGACGCATGTTTCTGGCTCACAGCCGTCATCAGCATGGCTAACTTAGACAAGGATCGAAAGTGAGACAATCGAAGTAGTAGTGAGCAAAAAAACAACGAACGCTGCAATCACCAATAAAAATGATTACATAAAAATACACACACACACACACACACACACACACACACACACATATATATATATATATATATATATATATATATATATATATATATATATATATATGCCGTATAAAAATTGTACTTGCCCTATCTATATTTTTACGGAAGCATTATGTCCGAGTTATTGATTCAGTAATAAGAATGATTAAACAAGGTGGTGATCAAAATAAAATATTTAGACAATTAAATAAAGCAATAACCCGCCATCCTGATGCTTTTAAATTTAATCAAATTAATCAAGGTAGATCGATAGAGCAAATCCAAAACTATATTAGAAATTCAGTGTAAAATGTTTAACGTGTATAAATAGTACATATAGTGTAATAATATATATATGTATATATATATATATATATATATATATATATATATATATATATATATATATATATAATATATTTTTAATTTATAAATATTTTTAAATGAAACTAAAATAAATAAAATAAAATAAATAATAATATAAATGCATAAAAATATAAATAACCAAAGAGGGGATGACATGTAGGATAATAGACCCGTCCGAACTCTATAAAATACTGTAATTTTGTAAATAACAAATACATTTTTTTAACAAAGACGAACAACACAGGTAAGGAGAACATTTTTTTATAACAAAATAGCTAAGCAAAAAACTATATCTGATATCCGGAATGTTGTTTTTCTTATTTTTTTTTTTGATGGAGTTGGTGTTCGATCAACCCTGCTGGGGAGCCATGGGATAAAATAATGTTTTGTTTTTAAATCCCCAAAACAGTTTTTTCATGGTAAACAACTGATTATCCCTACAATAATATTAAGTCTAGTGTAAATACAGTCATTACAAGAGATTACTTGACTTACAAGCAAAGGAATTTTTCAACGAAGGACTTGGAACTAACAAAGAGTTTTTTTTCTCTCATATAGTTTTAAAGGTCGAAAAACTTCCAAGACTATATATATATATATAGCATTATATAAAGTGAAATAATAAAATAAGGTGCGAATCAAATTTTATTAGAATTGAATGTTCAGGCAAAGTACCTTAAAGTCCTTAACTCATGAGTTTTCAAAGAAAATTCTTCTCCTCAGAGGACCATTACCGCAATGACATTACTGCAGGTAATAAAATTAAACTTTGAAAATATATAAAAATATATATAAAAATACATAAAAGTATATAAAACATCAAATATATCAGCCCAAAACATACTTTTTTGTTAAAGCTATACAGTTCATCCAAGTCATAAAATTTAAAACATATTCAGGAAAGATATCAAGGAGGTTGATTGAAAAGTGATCCAGTGGTTAAATTGCATACACCTTGGATACATTTTTCACTGTCATTTACTGCGTCGATTGCAAACAGATTTCCCGCCTGGATAACTTTTTCGTTTTTGGACTACCACTCACCACCTGGATCACTTTCAATCAACCTCCTTGATATATTTCCGTCATCAGCATGGTAAACCTGGGCAAGGATTAAACCTACGATATTACTGTTTGCAGTCTGGCGCTTTACCACAAGACCAAAAACACCTTGCCGAAATATGTATGATTTTTTATCACCGTAATGTCACATAGTTTTTTATTATTGTTTTTACTGGCGATAGAAACATAGCAGTTTTCTTAGTATTTTTCTACTTCCTAAGCGGTAAAGAATATTGCATTAAGTCTACCTTTTTAATAGGACGTGTAATCATTTTAAAAAATTTTATATATTTATTAATCAATTTTTACGTACATATAAAAGGAATTCTTCTGGGTAAGAGATCTTAAGTAAAAGAGCGCAAAACATATGCAGAACAAGAATTAAGTTATAAAAGAAAAAACTCAAAAGCCTTTGCATAATAATTTGGGATCATAAGATGCTATTACTTGTATACTGAAAAGTTGAGACGTTTACATCGTATTGGGAATATTGGGGGGGGGGGGGAGAAAATATTTACAATTCAGATAAGGAAAAGTATGTCCAAAGGGGAGCCAGTCAGTACCCAATCTAACCTCTAGTGACATGTTACCAACTCTCTAGTCAATTCGTCGATCTCGACAGGTGTAAGAGTTGGCCTCGGACCTGTTTCTATTCATAGCAATGACGTCGTTGAGATCTGAGTTTTTAATTTGAATATCACTAGCATATTAAACCGCCTTGAATCATAGTAATTAATATCTCCTTACCTTTTTCACGGATGTGTTCTGTGCTTTCCAACTGTACAGCACAGCAAAGAGTCCAGTGATTCCAATAACGGAAAAGCCAGTAGCAAAAAGGCACAAGGTATATTTTATCATGTCAGCTGAATTTTGCAGAAATTAAAGAAAAAAGAAAAAATGATATTATTTATAGCTGGTAGGTAAAAATAGCACTACTACTACTACTACTACTACTACTACTACTACTACTACTACTACATTCTCCCCCAAGATGAAAGTGGTGTTGCATTGATGCGTGCAGTACCAACTTTCTCAACCTCTGGTGGTCATGAGCGATCATTTAAGTTGTCCTTTAATCCATCGATTTTCAAAGAATTTATTCTTATCCTCAGAAGGAAAAAAAACTAATAATTTGATAATTATTGGTAAGTATTAATTTGAAAAATTTAAGTTATGCTTAAAGCAAAAATAGTGCCAAAATGTTTCAGTAATGGGCAGAAAGTCATTGTAGTAGTGAATGTATCAGTACAGTTGTTGAAAAAATCCGATTAGAATATTGTATTATAGAATGAAAAGTAATGGATTCCAATAAAACTCAGGAACAATTCAAAAGTCAAAAGTCTTTTTCAACAATTGTACTGATATATTTACTACTACAGTGACTTTCTGCCCATTACTGAAAATCTTTTTGGATTATTTTTGCTTTAAGCATAACTTAAAATTATGTTGTAATTTTTTTCAAATTAATACTTACAAATAATTAGTAAATTATAGTTTTTTCCCTTCTGAGGATGAGAGTAAATTCTTTGAAAATCCATGGATTAAAGGACATTCTCATATTTTATTTTGTTCCTTGTTTAAACGCCTGATGATTATAATAAACTTGTAAGATATGTAACTTTACTTTTGTTTCATTATTTCAATATTTCCTATAACAGTGCTCTATCCTCAATATCGAGCATCTCCCTATCACGATAGAATCTAGTATAAAATATTTATCTTTATATATATATATATATATATATATATATAAACTCAATGTATGTGTGCATGTGTGTGCGATCTTTGTGCGTTCCCTATAGAAACGAAAGGTTAGAAAATCTACATAAAATCTAAAAGTGTATTCTTATGTAAAATTTACTAGGGAAGACAATGGAAGTGTTCCCGAATCTCTAAGGTCACCCGTAAGGGGAAAACTGGGAATAAAATAAGAAATATCCTTGAAACATGGAGGAAAAACTTTTTTGCAACAGTAAATCCACAGATATATTATGATGTGTACAGAAGCATCATTTATTCGAATATTAAATCAGAAGATTGTGAAAGTTGTAGATATCAAAATCCGAAATTTTTACGTTAGAATTAAAAAGAATTTAAAATTTCTTACATGAATTATAAACATTTTTCGAAATAATAATTGAAGCCAAAGCTTTTATTGTTAAATAATTGTTTTCTCCTTCTGATGAGAAGATATTGTTTCTTTGAAAAACCTAGCTTTAAAGGACATTTTTTAAGATTTATACTATGCTTTGTTGTTTGCATAGTATGTAACTTTACATTTGTTTATTTTAACTCTCGCTTAACTATAATTAGCCGCTGAATTATGACTGCTCAAAGTTTGTTGAAAACTAAAAACATTGCCAATTTGTGATCTATTGGTCAAGAAGCCAAACTTCATAGTTTATAACTAAAAATGCAGGCTTTGAACAAGTGAAAATCCTGACAAATGTAATGTCATTATGTGGTAAATGGAAATTAATTATAATTGAAGCAATAATTATAAGATCAAACAGGTCTAAACATTGGTGAATTGTTCATATAGGGTTCATTTTAATAGCTAATTTATTGAATCTTCATAATATGATGCCGAGCACAGTAGAGATTTTGATAGTAAATCAATAAAAAAAGCCTCAGATTTGGATCATGTAAAAAAGATAGAAACTCAATTTGATAATAGGGCAAAACTTTCAGTCGTTTAAGTTTTCAACTTGGATTTTTCTTGTGAAAGACAAATTAAACCCTGTATTAAGCTCATGTATTGAGCATATCTTTATCGTATAAGGAATTACTTCATTATAACATTGAAAACACATTTATAAATAATTAATTTATAAAATTTCAATATATATATATATATATATATATATATATATATATATATATATATATATATATATGTCTAGTCATATCTGTCTTTCTTCATATATAGATATATATAGATATATGTAATTAAAAGACTATATATATATATATATATATATATATATATATATATATATATATATATAATGTCTAGACATTTAATTACAGGAAGAATATAAAAATATATGTGTCTAGTCATTTAATTACAGGAAGAAGAAAAAGAAAAGGTTTTACAATTTATAGCGTTTTTCTCTCGATCGCAGTAAAGACAGACTAAATTGAATATTTACCTGTAATGGTTTTATGATAAGTGGAAATTATGTTGTATTTTTTCTGTTGTAATCTGTTTCCGATTGTAGAGCTTTTTTCACAATCATTTCAAAATATTTTTTTTCCTTCTTGCTTTTATAATTGATGAAATGAAATGACTAAAGATAAAATAGTTCTGTATATGAGTCTGCGATGAGCGACTGTAATTTTGTGGAAATCCATAAGAAATCATTTTTGTATGAGAACATTTTTTGAGATAAGAAAAATGCAGGTGTTTTAAAGATAAAAATGTACACCCCCCTCACACACACAGAGACAAGCACACCCACCCACATATATATAACTCAATAAGTCCTGGGCCTAACTAATAAACCAGCTTTTAAGCAAGATTCGACTTTATTCATCAACATAGTCTCCTTTTGTAGATGATACATTGATCCCTACGCTCTTTTAACAATGCAATGCATTTTTTATAGAGCATTTTGTATTTGGTCTCAAAATACACTTCAGTTTTCAATATCATTTCTTCATTGGGGTCAAATCTCTTTCCCTGGAGCATTCCTTTGAGGTCTGCAAACAGCCAGTAATCACTAAGGGTTATATCTGGAGAATAGCGTCGGTGCTGAAGCAATTCTAAGTGCAATTTATGCAGTTTTGTCATCGTTATGATTAATTTGTGACACTGTGCATTTCTTTTTCATTTGTGGCTGTTTGTCAGAGATTTCTTCCTTCAAAAGCACTAACAATGGTAGATAATATTCGCTATTGATGTTTTTTTCTTTCTCAATGTAATCAATGAATTAAAATACCTTGTGAATCCTAAAATACAGTGGAAAAACATTGTCTGTTGATGCTTGCATCTTTAGTCGCTTTCGACGGTTTTCACATGCTGCTGTCCACTAAGCTGAATGCTGATTTAACTCCGGAGTGGAGTGGTACATCCATGTTTCATCCATTGTAAATATTGATGAAAAAACTCCTATTTGTTGTGTTGAAACAGTTGCAAACAATGCTCTTAATCATCGATGCATTGTTGTTTTTGATTGACTGAGAGCAAATGCAGCATCCACTGCTATCTCACATAAATTCAATTTACAATTGACCAAACTGAGTTTGTGGACTTCTTTTATGTTTTCCGAGGAACTGCCGAATTTGGGCGATTTGAGTATTCAGGATTATTTTTGTCTACATGATTGCATTTACAGTAAACATAGCACCTCTTAACCATTGTTTCCAACAAAGCAGAGTCAGAATAACACTTATTAAGTCATTGCTTTGCTTGAACAGTATTTTTCAAATCAGAAAGCAAAGGTTTATCAACATATGGAATTCAGATTATTCCAATACTTACCAATCTTCTCCTCTGTCTTTCATTTTTACATAGAGTCGGTCAGTAAAAACATTTGGGTCCAGAGTATCTTACTAGAGATGCTGTCAAAGTATTTATTTATTTAATTAGGATTCTGCTATGTAATTTTGTTTCCAGGTGATTTCTTGTTCTTCTTAGTTATTCTTTTCAAACATCTCTTTCATCTTTAGTGACAATGATGTCCGCTTTCAGAACGCATAGGTGTTGCATTTCAATCTTGTGCTGCGCATACAGAAAAAAATCAAGTTGCCGTCATTATTACAGAAACACATGAAACTTCCTAATCATACTTTGGTTGTCCGTCATTCTTCCTGTATGCGCCTCTGTGACGATCCTTCCTGAAAGAGGGCTTGCTGGCTGAAATCAAAGTCTCTTTATTTATACTTGCAAAAAGGACCAAGTCAAGACAAAACTGTTGGAAGACACAGACGGTTTATTCGCCTTGATCTTTGTTCTAAATCACTGACCAGTGGGATAAGGAGTGGGGAGACAGAGAGAGAGAGAGAGAGAGAGAGAGAGAGAGAGAGAGAGAGAGAGAGAGAGAGAGAGAGAGAGAGAGAGAGAGAGAGAGAGAGTCGCTGTTTAATCAGCACATTTTGAATCAGCTTGTCCACACGTGTAGTACTTCCAAGGAACTGCCAACATCTGTCCATCACTCTCTCATTGAGCCATGTAACGTCACATCCGTTTCTATCAATTCACACGGTCTATTACATCCTAACCCCGAGTTCAACAAGTTGACCCTGATTGAACTTTCATTTCCTGTTATTTTCAACCAGCCAATTCATATACTAGTGGGTTTACTCACCCAATATTTAACATAGATATTTATAGACCTCGTGTTCACCAAGTGCTCGCATCACATTTCGATTAGACATTTCTATGCCTTCCATTGCTTTCAGTTTTCTTTTCTTCATCTTAAGTAGTGCATATTTTTCCATTCTGAAATCCTATATTCTGACTAAAAATTCTAATTGGTTCTAAGTGTTTCTAACTCTGTTTTGCTTTTTATCATCCATATACATGAGGCAGTTTATTTTGTCCTTTTTCTCTTTAAATCTGTGTCTTGCATAGCATCTCTTGAATGTTCGTAAGTGGTATCATGTCTATGACTAATAACAGTAGAGATAGTCTCCCTGAAAGATGGCTTCTGTATTCTTATTTCTGTCGGCTGTTAGTTCCAGTTGCCATGTTTCCCTGGTTTTCTATATAAAGCTGATAATTTTGTCAGATATTCTGTACATATTTAAGCATTCGATTATCCATGGATTATGGTGAATCCTTGTTTGCAGTCGATCCATGCCATAGCTGTGTACTTTTTATTTGCTTTTTACTTCTTTCAGGATCTTTTGGTCGATGTATAGCACGTCGTTTGTTTCTCTTGGCACTTTCCTTTACTCATGGATTAGATCACTGCTAATTAAGGAGCGAAAAATCTGTTTGTTGAGTGGTGCTGTTAAAATTTTCCACATAGTTGGTAGGCAGGTTATCAGTTTGTAGTTGCTTGTAATCTTTCTCTTATTTCCATCTTTTTTGTATCTGATTCTCTGAGTTTGATATTAATAGCTTCTGTCCTACAATGTCCATATCCAATTCTTAATAGCCAATTTACTTTTTTTCTTAGACCATGTTCTTTTGGAATAAAAAATGTATTTCTCTTCAGTTTCTTTCAAAAATAATTTTCCGGTTAGAACAGTGTTAGACTGGTGCCATTTTCACTACTCGCCTTCTCAGCCTCGGCTTCTTACATCGTTAATAAGACAAAATAAATGACATTTCTTTATATATATATATATATATATATATATATATATATATATATATATATATATATATATATATATATGCCAACTTTCAGATAACTGTTTTAAATAATTATTAATCTATTTATTTCTAAAACTTACTTGCATATCATATACATAGATAGAATAATTTGATTTATAAAATCTATTTACAATGTAGTTCTCCATTTAGTCATCCACTCTGATATGTCCTCTTTACATATAAATCTTAGTTTTGTGTTAGTCTTTCATTTTGGCTCATTATTATTATTATTATTATTATTATTATTATTATTATTATTATTATTATTATTATTATTATTGCTAGCAGGAAGACCCGACGTTGCTCGGGATTGAATCACTACTATGTCCTTTTTCATTATGCTGATAACACAATATTACTTTCTTTGTTTTTACTGCCACAATCCTCCACTTTCTGTTTCGTCTCCTAATATAGTCGGAAGAAGCTGAAATGTTGGAAAACTCTCTGAATTGGTGTCTTATATATATGGTTTAAATTTCATTAAAATTGAATATACATATTTGAAGTTTTTAGACGATTCTGTCCCCATGAGTCACTTAGAGGTTGGGTAACAGAGATTCGGGACAACTTCCATTGTCTTCACCAGAAAAGTCTATACATATAATTTACATTTCATAAAAATAGGATATATTAGAAGTTTTAAGGGTTTATACTCTCATAGCACCCTTTAGAGATGCACCCTAAGATTCGGAACCACTCCCATTGTCTTCACCGGTAAATTTTACATAAGAATATATTTTTAGATTTTATGTAGATTCTCTAACCTTTCTTTCTATAGGGAACACACAAACATTACACATACGGAAACACAGACATTGATATATATATATATATATATATATATATATATATATATATATATAATTATTAATGACAATATATGTATTAGCATATACTATCAGTTCCTTTTACTTTGCAGTCTCCTTAGAAGATTCAGCTCGATGATTGTCAATTATTGATAACAGAGCAAATATAAATCAGTTCATATTATATTCTAATAACCATGGTTTTATTTTATTATTTTTATTTTTTCACATTTCCAAAAAGCATTACATTTCTGTGAGATATATTTTTTTACGGTCCATTTCATTTGTCTTGTGCGAAACAACATTTTTATGTCAATATCGTCTCTGCCACACTACAAAATCATCAGAAAAAATTCACAAAGAGAAAATAGTTCTTGGATTAAAGTGTTTTGAAAAACCTACACGATACATTTTTGGGTGAAAGCAAAAAAAAAAAAAACAAAGAAAAGAGAGAAAAAACTCATACGCGGGGGAACCCACTAATACGCCATTTTGAATTTTTCGTTCAAAGCTAGTACATCCTAAAAATTTGTGCAAACAATTATAAGTTTTAATTCAGTAATATTTCTTAAAATAGTTAATAAGTTCTATAATTTATTTATAAAAATTCTAATTCACTTGAGGGTAATTTTTACTTACTAAAGTTACATCAATGTCTATTTAGGTCATTTGGATACAAAACTCTTTTAAGTTCAACAGTTTAGAGCTAGTTTTATAATATCAACCGTCCATTTAAGCAACTATTAAAATTGTTATACTTCGGTGTTTTTGTGGAAGATATTTAATATTTGTTAATAAATCGTTTCCATCAATATTAAGATAATCTTAATTACCCACTTACTACTTAAGTGAAGAATTCTGGGTAATTAAGATTATCTTAGTATTGATGGAAACGATTTATTAATAAATATTAAATATCTTCTACAAAAACACCGAAGTATGAGTTCACATTTTTCTTATTTGCATTACTGCATAATTGAATACAATAGATCTGATTGTGACGAGAGAGATGAACACTTACTGGATCCGAAGCGTCCACAATGTCTTGCTTGTGGAGTGGCCATTTGCAAGAGAGAAATAGAGCATGCTCAGAGTTGTCTTTTTTAAATAACGTGATACAACGACAGTATGATTGTAGGAAAAATGAGGTGGACGTGAACAGACGAGAAAGTGATTTGTGCAGCATTTTAGCAATTTTGTTGGTATTCTCCCGGTATTGTGTGAACAAGAGCTCCTTCTAAATTCTAAACCGTCATTGACACACCTTATTTTACACTCTGACAAAATTTGTACTCAACGTAATGGATTCCATAATCTGCGATGTTATCCATTAGGCTAATAAAGAACCAACATATGATTGTAATTACATTTCTGATGATAAAAAAACAACAAAAAACACACGATAAATGATTAGAATTTTTATATATTTGTATCTTATCTGACGTCTGGGAAATTTTCCAAAGTATTAAAAATAGCTTTGGTGAATAGCTTATATTGAATTAAAAGTATTTGCCAAATGCATTAGATTATATTTACTTCATTTATTTACCTATCATCTCTGTTTATAAAGTTGGGCCATTTATCGCACTGACAGTGAGATTAAAACGCCAAATTCATATTGAAAATACATGGAAAATAGCTTTTTAACGTACTGACCATGCACATGCGATCGGCGACTTAAGGTCAACTAATTTGTATATTAATTTTCAAAAGGACATCTCATTAACTCACTATTCGTTCTTATTGTTTTCTAATTCAGTGATATTTTTCATTTTTTATAACATATAGGTGTATTAACGTATATTTTTTATATTATGGATAGAAACTTAGCATTTTTGGCCGAAATAAATCTTTCCAGTCAATTTACTTTTGATGCATGCAATCAAGTTCGACATAGTGAATTACACCCCCCCGCTCTAACACAGCCATCCGCCCAGAAAACAAGTCTGTGAGTACCCGAACCCCCGCCCCTCAATTATTTCATTACGAAATTAAATTCCACCATAATGAATTTTTTTTTTTTGTAAACAATTCAGCCATTTTATTCTTTTGTTAAGTTGTAAATGAAACCCCTCCCAACACACACAC
The DNA here is from genome assembly GCA_963556195.1 of Sepiola atlantica. Classification (NCBI taxonomy): domain Eukaryota; kingdom Metazoa; phylum Mollusca; class Cephalopoda; order Sepiida; family Sepiolidae; genus Sepiola; species Sepiola atlantica. The sequence goes on from OY744523.1 coordinate 134,330,089, forward strand.
AGCGGCCAAGCAAATAAGTCAGTGATTATCCTTCCGCTCAAATAACTTTTTGCAAGTATTTTTCGTATTGTGGATAAACGCTTAGAATTTTGGGTGAACAGAATCTTTTCGATCTTTTCGAATCAATTTAACTCTGAGGTTGCTATTCTCGATTTCCTCAATTTTTCAGGGGAATGCCGGGACACGAGTCCCACTAGTTTCATATATATTGCCTGTGTTTTCTTCAAGCATCTACATATAATTGTATCCTGAACAAAATGGCCGATGCTAACACAATCTGCATAAGTAGAGAGAGAGAAAGAGAAGTCGATGACTGATCAAAGATAAGAAAGTAAAGGACTACCTTGTACCTGTACCTGGTGTGGCACTTACCCTGGACGAGTTGAACTGGCTTCCTCTGAAGGAGAGAATTTCTAGGGAATATTAAATTCACAAGCAATTCCCAGTTGCATGTATCAGTCAGGGGAGATGGTTACGTTAGTTTTTGCATTTTCTTGTGTTTATTTTTAGCAGGGAAGTGACTACATCTGCCCACATATAGTGCCGGGTATTCCCAAATGGTCACTCATCTAGTACTGACCAGGTTCAACGTCCCTTAACGGGATATAACGAGAACCGGTGTGTCAACTTGATTATGTCGTATATAAACTAAAAGATTAGGAAGAAAGTCTCTCTAAATAAACGATCTCTAAGAGACAAAAAAACCCCTCCAAAGTTGCTAAACCAAGAATTAGCACCAGTCAGATTCCTCGTCTTTTATACACAGGAGCAACATAACACGGAAGTAAAAGAAAAGTAGAACCAACCTCATTTAAGGAATAAAACCAGCATAACTTTTTTGTTTTGTATATATTATAGTCACACAATAAATATTTACTATTGTTCACGGTGAGTTTTTTTTGTTCATGGGTTGCTAACTGAACCCAAGTCTTCGAGTAAGTTGTGTCAACTCCAAACTTCTGTGAATCTTTTCAACACAGCATGGACACAGAACGATTGATAGAGAAACCAGTTGGAATCTATTTAGTTATTGCAGAATAAAACCACAACATGAACTTGGTTTAATAAATACATATAGTATAACTTTTTTCTAATAATGTCTATTACATATAGTTTATTTTAGATTTATTGATTCATTTATAACCATTCAAATTACTGTACATACTTTTTTAACAAATCTAACCACAAGTCCGCCATATTGTTTTTTCATAACGTTCTATAATAGAGGGTGGACCCCCAAAATACCATCCATTAAAATCGTTAATAAAATGCAACCATATTTGGTACAAATAAACTTCAGTCTATGCTTCACTTCTCCAGCAAGTTTCAGACATGAACACACTCCTTTCTTGCCACTGAATGAGTGGCTCTGTTGCCGTTTGTGTTCAAGTTGAAGATTGTTCCATGCACCCTGAATTTTTTGTGGACACACATATATACATGAGTTTGTAAAGTGGTGGTGTTTGTTGAGAGTGTCGAGAAAGGAGATAGCCATTTTGCTGAGTCGCCCGTGTCTGTACGTATCTGAATTGAAAAGAAAAGGGTCACAAGAGTTCGAAGGAAAACACCAACGTATTCTCTACAATAATATATATATATATCTGTCGACATAGACATTTTGTTTGAACATGTTAGAATCACATCAAAAAGGTTTGGCGTGTTTTCTGTGTTTTTAAATTTTGTTCAGAAGGTCACATGCTTTTAATCACATCAGAGATCGTCAATTTGTTTTTAAAATGTTTTTTTTTTTTATCACGTGGGAGTGTGACCAATCTGTAGAGTGGTGGTGTTTGTTGAGAGTGTCCAAACCTGAGATAGCCATTTTGTAGATTGAAGGAAGAATTTTCTCTGGAATTTAGAATCGGCCATGTCTGTACGCATCTGCTTTGAATAAGAAAAGGGTCACCAAGGTTCGAAGTAACACACTAACCTCTTCTCTACAATAATATAAATATGTCTTTTATTTAACTGGAACAAGAATACAGGAACGTAAACAAGTAAGTTGAGTTGCTAGATCGGCAGGCAGCATAGTAAAAATGTAATATAATTTCAGTTATGTGCATGTGCAGAGATGGCTATGTATCAATGTGCGACATTGAAGGTGCCTGTTTTTCGTCAACCAAATTACAACTCATTATTACGCAAGGGATTGCGTATACATATAAGAGAAAATAGATCTCTCGTCATGTATCTGCTCCAAGTTTTGGTCTGGATATTGATGGCATCAAGATTTTCTCTTGAAACGATGTTGCAGAATCACCATCAATTTTGTCTTTTCTTGAACTGTCCAAGGCATTTTTGAAACTACTCTACTTTAATCTTCGTTGCAATGATTCTTCGTCATAAACCGGAAATATTAAAGCAATTGCTGAATTTTTTATTAAAGATTTTACGGGACGTTTTCAGTGGTGACATTTTTGGTGGGTCATCGTGTACATCACTTCTCTTAAAAAGTAGATTTCTATTCTCTGAAACTAGAGACCCTTTTTTATGTCGCCAGCAAATTGAATTAAACTCGTGGAGCAATCATTTTCTAACTGAGTTTTAATGGCAACTTTCTTGGTCTTATCTTGATATTTATCCCCTGATTAATTTGGTACAGGTATTTACCTTTCCTACCACAAAAGACTGGATGTGACACAAGGTCAGTTTTTTAAGGTGGACAATCCAGATTCCCCCACCACTCCATCAAGGAGCACACTTCTTTTTCTTCTTATTCTTTTTTTTGAAAGAAGGAAGAAAGAGAGAGAGAGAGAGAGAGAGAGAGAGACAGAATACACCAAAGGAAGAAGAAGAAAATTAAAATTACAAAATGATAAAGAAAAATAAAGAGAAACAACGTATAAAAAAGATGGGGAGAAAGAGAAAATGTATAAAAACAAAAAAGAAAGAGGATGCTCTTCTTCTTCTTCTTCTTCTTCTTCTTCTTCTTCTTCTTCTTCTTCTTCTTCTTCTTCTTCTTCGTTAATTAGTGCGTCTCTTCCATATCAGATGTCTGTTGCACGTTGGCCATGACGGTACGAAGTGAATTTCTCCATAAAATTCTATCATTTACGTCTGTTTTGATGGTACTCATTTTTAACTGAACCACTCCAGCCTTCTTCGGCCTGCCTCTGTATCAGTTACCCTCAACTGAGATGTGTGTACACCTGTTTATCCATCCGTAGCTTTGTTCAACATGTCAATACCACCGTAGGCGGTTGCAACACAATGCTGACTCGAGTCTGGACATGTGTTGGATAATGGCCCTATGGGAATGGACGTATCTGTTGGGAATCGTTGGTTTGACTTGCGGGAGTTAACGCAGGTGCAGTCGAGTGCAGATTAGGGCCTGTTCTCACAGTCAGAGCTAATAGACGTGACAGGGTTACCGTGTGACGAGACCCCAGATCAAGGGTCAGTCTGCACCTGTGAGAGGCTCTGTGACGTCACGGGCCTTGCGTGGGAAACAGAGGATCCGTGACGTCACTCGTTCTCGTGAGAAGTGAGTTTTCGAGTCTGATTCGGAAGCACGATGTAAAAATAAGGGAAATATTTCCCTTAAGGGAATACAAGCGCGAGAAATCCTTTCCCTCCTCTCTATGAATGGTTAAGAAAACATTGTTAACTAACTACGATAAAGTAGGATTTGCTCTCTCCCTCTCTCGACGTGGTGAATGACTCCCAGTTGAAATAACAACGCTTGTAATAAAATGAATTAAATAGAAAAAAGAAGAGTTTGTCTTCGGAGTGCGTCATGAGGCTTTTGTTGAAGATACGGACGGCGTGGTTCACGGCAGGAAGGAAAGAACAAAGAATTCATCCACTAGACGACACACCACCCTCTACAACAGATGAGGGAGAAAATTAAGGTATGCAACACACGTTCAGCCTCAACAACAGAATGTCAGAATTAGCTCTATCGTCAAAATACACAAAAAATCTACCAAATCATAGCCCTGTCCCTGGGACGTTATAAAAATGGCCTGAATCAGGCATGTCGGCTTCTTTCGGACGTCTCAGGCGATAACAAATAACACCTCACCCTTTCGACCGGACGATAATTACAGCTTTACAAATAATCAGCATACATACATTACTCTTTGTCGGGCTGTATTGTAATTATAATTATAATTGTAATTACAATACAGTTTTAAAAAAGAGAGAAAATTAACAGCCACATAAACATTACGACGATACTAAAAGAAAAACTTGAATTCGAAAGACAACGAGATCTATTTACTTATTTAAAAGAAAAATCATAAACAATAAACATTTATTCAATAAATAACAACAAATAATAGGTAATTAATAAAATGTCACTTTTCAAAAGCAATATGCAAATATCAGGAAGTTTCATTGCATGTCTGTATGTGAGTGCTAAGTCTTTTGTCAGCTCCAAGATCTTTTTCAGGAGGAGGCGGTGGTGACGCCAGGGAGGTTTCTTGATCTGCCTCAGACTCGCTCTCGCTCATTCTCTCTGACGACTGCTACAGATAACACCAGCCAGACTGTCTCTCTCTCTATTTGGGCTGACGGCTGCCATCACCATGTGCTCACACACAGAAGGATACTATCTTCGTATATAAGAACCTTTCTCCGCTCACACACATACGTACACAATACTCAGACTTTCTACTATAAACATTCCTAATGGACACTTTGTCTCTACGTACATACGTACATACATACACACATGCATACATAATTCTACTTATACTTGTATATGTTTTAATGTACACTATTTCATGGTCTGTTCTGCATAAAATAAATATTTTATTGAACTAATTTTTCTTCGATTGTTACTTTTCTCTCATTAGCACATGCTTTCCCAAAGCTGGCAATTATTTATTAAAACACGCTTTTTAAATTCAGTATACAAATTAAGCACATCGTTTACTCTGGTGAGAACAATTTATTCGAATACATAAATTATAAACATTGCATGCACTTTATGTATGTAAATAGTTATGTATGTATGTATGTATGTATGTATGTATGTATGTATGTATGTATGTATGTATGTATGTATGTATGTATGTATGTATGTATGTGCCTCCAATCGGAATTCAGAAAACTCTGAGTAGAAAATACCAAAATCTTAGAACTTAGTACTAACAAACAAAAACTCCATATATTAGAAGCCCTATATATAAAAACCAAAACACCCATAATTAATAGAATTAACTTTAATATCATAATAATATTCTAAAATGTTTATAGCTCCAAATATATTTTCGTACTTAGTACATAATTACCGCCAAAACCCTTCTATAAATACTAACACATGGTCTATTAACCTGATTAACCTCATTCCCCCGAAGATGGACTCAGATGGGTCCGAAAGTACTTGGGAGACAAATCCAAACTATGGCAAATTCATCAGCCAATTCCCCTCCGAAACTAAGATCCTAATTCGGACTATTGAAAGGATCTACCAAAGGATATCTAGACATGAGTTGTCTCTTATATTCAACAATACTTGCCTGCAAGAGAAGATGCTGCCTAGATATACATGTATGTATGTATGTTTTTCTTTTTTTTTTAATTAAAAAACATCTTTCCACATCCAATCGAAGAAATAAAAGCAAAGCAAAGCAAATTAATTCGTCATCTATTCAACAGCTTTAATATGTGTACACTATAAGCAATAATTCATTTCATTAGATTTTTCGATTAGGTGTAGAAAGATGTTTTTTTAATTAAAAAAAAAAGTGGAAAACCACTCCTCACATCATGTTGGTCTGCAGTTTCAACTTGTTACTGGCTATCTTGCTTTCGCTTGTTGCTGATTCTCAACATTTTGAACCGGGAGAGGGATCTAGCTGTCGTACAAAGCTAGATCACTTTATTTACAATCTCAGTACAGATACTCCTTCAGACAATGACACCTTTCTGAATGAAGGAGTAGCACTCGCCTGACAAGACGTTGTAGTCATCATGTATGTATATATGTAAATAATTACAGCAGTATTACTATTAAAATCAAAAAAATAATTGTTAATTAAAAAAATATTTAAGAATACTAGCAATAATATGCTTCTTTCGGTCACATATTTTTATTAGTATATATACTGTAAGTGTTGGGTTTGCTAATGAACAGGCGATTGTGGCAAGTCCTTGTCAAACAAGGAGGATGGTATCATAACGAACGAACAGATAATGCATTATTTCCCCAAAGGAGAAGGTAATGTTTTGAAATATAGTATTATCACAACAGAACAGATAATACACTTACCCCTCTCCATCCCACAAAAGGAGACGGTAATTCCTGGGAGAGTCGTGTCATGATCACAGAACATGTACTACATTAAAGACAACAAAATAAGGATGAGGTAATGCCCGGAAGGATGATATCATGACAAACAAACATATACTACACTCCCAAGGAGAGTAGAAAGTGGACCTTGGGTTTACTTTCAGCAGCCTCATAACTCTCGCTTCTCTTATTTTGCCCTTCACATTCCATGAGCGATGTTTCTGACAAAGGGGGGAAAATTGCTGTTTTCTGACTCAGAATCTATCCATCTAACACTTATCTTTGACTAGTTTTTAACCTTTAAGTGGTAAGTTTAGCTCTTTACATCAAGTGGCTTCATGCCTTGTCTGGAGCGATTTCCATAAAAAAATGTCTGGGAAGATGGTCTCATGACAACAGAACATATACTACAGTACCCCCAAAGGAGGAGGTAATGCCTGGGGGATAGTTTCATGATAAAACCGATGTTACACTACCCTATCCGTAATTGAGCATTGAAAGATAGTACAATAATATATTAATAGAAGTAATAGTATAGTTTCAGCTTCAGACAGACAGATACCAAATCTCCATTAGTAATAGATGACATATTCTTAAATAATTTTTATTGATAATTATCATGTAGAAATGGGACATAGCTTTTGTTACAGACGCACACCAACTCTCTATTATGATAAGATAGTTAACATTTATAATGATTAAAATATTTTGTTAACAAATAACACATGGTGATATATTAAGAATTGTGCGAATGTCTTATTTAAACAAATAGTTTGAGCAAACACATATAGATAAAATTTATTAAATGTATAGGTGGATAAAAATCAATATAATCTAATATACTTGGAAAACACTGTTAATTTGACATTAGCTATTCAAATAAAGCTGCTTTCACAATTTTGGAAACTTACCCAAATATATTACATCTGTCAACTATTGGTTATTTATTGAGATTCGTTGAATAGGAAATTAAATTCCTTCAGATAAACATTTGGTCTGTAAAATTCAAATTTGTATTTGAGAATCACAATAATAATAATAATAATAATAATAATAATAATAATAATAATAATATGGACGGCGGCACCGGGGGGGCAGGGGGGGGGGGGCTCAAGCCCCCCACTTCTTGACTTGCCCCCCCCACACACACTTTACGGTCATTAATAATGAAGTTATATATGCATTTGTTTAACCGGGCCCCCACCACTTTTTAGGAGAGCCCCCCCCCCCTACACACACTTTTATAACTGTCCCGCCGGTCCTGAATAATAATAATAATAATAATAATAATAATAATAATAATAATAATAATAATAATGATAATAATAATAATAATATGGCAGCCCAGGAAAAAGCCACTCGTACTAGGTCCATCAAACATTACATTGACAAAACTGCAGAATCACTGATGTGCCGACTATGTAATGAAAGGGAAGAAACCTTGGCACATATTGTAGCTGAGCGCCCAATGCTGGCACAACATCAGTATCAAAAATGGAGACACGACAGAGTCGCTCAGGTACTACACTGGAATATATGCAAACTATACGAATTGGACCACAATGAAAAGTGGTATGAGCATAAGCCAGAAGTGGTACAAGAGAATGACAATGTCAAACTTCTTTGGGACATGCAGATACAAACTGACAAGGTTCTTGAGCATTCTAAACCCGACTTAGTCTTTCTGAACAAAAACAAGAGAACTTGCTTAATCATTGATATAGCCTGCTCCTTCGATACCAGAGTGCAGGAAAAAGAACACGAAAAAAAAAAAATATCAAGATCTAAAATGAGAATTAGTTAGAATATGGAAATGTAAAGAAGTAAAGGTGATTCCCGTTGTAATTGGAACGCTTGGAACCATAACGAAAAGCCACCATAAATGGCTAAAACAAATTGACGAAACAATTTATTTTCCAATTCTGCAAAACGCTTGCCTATTAGGAACGGCGAAAGTGTTAAGGTACAGTTTGAATATCTAAGGTCAAGGGAATTGACTTGATGTTCAAAAAAACAAAACCCCAACTAAAAACATCCAAAAGTTGAGACTACTATGAATAATAATAATAATAATGATAATAATAATAATAATAATAATAATAATGTAGTAGAAATCTAGTAAAAGGAATAAACGCCTAGGCAGTATCACTAGTAAAATATTTTGGTACATTCATAAGTTGGACAAAAGAAGACTGAAGAATCTTGACCAGAAGACTAAGAAACTAATGACTATGCACAATGCACTACACCCGAAAGATGATAATGACCGACTCTGCATAAAAAAGAGAAAGGACTGGTAAGTTTAGGAGACTGTGTGGATGACGCAAAAAAAAAACAATTGGAAAAATACATAACCCAGAACACAGAAAGGCTGATCTCCACAGCAAGAGACACTGTCAATATGAACAATACAGGGAGCAGCGAAACGAGAAATAAAAAAATTAGAAAAGAAAAGTGGGAAGAGAAATAACTACATGGATGATTCATAAGAATTACAAGAGAAGAGACTCACAAAAACACCTGGACATGACTATGAAAAACAGAATGGAACAGAGAAAGGAATCGCTACTGGCAGCTGCACAGAACAATGCAGTTAGAACTAACTATATAAAAGCTAAAATAGAAAAATAAAACAAAAAAACAGTAAATGCAGACTCTGTGGACAAAGAGACGAAACGGTAAATCACATAATAAGTGAATGCAGCAAACTAGCCCTAAAAGAATATAAGAAGAGACACAACTGCATGGGGAAGGCAATACACTGGGAATTATGCAAACGACTGCATTTTGAACATGCAGACAAATGGTACAGAGATAAAGCAGAAACAGTACTGGAAAACGAAAATCACAAAATCCTCTGAGAATTGGAGGTACAACCAGATAAACTAACTCAAGCAAGGAGACCGGATGTCATAATAGTCAACAAGAAGGAAAAAAATTGCCGCATTGTAGATTTTGCTGTTCCAACAGTTCACAGAGTGAAGAACAAGGAGACAGAAAAACGAAGTAAATACATGGAACTTGCCAGAGAACTAAAAGGAGTATGGAAGATGAAGAAAATCACTATAATAACTGTAAGAGTACTAGGAATAGTCCCGAAAAATCTGGAAAGAAGACTGGGAGAAATTGGAATCAAAGGAAATATTTAGACCATACAATGCACAACAATGATGAAAACACCCGAAATATTAAGGAAAATCCTTGAATGCAGAAACCAACCCACATAACCAACAAACTCTTTCCAGTTAGAGATAAATGGAAATGAAAAAACAAAAAACAAAAAGAAACAAAACAAAACAAAAAATACACATATTTTGTGTGGCATCAGCACAGGTTGATGCCACACAAAATGATCTTGAAGGGTCAAGGAGGATGGAGAGACCACAGAGGGAGAGCACCAACCAGATCTCCATTGAAAGGGTGCGAAGTGCACTGGGGAGGCTTATATCCACGCAAATTCCAGATAAAACCAACGTTACTTGAATGATGAAGAATATTATGAAAGGATTGAAAATAGTTTAAATTGGGTGTAGTGTAGTGTATATTCGTTTGTAATGATACCATCCTCTGAGACATTACACCCTTGTTTGGGAAGGCAGTGTACTATGTGTACCATCCTCTCAGACTAGCAATAATATATGACTGGAAGGAGTATATATTTGCTAGTAATACAAAATAAAATTTCTCATCTAAAAAATATAGACAAAATACATGTGATGTCCGTCTGTACTCAAAGACAATCTGATGTTTTGAAAGCTAATTCGTTTCGATGTATGAATCTCATGTTCAGCCATATTGGGACATGTAAGTTTCACTTCCAGTTTTCTAACTAAATTATTTTGTCGAAATGAGGGTTGTTAAAATTATAGTGTTGGTCACGAAAATGGTAAACAAGTTGACATCATTTCGCAGACCAATGATTTTAGCAATTCTTAAAATTCTAAAATTTTCACAGAATGTATCGAAATAGATCAAGATTTTATATTTAATGTTTAATTTTGTTTTATTTCAAGTTGAGCCATGCCGTTCACTCACAGAGAGAAGTTATTTTGCATTTAGGAATATACTCAGAAACCCTCACTCAAGACTATGCAGCATGCCTTTGCAAATTTGGAAAATCTTCATCAAACATTTTCTGGGGATAATTGAGGGCACTTGTCTATGTCCTCCCCATTCCTGCTCTAGCAATATTTAGAAATATTTAGGTGTGTAAAAATAAGTTTCGAATCGTTTTGTTTTTTTAAATAATATAAAAATACAAAAACGAAAAATTCCATTAGAACTTAAGAGTACAGCAACATTTATCTGGAAGTTGCACGATGGTAGGAAGTCCAAAGTGACACGTGGTGAGGAAGAGAGAAGGGGTTTTCTCCTTGGCACGTGAGCTGATTGTGTTTGGTCAGTTTTCTTGAAGCTCCGTCTTCATTCACCCTCTTTCTACCATGGGGAGTGGGTGATGGGGAAACTTGTAACACCGCAGTGCTATAAAAGTGCTATAAAAGTGCTATAAAAGTGCTATAAAAGTGCTATAAAAGAAGACATTATCAAAGCCATTGAGCAAGAAGATTGTTAGAGTTTTTTCTTTTATGTCAGCCATTGTTGCAGCTACCAGACCAGAGAGGAAGACATAAACTTTGGCTGCCACATCACAAGTGCGACTTCAGAGAGACAACCGGTTGGTTCTGTCGGTGAAGTGGACTATGGACAAACCGTGTGGAATGAAGAACACACCACATTATGTTACACTGGTAGCATTGATGAACTCAAGCAGGGAATCACTTCTGCACTGGATAATGTTACCAGAGACCTGCTACAGCATGTTTCGCAACCGACTTGACGTGTGCTATGTAACAGGCTATGCACATATTAACCACTTATGAAATTGGTCTCAAAATAAAAGTGTTATGTTCAACACCCAAACTGCTGAATCTCATTGAGCTAGACTTAGTAGTTTTCAAGATAATTGCTTTCAACCACTTTCTTTTCACTTTTTTTTTATCACACATCCAAAGCAAGGCAGTTTAAAAAAAAATTATTTCAGTGACAGAAGACAAATACACATGCCTTATAGACTCTTCTCTTGGTCGACAGTGGTAATGCTCTGCTGGTTAGTAATGACAGAAGTTCCATGAACTTACTCAATCCACTACTAACCCTTGCAATCACACTAGAACCTGCTCATTTCCGTGCTCCAATAGTTTCACCCAGGTTACGAAAATTCTGAACAACCTCAATAGCTTGGCCATCTGAATATACACTCTCCACATTTGAGTTCTCATCCATCTTCATTGTCTTATACTTCTTGCACACAAACAATCTACCAGATATTTCACTGCATTTCTTGTGTAGCCAATGCGTGCAAGTAGCACATAGAATAGACTCCCTTTCCACAGACTGAGCAGGTGAAACTTTTTCTTTTTTTCTGGTGGTTTTCCAACACTATAAACATTGCTCATCTTTTTGGTTTTCATAACATTCACTCTCAGACCTTTACTTCCCATGCCATTTCTCCAATTCATTAACTTAACATGTAGACTTTTCATTGTTGCACAGGCAAATACTAAATTATCATCGTACAGATATCTTCCGTTAACAATAATATTATTAAGAGTAAACAGCTGCTATATCCATTATCAATCTTGACAGAGTCCGATCAATCACAATCTATAATTACCATCTATTGCATTTCATTATTGTACCTAATCATAAGTTATTAAAACTAATGTAACACTTTGGAAAATGTATGACTAGAGACTTTCTAATTAGCAACATAGGAACTTCAGTTTCCAATGGAAATTCATAAATGATTGATGCTTACAAGTTGAAAGGTCTTTTAGATTATTAGTTCATATTTGTATTAGTAAATCGTTGGTGTAGTACATAGAGTTTTTGCCAGCACAAAGTGATGATATGATTTTTTTGTATGCGATTAACTGTAAAATGGGAATTTTTCCAAAACAAAATGAATTGAATATCTACAACACTGTCTAAAATTTATGCGTAAAATTCTGAAATGAATACTAGGCGTGTCTGAAAAGTAACGGGATTGGTGTTGTAAAAAAATTATTTCAATTTCAAACAACAAACTAAGTCGTTTCTCCTTCGAATTAATCTGACTCGAGAAACTTTCACATCCTTCTCTGTCACACTTCTATTCACTGCTGGATGGATTCGTCTGGGATGACACTCATTATGGCTCTATTGTGATGTTTATCATATATATATATATATATATACATATATATATATAAATATATATATAAATATATATATATATATATATATGTATATATATATATATATATATATATATATATATATATATATTAGTGCTGCGGATATGCATGTTTGCATGTGTATATGTATATAGTCGCCAGAAATCTCGAATGTATATATTAGTGCTACGGATTTCTGTAGACGTGTGTGCCTGATGTGAATATGTGCGAGGATACTGAGATGCTTCTGGTTTTGTGGATGCGTGTGTATATATATATATATGTATAAGTATATACGGGTATGTATGTGTGCATGTGTGGATTTTACATGTGCATTTGTATGTATATGTGATTAAGCTCATGTGGCTGCGCGCATGTGCCCGTGTACTTTTCATGCCCAATTGTATGGGATGCTCATTGACATGGGGAGCAGTGGGGTACTGCCCTGAGCGGTTGAGGGCAGCAGTGCAGTTCTGCATCTATATACCTATTTATCCCCATTTTAAAATTATATTTTATATTTTCCTCATCCTATTATTCTATCCTTTATTTTAATTTTCTATTTCTCACTTTATATTGCTTATTCACTATTTAATTTTATTAATATACTTTGTATCTGCTAAAACATCCTTCCCCTCTTTTCCATATTTTAACAACCTACATTGTCAATTTATTTTATAGAATGACAATTAGTTCAAAATCCTTCAGAACAATTTTATTCTACATAGATATCTATTTCATTCTACATAGATATCTATTGAATCCTTAGGACTTTTGAAAGCCATTACGGGGTGGGGGGAACAGCTCTGTTTTTCACCTCTTAGAACCCTATAACCCTCCCGACCCCATCTCCACACCCAAGTTTTTTATTTTTCTATCTAATCATCTTCACAGCCATTTTCTCTGTGCTCCGCCAATAAGTATATTCATCTTAGCAAAATCCATCTCGAGTTATAACTTCTGAAGCTTATCTGCATTTAATCTAAACTTTAAACCCTACAGGAATTCAATTCAAGCACTGACCAGAAGCTATAAAATTCCTAATTTTGACCACCCTAGATTTTATTTTTTCTTCCTTCTTTTGCCTAAACATCATTAACCCCCTTCCCCTACTCATAGGATTGGCGTCCCTCCTCCTCATTCTCTCTTGCTTTTTTCCTTACTTTTTTCTTTTTTCTTTTTTCTCTCCTTTTCTTCTGTTTTTTTCTTTTCCTTTTTTTTTTTTGTCTTTTCCCATTTTTTTCTTCTGTCTTTTCGACTCCTAACCCCCTACCTCCTTTGCTATTTCCACTTTATTCTCTCTCTTACCCTCCCCTACATATCCCACAATTCCAAGTAAGTTTCACACTTTACAACAATTCAATTCATTTTCATTGAGGTTTGGTTTGCTGCTTTTTGCCTTTGGATCTGTTTACTTGAAAACAGGAAGAAATGCGTTTTCTTAATATGGCTAATTTTGTCTGATCCCCCTTCTAAGGACTAAGGACTTGGGTGGAATCTTCGCCGTGGATTTTCTTGCAGATTCTTCTGGATTTACCAATTACATTTGTGTGTGTGTAATTATTTTTATTTACACTAACATGTACAAAATCTACGACACTGGCATGTCGATGTTATTGATCAACAGCTATTATAAACTGAGATCTCATCAGGCAAAGTTAGAATCCGATCTTAACCGTAGATCATATTTGGAAAGTAGTAAGTGTAGGTAGTAAGTTTAGAATAGATGTTGATCGATAATATCGACATGCCAGTATCGTAGATTTTGTACATGTCTGTGTAAATAAAAATAATTATATATAAAAGCTCTATTTGATATTGAGCACTTTTTATAAACCCGGTTGAAATTCTTTGGATTTCTACTCTATAGATGTTTTACCTGGATTATTATATATATATATATATATATATATATATATATATATATATATATATATATATTCATTTACCCCTCTCCCCTTTTTTACAGACTTTATTAAACGTTTTTAATCTCACATATCTTTCCTTAATACAAAATTTAGACGATTCTAATTTAACACTTCAAAGCAAATAACGTATCCAAACGAGAGTGATACGAGACAATCCAATTTCTTTACCAGATGACAACAAAAGCTGACGATAGCCGGAAGGTAAACAACTTTTGAGCTTGAAACCAATGGTACTGATGTTGTACTGATTTTCTGTACCAATAATAAATAAATATTACGCTCTTAATTTTGATTTTCTCAATTAATCGAGCACTCTGCTGGGATCATTGGGTATGTGGGGAACATGAAGGGGGCTTACCTGCGAAACGTCCTCGTGTTTGTCTGTCCTGTGCGCTGCGGATGAAAGAAAAGAATTCAACATGGCGTCCATGAACCATTATTACGTACGGTTCACGCAGAGTCTCGCGAAGTCACGTTGCATGCATGCAAATTAGGTGTGCCTCAGTATAATAAAAGCGGGTCTCTTACCGTCTTAAAGACGAGTTGGTGCAAAGTAAGTGTACATGTGACGAACGGTGAGATCTGCTTTGGAAGTTGACAGAGAAAGTTGTGATCTACGGACAGAGTGATTTGCGTTTCTTTGGACCTTCGTTATTACTACAGGGTAAAACTAATTCGAGCTCTAGGCACTTGACAATGTTTACATTGACATATCACTTACATTCAGCCAGTGTCACATGATAGCGCAGGGGTAGAGGCGCCGACTGTCAGCCGACTGAGGCACTAGCTGGTCTAGCCGCATTGAAGAGCTGTGATACAGCGAAACTGTCTGTATATGGATAACTATATATATATATATATATATATATATATATAGATTTAGATTTTTCACTTATAAAATAGATAATTCAGTGAAGACCGGGGTTGTTCCAATAAAAAACAAGCTCGATGATACTCGATTACAGAGTACAGAGCATTTATATGTGATTTTATGAAGGCTTACCAAAGCATTCCTTTCAGGACACCAATGATCACCATTAAAGATATTATTTCTTACAAATACTATTTATTCAAATTAAATGTTTTTTCCTACACGTGTTTCACTACCAAGCAGTTACTTGCTTGGCAGATCATCAGGGAAATTAAATGTCTGGAATACTGGTTTCAACTGCCGACAATACACAATGTGGCGTTGTAATAGTTGAGGTCACTTAAGAAGAGAAGAGGAAAAAAAAGTTGAAACCAGTATTCCAGACATTTAATTTCCCTGATGATCTGCCAAGCAAGTAACTGCATTGTTTCAGTGCGGTTTTTGCCAGATGTTTGTTTAAGGAATAAGATCCGAGTCTGAGGTTTATGTTAGATAGCGATGAGAGAAGTATTATAACGCTTTTGATGCACTTGCGACTTGGAGTAGAGAATACTCGGTCTTGAGGAGGGTTAGGGTTAGGGTTAGGGTTAGGGTTAGGTAGAGAATACTCGGTCTTGAAAATTGTGGGTAAAAGTGTTTACACATCCTGTCTTTCACAGCATTTCATTTTATGATACATCGTGCATTTTATCCTCATATAGAATATCAAAGAATATCATATAAATAGTACTATAATAGAATATCATATAAATAGTACTATAATAGAATATCATATAAATAGTACTATAATAGAATATCAAATTAAATAATACTTTAATAGTATATCATATAAATAGTACTATAATAGAATATCATATAAAAAGTACTATAATAGAATATCAAATTAAATAATACTTTAATAGTATATCATATAAATAGTACTATAATAGAATATCATATAAAAAGTACTATAATAGAATATCAAATTAAATAATACTTTAATAGTATATCATATAAATAGTACTATAATAGAATATCATATAAAAAGTACTATAATAGAATATCAAATTAAATAATACTTTAATAGTATATCATATAAATAGTACTATAATAGAATATCATATAAAAAGTACTATAATAGAATATCAAATTAAATAATACTTTAATAGTATATCATATAAATAGTACTATAATAGAATATCATATAAAAAGTACTATAATAGAATATCAAATTAAATAATACTTTAATAGTATATCATATAAATAGTACTATAATAGAATATCATATAAAATAGTACTATAATAGCATATCATATAAATAGTACTATAATAGAATATCAAATTAAATAATACTTTAATAGTATATCATATAAATAGTACTATAATAGTATATCATGTAAATAGTACTATAATAGAATATCAAATTAAATAATACTTTAATAGTATATCATATAAATAGTACTATAATAGAATATCATATAAAAAGTACTATAATAGAATATCAAATTAAATAATACTTTAATAGTATATCATATAAATAGTACTATAATAGAATATCATATAAAAAGTACTATAATAGAATATCAAATTAAATAATACTTTAATAGTATATCATATAAATAGTACTATAATAGAATATCATATAAAAAGTACTATAATAGAATATCAAATTAAATAATACTTTAATAGTATATCATATAAATAGTACTTTAATAGAATATCATATAAAAAGTACTATAATAGAATATCAAATTAAATAATACTTTAATAGTATATCATATAAATAGTACTATAATAGAATATCATATAAAAAGTACTATAATAGAATATACAAATTAAATAATACTTTAATAGTATATCATATAAATAGTACTATAATAGAATATCATATAAAATAGTACTATAATAGCATATCATATAAATAGTACTATAATAGAATATCAAATTAAATAATACTTTAATAGTATATCATATAAATAGTACTATAATAGAATATCATATAAAATAGTACTATAATAGCATATCATATAAATAGTACTATAATAGAATATCAAATTAAATAATACTTTAATAGTATATCATATAAATAGTACTATAATAGAATATCATATAAAATAGTACTATAATAGCATATCATATAAATAGTACTATAATAGAATATCAAATTAAATAATACTTTAATAGTATATCATATAAATAGTACTATAATAGAATATCATATAAAATAGTACTATAATAGCATATCATATAAATAGTACTATAATAGAATATCAAATTAAATAATACTTTAATAGTATATCATATAAATAGTACTATAATAGAATATCATATAAAATAGTACTATAATAGCATATCATATAAATAGTACTATAATAGAATATCAAATTAAATAATACTTTAATAGTATATCATATAAATAGTACTATAATAGAATATCATATAAAATAGTACTATAATAGCATATCATATAAATAGTACTATAATAGAATATCAAATTAAATAATACTTTAATAGTATATCATATAAATAGTACTATAATAGAATATCATATAAAATAGTACTATAATAGCATATCATATAAATAGTACTATAACAGTATATCATATAAAATAATACTTTAATAGTATATTTTTTCTTAAGGAAATCGTTTCAGACAACACTTGAATCCACTTGATGTAAATAGCTAAAAAAATACTACT
The DNA here is from genome assembly GCA_963556195.1 of Sepiola atlantica. Lineage (NCBI taxonomy): Eukaryota > Metazoa > Mollusca > Cephalopoda > Sepiida > Sepiolidae > Sepiola > Sepiola atlantica. Next base: position 134,348,019 of record OY744523.1, read on the forward strand.
TCAAGGTCAAAAACTAGCCAACGATACGTGTTAGATGGATAGATTTTGACCCAGAAAACAGCAATTCTTCCCCCTTTGTCAGAAACATCGCCCATGGAATGTGAGGACTAAAGGACAAAATAAGGGAAGCAAGAGTTACGAGGCTGCCGAAAGTAAAGCCAAGGTCTCCTACAATGCAGATAGTAGATATATATGATATATATCATATAAACTCGTACTATAATAGTATATCATATAAAATAGTGCTATCATAGCATATCATATAAAATAGTACTGTATTAGAATATCTTATGAAATAGTAGATTAATAGTACATCTTATAAAATATCATGTTAAGGATAAGCACTTGAAGTTCAATTTCCAATCGAAATTCATGATGATTGATGGTTTAAGTGGAAAGGTCTTCAACATTATTAGTAGATATTTGTGGTAGTAAATAGCTGCTGCCACTACAAAGTGATTTTACAATGCATTATTTGATAAACAAGCTCATTTTCCAAAATTCCTTTAGGAGAATTCTGTGGAAGCTATCAATTTTATATTATTAGATTTGTCGGCTATTCGTGAACACACGAAACAAATCAACTTAAACAAAACAAAGGATGATTGCGAAATCTTTCTCGTTCTGATAGACAAACACAGACACACGCACGCACGTCATTCCAGAAATATTATCTTTAATTTATAACATATTAGAAAAAAAAATGCGACCCGTTGGGTCACCTATTAAGCTCGAGTTAGATTGTTTGAATCAGGAAAATGTGAGTTTTCAAAACCAGTTATATATAAAAAAATAAAAAGACAAAATCTCAAATTACTCTCTTTCTGCTCGCTATATCGCCCCCCCTCTCTCTCTCTATCTCTCTTGTTCTCTCTCTCTGCAGTTACTGGTTAAATACTACTATTAGGCCTATTGATATTCTCTCTTGTTTATGATGGACTAATCCAATCTTTTTATTCTTTGTTTTCTTTATTACCTTTGACCCTTAAGAAACAGTACAAGATTTTCGGTTACTAGAAAAAAATGTGACCCGGGAGGTCACTCATTGATCTCGTGTTTCATGGTTTCAGTCAAGAAAAAGCGAGTTTGTAAAGCCAGTTAAATACAAAAAAATAAAAATACAAAATCCCAAATAGTCTGTTTCTGATTACTCTTCTCTTTCTACAGCTACTGGTCAAATAATATTACTAGTCATGGTGATATTTTCTTTGGTTTATGATGAACTATTCCAATATTTTTATTCCTTCTTTTCTTTATAACCGTTGACTCTTAAGAAACAGAGAGAGTGAGAGAAAGAGATTAACGAAAACGAGAGTTACAGATACTGTATGAAATAATAGCGAGGGAGGTGAAGTAAGAGAAGGTGAGAATTATAGATAGAAATTTAGTAAGAAATGGGTCAATTGGTGAGTTTATTGAAAATTGCCGCTCATTAGAACAATTAAAATGGAAGTTTTTTTTAATCATAACTCAATCCCAAAATGAAGGACTATTTTAGCATGTATTCTGTGTGATTAAAATATATAGGAAATAAACCTCAGGGAAACGAACGTCGATTGACTCAGCTTTAACATAATAATAAATAATTCGAACATTATATTTTATTCTCTTTATACAACTACATTACATTTGAAATGCAATCCTCATAAAATTATCCATAAAATATTTGCTCTTCAAAATTAAGAATAGTTTTGTTTGAATGAAACTGAATTAATCAAGGCTCGCTATAAGTTTTCATAAAGTATATATATTTGTAGTAGAAGATAGAAACATGCTAAAAATACTTGTTCATTTATTATCTGAGTCAAGGTTGAGTTCATCATATTCGGTTTAACGTCCGTTTTACATGCTGGCATGCATTGGACGGCTTTAAAAAAATTGACTTCCAAACTAACCTATCTCTGGCCAGCTCTTTATTTATCCCACTTTCTATCAGGTCTATTTTTATCACTTCCTCACATGTTTTCCTTGGCCTTCCCCTGTGAACTGAACTTGTTACCTCAACCGCCTTACATCTACTAACACAAGAATTCTTATCCATTCTTTCAACATGGCCATACCATCAAAGTCTACTCTTCTGCACACATCTCTCTATACTGTCAAGATTTAATCTTCCTCTGAGGTCATCAAAAATAATTCTGTCTTTAAGACTCCCATTGCACATCCATCGTATCATTCTCATATCATTTCTCTCCATGCAACGCATGTCTTTAACCCTCACTGGCCCGGTTTTACTTTCATACATCATCACACTGCCTTCACATTCTTGATAGACTCTTCCCTTGGTCGACAGTGGTAACACTTTGCTACTAACAATGACAGAAGTTCCCTGAACTTACTTCATCCACTTCTAATTCTTGCAATCACACTAGCACCTGCTCCACTCTGTGCTCCAATGATATCACTAAGGTAAAAAAAGAACAAGAACAAGAATTCTCATTTTAAAATCATACTTTTCCAATAGTCAGACCGTGATCAAGTTTTGAGAGGTTATCAATCTCGTATAATATTTACTAAAGCTTTTGAGAAAGCTTATCAATTATTAATAATTATCAATAATTACCACTAATTATAATTAAGAAGATTACCCGTCCCTAGATGGATTCATACTATAAATGTTTATTTGCTGGTTGGTTTCTGTATTAGAGAATTTTTCTTAAACTTTAGGCTATTTTCATCATTGCCGTCCATTGTATGGTTTCAACCCTTTCTTTGATTCAAATTTCTCCTTTTTTCCAATTTTATCGGAACTGTTCATAGTGCTCCTAAAATGACTGGTATCACTGTAGTTTACTTCATATTCCAATTTTTTTTAGTTCTCTGGAAAACTCCATGTATTTGCTTAATTCTTCTGCTGCTGTGATCTGCTGGGATGGCGAAATCTACGATCTGACATTTTTTTCATCTTGTTGACTATTATTATGTCTAGTCTTCTTGCTTGGATGATTTTTTCTCTTTGTATTTCAATGTCACAGAGAATTTTGTACCTTTCATTTTCCAGTACTCACTCCAGTTCATGATTCTACTATTTGTCTGAGTGTTCAAAATGCAGTCATTTGCACAGTTTCCAGTGGGCTATCTTCCCCACCCAATCATGTCGTTTTTTACTCTCTTAGGGCTAGTTTGCTGCATTCACTTATGATATGCTTTATCATTTCACTTCTTTATCCACAGAGTCTACATTTACTGTTTTACATTGGTCTTGACTATCTTGACTTTTATGTTGTATTTTTCTGATTGTATTGTTGTGTGTGGCTCTCAGTAACGATTCCGTTTCTCTGCCGAATTCTTCTTAGTGTTTCCATATTGCCCATTTATTTTCATGCACTATTTCTTGGGTAAGTCTTATAAAACGTCCATGTAGCTTCTTCTCTCCCCATTTTGCTTTTCTCTTCTTTTTGTTTTCTATTTTATTGTACACCTTGGAGATACTTTTAGCAGTGATAATCAGCTTCTCTGTAATTTGTGTTACATACTTTTCTAGTTCTTTTATCACATAATCTGTGCAGTATTCAATACTAATCAGTCCGCTTAAGTTGGTAAGTATCATCATTCATCTGCAGTGCATTCTTCAGTGTAATTAGTTTTCTGGTTCTTTGACCCATGTATATTTTTGTTCAGTTAATGAAGGGTCCAGAGTATCTTACTAGGAATACTACCTAAGTATTAATTCTTTTTATTAGGTTTCTACTATATAATTTCGTTTCATGGAGCTTTCTTGTTCTTCTCAGTTATTTTGTTTATCATCTCTTTATGTCTGTTGCTTTGATTATTATTAATATTATCATTATTTAGTAACTGCGAGTTTTCACACAAGTCATAATCAGTGATTGCTGACTAAGAGTAACCAGTGGTGTTCCCCAGAGTGTGAGTGACAAAAGTTTTCTCCAGATTTCCAGCACTCTTCGCCTGTTTCTGTAACCATTGCAAATTATTTTGCGTCATTACAACAGCCGTTTACCATCATGTTTTCCCTCGAATTTGAGTGGCAATAAACCTCCTCACGGTTCTAGTACTCTCTGCACCTTTCTCGTAGAGGTCTGGTTAGTGCTCTTCCTCTTCAGTCTTTTCATCCTACTTGACCTTTCATGACCATTTTGTGTGGTACAAGTTGGGGTTGGTACCACCACGTGTGTGTGTTTAGGGGATATGTCAGTTTATGTGATTTCCGGCAGTTTCAGTTCCCTTGGGCTCGTGTGATGTTCTTTTCTATACTTTTTGTTTTATTCCTATTTCAACTTACCTGTGGCTGGTTAGAGTTTATTGGTTACGTTAGTTAGTTTCTGCTTTGGATGATTTTCCTTAAAATTTCAGCTTTTTTCACCATTGCCGTCTATTGTATTATCTCAATCTTCTCTTTGATTCCAATTTCTCTTTTTTTTTTCAGTTTTTTTTTTCGGGACTATTCCTAGTGCTCCTACAATTACTGACATTATAGTGGTTTTCTTCATGTTCCATATTCCTTTTAGTTCTCTGGTAAGTTTTATTCATTTGATCCGTTTCCTGCCACCTTGATCTTCACCCTGTGGACTGCTGGGATGACGAAATCTACGATTTGGCATTTTTTTCTTTTCTTGTTGTTGTTATTATTATTATTATTATTATTATTATTATTATTATTATTATTATTATTATTATTATTTCTTTCTCAATAAATGTTATCACACAAGTCATTACCAGTGATCTCACAGTGGTAAAAACTGATGGTGTTCTCTGGAGTCTGAGTAACAGAAAATCGTCCCAGTTTTCCAGTACTCACCGCTTTTTCACATTACCAATGCAGATCACTTTGTGTTCTCACACCAGCTTTTTATCATTGAGTTCTTGCTGATAACCGTCGGCAGTTCTTTCTTGAATTTGAGTGCCCGTAAGCACCTTCGGGTCTCTAGTATTTTCTGTGATACCACTGCATTTTTTTACGGGGGGGGGGGGGGTGGTCAAATTATATTATTTTTCTTATATATCTAGCCAAGCAGTTACAGTTCGCTTGAGTTCATCATAATATGTTCCGTCTATAATTCTGGTTGCGCTCATGAAGTGCTATTTTATTTCAAATTACCTGTGGTTTTCCAGTGCCACCTGGCTATATGGGATGGTTTCTGCACTCTAGGATTTTTCTTAATGTGTTAATCGTTTTATCTCTTTGTCCGCAGAGTCTACATTTACTCTTTTCCTGGGTCTTGTCTATCTTGGATTTTATGTAGTTCTTGTGTATGTTTTGTGCGGTGCATCAATAGCGATTCCGTATCTTTTTAAAGCATCCTTTCTATATTTACATCCGTATTTTTCAAATGCAATTTCTTTGATCCATCTTATAAATTGTCCATGTTGCTGCTTCTCTCTTCCGGTTTTTGTTTCCAGTTTCACTGTTCTCAGTGTTTTTCATCTTGGCGCTGCTTTTGGCGACAGTAATCAGCCTTTCTATATTTTGTGTTATGTATTATTTACCCACTAGGAGTTCTCACACGAGTCATTATCCGTGATTGCTCACTGGCAACGACAACTGGTGTATCCTGGAGTCTGAGTGACAACAAGTCCTCCCAGATTTCTAGCACACGCCACCTTTTTAATAATCATTGTAAACTGCCGTTTACCATTGATTTCACACTGGCAATTTGAGAAGTAATAAGACTCCCAAAGTCCGAGTACCTTCATCAGCCCTTCAGTGGAAGTCTGTTGGTGCTCCCTTTCCACCCCTCTTGATCCTTCACAACCATTTTGCGTAGTACCAGCTAAGGCTGCTGCACGCCACATGTGCGTGTGTTTTTTATTTTAGTTATATTAGGTGGATAATTAAGCCACATATTAAATATTTCTATATTTAAAGGGCAGAAACTCTTTTGTACCCTAAAGTTATCTCTCTTGCCAAGTGACATTTTGGAAAACATTTTGAAGCAAGATTTATCTGCCCCTGAATAGACCAAATGACATAAACAGGGAAATTCAAAATAGAGGATGCTACCGAAATCGACTGAGTTACAGCCAATTAAATCCTCCTCATTCATAGCAATTCTTTCACTTGTAAAATTATTCATAAATCATTTTATATTATTAATCTCCATAGAATCGTTTTCACCCATTTATTTCTTCACATTTGTGTCTCACTATTACTATTCAAACACCACTTTACAACAATTTATTTATTATTTACCCACTAGGAGTTTTCACACAAGTCAGTATCAGTGATAGTTCACTGACAATAACCAGTAGTGTTTCCTGGAGCCCGACAACAAGTTTCCCCAGATTTCCAGCACTCTACCTATTATTATTATTATTATTATTATTATTATTATTATTATTATTATTATTATTATTATTATTATTATTATTGTTGTTGTTGTTATTATTATTTACTCACTAGGAGTTCTCACACAGGTCATCAGTGATTGCTCACCGACAACCGGTGGTATTCCCTGCAGTCTGAGTGACAACAAGTCTCCCCAGATTTCCAGTATTCTCCACCTCTTTTCGATAGCCACCGCAAATAAACTTGCAGTATCACAACAGCCGTTTACCATTGATTTTACGCTGGTAAGGACCATTGGTCTTCTCCGGGATTTGGGTGGCAATAAGCCTCCCCAAGGTCCCAGCAGTCTTTGCACTTCCAGTGGAGGTCTGGTTTGTGCTGTCCCTCCTCGGTCTTCTTATCCTCCTCCTCCTCCTCCTCCTCATCATCATCAGCAGCAGCAGCAGCAGCAGCAGCAGCAGCGAATTTAAACATAATGAATAAGTGAACGAATGAATAAACAGAATTATAGAACAATTTCAAAGTTTTACAAAACAGCTCAACATCCTATTATAAATGTTAAAGGTTAATTATATAATTAAAACAGTTTTAAACGGCTTCCGTTGTCTTGATTAAAAACAACTGCTTTTATAAAGACGCTTTTGTGTTTATAACCGTGAATCATTTTGAAAACAAATTCCAAAATAGATTTTTGTTTATTTAAAAAAAAAATCCTTCTTTTCACAGACAAATGATTCAATGACAAGACAGCATCAACTTATAACCTCGTTCTTTACCTCAGTTTAAATCAATTTTGTAATTACTCTTCTTTTGTGGCGGTTTATGTCTTTGCAATAATGACATTTTCTTTTTTTGAAACATTATTTTCTGCCGTCTTTACGTTTCGGTTGAACTGCTAGTTTTTTTTTTAATTCTCGTTTCTTTTCATTGGAGGAATTATTCACGTGGAAATTTTGTTTTTGTCTGGCCAATAATATTGGTGGCTTTTAAAGATTCGTTTGCACTGTTTTTGAATTGATTGTAAGACTTCGTCTGGTTTCTAAGTGCTGTAGAATAAGTCACCATTTCGGCTGTTACTAGACAGATCGATACCTAAGATGCATCCATTCAATCTGCACGTCTAGCGTTTGAAAGTCTATTTTAAACTGACAGATAAACCAAACAACAGTGGAAGCTCTGATACAAGTGGGCAGACACATCTAAAAATAATGAAAATACAGGATGATCACCCCCCACAAAAAAATGTAACCGATCGAATCGTTGACAAAATTCACAATCCTTTCTGCAATCAAACCATATTTGGTACAAATAAACTTCAATCTATGCCTGACTTGTACGTTATGTTTTCCTCAGGTATGCCATCACATCAATTTTGTAATTACTCTTCTTTTGTGGCGTTTAATGTCTTTGTAATAATGACATTTTCTTCTTTTTTTTTTTGAAATATTATCTTCTGTTGTCTTTACGTTTCGCTTGAACTTCTAGTTTTTATTTTTATTTTCGTCTCAGTGAACTATCACTGATACTGACTTGTGTGAAAACTTCCAGTGTGTAAACAATAAATACATTGTTGTGAAGTGGTATTTGAATGGTGAGACACAAATATGAAGAAATAAATGGATGAAAACGATTATATGCATATCAATAATATAAAATGATTTATAAACAATTTTACAAGTCTCTGTTTTATCGCCATTCAATGATAAGCACACCTGGATACAGCATACAAAATTGTTAATAACTCTGACACACTGGAGATTATTTTAATAGACATTATCTTTGAGATAACACCACAGATACACATCTGGGAGGTTAAGGTTTGATGAGTGAAGCCCATTCAGATGAGATTATTACCAAATTGCCCCACAGACATTCAAACGAGTCATTTGAAATGTGAAGAGTTGCAACTGCACTAGTAGATTGACTGCAAAGGCCACTGCACTCCATCAAATGCACTGCATGGGTTGCAATATACAAACAAGGGAGATAATTGGTCTTTACTAGTTTGAGGATGAGAATGAACGGTCAATACTGAGCGCCACCTAGTGGTCGTTAATAAGTTAGGACCAGCTTTGTAAGGGATTACCAGTGGTTTCAACAGGAATCTGGCAAAGGAAGAAGGTGTCAGAGTTATTGACAATTTTGCACGGCGTATCCAGGTGTGCTTGCAATGAAGATGTGCACATCTGGAGCATATCATTGAATGGCGATAAAACGAAGACTGTTGAACATTCATGAGTGAAACTTGGTGGACAAGTCAGGCACACACTGAAATTTATTTGAACCAGATATAGTTAGATTGGAAAAAGGATTGGGAATTTTATGAACGATTTTATGTGTAGAATTCTTTTAGGTGACGGTGGTTAAGTGGATAACGACACGGACTGAAGACCTGGGTGTTCCAAGTTCGAATCCAGTCGGTTCCACAGTACCACTTACACTTAGGGATGTTGGCAACCTTCTCGTGGTCCTTCCCGTAAGTACCCGATGTCTTTCCAGAAAGATTTCTAACTAGAAAAACATCGGGGAAACTAATGCCAACACCAGAATCATCTGATTCACACGAAAGAAGAAGAAGAAGAAATTAAATGAACATGACAATATATATATATATACATATATATATATATATATATATATATATATATATATATATATATATATATATATCACTCTGTACTATTTTAAACTTCAGTGAGGCAGATCAAAGAAAATTCTATTTCACACTTAAGTATTACAAAGCAAATAAAATTCAAATTTAAGCATGATAGACCAATGGAAACGTTACTTCAAATTTAAGCGGAACAGACTGACTAATGGATAAAGCCTGTTAAAGAAAATCAGATGCATCTATTAAATGTGCATGCATGAAATTTCAAACTTAATCATGACAGACAAATGGACGGACAGAACAATAGTAGAGCCTCTTATAGACATCAATGGACATATCTAAATTTAAGGAAAAAAGCACTAAGCAAATGTATATTACAAAATACAGTATTTATATATAGTAAAGTAAAGTGGTTGACTATAGTCGAGAACGACCCATCCACTACATCCACGTGTAGAGGAGAGCGCCACTCCTTTCCCAGGATTACTCCACTTACCCTTGATGCTTATTTTATAAGTCTTTGGTATGACTCGACCGAAGATTGAACCCTGGTTTCCCAGTTCGTTGGCAAACACTCTTACCATAATGTCAAATGAGCATATGTTACTGAAACTCATTCATATCCCAAATTTTTCCTTATTGCTTGCCTCCCCACGAGGGCAGAGTTAGACACAATGTCAGTTTTTAATGTGAGGAAAATCCAGCTAAAAAGGGGCACTCTGGATTGTGACAAAAATAAACATTTCCTCAATCTAGAAGGATTTCTAATTCACTGACCAAGGACAGAAAAGATGAAGTGTAGTATCAGAACAGACACTACACCTTACTCCAAGCCAAAAGGCCGAATTCTCTTATATGGAGAGAAAAGATAGATCTCCCTATTTTATTGACCCAAATAGCTTCTGAAATAAAACCTACATGAAACAATGTATTTGAGTTATTTTCACACGATTTAATCGATTTTAATATTTAATCCTGATCAGATGAGTTTTTATTCTCTAACTAACCCCAACTCTTACTCTCTTCGTCGGTTTCATTGAGTAGAGGATACAACAATAAAATAGTATAAGGTCCAGTCCTAGATGCAGGAGGACACAGAGTTCTTCATTCATTTCTAGGCAACGCCGGGTATTCATGCTATTGTAAATTTAAGGATTCCTATTTACTATATTCCCCACGAAGGCAAAGTTTACACACAAGGTCGGTTTTTAATAAAGGGGAAATCCAGCTACCAAGAAACGGGCACTCTGGATTGTAACAAAAATTTAAATTGCCTCAGTCTAGAAGGATCTCCCTTTACCGATGGATGACAGTACAGATAGAGTGTAGTATCAGTACAGGTACTACATTTTGCTCCTAGATAAAAAGTCAGAGAACTGATAAGAAAGAAATCGAAATTTAAATTTCAACATTTTATAAGACGTGCTATCACATTTTATTGAAAAATCGATTTTTTTATAACATTTAATTATCTTAAAAAAAATGTAAATATTTTCTTTCAATAAATTTAAGATTTAGTGAACATAAGAAAAAAGTTAGGGGAGGAGTTCAATAAGCAAAATAAGACCAAGTAAATAGACTCCAGTTTTTTTTTCTGGCTAGACTGGAGTCCAGGGGATTGAACGCTGGTGGTGGGGTTTCTTTCAGGCTTGGTTTGTCTTGAAGTGATTCTATCCTTCTCTCCCTTTTTACTATTAGAATTAGCTCCTTTCATCAAGTGGCTTCATGCGTTGTCTGGAGCGACTTCTATTAAAATAAGATACAGCTAGCATACTTATATTGTTGCATAATATATTCAGTGTATATAATTGTTGCATTATTTACTTCAACAGTGCTCAATACATGAGTAGAACTTAGTAGTTGTATGAAAATATGCTTATTACAAGTTACACACAACTTTTGAGTTTTTTATTGAGCAAAACGCAAACATTACTGTGTAATTTGTATGTAGTAATCATATATTCATACAACTATATATATATATATATATATATATATATATATATATATATATATATATAGTATTACGATGATCTGACACCGGTTTGTTCCCGTTTTTTCGACCCTCTCGGTCTTCTATTGTTGTCTTCTGATAATGAAAGTTTTTCTTTCGAAAATTTAAGATTACCCTTTGCCGATCTGTTACTTACCGAAAAAAAAAAAAAAATACTATTTGGTATTTAATCAGTTTTCGTGAAATTATTAATAAATCGTTTTGAGTTTCACTTTCTCCCTGCGTTTATTTCTTTTCACTTTTCCATCTCACGGCAACCACATCGCATTGCTATAGCCTTGGACGACTAATTTACACTTATATATATATATATATATATATATATGATAAACTACACGCAGACTATTTCACTGTATGACATCGTTTCAGTGCAACTAGATGAGCAAGTGTTTCAAATTAAGATCTCAACATGATCACTTTGTCAATAGTCGGACTTCCTACCCACTATGCAATGAACACAAGCTACGACAGGAAGAGAAATCCGGATTTTTACACAACCTCGTCACACGCAAGCACGAACCTATGCCCATTAAATTATGGGAAGTGATATTCGTATCACGAGAGGATTGCATTATGCAAATTAGATGCGGTTAGCGGTGAAGAAGGGTAAATAAAAAGAGGGTTCTTTGATCGACGGGGTTAGTTTGGTGTCTCACATAAGAAAGCGTTCAGTATATTTTTTCCCCTGTTGATATTGTTGATTTTTTACCATTTTAAATTACCTTATTGCTGTTGTTATTGTTGCTGTTATTGCTGTTGTTGTTATTGCTGTTGTTATTGTTGCTGTTATTGCTGTTGTTGTTATTGCTGTTGTTATTGTTGCTGTTATTGCTGTTGGACTTTGTTTTTTTTGTGGAGTTACATTTTTTCCACGTTTTATTTTTCGTTTTTTTTTCTCTCGTTATCAGTTTTGATAACCCTTTACGGCGACGGCTCCTAGTAGCCCGATGCCTTCTGCCCAAATGGATTTTACCGAGGAGCTAAAGGAAGGGGCCAACTGAGGGTTCAGAATGGAGCTAGCCTCCGGAAGTCGTGATAGACGTTGCTGAGTTTGTGGAAAAGGCAAAAAAGTGTCTACATTTAGTAACTGATACTGGCTTACTAGTCGACATCCCGAAGTTGGAGGAAATAAAAAAGCGAAGCATTATCATGTTTGTTGTTGATAAGAAGACGAAGAAAACAATTAGAGAATCAACTGACCTCATATGCAAGTTGTTGGCGACGGCAAGCTATAGGCCACAACATATACTCCGGTGTAGAGGTTTTAATACGTGGAACACATTGTTTCCAAACGAAGATATCTGTGTGAAATTGTCTCAGACGGAAATAATCACGACCGAGTATATATTAAGAATGGAATATATGGGAAAACGAAGGACTGCAGTATCGATATTCAATGTACCATTCCATGTGGACGGGGAGCACTTGTGCGCTTTCCTTTTGAAATATGGGGACATCACATCTGTAAGCTGGGACGAATACCCAGAGATATGGACTTTCGAAACTCTGCATTCAAGAAAATGCAATATTACATCGAAATTGGACAAGAAAAACTCTCTATAATTGTGGCCGGAAGGAGGCCTGTTTGTTAGGCATGTGAAGAAATCGGGCGCCTCACTTTTGAATGTCCACTATGGAAGCCCGCAATGACCAAGCCCCCTGTTACAAAAACAAGAGTTGGCCAATACTTAGGAGTACCGTTGACCCAAAGGCCTATAAGATCCCCCTCAGCGGAGCCATCTGAGGAGGATTATCCAGTCCTTCCTGATCTTACCAAGCTAGATGAAAGGGAGCAAAATGAATGGATTTTGATTCCGGGGAGGAAACCCCTGGTCGGGTTGCCTTGGATTAAATGAGAGAGGAGGAGATGATTTCCAGAGATCCAGGAAAGAAAAATATGTTGAGGTTCGAGACCGTAAGAACAAATTGGACAAGGAAAAAGTCCCCAAAAGTACAAAACCCCCTCAAAAACAAAGTCCACTGTCACCTGCCAAATCCCAATTTTAAAATGCAAGCCCTCAGCCCTCAGCCCTCCCCTAAAATAAAAAAGTCATCCACATCCATTCCTTCTCTGACAAAGCCACGTTCACTTCCTAAACCAATGCCCCAACCGATCACCGCCCCCTTGAAAGAGAGGGAATACAAACTTATTCCATGAAGCCCCATAAGAAAAGATAAGCCTGTCTCTTCTCCTAAGCCTTCCCCGTTCGTCTCCCCTCAACACACACCCAAAAGTACTCCTCCTGCCTCTCCAGCAAAACCTGAAAAGCTCCCTCCCGCATCACCCCTGATACAAAACAAATTCAGTACCCCGTCCCACTCCCCAATGAAAGAAGACATGTCACCTCTACCTCCTCCCCTACCTCAGAGTCAAAAAAGACAAAGGAGCCCCTCCATGGATAGATGTCGCAAAAAATCTGCTTACCTTCCAGGTAAAGATTTATGTGTGGTGAGTAAAATCCAAGAGGATACAGTGTCCGATTTGAAAAAGCTGCTCACATTTACGGAGGTGGGAGACAAATCGGTGGAAGATCCCCATAACTTTCCTAATGCGATAAGAGTTCTCATGGTTATTCAAAAGAAAGAAGAAGGCAAAATACTTTGGCAAATGCTACGGGAGGCAAACGAATATTTCTCTCTTTCACCTCCCAGCTGCTATTTTAACATCGGACGAAGTAAAAGGTTTAAGGGTAAATTGTGTTGGGAGGGTCCCTGTTTGTTTACACCCTTTCCTATACAGGATAGCAAAACTAACTTACCCCTTGGATGTTGGCAGCATCTCCCATAATGGGCTAATCAACACTCAGATGGACACATATTCGTTTGGGAGAGCTGTCGGCATCCTGACCTCTTCGATGTTCGTATCTGGAACCCAACCCTAAGAACTCTCAATGGCTCTCTATCTAGCAAGCATGAATGCCCGAGGGCTGAGGGACGACTCTCGTAAATTTCGAGTTGCTAAAGACCTTCAGCACCTTGGAGTGAATATATGTTGTATTCAGGAAACTCACTTAATTTCAGGTGGCCATTTGGGTGTGCTGGCTAAGGGTTTTCACGTCTACTCAGCGTACTTCAATTCTTGCTCAAGGGGTGTTTCCTGGCTAGTAAATAAGTCTTTAGATGCGTCGTGTGACCCTTGTTTCATGGATCCGGAAGGAAGGCTGTGCGTTCTGGATGTTACCATAAAAGATAAGGCATTTCGACTCATTGGGATTTATGTGCCCAATCACCAGTTTGAGCTTGGTCCCTTTTTTCGACGGATCGAGCAGTTCATGAATACAAATCTTAGTGGGAGACTGGAATGCGGTCCTGGATCCTGATATAGATCGTAATTGAGCTAGGGGAACTAACAATGATCAGGATGCTAAGGTATTCCGGGACTTTCTCGATAAGTTTGATCTCATCAATAAATTCCGGAATGAAAAGCCCCGTGATAGAGTATGGACTTGGACAGCTAGGCACGGTTCCGGTTCAGTACAACTTTCAAGTTATATTGACCGGTTCTTAATTAGGAGAGTCGACGTAGATTTATTAGAATGTCCAAGTTTTCATAATATAGTTTACTCGGATCATAGACTTGTTCGGGTCCGTGTAAACTTAGATAGACCTGGGCCTGGAGTGGCTGGGTGCTGGAAGCTCAATGCTTCGATGTTCGGTGTGAGGGGCTACCGGGAACAGCTATTACTAGCCTTACAGTGGGAATTGACGGGGGCTGTAATTGGGAATAGGAAGTGGCACGTGAATTGTGTGTAGAGGAGCGTCGATGGGCTACTGATCGACATGTCGCACATGTCTAATTACCGGGTGGGCATCTCGTGACTACAAATGAAGGTATTCTGGAAGCGTTTCGTTCTCATATCCAGGATCTTTTTACTAGAGAACCCGGTTTGTCTTTAGCCCAATTCGACCCCTATTTAGCTGACTTTTCTCGTCTCGAGGCGACCGAAGCAGCTAGGTGTGAAAGTTGCATAACAGAGGAAGAAGTTCAGGAGGCCTTAAAGCGGGTCAGCCTTAACAAGTCTCGTGGGAGAGATGTATTGAGGATGTCGCACATTTTTGTTCCCTTGCTGACAGTTTTATTTAACTCATGGTTTAGGAACGGGACTATTCCCCAGTACTTGACCATGGGTATAGTGCAGTTGTTACGCAAGAGCAAAAATGGTGGGGATGGGTTAGATAATTTTCGGCCCTTAACAATGCTAAATGCTGAGTTAAAGATTTTGGCCAAGATCTTAGCCAAT
Organism: Sepiola atlantica; assembly: GCA_963556195.1. Lineage (NCBI taxonomy): Eukaryota > Metazoa > Mollusca > Cephalopoda > Sepiida > Sepiolidae > Sepiola > Sepiola atlantica. The sequence goes on from OY744523.1 coordinate 134,363,132, forward strand.
CGACTGCAGCTTGTTTTGGCTGGTCTAATCAGCCCTGAACAGACTTGTGCTGTAAAGGGTCGGACCATTCAAGATAATTTGCACTTGATACGCTTGATCATAGATAAAGTCGACACAGAAGCTGCGCTGATCAATTTAGATCAGTCCAAAGCATTCGATAGGGTGGACCATCGTTACTTGGAGGCTGTTTTGTCTGCGGCGTGTTTTCGCCCGCAATTTCACTCTTGGATTCGCCTCTTGTATGCGAACCTAGGTGTCTTGGTGGAGGTGAATGGTATGAGGTCTAACCCTTTAGTTTATCCAGATCTCTTCGTCAGGGATGTCCGCTTTCATCGATTCTCTATGTGCCTGTGTTGGAGCCTTTCCTTCACATGCTAAGGGTGAATCCGGTCCTATGTGGGATTACTTTGGCAGGTGCTTGCACCACGTTAAAGTACTCTGCCTTTGCCGATGACTTGACTGTGCTTGTAACAAGCAGTGCCGAGATTAGTGTCGTCGACAGAGAAATCAGAATGTATGAAATGATAACAGGAGCCAAAATTAACTGCGACAAGTCTTTGGGCTTGCACATTGGTGCTTGGAGGGGTGTATCCCTGCAGGGATCCTTTAGCTGGACTGATGGGCCTTGCAAGCTACTCGGCGTCTGGTTCAGTCCGGATCTTCAGCTGGAGAAAAATTGGTCAGAAGTATTGAAAGCGACTCGGCCCGCAGCTGGTCTGTGGATCCGTAGAAATCTTTCGTTAAAGGGGAGAGTGGAGGTGTGTTGCTCTCACATTTATCCGATCATCCTATATCGTCTATCGGTACTTCCACTCCTGTCGGATATGCTGCTTGAGATGCAGCGGACTCTGTTAAAGTTTTTGTGGCTTGGTAAGGCCCCTATGGTCTGTCGCGAGATTTGTTATCTCCATTCTTCTGAGGGCGGTCTGTGTATGCCAAACGTCGAAATTCGACGTCACACACTTTGGCTTTTTTATCTAGATCGAATGAGTTCACAAACTGAGGGAAACAGTGGCTTCTGGACGGAAGACACTAAGAAAGCCTTTCCGGCTTTAAAAAGTGTGCACTTGGATGAGGGGGAGGCACATATGTTGCCCCAAGGCGAGATCATAGGATTGAGGGGCTCGTTTTGACGAAGGAGGAGCTATGCTCAATATGGCCTTGGGAGGCTGTGTTACAATGCTTCGATAATGACGAGGCAATGCTAACCTGGCTGATGATAAGAAATGCTCTCTGGGTCGGTAAGAAGCTTCACCGACTTGTGTTAGATGCGGTGACGAAGACGAGACTGTGAGTCACGCCTTCTTTTATTGCCGCATAGTTGTGCCGCTGATTAGGCTTGTTACAGGTCTCATGGTTCGCATACTTAACATATCGTCTTTTGACCTGGAACCTATCAATGATGTAGACCCGTTTTAAGTTGACTCGAAGACTTGTTCTTTACTAATTTTAGTTCATAACTTAGCTAGTGTATGAATGGTTTCATTGTGGCCCTTTTATTTTGTTTTTCCCCCTCTTCCCCATTTTTTTTGTCCTCATTTTATTATGTAACTCCCCATCCCAATTAGGTGATAGAGCGCTTGATTTGCCAGAGATGCAAGTCTACTGTCGATAATTTCGAAGGTGGTGTTTCAGAATAAAGCGTAGGGGCCTGTATCAAAATCTGCGTAGCTGCCAAAGTTTAGTAATTTTTACTAACTTTCCTTTTTCATTGTAAATATTCATTAATATAATTTTGTACATATAATTCTTATCACCATACACTCCCCCTCCCGTTGCATATTTCATTTATATGAGTTTGAAGTAGGATTTTTATGGTGCAAATTCTTTCGGTGATTGGAGAAGGCTGTATAGTATAAATGCGGTATTTTGGTGAATCATGGTCCTGGATGAAGCTAACTAAGTTAGAGTAGTTATTATAAGTTAGTGAAAACCGAACCTTTCCACTCCCCTATTCAGCCTTGTGTCACATTTTATAATTGTTTTAATTATAAATAAATAAAAGTTTGGTGGTGAACATCGCGTTGTTCACATGCATGTCAATAGAGAGGAAAGAAAAGAAGAGAATGGTATTTTCAAGGAACGAAGTAACAATTCGGCGTCATTTTATCACACTCGGCGGTTCTTTGATACGATAGAGGCGCGTTCAGGATGCTTATATCTTACGGATTTTACCTTGCATCGAATCTGCTTCTAGGAACATTTTTTCAATGGTGAACTTTTGCCTATATTTTCTACATTTTCTTAGTACACTTTATATTACTTTTATTTTTATATCTTTTTAAATATTGATATTTTTGGTAATTTCTCTTTTACCAACTTATTTATCTACTCTCCTCTGATGATAAGATATTATTATTTGAAAAGCCATGGTTTAAGGAAGGAATAATACAATTTCTCTTATTTAAAACTCCTTATTTTGAACAATTAGTGACTTAATAGATATTGTATTTTGCACAATTTTTATTCTCATCATTTACTTTATATATATATATAATTTATTTAAATACTGTATGTTATATATTTAAAAAATGTACTGCGGTTTCATCCAAAACGGTAGATTTAGACATCTTTAGTAAATCTATGTGCTCAGTGGAATCGTCGGCATACTGAAATGATTGTAGTCACGGCCCGATGGATACGCCATTACCCATCGGGCCATGACTACAATCACTTCAGCATGCCAACGATTCCACTGGGCACAGATATTTACTAAAGATGTCTAAATCTACCCTTTTGGATTAAACCGCGGTACATTTCTGAAATATGTAACACACAGTATTTAAATAAATTATATTAGCTCTCTTATATGATCAAGCACTTTATTTGATTTCTTTTCATATACAATCTGGCACACTATATATATATATATATATATATGTGAACTAAAATAATTAAAGAGATTTCCTGGTTGAAATTAATTCCTATACGTTTTTTAAAGATCAAAAAACATATATTATCAAGTCTCCGGGATATAGTTCAAAGCTGTTGTTAAAATTAATCTCAATGATTAATAGTTTATATCAATCAGAGCTTTCATATATTAAGAGTGTATATTTCAAAAGTTCTAACATATTAATCGTTTTTTTGAAATATCTAAAACATGCTCCGATAATTTAAGTAAAGATACAGACTGTAAATAATTTTCTTCATCAGTATATTTTAAACTTTATCAATTTTCAAACACTGGTAACATATTAATATACTATAGATCTTCAAAGAACAATTCTGAGTTAGGAGAGTGTATCGGATGAATCACAGATTTCAACGGATTCTTTTCAAACGAAAATGTCTTACCTTACACTTCTTTAATAAATCACTTTTTCTTTTCTTTTTCTTTTCTTTCTTTCAATCGATATGTTAGTCAAAATCACTCTTAAATTCCAACACAATCCAATTGGGGGGATGGTAGGCGATCACAGAAAATGTCTGATCATAATTTATCTAGGTTAAATCGATTTTCCAATAATTAATTAAGAAAAAAGAAAAAAACAATCGAGAGTGTAGTTATTAAATTTAATTCATAAAAATTCTCATCGAATTTTCGTTCCATTCCATTAATCTTCTCATAAAGTTCTTCATCTCTCAACTGATAATCATTCCATTTCATTAACACTTATCGTCAAGTGACTTTTGGCCTTGGTCAGTGGTGAGTTTTCTAGTAAAAATCAGTATTAAAAAGATATAGCAAAGGGAGGTAATTAGCACATTGAGTAAATGTGTATTGTGTGCGTGTGCAAAAGTTTTCAATAAAACAAAATGGTATCCAACTGTGTATTCAGTCTGCAATTACCCCCCCCCCCACGCGCGCAAAAAAAAAAACACAAGCTGTGGGAACTTCTGCACATGTTACATGTACAGTTAAATACACACTTCTTTTGCTGTTCTAAGATCAATACCTTCGGCTTCTTTAAAAATGATTCTCGTTTTTACCTCTTTAATCTTGCTCTTATTAAATGTATTGTGTTATTTATAGTTGCAGTGTTTACAATATTGCAAAAGCACTGGATTTGATTTTTTTTTTATTAGATTGAAGATTTGCTTTATGATCGCCTGCTTTACAGCATATCAACACCTTTTGGGACATATAATGCTAAAGCACAATACATATTCTCAACAGGAAGGTGCTTAACTGAGCTCCAATCTTTGGTTCCTGCTTGTAAGACATTCACAGCAAGAACTTGTTTTTTTTTACCACAACGAAAAAAAAAGGCTTTCTTTTCTCCTCCCATGTGCCTAGCGTCAGGTGGAATTTCCGTGAAACACATTACCGCAGGACTGCTTCCCTGCTGATTATAACTTGGTCGTCTTCAAATCCAATAACAACAAATTTTCATCGTAAACCCCCCCATAAGTAATCAAACGCAGTTTATACCATTGATCAATGTTAATACAGTGTTCCTCATCTTTCATCTGGCAATCATTTCGGTACTAATGCAGATTAGGACCCAAGCTAAAATCGACTTGGCGTCGGTAGTTTCCGGATGTTTACGTAGACGTTTAGTGATATTTTTCTTAAAAAAAACAATTTTACTTGTAAAAAAAACAAAACATTTTACCATTTTTTCCCAGTCGTACATCCAGCCTCATTTTGGATTTTCTGAACGCAGGCAACCGATTTTTCATTTGGGTTTTTCTGGTCGTCTACGTAAACATCCGGAAACTACCGATGCAAAGTCGATTTTAGCTTGGGTCCTAATCTGCATAAGTGCCATCATTTCTGTCTCATTAATCCTTATCTCCGAGTGGCTTTTGGACTTGATAAATAGTGACCCAATAATAAGAAAAAGTTAATTGTATATTAAAACAAAAAATTTCTTTCATGTTTATTCACCCCAAACAAGGCATCTTGCCACTGAGATGTAAGGGGAAACTATTGATCACATATACAAGTAATTGTGTGATGTTACGCATGTGCGGGTTAAGGGTAGGGGCGTTTTCATTCATTCCCCTTTTGTTTTTCCTTCTTTGTTACTTTTCTTGTGTCTCATATTTAATAGCAGTTTTGCACGTCGCTGAAACCCAGTCATGGCATAATTGTTGCTGATATCATGGTAACGCTGGTTGACATGCCAGGGATTTGAAAGTAAACTTTATATTGAGATACTGAAGATATTGAAGGCGTTTGATATTGAAACAGCTAGGTTGCTTTATCGAATAATTGCCTGGTATGGAGAGAGAGAGAGAGAGAGAGAGAGAGAGAGAGAGAGAGAGAGAGAGAGAGAGAGGGGGGAGAGAGATGTTTGCTAAATCATACTTAACTTGATTGTACCATTCGGTTAATTCACGGAGACTGCTTTTTGCTTAATAAGTGAACTCCCCTTTCCTCCTATGACGTCACTTCCCATTTATGCTATATACACTTCTGTTCCCACGAATCATACCTTTTTTTTTGATCATCTTGACCTTTTAAACTCTCCCAGCTCTACTTTGTCTTTGGTTAACTTATTCGTCTGTATTTGCATATGACCGGCCAATTAGCTAACTCACTTCGCTGAATATATTACAATTGTTACTCATATCTGGGAAGAAATTGTGTGTTCATACTTTTGTCAATATATTAGTGTTCAATTGAACACAATACACTCGGAAGGATTTGAAAGGCATAGCTAATTGATTTATTCGTAGTGGCATCCATTAGACCAATCATGCATCCATTGATTAGATTTAATTTTACTGGTAAATTAAATTTAGGAAATTTTAAAATTTTTGAGTAGAAAACTAACTGGGTCTGATTTATCATCAAAATATAAACGCCATTTTATGTACTTCGTTTAATTTTTGTAATTTTGTATTTGAGAAAAAATGATGAATTGAATTTTACTGGAGCTTAACTCGTTTTCTCTATTTCGCTTAGTAAAATACGCATATCTGTTTGTACATCTAGTAGTCCACGTATGGTTACATTCTGGAGAATCTTTACTGTGTTTATATAATAGCGTTCAATAATAAATAGAGCTATTTATATATAATAACATTTTTATTTATACAAACATTTGGCTACACATCAAGACATGTTTCAACCGTAGTTTTGATAACCTCGATTTCTTCAGACCGAAAAATAAGTGTCTCCTCTTTATGCTTTCATATTGAAGAATGGAGCAAAGTTTCAATACATAAAAGTCACATGACAAAATTCAAAATTCAAATTCAAATCATCGTCTTTGAACATGTCAACCATAAAGTTGTCTATACTTCGACGTCAACAAATGTAAGATTTTACTTGAAACTTTCAACTTCTAAAGTGATCCACATTAGCCGTTGGCATGGTGAAGTGCGTGTCTATCTACACATCAGTTGTCAAAGCAAAACCAATGTCATTTTTGGAATAAGTAGTTTTTACTTGATTTTAAATGATTAAGCATTTCTTTTTCTAATGATGTATAATAAAGTTTAGGTTATTTTGTTTGACAAAATATTAACCGTTATTGTTATTTAATGCTTCCCAAACCATTTTTTAAAACAAATATTTTACTTTTGTAAATGAATTGTAAGTAGAAGTTATATTATTTAACCCATGAATGAGTATTTATTTACCTCCTCTCCAGGAGGTTAGGCACAAGGCCAGTTTTATCTTACTCCCACAAGTAAGATGTGACCCAAGGTCGGGTCGGGAAAGTGGGGTTTGAAAAGCCAGCACTCGAGAAAGTGAGCACTCTGGCCATTACAAATTATCTGGGCAGCTCGTCGGCGTTCCCCGATAGGGGCGCCTCAGGCAGTAAGCAATAAACTTACTCCTCCCCAAAGAGGGGAGGCAAAACCTGGGAGGGTGGACCTCCTAGAACTGCACAGGACAGACCCATAGACCGGCGTAAATCAAGCCCCAAAGGCCAAGACAATACCAGTTTATCGGGTGTAGTATCCATTGGAACAGATACTACACTTTGATCTTAGCCAAAAGGCCAAGATTCATACCTTTCTCAAGTTTTATTGGTTATGTTCAACATTTTTGATACCCAAAAAATGATAGGTAAATCTGCTAGTTTACAACAAACTGGGAACAAAATTAAAATGTATTGGGTTGGCCAGTTCGTTTTTTGAATGTCATCTGTTCGGCCTACTAAAGGTCTTTTTATATTCCTATTCTTCAAATCCTTTATTTAATGTAGCGAGTATGCTTACGTCAGTGTGTAATGAGCCTCCCAGAAAGAGAGTTCTTACATTTTTGCTTGAAATGGAATATGAAGCAGAGCACTACCGACATCTGATGCTTTTTTACTACGGAAAAGGAAAAAAAAGCTATAGAAACCTGTTAAAGATATGCCATGTGTAAGAGGCGAATGCTGTTACAGAACGGGTATGCCAGAAATGGTTTGTTCGATTCCCAAAAAAGACATTTTTCAGTGAGAGATGCTCTTCGCTCTGGCCGGCCAAAGATGATCGACAGTGACCAAGTGAAAGCTGTAGTTGAAGTAGATTACCGTTTGACAACCAGACAAATCTCAGACATTCTCAAGATTTCCAAATCGTGCCAGGTAGGTTCCCTACCTAATCTTAAAATCATTTCTAAGCCTAACAACAGACGCTTTCATGCCCCTATATATAACTCTGGTACGGCATATATTTGAGTATGCCATCCAAGCAACAAATCCCCATCTTCAAAAAGATATCGTACTTCTGGCACGAGTTTAACGGTTGCAACCAGGATGGTGACAATATTCTCCACGCTCTACTACAAAGAATGGCTTCAAAGACTAAATCTATCCTCACTTGAGCAGCAAAGGATGTGAGGAGACCTGATTCTGACATACAGCATCGTCAACAGGAATGTAAATCTACCTTTAGAGGAGTTTTTCACCCCAACACCTAGTCGCAGTCTCTGCATCACCCGCAGAAGATGTATCATCGTTGTGTTCGTCTCAACAGAAGAAAGGCTGCATTCTCTGTCGGTGTTTCTGCTCCCTGAAACATCCTGCCATAGGCAGTCGTGATGATGCCTACCATATCCAGGTTTAAAGTCGCCTTAAGCAAACATATACATGGTATATAGATGCAATATCTTTTTACATGGTTTGCTATTCTTTGCTATTTTATTTGCCAGTAAAATTTATTGATTGATTGAAATAAAAAGTTGTCGCTTCTAATCATCTTTGATGATGACATATTCTGCTAGCCAAGGGGAATTATTCAACACTTTTAATCTGTGGAATCTTAGCTATTAAAATCAAAGTATTTTATAACCAAAGTATTTTATAACCAAAGTATTTTATAATCAAAGTATTTTATAATCAAATTATTTTATAATCAAAATAAGTGTGCAGAATATAAAAGGGAAAACCAATAAAGTAGAAAACAATTTGATCAATAAATATGTAGTACTTTGTTTCGTCATGTGGTGTGTGTGGTTATGTGTGTTGTGTTAAAAGTTTTCTCTAAATAGAAACATGTCATACAAGTGAGTCTTTCATCATCAACCAGTAATAATGCAATGGTTCTGTTTTTGGTAGAGTTTGTAAGGAATAAGAAGGTTTTTATGTAATAGTTTGTGCGAGATAGAAAAAGAGATAACTGTCCTTGATATATGGCTAGTCTTGAGAAGAAATTCACCTTTTTTAATACTAATACGTCACCACTTATCAAGGCTAAAAAACACTCTATGATAAATGTTAATGAGATGGATAGCCATTTTAATGATGATGAATATTATGAGCAGATTCAAAATCTCCACATACCATCCACTCAAAAAAACAGTCGACCCAGAAAACAGCAATTCTTCCCTCTTTGTCAGAAACATTGTTTAAGGAATATGAGGATAAAGGACAACATAAAGAGGAAGTGAGAGAAATGAGGCTGTTGAAAGTTGACCCAAGCTTGTGTGGTACCTAATCTCATTATTCAATTCAATTCAATAATTTCATAAATTTGGCAAAAAATAAAACAGGAATGTTTCAGCTGCCATGAAGGGAACGGATGGTAGAAATTTACACAGAAAAGAATACAGTAGACCAGCACCTGTTCAAATTCGCCTTGAATTGGTGTGTCATTGGCACATTCACTACATCTGGAAATCCATTCAAACATCCAGGGATCCTGATTGAGAAAGTGCCCTTCCTCTGGTTCAATTGAAATCGGTGGTAAAATAGTTTCTGGTTATGTCTGCGTATACCTTTTTCTAGTGCAGGAGTGAATAAAAGGCCATGGAAGAGAATGTAGACCACAATGAGATCACCGTGTAATCGTCGGCGCTCAAGGGAGAAAAGGTTAAGCTTCTTGAATCGGCTTTCATAAGGAAGATCCCATAGACCCTGCACCATTCGAGTAGCCAGTCTTTGAACTCCCTCCAGATGGTGAATATCACGTATTACATATGGAGTAGAAACCAATACACCATACTTTAACAGTGGTCTGACGAGTGGTTCAACTGAAAAACTTGTTATTTCTTTTCTCACTAGTGTTTGACTTTTCTTGACTCGTAAATACTATTTTACCTGGCTCAGAGAAACATACATGTTTATTGTAAAATTAGATGTGGGAAGGTTTCATTGGTTAATATTGATTACTTTTTAATTTGGAATTCGTCATGTAACCTCTTTTTTGTGGACATACTTGTTCATGTCGAACGAGTTCATGTTATTTGTAAAAGATAAAAATGTGTGTTGAAGGAATAGACAAACACAACTCTACAAATAATATGAGATTTTATTTGCATGAGAAAACTTCTTAGTCGGACACGGTTCAATAAATGGGAAGCAGAAGACTGTGTTAGTTCAGTTGACCGATTACTTGTGTAAATAAAGCAGTCAGTCTGCGTTTGCTTTTTTTCCTGATGAGTGATAGATGTGAGCTGTTATGAAACACAGATGTGGACAGGTGGACAAGTTAGTAGCTTCATAAACTTTATTTATTTTCGACCCCCGTGTGCACTCAAGAAAAAACAACATACAAAATGGTGACCACCTGCCTGGAAAGAAACTCAAACACGTGGTCGCTACAAAAAACGTAGAAATAGAATATCAAATATTTTAATTCTTACTGGTGATCCCGACAGAAGAATCTGTTTGCTTTTCCTCACAATAAATATCCAGCAACAATTAAGGAAAGGAATTTAACCAGAAAGTGAATCTTGAATATCAGAATATACATTGTGTTTCTTCATACATGGAGAAGTAAAAAATGATGAGAGTGAACTAACTTTGTCTTGGTCTATTAATGACGTGCAACACCGGAGACAATCGCGAATTGTCTTGGCTTTACGAGTGCCTATCTATCACCATTATTCGTGGAAACGCCTTGAGTCTGCTCTTGGACTGCCAAGCCAACCGGACATTCGAAGAAAACTATCGACTGTGATATAATTATATATAAGGAATCAGGATTTCTCGATATTGAACTAAACAATGCCCAAGTGAAGAATAAGGGATTTATTAATTATTTATTGAATTATTAATCTTATAGTTTCATTTTTCACCAAATGGATCTGTGCAATATATTTGTTTCTTATTTTGTTTTAAAAAAATTTTTTTAAAAAAATATAATGTAAATAAATAAAAACTGTTTTTGTTATAGAATTTAGAACCCCCCCCCCCAAAAAAAAAACCAAAACAAAACAAACTAACTTTGCTAACAAAGATATTTACTACAAAATATGATGTGAATCAACTTGATGATGAAAATAATATTTCAAAACGATACAATGGAAACATAGATCACTTTTCATCTTTAAAGCATTATGTTGTGAAATACAAATAATCTAAGCAATATTTTTCACTGCAAAAAACAAAACAAATAACTAAAAAGAAAAGAATGTCAGAAGAAAACGAAATGTCCGTATGAATCAGGTGATTCTGTTGTTGGAATTGGTTGCCACGATATCTTTCTAGTCAGAATTATTTCAAGAAAAAAATCGGGTATTTACACAGGAGGGACCACGTAAAGGTTGCCAACATCCTAAGTGAAAGTGTTTCTCTGGAACGAACTGGACTCGAACTTGGCACACTCAGATCGTTAACCACTTAGCCAGTGTTACCTCCCACTGCAAAAGCTAACAAACAACTAAAAATAAAAGACAATCAGAAAGAAACGAAAACTTGATCTGCTTTTTTGTATGCATCCTAAATAAACTCCATTGGCTGGTCGAATCTATCTCTACACATATGTAGCAGATTATTGACTTGACTCCATTGGGTAATCGAATCTATCTCTACACACATGTAGCAGATTATTGACTTGACTCTATTGGCTGATCGAATCTATCTCTACACATATGGAGCAGATTATTGACTTGACTCCATTGGCTGGTCGAATCTATCTCTACACATATGTAGCAGATTATTGACTTGCCTCCATTGGCTGGTCGAATCTATCTCTACACATATGGAGCAGATTATTGACTTGACTCCATTGGTTGGTCGAATCTTTCTCTACACATATGTAGCAGATTATTGACTTGCCTCCATTGGCTGGTCGAATCTATCTCTACACATATGCAGCAGATTATTGACTTGACTCCATTGGGTGATCAAATCTATCTCTACACACATGTAGCAGATTATTGACTTGACTCTATTGGCTGGTCGAATCTATCTCTACACACATGTAGCAGATTATTGACTTGACTCCATTGGCTGGTCGAATCTATCTCTACACACATGTAGCAGATTATTAACTTGACTCCATTGGCTGGTCGAATCTATCTCTACACACATGTAGCAGATTATTGACTTGACTCCATTGGCTGGTCGAATCTATCTCTACACACATGTAGCAGATTATTGACTTGCCTCCATTGGCTGGTCGAATCTATCTCTACACATATGGAGCAGATTATTGACTTGACTCCATTGGCTAGTCGAATCTATCTCTACACATATGGAGCAGATTATTGACTTGACTCCATTGGCTGGTCGAATCTATCTCTACACATATGGAGCAGATTATTGACTTGACTCCATTGGCTGGTCGAATCTATCTCTACACATATGGAGCAGATTATTGACTTAACTCCATTGGCTGGTCGAATCTATCTCTACACATATGGAGCAGATTATTGACTTGACTCCATTGGCTGGTCGAATCTATCTCTACACATATGGAGCAGATTATTGACTTGACTCCATTGGCTGGTCGAATCTATCTCTACACATATGGAGCAGATTATTGACTTGACTCCATTGGCTGGTCGAATCTATCTCTACACATATGGAGCAGATTATTGACTTGACTCCATTGGCTGGTCGAATCTATCTCTACACATATGGAGCAGATTATTGACTTGACTCCATTGGCTGGTCGAATCTATCTCTACACATATGGAGCAGATTATTGACTTGACTCCATTGGCTGGTCGAATCTATCTCTACACATATGGAGCAGATTATTGACTTGACTCCATTGGCTGGTCGAATCTATCTCTACACATATGGAGCAGATTATTGACTTGACTCCATTGGCTGGTCGAATCTATCTCTACACATACGGAGCAGATTATTGACTTGACTCCATTGGCTGGTCGAATCTATCTCTACACATATGGAGCAGATTATTGACTTGACTCCATTGGCTGGTCGAATCTATCTCTACACATATGGAGCAGATTATTGACTTGACTCCATTGGCTGGTCGAATCTATCTCTACACATATGGAGCAGATTATTGACTTGACTCCATTGGCTGGTCGAATCTATCTCTACACATATGGAGCAATGATAATTATTGACTTGACATTTTTTTTTTACTTAGTAACAAACTCAATTAATGGAAAAACTCTTTAACTTTTATCTTGTTCAATGTCATAAATTATCATGAATTTTGATTTGACCAATTAGATTTGTTTTAGTGAGAGTCGGGGACATCGAGAAATATGTTTTTTTCTTTTTTTTTAATGGAAATCGCTTCAGACAAGGCATGAAACCACTTGATGTAAGGAGCTAAAAAAAATACTACTTCAAGATCAAAAACTAGTCAAAGATAAGGGTTAAGCGGATAGATTCTGACCCAGAAAACAGCAATTCTTCCCCCTTTTTTAGAAACATCGCTGATTGAATGTGAGGACTAAAGAACCAAATAAGGGAAGCAAGAGTTATGAGGCTGCCGACAGTAATGCCGCCATTATTAATCGTTGCGGTCCTTTCCCAAAGGCAGCTCAACTGGAAGGCACGTGATTCAAGAACAATTTAGATCAGATACGTAGAATCTCTGTAAAAAAAAAATCAAGCGTTAATATATAAACTAATTAAATGCATGCCCTCGCATGTTAAGCCATCTAAAAGATTTTACTTTCACCAGTTTTTATGTTTTAGGTACTTCCCTTTTATTAATTAATCATTACCTGCTCTTGTAGAGGCCACAAAAAGAAATAAAGTGCATGCATGTTACCTGAACATTCCTATGAAATGTTCCTATAAAAATTCAAGAGACTATATAACCGATATATATATATAGTGATCCCTATCAAAATGCCACATATGGAATCATTAATAAAATTCCCAATCCAATGTTGAAAATTCCTTCCATGGACCACTCCATAAGCAATAAAACTCAGTTCATACTATTTATCAATGTGTTCCTCATCTTTTGGTTGGAAATCATTTCCGCCTCATTGACCCTTATCCTCGAGTGGCTGTTGTTCTTGATAAGTGGCGACCTCGAAAGTGAAAAAAACAAACTTTTTGCAATCCAACCATATTTGTTAAAAATAAACTTCAGTCTATGTCTAATTTGTCAACCAAGCTTCAGTTATATGATATGGGGAGACACTTTGGTGATCGTCTCATCAGTAGGAGCTGTGATTCTGAATGAGGTTCATATTAACCGGACCATACCCCTGCCTCCTCTATTTTGACTTGTGGAGTTATCTCAAATATAATGTCTATCAAAAGAATCCCAGACTATTCCTGAACTGAAGATAGCCATCACACCCCCAAATCAGAGCATTACACCCCCCCCCGAAATAGAGTTTGTAAGAGTTATTGACAATTTTGCACGGTGTATACAGGTGCGCTTATCATTAAACATCGATAAAACAAAGATTGTTGGAATTCCTGACTGAAACTTGGTTGACAAGTAAAACATAGACTGAAGTTTATTTGTACGAAATATATGGGTGGATTGCAGAAACAATTTTGGATTATTTGAACAATGTAATGGGTAGCATTCTTTGGGTCAACCCTGTAGATGTTAGTATGTCATAAAATAAGTGATAAAGAAATTTCTCTTGCTTCTAGTCATTAAAAAAATGAAAGAATTGATCTGAGACTTTGTTCTGATAACATGAAATAATTGTATTGATTTTCGGCTTCAAGTGCCAAAATCCATATTGATTGATCATACATTATCTTGCTTCATGTCATATTAGTTATTTATTTAGTATGGCAATGAAAGTATATTGACCTCAGGGAATATAAATACAAGACTGGTCTCGGCTTCTACTGATTATTATGTGTGTCTCGCTAAAAACTTTGAAAATATATATAACACATCACTCAATAAGATCCGAGCATAACTAATAAAACAACTTTTAGACAAAATCCTACTTTATTCATCGACATAGTCGCCTTCTAGGGTAATACACTGATTTCAATGCTTCTCAAACTATTCAATGCCTTTGTTGTAGAACGATATGTCTTTGGCCTCAAAATACTCCTTAGTTTCCGATACTACTTCCTCATCAGAGACAAATCTCTTTCCCTGGAGCTTTCTTTTGAGATCTGCAAACAGCCAGTAGTCACTGGGGGCCAGATCTCGAGAATAGGGTAAGTGCAGTGCAATTCAATTAGTTTGCTATCGTTGCGATTGACTTTTGACACGGTGTATTGTCTTGGTAAACGAGCACATTTTTCTTCTTCATTTGTGGTTGCCAGAAAGCAATGCTTTATCAACAGGCATTCAGTTTTTTTCCATTGTTTTAAAAAATTCTGAAAGTAGCTTCACTTAAATAATTATAATTTGTAAACTAATGATCCGATTAGGCTCAAATTTTGAGATATGCATTTGAAGATTTGTACCTTTTTTATTATTAATGGTACAATCTATGTGTCAAGACCGGGACTTATTGAGTGATGTGTTAACTAGCTAAAATACCCGTAAATATCAGGTTTATCAAAGCTTTCCCTTCAGTATGTCAGTTCAAACGTAAAAAAATTATCTTTCTTTTTACTTTAATCGAAATAAAATTATAAAACAAATATTATTCAGGTTTATGTTGATCGATAACTGGAACGCTATAGCAAACACAAGACAATTGTCTAGTGTGAGATTCGAACCCTGGCAGATGGCATAAACTATTAGAACTGGAGGTAAACGTTTTATCCACACGGCCACTAATCAAACGAAAATATTTTGTCTTTCTAAGCCACTTAAAATGTGTATGAGTTCGGCGTAAGGGTAGTTTGAGTTTCTAAAATAAATAAATGAACATAAAGAAAAGTTCTATTTTTAATTAAAAAAAGAATGTCAAATATGTACGATGACTTGACTTAAGAAACGACTTATTTTTATATGTTTATTTATTTTTCTTACTGATAGCAAAAAGGTACTCTAATTATGTTGTTTGATCGGCTATAATATACAAAATATTAAACTGGAAGTTTACAAATGTCAGAATAATGTTTCTAATGTTATTTTTACGTGCTTTTAATTTTGAATAATGAGTTTTAAAATAAGTTGAAGAAATTTGACATCGATATGGACGTCGGATTGAAGGTATTGTTCCAAATATGGTGTTAGTTTGGCTTTTAGATCAACCGTTTAACTGTGATGGCTTTGGAGTGCAATTGACAATTTCACTTATTCACCAGACGAGGATAAAACCTTGGCTTCATATTTCAAAAGGTATAAAACATGGATTGTGAAAATTGGGCAGACTTTAAAAAAGTTCGCTTACTGCTCCGAAAATTAGGGACCACTGAACATACCAAATTTGTGGACTATATTTTACTCCGAAAAACCAGCGACTTGACTTTTTCTGAAGCAGTTAAACTTTTAACAGAATTATTTAGCCCTAAAACTTCTCTGTTCTACAAAAGGTGGGAGTGCATGAACTTAATCAAAGACGACAGTGAAGACTACTCGACTTTTGCATCAATCGTTAATAAACACTGTGACGATTTCAAACTAACTGAACTTAGCACGGATAACTTTAAATGCCTTATATTCGTGCAAGGACTTGTATCAGCCAAAGACGTATAAATCAGACGTAGAGGCCTAAATAAGTTAGAAAGTAAGTCAAATTTAACATTATCGAAAATAACCGAAGACTGCCAGAGATTTGTAAGTGTTAAACAAGATTCTAAAGATATTGAAGAGTCGGGCATTGCTCACATAAGAAAGATACATCAGAAATCACATTTCAACTCTCCTTAAAAACAAATTAAACCAAAAAAAGTGATTATTTTCACGCTCCTACAAAAACAAGCCACCCCAATAAAAACAGGAAAAATTACCGTCTAGCCCCTGTTTTCATTGTGGATCCCTTCATTGGGTTATGGATTTCCCATGCCATTTTAAAACCTGTCTAACTTGTAATAAAATAGAACACAAGAGTTCACATTGCAAAACGAATAAAGGAAATAAAAGTCGGGTTCAATACACAAAAAACACACGAACAGGATTGCATAAATATAAGAAAGTACGTACAAGTAAAATCCTGAATAAAAATGTTAAGTTTCAACAAGAGTCTGGTTCAGACATGTCGATAATCAACCTGCATACATGGAAAAGGTTGGATAAACTAATCATGCTAAAAACAAGCAAGATAGCTACAATGGTGACTGGTAAAAAATTAAAAACTAAAGAAGGAACTGAAAAAAACTTAGAAAATCTGACGACCTAGTCTGAAAATAGTAAAGAAAGAATTGGAAAAAAAAGTTTTTATGACAGTCTAGATCGACGTAAAAAGATGCCAGCAAAATTTGAACGTAAAGAGAACATTCCTTTCCTAGAAGCCAGAAAGTTGGCAGAAACAAAAACCTATGCAGACATAAGAAAAAAACCCCGAACCAACCATTAACTAACAAAAATACCAAGTATCCGAAAACACTCTACAGGTAATAAAAACTGAAGAATTATCCTATTTAAACAATGATATGAGAAACTTGTTGCTAGAAATAAAAACAATTATAAAATATCCAACCATAGGGAAAAGACAGCACCCCCTAGGAAGAAGAAGTTATGGATACCATATACGACACTTTCAACATACAGATACCCCAAGCAGCCCCAGAACAATAACAATCTAAAAGGAAACAAAAGTCTCCGAATCTTATCGTTGTCGATCCAAAAAAGAAACGAAGTTGAAGCTCCTGCGGAGGTAATGCTTTGGAGGGGGTGTTATGGTACCTACCTTTATGGACTACATGAACTCTTCCTTTTCACAATAAATACTCGGTATTGGAACTTCCCTAGTTTCATACTCGCAGTCAGACAGACGTTCAACCACTCTCTTCATATGCTGTATTTATATTTTCTTCAATATACTTTGTTTCACTTAATCCCGAGTTCGTGTCTTATTTTCGAACCCCTTACAGGTCCACAACAATTAGTGAACATTATATTTTCAGGAAGGTTTTGATATTTTTTCTTATTAAATCACTTTAATTAATTACTGTTGATATCGATAAAACTATTGTATATATATACAGGAAAATAGGACAATACAATTAAATATGAATATCTGTAGCATCAAAGGTAATTGATGCCTGTCTCATCCCTTTGATTAATGATGGAATGTTCTACATTCGTGTATATATTAAGAGTGAATATTGAATACTATCTGTCTCAGTAAGCAACGAATAGTTAAATAAAACTCATCCTTAAGTTATGTTCGGCTTCCAGTTTTTATTACAACATCACCAAACATTAATTTATTATAAACTGTTTAAAAAATAGTTATGCAAATTAGGCATACAAATAGTTGTGTTTGGGTGTTTGTTTTCTACTATATATACAGTATTTCAAAAGACTATTTTGTATTATTGATTTAAATATATAATATAGGTATGATAAATAAAAACTTTCTCATTTAGATATGATTAATTATTTTAATGAAACTGAGTTGTCAATCGTTTAACTGTTCAAGAAAAAAAAACTGAGACTGATTTGAATTGGAATAACTGGTTCTGGTCGATCATGCATTTCCGTGGAAGCATATTTTGTATTTTGAGTGGTTCATCCTTGTTAGAGTCATTGTTACCAATTATTGTCATTGAACAGCTATGAATTTTTTATATCCTAGCTTTTACGTTTTAGCGATCATTTATTAGGGTATATCTTTCTTGCGCAGATGGTTGCCATTATCGAGGATAACACACACGCCTGTCAGAAGAAAGAGAAAAAGAAAATAGTGTAGAAAAAAAATTGAACGACATACACATTTCTTCTCAAATAAACAGTCTGTCAAGGATAAACGTAAAAGGGGTTACGGAAATATGTAACGAAGTATAAAATATGATATACAAAAAAACAACAACAGGCATAAGTACTAAATAAGGAATACATTGCTGTCCCAAATTACAATAAGAAAGACACACGTTGCTGGAGTCGGAGATAGAGAATTATGCATGAACAATGGATGAGTAAATGTTACTTACTTTATGTCGGTTGTGTTCTGGGAGTCTATCCGACTGTTACTAGAAAAAGCGCTTAACAGATATAACGTTAGGGTTTGTAAAAGCCATGCCAATGTGGACAGTCGGTCGGACCATGTCTAACAGTGTTGTATGACAAGCCAAAAAGAGGATAAGGTCTTGTTCTAAATTCCTCATGTGGGTGGAACGAGATTTCAGGATTCCGGAGAGGAAAGCAAATTCTCCAATGTTGGGCAGAATGAGTCCAAGGGATATAATTCAGATAATTTTATCATAACACAACCAACAATTATTTGCCTGGCCGTAAAGACTCAACAAAAAAACCTTTGTGGCAAGTTTATATTTCCCTTAAAGAGATGGGAAACAGAACCCATAAAATATCTGTTTATACTTTTCAGGGTGGCACGGTGTCTAAATGGTTAACGATGTGGACTGAGGACCTGCGTGTGCCGGGTTCGAATCCAGTTCGTTCCACAGAAACATTTTCATCAAAACTCACACCTGACCTTGTGTTTAACCTCCTGGGGATGAGGTAAATACTTGTCAGTCGACTCCAGGTTATCACCACTACAAGTTACTAGAAATAGCAATATGATTAAGGAAGGTACAACTATGAAACTTTTAGCTTATTTATCCCTCAAAATAAATTATCCCCTTTAAATTATAAAATTAGTACCTATCAAAACCAGGTTTTAAAAGCCAAAGTACATATCAAAACCGGGTTTTAAAAGCAAAAGTACACATTAAAACCTGGTTTTAAAAGTAAAAGTACACATCAAAACCGGGTTTTAAAAACCAAAGTACACATTAAAACCGAGTTTTAAAAGCCAAAGTACACATGAAAACCAGGTTTTAAAAGCCAAAGTACATATCAAAACCGGGTTTTAAAAGCAAAAGTACACATTAAAACCTGGTTTTAAAAGTCAAAGTACACATCAAAACCGGGTTTTAAAAACCAAAGTACACATTAAAACCGCGTTTTAAAAGCCAAAGTACACGTCAAAACCGGGTTTTAAAAGCTAAAGTACACATTAAAACCGGGTTTCTCAAACCTTTCTTCTTCTTTTTAAACTTTAAATCGTAATAAAATGATTATTCAGATTTATGATGATGATCGATAACTGAAACGCTATAGTAAAAAAACAAAAAACAAAACAACAGGAACAAAAATGATCGAATGTATGATTCGAACCCTAAAAGATAGCATAAAGTAATTGAACTGAAGGCTTTATTCACACGGCCATCAAACAAATGAAAATATTTTGTCTTTGTAACATACTTAAATTGTTCATAAGTTCGGCGTAGGAATACGAAATTAAAAAGCTGTTTTACCTCTCTGCATTGATCTAAAATAGTTCAATTGTCTAAATCAAATAAAGAAACATAAAGAAAAGTTCCATTTTTAATTAAAATAGGATATCAAATATGTAAAATAATTTGACTAAAGAAACTTATTTTTGACTTATTTTATATGCTTATTTATTTTTCTTACTGATAGTAAAAAGGTTTTCTAAATAATAGAAAATATTAAACTGAAAAGGGAAAGCTAAAAATGTCCGAACATTTGTTTCTAATGTTATTTTTACATACTTTGATTAACACGTACACGCATACAGACAATTTTGCTTTGTATATATAGATTTTATAAGAAAAGTTTACCATCAGACAAGAAATCGTCTTTTAGTCTATAAAAAGCAAAACAAAAACATAATCCTCAAATTCCCTTTGTGTTTGATTTCAACCAGTATTTTTCCAAACGTTTTAATCTCTAAAGAAAGTATTTATTACATATCAAAATTGATTCGCATCACATTTGCCTTTTATGCAATGAACCCATTCTAAATGTCAGGAGGAAGCGTCCACATTTGAGATCTCTAATCACATTAAAACGCTGCAAATCTTCCACTCATTTACCTAATTGAAGGGATGTTTTTATTATTCACTAATGAGTCACCAATTACCATTTATCAAGACTAAAAGCCACCTGAGGATAAGATTAGTGAGATCGATAGATTGCCAGTTGCATGTTGAATAATATTATGAGAGGATTGAAAATGATGAATAGAAAGAATAACACTTTGATGACTTAAGAGTACGGTTTATGATGAGTATTTGTTGGTATTGGATTTGAAGACGACCATGTTGTAGTTTGCAGGGAAGCAGTCGCATAGTAATGAATATATATTTTTTTGCATTTACCAATTACAGAAGAGTGTAAGAGGAACCGCAAAATATTGAAAAAGGCAATATAAGACGGCTCATTTTTTTCACTTCTCAATTTCTTATTTTCTTCCTTCCTTTTCTTCCTTCAACTCTGGCAGTTACAAGAGTTATGTCTCATCAACACTGATCAAAACAACATGAACACAACTGTATACTGAATCTTCTAAATCTCAGAATTCCTCGTCTTTTCTTTACATAAATTTCTTTCTCTGAGGATTATTGAGATGGCTAGATTGTTAGTTGAATGATGAAAAATATTATGGGATGATTGAAAATGATGACTGGAAAGAACAACATTTGATTACTTATTAGAGCAAATAGGATGGACACAAACAAGTATTTGTTGAAATTGGATTTGAAGACGACCATGTTGTAGCTCACAAGGAAGCAATCCCAGAGTAAAGTGTTCCACAGATAGGAAGTTTTTTAAAATAAACTCTGTTCATAGAAATTCTATTTGATGTTAAGCATACTGAGGAAGAAAAGAAAAGTTCTTTAGCAGTTGTGGTATAAAGCGAGTTCCTGCTGTGGATGCCTTACAAGGAGGAACCAGAGATTGAAATCCTGCGACCAGGTTCATAAAACACGTATCATACATGATATATATATATATCACCTAGCACTAATATCCGAATACTATCCTTCCTTTCACTTGTTATTGTCAAATGCTATTTAACACCACTTTTCTGCAACCGATGCAACAAGAGTAATCATGTGAGGGAACTGGATTTCTAATTCGATGAAAGGAATACATTTAGTAAAAGCATCATCATCATCATCATCATCATCATCATCATCATCATCATCATCATCATCATCATCATCATCATCCAGTTTTGGTATTTAAGGTGGTGCGAGAGTCCCGGACTCCAGGTTGGGCAACACTAGGCAACGTCTAATGATTGTTTTCCATGCAATCCAATCCAAAAGGTCATGTTACAAGCAGTCAAGTCACTTCGAACACACTCAAGCCAGGTCTTTCTTGGTCTTCCATGCACCCTCGTGCCCGGGGTATCTGTGCATGTTATTGAGTTGATGCAGGAGGTGGCACGCTATATATGGCCAAACGACCTGAGACCCCGAATGCGTAAGGTATCCCAAATCCTACCAATACCAAAAAGCTTCTGATAGAGCACGGCTGAAGGGATTCTTCTTTCTAGTTTGCTGCTGCACATCCACCTGATCATGAAGGAACTGGATTTGTAATTCAATAAAAGGAATACATTTAGTAAAATCATCATCATCATCATCATCATCATCATCATCATCATCATCATCATCTGGTTTTGTTATTTATGGTGGTGCAAGAGTCCCGAACTCCAGGGTGGGCAACACTAGGCAACGTCTAATGCTTGCTCTCTATGCGATCCGATCCAAAAGGCTGATGCCAGTCATGTTGCAAGCACTCAAGCCAGGTCTTCCTTGGTATCCATGCACTCTTGTGGCTGCGGTGTCCATGCACGTTATTAATTTGCTGTAGGATGTGGCACGCTGTACATGGTCAAACTACCTGAGACGTTGGGTTCATATGGCATCCCAAATCCTACCAATACCAAGCGTCTGATAGAGCACTGTTTAAGGGATTCTTTTCTCTAGTTTGCTGCTGCACATCCACCTGATCATGGCACGGTCATTATGCAGACGCCGTTGCAAATCAGAAGTGTTTGGGGTCCATGTTTTACTGCCATTCAATATATGCTTAATATAAAAGAAGATAAAACAACTTGAGTATAAGGAAATATGTGACATATTACATTCAAGTTGAGAAAAGAAAATAAGTACATAAAATGAACAGCGAATGAATAAGTTTTTGCAAATAGTCGTGTGTGCCAAATAAATCAAAGTTTTTAAAGTTTATTAAAAGAATACTAAAATTAAATCAAAATGACTCTCATCAGAGACAACCCTAAAAGTATAGAATTTAAATCCTATTTTTAGAGCAAATAGGATGGACAAAAAAAATAAGACATATTTCCAAATATACATCATTATATTTTTGTGCAAATTCAGGTTTCAGAGAAAATAAGAATTCTGATATGAAATTGGAAGAAAAAACAGATCATGTGTGATGTTCGCTACTACATATGCACGGCTTACCCTTGAATAATGGGTCTGAATCAATTAGGATCGTTCATGCCTAATATGGAACAATAACTCTGAGAGCCGATCATCACCAATATGAACAAAGCAGCTGTGACACAAAAAAGGACAGTCAATCAACAGACAAATACCGCGACAGGGACTCAGCACTTGCTTCCTAGCTTTGGCCGTTGCCAATGGCACCAGCATCACCATCATCACTACAAATTAGATCAGTACAATAGTGATGACATCACACCAACAGTCAGCAAAATCGTACACTTACATTCAACAGCATGAACATACTGGTTTGCACACAGTTTTTCACACATGGACACATAGTGACATGTACAGAGAATTTCACACATGCACACATACTCGCTTGCATGCATACTGGTGTGTATATAGCTTACTACTTAGCTCTACTTACGTATCGAGCACTGTTGAAGTAAATACTGAAAATTGATACATAAAAAATTATATCTCCCTATAAAGTTTTATGTGGATACATGAAATACTAATATATATATATATATATATATATATATATATATATATATATATATATATATATATATATATATACACTCTCTAATCAAAAGAAAATTATGTATCTTGTATGTACCTTGTATTAAAAAATAAGCCATTACTCCCCTCTCCCCTCCAAAAAAAATGGGAAACAGACTGGTTATACTTTATATATAAGAACTATATAAACTAAATGATACTGAATTATACGGAATAAATCGTTGTAGTCTCGTATGTAGATAGACAGGTGGACATTTTTGTTTTGTTATCAGTTTTGAAAAATATATGAGTGCAATAAATAATAGGAATAATGGCGGCTAAAATGAGATTTGGGATTGATGACAAAATATGTGTTAAGTTTTCCCCCCTTTCTTTTGACCAATTTTTCTTTTGTTGTTTTTTTTTTGTGGTTGTTTTTATTTTATTTTTCGTGTCTGGAAACTTGATGAATCAAAGGTAATCTTGTTTCGAGTAGCAAAGCTGTACATAAGAAACAATGATACTTACCGTTTCAGATTCCTTCATTTCATTCTTTCATCCATTTCATTCTTTCATCCATTTCATTTTGAGTAAAGAAAAACGGTTACTGTTAAGATGTGTCCATTCAATCTGCATGTTCAGCAATAAAAATACTATTCAAACTTAACCATGACAGACCAACGGAAATAGTATTTTAAAATCAAGCATGACAGACCAATGGACAACTTCTCCTATAGAGATCCGTTAATGCATCTAATAATGATATTTCATACTTAAGCTTGGCAGACTGATGAAAATGTTATTTCAAACAGACTAATAAAAATGCTATTTTAAACGTAGGCATGACACACCAATGGACACATCCATTTATAGAGATGGGTGAGTGCACCTAATAATGCTATTTCAAATTTATGCATGACAGACCGTTGAAAATGCTATTTCAAATATAAGAATGATGGACCGATGAAAATGTTTTCCAAATGTAAGCATGAAAGACCCCAAAAATGATATTTCAAACTTAAGTGTGGCAGACCAATGCATCTAATAATGATATTTTAAACTTAAGCATGACAGACTAACAAAATGCGTGATTCAGGATGTCTCCTGACATATTACATATCCGGATTCGTTTAGGATATGTTTGTCGGCATATTACTCATCTTTAGAATCAGCTGTTTGTTCCTCGACACACTTGACTTCCTCTAAAACGTCTAAAATCCGGATCAGCCTAATCTGGCACAAAACTGTTGGGAAACAAATCTTCAAGTGTACCGATGACATAATACCGGCAGGTTATTTCCCTTTGTTGACCCTAAAAGTGTTACAGAGTAATCTTGTCTGGTGTTTGTTTTTTATAACATAGGAGAACAAAATGTAACCCGTTGGGTCACCTATTGAGCTTGGGTTATTGGGTTAGATTGTTTGAATCAGCAATAAGTAAATTTGTAAAGCCAAGTAAATATTAAAAAATTAAGAGACAAATACAAAATTAGACTCTTTCTATTCGATATATATATATATATATATATATATATATATATATATATATATATATATAAATATATATATACCATCAAAATGAAGAAGAATAAAAATAACTATAGGACAGTCTTGCCTGACAAAGTTGTTTTACAATGAAAGCTTGCAAAAAAAAAACAATTAAATAAATGATTTATCATTTAAATTTGCACCATGTGTTTGTTTTTCAAAATTTCACTTAAATACATTTTCATGTGTGCTTCAAAGATGTTGTCATTTTTTTTTATTAAAAAAGCGCCAACCAGCACTAAACATCGATCAGACTTTACTTTTATCTAACGTCCCTTACAACTTGACGTGTTTTTCTGACTCTACTGTGATTTGGCCCCTCAGGGATAATACCATCGAGATGAAGAAGAAGAAGAAGAAGAAGAAGAAGAAGAAAAAAAACCAACTATAGGACAGTCTCGCCTCAGAGGGGTACAATGGTTTCATTTACATGGATTGATGAAACATGGTACGTCTCTGAAATATATAACGTATAGTTTTTAAATAATTTGAATTTTACTTCTCACAGTCTTGCGATCGAGCACTTTATTGATTTCTTTTCAACATACCCCGACGCACTTTTTCTTTCTGCAACTATGGGTTAATTAATATTAATAATCTGGTGATATTCCCTTTTGTTTATAATAGACTACTTCAATCTTTTTATCCTTTTCTTTCTTTATTATATTATATTTGACTGTTAATAAAGAAAGAGACAGACAGACAGAAAGAGTGACAGAAGAGACAAGTTATTTCAAACATATCTCAATCCCAAAACCGGGTAATTTTTTTATGGAAGTCGCTTCAGACAAGGCATGAAGCCACTTGATGTTAGGAGCTAAAAAAAAATACTACTTCAAGGTCAAAAAACTAATCAATGATAAGTGCTTGATGGATAGATTCTAACCCAGAAAACAGCAATTCTTCCCCCTTTGTCAGAAATATCGCTCATGGAATGTGAGGACGAAAGGACAAAATAAGAGAAGCGAGAATTACAAGGCTACCTATTTTAGCATGTATGTTGTGAGATTAGAATATATAGAAAAAAGCCTTAGCAAAACTAATGTTGATTAACTCAGCTTTAGTATAATAATAAAAGATATTTGAATAAATTTATAAAAGGACAAATGTTTATTGAAAAACAATTAAAGAATTGGTATAAGTTGTAATTTGGCGATTTTGCAGCAATGTTAACAAGAAAAAAAGAGGTGGAAAATTTGCATAAGTTTTAACGCTTGGAACTTCTTTTAAGTGATTTTTTTCAGATTTTGTATCGTTTCCTATCAGGCTTGTAAGAAATAGGGATTTAAGATGGCGTCGTTTCTTTACTTGATGTGAAGTTTCGCTGTCGTATGCTTAACAACTGAAAAATCGAAAATGAAACAAAACTACAACTTATAACTGTCACTAATTTGTAAAATATTTCATTTTAGACCGATCTGTATATTTTTTACTTACTAAAACTGTTTTTAAGTTATTCTTTATTTCAAAATACTTTGCACTGTGTCTATCTTGAAAGGCATATTGGCTTGGCTAAGTAAAATTAATGCTAACAAATGCATAGATAATAAATCTTACAATCAGTACACGCATGTGAAAATTATATAGATAAGTAGAAAACTAAATTTTCTTGCGTTTGGTAGCAGTAATTTGTTGTCTATTTTTTTTCACTCTTTTTTTTCTCTTGTTAACTATGCTGCACAGTCGCCCATAAATTTAGTAACCATTTTACACAAGAAATGTTGCAAACAAGACCAAATTCTACCACTCGTTTCGAGAGATTGAATATGTAAATTATCATTCGAATAAAAAAGAGTCAGATTGAAACCAGGCGAGTAAAAACATGCAAATTTGTGAGTGATCGCCATTTTTATTTTGGAGTTGGGGAAGGGCGATAAATGATAAAATACGTTCTGCCCTGCATCATAAAATTAATCTCTCATTTTTCATTTGGTTAGTATTGATATTTATGACTCTATTCTCGGCTTGAAAAATTAAAAAAAAACAAAACAAAATGGACGAAGAGGGGAAAAATCGATAGTAACATGATATCATTAATTATGGAACACCTCCTAAAATAATCAATTATATGTATGAGTTTCTTCCTACGAAGCAGACAAAAACAACTAACATGGTGCACAGCCATTAAGTAAATGTATTAACATAATTACATTAAGATGGCTGACACATACTGAGGTCATAAAGACAAGAATACACATATATATATATATATATATATATAGTTATTGTTATATAGTTATATATTGTTGCGAACAATAATAAGACCGTCGTAAATTCTGCCATTGCACAAATAAATGATATGAATAAAGACTGAATTTTGGTCAATAGAATTTTAAATAATCATTATATATAATCATTATATATATAGGGGTAGGAGCGCCGACTGTCAGCTCAACGGTTGAATTTCAATTCCGGCTTGAGGCACTAGCTTGTCTAACCACACTGAAGAGCTGTGATACAGCGAAACAGTCTATATGTGGATGTCTATTTAAGCTCCCTTTCTCGGGTAGAGCTTATCGTAAGAGAATCCCCATTTGCCACTAACTGAAAAGGCATAGCTCATTGGGTAAAACCAATTCGAGCTACCACCATTTAACAATGTTTACATTGAGATTTTACTTACATTCAGCCAGTGTTGCATGAAAGCGTAAAGGTAGGAGCACCGACTGTCAGCTCAATGGTTGAGTTTAAATCCCAGCTTAAGGCACTAGCTGGTCTAGCCGCACTGAAGAACTGTGATACAGCAAAACAGTCTGTCTGTGGATGACTATATATATGTACTAGCAAAACCTACCCGTTCTCCGGGCAGCAATTACTCGGGAGGAGGGGGAGTGCATATAGATAACAAAATATGTTTTTACTCAGAGAATTTCATAATTTTAACAACAAACTTTGGTAAATTTGTAGATTAACTCCCTCATATAAATCACCACTCCCCTAAGAAAATGAGATTCTACTTTTTTAGGCGATTACATGTGAACACCTTGAAAAACTTGGCGAGATGAAGAAAAAAAACAACAAAACAATCATTTTTAAATTTAGAATGGGGGATCAGTTTCGTATATAAATTTAATGCAAAATGATCCTCCATTTCCGGGCCATTATAACTTATTAGGGCAATTAACTAATATTTTTGTTACCATTAACCCGAAATCCAGCTGCAGGTAATCGTCTAAAAACAAATAATGCACAGAATTTATCTCCAATAGAAAAAAATAGTTAATGCCATAAAACGCTGGAACAACCCGAAAATGGACGATCATTTTAGGTTGAATTTATATGCGAAACTGATCCCCCACTATAGCTGAGGGTGTTAATCTACAATAATACCTAAACTTTTTTTTTTATTTACACCTTAAAAATAAGATATTTAATTAGCTAATTTTAAAGAAGTTATTTATTTAATTTTCATGGGAAAGATAAACCCAACTAAACAAATAAATTGCTTAAAATTAAAATTAAAAGGGACGTCTAATTAAAAAAAATATAAGATTAAAAACAATAAAATATGAGTAAATTTGCAGATTAACAAGCTCCGCCGCCCCCCCCCTCCCCCGTTAATGAGATGCTACTTTTTTTTAGGTGATTATGTGTGAACACCGTGAAAAATGGAAAGAAGGAAAGAAAAAGCAACGTAAAATGATCTCCCATTTCCGGTCCATTCTAACTTTTTAGGACATTAATCAAATTTGGCAAGGTCCAGAAACCACACGTAATTGCCTAGAATTAGACCTGTAATAAAAACTGGACGCCGAATATAACTTAAGGATAAGCTTTATTTAACCATTTGTTGCTTAGCTAGACAAATAGTGTTTTAACATTCACTCTTAATATACACGAATGTAGAACATTCCATTATTACTCCAAGGGGGAGACAGGCATCAATTATCTTTGTTACTACATTCTCCCCCATCTATCTTCTTATTCGTAGGGAACAAAATCATCCCATCGACCTGGCCTCCTGCGGGTTCTTTGAGGGCGTCTTGGTTGTTCGTGCCCGACATCCATTTCTAATCTAGGCTCCTCGGGACCTGACGACGTTTCGGGACTGTCTTGTGTTGCTGGTTTAGGGCTAAAATATCTTGCTCCAAATCGCTCTCGTTTTCTACGGCGCTTCGGTCGCTTGGTGTCTGAAGATTGAGTATCTGTCTCAGATATTGGGTGAAACCGCTTTCGTGGTACCCATCTGTCGTCCGAACTAGAGTCAGAGACGACTCTGTTAGTATATTCAGATTCGTTTTGTTGGGACTCTGAACTTGACGTATCTGGCACACGATCACCTAAGAGGGTCGGACTTGTTCCACGAACCGGAGCTCTATATCCATCTGAAGCAGTTCTACGTTCATATACATTTCCTGCTGGGGCTAGATCCCTTAAGGAGACAGTAGATTGCCTTCCTTCTGAATTTCTGACCAGTGCATACTGAGGGTTCGCTTCGATTAATTGTACCTCGCTTACCAATGGGTCATGTTTACTATGACGAACATGACGTTTTAATAAAACTGTGCCAGGTTGTGCAAGCCACGAGGGAAGTGATGTGCCTGCTGAGCTTCGTCGTGGGAACGAGAAGAATCTCTCATGTGGGGTAGCGTTTGTCGCTGTACATAATAGAGTCCTAATAGCGTATAAGGCCATGGGGATGAGACTTTCCCAATCGGAGATCGGACTATTGCGATTTGCTGCCGCCAACTGTACTGTCTTCCATATTATACCATTGTATCTTTCGCACTGTCCGTTTCCTTGAGGATTGTGAGGAGTTGTTCTACTTACAGCTACTCTTCGTTCATGCAGAAACTGCTTGAGTTCGTCCGACATAAAAGCAGACCCACGATCTGAATGTATATATGCAGGCACTCCAAAAACGGCAAAAATGGAGCAGAGGCCTTGAATTACTGTTGCAGCCGTTACGTCTGGGCAGGGGATGACGAACGGAAATCTTGAGTACTCGTCTATTATTGTGAGCATGTATTTATTTTTAGTTTTAGAGGGTAAAGGGCCCTTAAAATCCAGGTTAAGTCTTTCAAAAGGCTGTGTGGCCTTAATGAGTGTTGCTGGAGGAGGTTTGTAGAACCTGGGCTTATTTTCTGCGCATATCCGACAAGAGTTCGTAATTCTTTTTACGTCTTCAACAGAATATGGCAAGTTTCTGCTCCTGACTACGTGAATCATTCTTGTGATACCTGGGTGACACAATTCCCTGTGTATATACTGAAGATCATCTGAGCCAGTTACCAGGCCACACACCCTTGAAAGCGCGTCGACCGCGGCATTCTCCTTACCAGGGCGGTAAGTGACGTCAAAGGAGTAGCAAGAAAGCTCCATTCTCCATCTCGCTATTTTCTCGTTTTTTATTTTACTCGTTGTTTTTGGGTTAAACATAAACGAGACCGACTTTTGGTCAGTGATTAATTCAAAATGTCGGCCGATTAAGTAATGCCTCCATTTTCGTAATGCCTCAACTATGGCGTACGCTTCTTTTTCTATTGCAGAGTGTCGTCGCTCGGATTTCGAAAGTGTTCTTGAAAAAAAAGCTACAGGACGACCGGATTGTCTCAGTGAGGCAGCTATCGCACAGTCGGAGGCATCCGTCTCAACTAATAGAGGGATAAAAGGATCCACAGCAGAAATGGCAGACTGAGCAATGTTCCTTTTCATGTTTTGAAATGCTCTGATGGCGGAACAGGACAACGGAAAAGTAGATACTTGTGTCAATGGGTGTATTTTTTTCTGAAAAAGACGCAACCCATTGGGAGTAGTGAGCAAACATACCGAGGGCTCGTCGTAAAGAGGGCATGTTTCCAGGGATTGGTAATTCCATTAGCGGTTTCAGTCGCTCGGGATCCGGCGTCATGGTGCCATTTTTGACAATGTATCCCAATAATTTGATGCTTTTCAAGTTGTAGGAACATTTTTCACTGTTCAAAGTCAGATTATATTTCTTGACGGCAGCCATGAATCGTTTAAGGTTGTGGTCATGTTCAGCTTGGTTATGTCCGCATACTGTGACATTGTCTATATATGCAACAGTACCCTTCAATTTTTCATTGGAGATTATTTCATCTATTACCCTCTGGAAGCTAGCCACACCATTTGTTATCCCAAAAGGAATTCGGCAGAACTGATATAGGCGACCGCAGGCCTCGAATGCCGTGTAGGGCTTATCCTCTGGCTTGATAGGTACCTGATGGTAGGCACTTCTGAGATCTAAAGTACTGAAAGTGTGATATTTTGCAATATTAGAAATCATTTCGTCAATACGAGGCAGTGGATAGGCATCGAGTAATGTGTATCTGTTGATGGTCTGGGAATAGTCAATGACCATCCTTTTCTTGTGATTTTCAGTGGCTGTTACGAGGACCTGTGCTCGCCATGGAGATTCACTTGGCTCTATAATTCCTTCCTTAAGTAGTTTTGTTACTTCTGCTGCTATGAACTGCTTGTCCGTTTCTGAATAGCGTCTTGATTTTATTGCTATTGGTTTGCAGTCAGGAGTTAAGTTTGTAAAAAGTGACGGGTGCCGCACTTTGACAGCTGCTAGTCCACATACGCTTAGGACTGGCTTGGGGCCACCAAAAGGAATTTCAACGCATGAATGTTGTTTTAGAAAATTGTGACCCAAAATCACTTCGCAGCAGAGGTTTTTCATTACTGATAATTTGATCCCTTGATAGGAGTTTCCTTTTAGTTTCAGGTTAACCATGCAATATCCAATTACATGGGACGATAAAGATGAATTTGCCATTGATATTTGGTTGGAACAAGGAAATATTTCCCATTTATTTGCTTTTACAATACTGGCATTAATAAAACTTTCGGAACTGCCTGTATCAATAAGCGCATGAATAGTCAATCCATTGATTTTTACCCTCACGATTGTTTTTGAGAGGCAGCCGGGGAATGCAGCTGATATTGTAATTGGTGCTACAGTAGCAAGAGTAGCCGAACGTTTTTTTTGAGAAGCTGACCGGCAAACTTTCGAAAAATGTCCCTGCTTATCACACTTGTGGCATCTAACATCTCGAGCCGGGCAGGACGAACGAGCATGTATACGAAGGCCACAAAAGTAGCATGTGGATCCAGCTGAGGCGGCAGTGATAAGTTGTTCGTGATCGTTAGAAAGGGGGGTGGCAGCATCTTGGACAATGGAAGAATTTTGAACATGCAGAGGAGGGGCTACGATAGCAGCTCCCAAAATATCGGGTTGTAAATAGAAGACAGACTGCTTCTGTGCCATGTCCAACGTTAGAGCTTGTTCATAAGCTGTTGGTAAGTCTAGGTTTTTATTCTCTAGTAGTCTTTGTCTTATTTGGTTGGACTGTATTCCATTAATAAATGCGTCCCTGATAAAAACATCTCTCGCTTGGTTCGCAGTTAAGGCTGTAAATTCACACTCGCGACTTAACGTCTTTAGAATCTGAAGGTATTGTTCAAGGCTTTCTTCTGGTTGTTGACGCCGGGTAGCAAGTAAATGTCTAGCAAAAATAGTATTTTTTTTCTTTACAAACATGGCTTCTAAAATGTCCACCGCAGTTTCATAATTTTCACATTCAGATAAATTTCTATAAATAGCAGTAGAGACATGATGTAAAAGAAGGGTATATTTCTCAGTACCTGTTAAAGCCGCGTTTGAAGATAACTGTAGAGCTGTAAGGAATCCTTCGAACATTTTTCTCCAATGCCGCCATTTGTCAGTAGATTCCGAGTCGGCCGTATCAAGGTCTAGACGATCGGGTTTCAAGTAACGTTCCATAACGAATGGTTAAATAAATTGTAATAAAAACTGGACGCCGAATATAACTTAAGGATAAGCTTTATTTAACCATTTGTTGCTTAGCTAGACAAATAGTGTTTTAACATTCACTCTTAATATACACGAATGTAGAACATTCCATTATTACTCCAAGGGGGAGACAGGCATCAATTATCTTTGTTACTACAAGACCCCCCCCCCCCCCCAAAAAAAAAAACATAGCGGATTTAGCTCCCATAGCAAAAAATAATTTAGTTAACATCTTTAAAATGCTAGAAATGGGGATTATTTTACATTAAATTTATATACGAAACTGATCTAAATTCTAAATTAATCGTTTTTTCTCTTTTCTTCTTTCCAACAAGTTTTTCAGAGTGTTCACACGTAATCACCTAAGAAGTAGAATCTAATTCTTTTTTTTTGGGGTGGTGGGAGGTGGGGTACGGCTATCGTAAGAAGAAGCCATGTCAACTGAGTCGAGTTGTTCTGGTGATGTCATTGATAGTGGTAGTAAGAACCACTATCAATGAGGACCGGAAGTCCTCGGAATGCTTAACGTGCATGCTTCCATCTGTAACCAGAGCATGTAATCAGACAAACAGACTCAGTTCCATAGGATTATTCATTCGCTTGGAAATAATTGTTAACTTGTTCCTGCTATTGTGACTTTATTCCCCTGCCAAGAACACGACTATCCTCCTAAGGATTATACATTCACTTGGAAATCATTTTTAACTTGTTCCTTTTTTTAAACGTATTTCCTAAAAATGATCACATTTTCAGAGTTCTGACGTGGTGGAAAAAGTAAATGGCGATTTCGTCTTTTCCAGTTGATTTTGACTACGAACGGCTGATAAAGATGGATATCTTAAAGTCGTAAAAATATAAATTAGAATTTCATTTCGGGATAAAAAATACAATTTTTGACTTATTAATAAGTTTCGTCCATAATGTGTGTGAAAATCCAACGAAATAAGTGAGATATTCAAACAATATATTGTAAATAAACTGTCCGTTTGGGGAAAAAAACCCATCCCCCGCAAACACATGATTTTTATTTTATTTTTATTTTTATTTATTACAAATTCTTACTATAGTGTAAATAAACTGTTCGTTTTGCAACCCCCCCCAAAAAACAACACATTTTAACTTATTTCAATAAATGTTCTATTAATTATTTATTTTGAATTATTGATTTTGTTTTACTTTACTTAATTCGTAATCTTTTATGTTTGATTTACTTTTAAGTTAAAAAAATCAAGAAACATCATATATTTTTTTCGGAAATGAGAGCAACTCTTATCAAATTATTCAGCAAAAACTAATGATACTCAAATGTTCATATAAAGAATAAAACTGCCTAAGAATAGGGATTTGTTTTCTTGTTGTTTTTACAAACCAAGAAATATTTCCATACATTATAACTGATACTAGTTTTTTCATTCGATCTAGACCAGAAAGAATGAACTCATTTAAAGAATTAATATTAAATCAGACAAATTACTTTTCAAAGAAAAAGTTTCATGTTTTAAAGATTAAAACATTTATGACAACACCATTTTATTATTAAATATTAATTTAATGTTTGCTGTCTAACCTACGCAAATTAGACGAAATAATACATTTGCAATAAGATTTCTAATAAAGTAATGGGTTAATTATATTCCGTAATCGTTAATTAATAAATACTGAAAAGTTAATTAAAATTGGTTGATTTCCTGAATTTTGATGAATTTTAAAGTGAAGGGAAGGGTCAAAATGGCCATCGTCTGACTACTGGACATATCTCGTTTGTTACTTTATAGCATTACGTCGTTTTCCAGCACTTTGGCCTCTTTTGTTGCGAAGGTTGTGGGTAGAGTGATTTAGCGGAGAATGTTAATCTATAATTATACCAAAATATGAATCTATTTTTTTGTAATTTGGACAGAATAGTGAAAAGGTGGTTTGTAAACATTAAACAATAAGTTTGTTGTTAAACATTAAAAATAAGCATTTAATTAGCTAATAAAAAGATTAATTTATTTATTTTTTCATGAGAAATATAAAAATTATGAAAACTAAATGCTTGAAATAAAAAAAAAGTATTTTTTTAAAGCGTTTAGTTATAAAAGAATGTTTTCACTGATAGACATTCTATATCAGGAATAATAAATGCTGCTGTTTTAATGTGCTTTAAAAATGAGGTATGTAAAAATAATTATATTAAATTAAAAATGTTCTATTGAATTATAACTATTTACTACGGGCTTTGCATGAATCTATCAATTTATTTGACTATTTATTCAATATAATCTTATTTTCTATACTTATATAACTATTTTTATAGATTTTATTTAAAATTATTTAATTATTTCTTTATTAGCTTAATTATTTATTTAATATTACTTACATTTAGCAAATAAATTATAATGATATTTATTACATATTTAGCTTGTGGGGTTATTATTGTTATGTTAAACCCGATAACATGTTTATAATAACTAATGATTGTTTATCGGTATTTCTTTATAGAGTGTTATGGTAAATTCACTTGGTTTCTACTATATTTATCCAGGGTGAACTGTTGGAAATGTCTACAACTAATACCGACTTCATCTCTTTGATTCAACAATATATCTCTTTCAAATAGCATATATTAGCTAATTTTTCATTAAGGCAAAGGAAACATGTGGGGTTATTTAGCATGGAGGGTGAAGCCTTCTTCAGGATGCTCCATCTCAGTACAGGTACCCTATTGTTCTTCGTTAGAGACCATATGTATTTGGATAATTAGGTGGCATCTCTTTTTTCAAGGTTGTTGAAATAAATTTTTATGGTTTCTGTACCTGGTCTTAAAATTAGTACTTGTCATTTTAGACTTGGATTATCTTCTGGGTATTCTGTTCCTAAATATACTATGCTCTTCGTCAAACATTTTCCTTGTAGAGGACAGTCATTTCTATCGCAGCAGTAACACTCAGAATTTCTGTTATTATTACTATCTTGTGTATTATTCATTTTATTTTCGTTACTATATCTATTATCCTGGTTTAGGATCTGCCTATTATGGCTCTTAATTATTTTTTCCAGGTTATGTATACAGCTGTAACTAAGGTTAATAGTATTTTTTATTGAATTTTTTATGGAAAGGATTATTAGCAGTAAAATATCGACTTACTAGATTAAGAAAAAAATGGCCAATTTTAAATTTAATCAGTATATTAAAGGGGAATGGGATAAACCAAATAATCTTCCGGCTCCTATTATTTCTGCTATTATATTCTATTTTAGTGTACATATAGCCACTGGTTTGTAAAGCGGTATTGTATGTGTAACTATTGTAATGAAATATTTCGGCAGTAGAGGATTTGCTGCTAATTCTATGGCTGATTGATATTGGAATATATTTAATAATAGAAGGGGTGGTTTGAGTTAGAATTGACATATACTGGGTAAAATGTTTATTTCATATAAGCTCCATTTATATATATATATATATATATATATATATATATAGTAAATGTTTTTATTCGAACATGTACAAGGTCTGCTACACTGGCATGTCGATGTTATTGATCTACCGCTATCAAGAGCTGAGGTCTCATCAGGCAGAAAGTTTTTTTGTGATCCGACCAGGTCGGTGAAGTCCAGGAAGAATGGAGTCAAGCAAAGAAGAAGAAGAAGAAGAAATGATAGTCATGTGACCAATTAAAAAAAACACTTGCCAAATGCCGGTCGTGTGCCATGACACCTAACTAGACACATAAACTCTCTCCAGCCTACGACAACTTTTGAATGGCTACAGACACCCACCCCTAACACCCTCCCTACCTCTCTTTCTTTCTCCTCTCTTTCCCTTTCTTTTCCTTTCCCTCGCCCCCCCTCTACCCCAGCTCAGCGTTGGATAAAACTAAAAATATGAATTACTATAAATTAAACTTTTCTAACGGCCAATATATATATTTTTTAAAATTGGTCACATGACTATCATTTCTTCTTCTTCTTCTTCTTCTTCTTCTTCTTCTTCTTCTTCTTCTTTGCTTGACTCCATTCTTCCTGGACTTCACCGACCTGGTCGGATCACAAAAAAACTTTCTGCCTGATGAGAGCTCAGCTCTTGATAGCTGTATATCGATAACATCGACATGCCAGTGTAGCAGACCTTGTACATGTTCGAATAAAAACATTTACAATACAGCTCTATATCTTTATTGAGCACTCTTTTATAAGCCCGGTTTGATTCCCCTTGGATTTCTACCCTGTGGATTTTTACTTTACCTGGATTACTATATATATATATATATATATATATATATATATATATTCAAGTAGAATACGAGTGCAGATCAGGTAAAATGAATTTCCCGAACAGAACAGTTTTGCATCACTTTTACAAAATCTTACAAAGATTTAAATCAAGATATAATGGTACTAAACATTATGTCTAGAATTCTTATGTGAATTTTGATCAACATCCATTACATTATTTTGATTCTAGAAAATGTCTAAAATTTAAGGGTTAAGCTTAATTCGTCTGAAGAAGAAAGTGAGGTTCAGGGAATTTTGTTTAATTGGTGTCTAATGACTATGGACTAAATTCAATGCAAATCTTATATATAATTTTGAAATGTGAGGTTGTGTCCGTATTATGACCCCTAAAATACCCTATAAAATACTACATAGAAACTGAAATTTTTGAATATTTATTAATTGATATCTAATTCGTATTGTAAAAATTTCACACAAATCGAAGATATGTCAATTTTCACAAAGGGCTTCAACATCTTTTTTTATCCCCTTTGCATAAACCTTAATTAAACTAAATGTAGCCCATATTACCACCCTTAAGCCTAGAAGCTGTGTTTCAAAATTCATAATGATCGATTAATCAGTTTAGGAGTTAATCATGTACATACAAATATATAAACATATAAACATACTTAACTTTATAAAGATGTTGATTGCTTCATCGTTGAGATCATTGCCATTCTGCCTATTAACATTTCTGCTGTCAGTTCCTCAGAATTTTTTCTCATGACTACGTAGGTGGCTCTTCAATCCAGCAGCTGATTTACATGGCTTGAAGCAAAGGTAACATACGAGATGACCGGGTTGCTTTGTGGAATATTGTTTTTGCGTACAGCTATATGCTTCTTCAGGTCAGCTTGACTTTTTTTGTTGCATATCACACAAGTAGTGTCATCAGGACATGGCGGTAAAGGTATATGAAGACGTTATTTTCCTGTGACTGCAGGTGGTTTACTTATCCAGCTTTGGACAATAGAATACGAATGCACGTCTAACATTTCCAACTAGCTTTACCAGCATATAGATTCTTCACAACCCCTTTACACAGATTTCGATTACGTTCTGCGTTTTCTAACTTCTTTGTCTCTGATACCTTACGATCCTCCAAAAGGGTTAGGGTTAGGGTTAGGGTTTAGGGTAAGGGTTAGGGTTAGAGTTTAAGGTTTAGGGTTTAGGGTTTAGGGTTAGGGGTTAGGGGTTAGCGGTTAGGGGTTAGGGTTTGGGTTAGAATTATGGTTAGGGGTAGAGGTAGGGGTTTAGGGTTAGGATTAGGGTTAGGGGTAGGGTTAGGGTTAGGGTTTAAGGTTAGGGTATAGGGTTAGGGCTAGGGTTAGGGTTTAGGGTTTAGGGTTAGGGGTTGGGGTTGGGGTTAGAATTAGGGTTATGGGTAGAGGTAGGGGTTTAGGATTAGGGTTAGGGTTTAGGGTTTAGGGTTAGGGATAGGGTTAGGGTAAGGGTTTTATTTCAGTTTTCAGCATTTATTTTGAATTTATTTAGATTGTTTTACGCAATCTTTGAACCTTTCCTTTCGCTTGTGCTCTGAGCGTTTACCAGCTGTTAGCTCACCATAGAATAGCTGCTTTAGCAATCTGCAGTAATCTATGCAAACAACGTGTCCAGCCTAGCACATCCGAATGTTAGTTATCATATTTCCAATGCTTAGACCGCCTGCTCTCTGAAGAAGAGCAGTGTCCAGCGTCATTGGTTACAATTTATGTTAAGGATCCTCTTTAAACAGTTCTAATTGAGTCTTTCAAGCATATTCAGGTGGTGCCGTTAAATCACACAGGCATCTGACGAGTATAATATGGTGGTTAGTACGCATGTTCGGTACACGGTTTCTTTGGTTTGAAAAGTAACACCATTACCGCTTCTATAACTTGCCAAAAGCAACAGAAGCTTTCTGGATGTGAGTATGTATCTCAGCATCAAGCGAACATCCCTTGACAGAGTGCTTACAAGGTATACAAATGTACCAACAACACCCAATCTGGTGCCAATTATATAAATTTTAGGTTCGCGGTATGGAACACCTGGTGCAGGAGTAAACATCACTGTGGTTCTCTTCAAGCTTATAATGAGCCCAAGAGCAGAGAATGCTGCTGAGAATCTTTCCATAAGCAGTTATGTGTCCTTTTCAGTGTGAGCGACGAGATCAGCATACAGTAACTCATGCCACAAGTGTCTGGAAGGTTTTAGATTTAATATCTTCTGAGATTGAACACTCCACCAGTAGTTCTGAACCGAAGGCCAACTCCAGTATCGCAATCTTGAATAGCAAATGAAAGTATGACGGCATTGACGCAGGTATATCACCTTGCTTGACACCATTGTCTACAGCTATCTCTTCTGATAGTTCTCCGTTGAATGCTACACACGCTTTCATACTTCAATGTAGTTCCTTAAGCATGTGAGTGAATGTGGGTGGACACCCATGTTTGCTAATCACTTTCTACAGGGCATCTCTGCTGACAGTATCAAAGGCCTTGGTTACGTCTACAAAGGCTTGATACAGAGTTACATTTTGTTCCAAACATTTCTCTTAGAGTTTTCTTGCAGAGAAGATCATGTCAGTAGTATCTCTTCCTGAACGAAATCCACACTGCATTCCTGGTAACATCAACAGACATATGTGAGTCAGTAGTCTATTAAGGAGAAGTCGGGCTAGCACATTTCTGACAGCTTCCAGGGGAACAATGCCACTGTAGTCATCACACGCTGACTTGTTACCCTTGCTTTCAAATAAAGACACCAGCATACCATCTATCCAATTTGGGGGGTTCGGTGTATATTCCCAGCACCTGTGAATCAGACTGAATACAGATGATTTTAGATTTTCACCCCCAGCCCCCCCTTCTGCAAGAATTTTACTGACCGGGTGCTTTGCCTGAGTTGATCTGACTAATAGCATTATAAAGATAGAATCCCCCATCAAATATGATGAAAAAAAGTTATGCTTCGACTGTGTTCACACTCGCTATTTATCTCAATATATTACTAAAATATTCCTATGAAATCAAAGAATCAGTAATTTAAATGTTCATATATAAATAATTATTATTATCATTTTTGATGACCAAAAAAAAAACAGCCATCCTTAATTTTTATTATAGAGTAGAACATTTATTTTCAAATTCATTTCAGGCGGCGGGGTAAGTCTGGTTTGGTATTTGTTTGATTTGGTATTTGCTTTCTCGCTTCCAGTTGAAAATGCTTTCGTCCGGGGGGAAAAGACACGTGTTTATTCAATAATTTTTGCATAGAAATAAACAAACACACAAACACTGAAGCTTTGATATGAACAATTAAAAAGCGGACATGCTTTTCTAGCCTAATGAGATTGCAGCTTATTAAATATATGGTCGAAACATTCCCAATTGATGTGTCGCTTTTGATATGTTTGTATAAATAAAACTATTATATATACAATATCATATGAAAACTTACTTAATTCAGGGAACAATTTTTTCAAACAATTGTTTCTGCCCTTCTGAATAACATAGATTTTCGTGATATACAAAACATCATCGATTTTTCTTGAGGAAGCTTCATCAGTGCATAAATGTTTATTACTTATATATTTTATAGTTGCAGTGTAGCCCGGTCTTTTTAGTACATCATTATAATATTGTTTATTTTCATAAAATATATCTCTATTTGCAGATAGATTAGGCATTAGTGTTTTTTAATAGGTTTAGAGTGATTCGATAATTTATCTCTATTATATATTTTCTGATTAGGTTTATCGTAAGGCTTAAATTTGTTAGCATTAAGGTTTAAGGTTATATCGAAAAAATCGTTTTCTTATTATTATCGATAGTTATTTTAAGGCTCAATTCTTTAAATAATATATGATGTCTTTTTTACTTATTTCTAATTAACTACTGAAACATCTAATAGTGAATAAGGCATCATTCTTATATAGTCCTCCTTCTAACTCCAGTATCACTCTTTCTTTTTCACAGAGTATATATATTCCCACCAAATCTGTAACCTCGGCTAAATCTGCTGAATCCATTGTAACATCAAAATTCAAATCTTTGTCTTTTCTACTCCATATTTTACCACCATATTTCATCAAATTCCCTCTATCCAGTTTCACTATATCTATTTCTAAATGAGTTATATCAGTAAATTCCTTAGCCATTAATATTGCTTTATCCAAAATCAATCGTGTGTGCGATAGGTAAATAACAATAATAATTGAAATAATCTTGATACAAATGATAATAATTAAGTATTATATAAATAATAGAGATGATGATAATAAACAAGTAAATAGAAAGAGGGAAACCATTTGGTTTTACCAACATATAGTACACGCGTAAAGACGAATATAACAAAGGAATTTTATAAAATAATCGATAATAACTTTAAAGGACTTGAAAATTTAGGAAAAATCTCAAACAAAAATACGATAAAAGTATCTTATTCAAGCATGACAAATATAAAAAATAGCATAATTTCATCCAATAAATCCAAACTATATACATCGAATGATATTATAAATAACTCTTAAAAGACTAGATACAAAATGTAACCGTAGGGAAAATGTAAAATTCCCATTAAATAGTGAATGTTTGACAGCAAGTATAGCATGTAAATGTAACGTTACTGAAGGAAAAAAATCACCTGTATATATAGGTTCGACGGAGGGATTTTATATATAGATAGAATAACCATTTGGCATCTATTAAAAACGCCTATAGAGCTAGGTTTGGTGATATACTACTTTGCTAGCAGTTTATATTAAGGAACTTAAAGAAAACACTAAGTACACTATGGATTTCACAATATTAGTAAATATTTGCCGAATAAAAACAAAACATGTAAGTTATGTTTAATGGAATCAGTAGAAATACTAACTTATAAAGGAAATATCAAGACGTTCATAGGGTGTTGTTTACATCAAGGAGAATATAAATATAATAGTAGCAGTATGAACAAATTAAAGGATTATATATAAACAAGCAAGTATTGACTAAAGGATAAATTATTAAAAAAACTATTTATAAATAATAAAGAAACATTTGGCTCCGTATATATATACCTATATAATTTTAAATCCTAGCTACCATATTGCAGAATGGTTCATGGGTTTAGTGTTTGGATACTATTATTATTGTTATAATTAATGTTATTTGATATGCAAATTACCATATCACACGGTAGTCTTATTATTATTATTATTATTATTATTATTATTATTATTATTATTATTATTTATGTATATATAGGTGAAATTTAAGCTGAATTATTTCTACACTTAGTTATTGGGGAAATGGTCGTTTGATCAGTACCATTGGAGAGACATGAATATTATAACTGTCCTGTTTTTAAATCTCCGAAACAGTTACACGGTAAACAGCTGATGATCCTCGTTTTAATATTTAAGTTAAGGTCCCCTGTTTTTGTTTCACTGTTAGATACTTGAATCCCTTTTTTTATTTATTTATGAATTTTCCAACGAATGCTAAGTCTGCGATATCTTGGATTTAATTAGTTTCTCTGGGAATTTAAACTGCATTTTCCTTCTTTTTTTTTCTTTTGTTTAAAATGACTCAAATCTTCTTTAGACTATATATATATATATATATATATATATATATATATATATATATATATACTATCTTCAAATATATCATAAGTAATTATTGATGAAATAATAGTGATGATGAGGAATGGTGAAGGATATGGTAAAAGTAAAAATTAATTATAAGTGAAAAATTATGAATGATAATCATGATATTATTCAATAATTAAAAATAAATATAATAATGTTAGTAATAACAGTAATAATGAAAAACTTAAATAATTAAATAGGTAATAGATCATTAAGATAATAATTATAATAACGACAAATAATCTTGCAAGCAATAATGTTAATCAATAGAGTTACAAATAGGGAATCCTAAAGTGATATACAAAATAATTATATAGAAACCCTGGCAAAGAATAAGGGAGATATGATTAGCATATCAAATATAACAAGTATAATGCATGAACATCCTTTGAAGCCACACACTTATTAGGAATTAATAAAAGTGATGAGAGGAATAACAATTCAAATAATGATACATGATATTTTAATAACTACTAAAACGGAAATGTAATTATATTAGAAACGATATATAAAGGATACTTGAATATAGAATTTTTAATTATTTATGAAAACACTAATAATTATAAAGATAAAAATGGATACATCACAATTAAAATAAATTATCTATTGAAATCAAAATAAACTATAAATGCATAATAAATATATTTAGCTTTATAAGAGAAAAATAATAACATATATAAAAAAAATTGAAATTACGTATGTCATTATAGTTTTAGTATAAATACTACAGATAAGACCATACTTGAATGTTAATATTAATAATAAAATCAATAATAATGATAACAATGAGAAGAAAAAAATAATAAATAAATAAATTAATAAGAAAATTACATATCTGTATAGCACTAAACAAAACAGAATAAATCGAACGAAAAATATAGAAATGCCTAGTATATATATATTAGTGATGGGTCTAATTTTCAATAACAAATAATATAATAAATACTAAACTTTAAAATTTAATTAAACATAGCATATAATATTTAATAATTTTCGTGACAACAACAAATGATAATAATAAGAATAAATTATGAGAAAAACAGGTAGATATTTCGGAATACGAAAGTAAACATTCACGTCTATTGTGATTATATACATCTGAATCAATCAATACTGTATAAGGTAAATGGAAAATTATTTCATAAGAATATATAAATTGAGAATCATAAATAAAGATACGAACTTTAGCGTTATAGGAGAAAAATGATAATTAAAAAAAATTGAAACTATGCATTGCATTAAAGCTTTTAGATTAAAGATATTATGGATGTGTTAATAGGCAAAAACGATAATTGAATAAAAATCAAAGGAAAAATACAAATCAAGGAGGCGCAAGAGCGTTCTATCCCTTAATAGACTTCAAGAATGGCCTATGCTGGAAATCTCATTTCTTTGATTAATCATAACTCAAAAACCAATAAACCAAATTAGTTAAAACTTTGCACAACATTTTTATTTGATAGGTTCTATAAGTGTGTAGAATTTCAGCATCATTAGTCAAGGCAACCCAGAGAGCCAGAAAGTTTAATCATGAAATCATGTTATCCGTGTGTACGTACGTATGTGCCACCCTGTACTTCAACTATTTGATGGATTCAGCTGATTTTTGGCAGAGATAGAGGTTCTAGGGTCTAGTTGATGGCATTTAATTTCAGTTTACCATATACCTTAGTTTTCCAGAAAATTCAAAAAAAACTTAAAAATGACCATTGTATTGAGGCATAGCCTTTACAAAAGTAGTGACATTCCATGAAAAATGCCAGTATACTGAAATCATATGCCCTTAATAGGGTTAAGATGAAAATTCATATACACTGAATGTACAAAAGCAATGAAATTTCCAAATTTTTACACTTTTATTGTCATTAAGGGTATGCGAGCACAACAGGGCTATGTATTTTACTGGTAGGAATTTTTCTTCAGCGCACCTCACACACTTCATCCACTCATGCATAGAGATTTATACTGTAGTGATGTGATAATGAAATGGTTTGGTTGATATGTAGTCATACCCTTAATGACAATAAAAGTGTAAAGATTTGGGAATTTCCTTGCTTTTGTACATTTAGTGTATATAAATTTTCATCTTAAACCTATTAAGGGCATATGATTTCAATATACTGGCATTTATCATGGAATTTAATATAGATTAAAGCAGATGTTATGCT
This sequence comes from Sepiola atlantica, assembly GCA_963556195.1. NCBI lineage: Eukaryota > Metazoa > Mollusca > Cephalopoda > Sepiida > Sepiolidae > Sepiola > Sepiola atlantica. Next base: position 134,407,841 of record OY744523.1, read on the forward strand.
AGGCACCGGATATGACCTATGGAAAAAATAGACATTCATCGCAGGAATATACTAGTAAAATAGGAAAACCTCTATTTAAAAAAATAAAATGTTAAGAAATAATTGAATAAATATCAAATTACATAGTTTTATTACAATATTTTTCTTGCATGAGAATAAGTATAGAATGATAGTTGGAATACAAATTAGTAATAATCAATGATTAAATCGAATTGCTATGGAATGTCTGATTTACAATTCGACCGGAAGTGGATTCGTATAAAATAGAAAGACTGCTAAGTAGCCAAATTCTGGGTGCCCTAATGAGTAAAATATGAAGATAGGTGTAAAAATGAAGAATTGAGAATAAGAAGATAAGAAAAAATATTTTAATTCAAACGATTACGGTTATTGGAAATATTTATCACTTGTATGTTAAACTTTTAACGTATGTTTTTATCGATGCTTATCGATGAAATAAAAACACGGTAGAAAAAAGAAACGCACATGGTATGGGCAATGGGCATATTATGATATGCACATTCTAATGTAAAATTAGGAGTAAACAAGTGTTTTCTTTAGAAAAATATTATCAGGAAAAAGAAAAAATGTATATAAAAAATGAATAATAAATGCACTTCAGTTTTTTTTCTCAGCCTGATGGGTGAACTTTTATGCACTGATGAAGCCTCCTCAAGAAAGACTTGATGATAGTATATCATGAAGATGTATGTTAGTAAGAAGGGCAGAAACAATTGTTTGCAAATCAAAGTGTTATTTTGATGAATATATGGGAAATTGTTCTCTGAATTAACTAAGGTTTCATATGATATTACATTAAGAACTAGTCGTACACTATTGAGCTATAACTTAAACCTTTGTGTTACATATATAAGTCTTTTCATAGAGTGGAGGATATGTATATGTAGGGTGTTTGGAAAATCAATGTCATAACTTCGGGGTTCTATATTTGTAAAGGAACCTCTTTGTGTGGGGGTTACTTTTGTAATATCACTCAAGTACTTGTCTAATTTCCTTTCATGTTTAGTTACCTGTATTCGGTCTGTTGTATTCTGTTACCTGAAATTTTACTAACGATTCCATGAGTGACATTTTGGGAGGAATCCCATATGTGGACGTGTATATGCTTAATATTAATATAAAAATTCAATTCAGTCATAGTATAGTAATATTTGGTCGTGGGTGTGTCAAAAACGGAATTTTCTAGATAAAGTTAGATTAACCAGAAAAGCGAAACATTCCATTAGAAATTAAAGATTAATATTAGAGCTACGTGTCAGGATAGGAAGTCATGGGCAGGAAGTGCAAAGTGATGCACAGCGAAGAAGATAACAAAACCTTTTACTTTGGCTGGTGAGCTGATTGGATTCGGACGTCTATTTTGAAGCTCTATCTCTACCGCTCCTCAAGGAACGAGTGAAGAGAAGCTTAAGTAGCATATTACTTACAGTCCTGTAAAAGAATAACGCAACAAAAGAAAAGAACTCTACACCTGGATATAGTACACATCACCAGCCTCTTTTCTGGCAGGCTGTTCCAGGTAGCAGAAACACAGATAGAGAATCCTGCTTTTATTAGACGATACAGACCGGCAACTAGTTGTTTGGGTGAAAAACTCCTCAAAATGTAGATTTAAATTTTTAAAATAGGAAGAGAGAGATGCCATTACCCATTGAGCCGACTACTTACAATGTGTCAACGAGACGCCATCTGTTTTCTGTTCACGACACGACAGGCAATCGGTTAGGGTTGAAAGAATTCCCCATCTACGTTACTAACGGCTAATTTGTGCCGTAACACTACAATTGCAACAAATATAGCAATATCGATTTTTTGAAATTCTTGAGCTAAAAATACAAAAGTATATTATTCAAATAGATTACCTTCTTTGTCTTCTAAATAGCCGCATTGAGTTGTCCATAAGCTTCTCAATCCCTCTGTCGTTCTCTTTTTACATCTGAAAGTCTTACTGAAAAGACAGATAGAGCCACTGTCATAACGTAAACAAATGAAGAGCGAAACTCTTTTTCTGCAATTCATTCTTTAATAATGTATTTATAATAATTCATTTTAATTATTCATTTTTTAATAATGCGTTTTTCAATACGTTGTTAGTGACTGTGTTCGCCGTGTTCATTCCTACTTGTCGTTTAACAAATTACCACACTGTATATATATTCCCTTCTTTGCATATTTACATTACACAAGAAGATAAGTATAATTGTCTGCCTCCCACTGCAGCAAAGTTAGACATGAAGTCAGTTTATAGTAGGGAATCCAGCTCCCCAAGAAGGGAACACTCTGGATAGATGCAAAAATTTTCATGATTTTTACCTGTCGGTATTCTCAAATAGGAGCGCTTCAGATCAAAATAACCCTCCCCAAATAGGAGGATGGTCTGGTAGGACTGAATAGAACTATATTCCACTCTGATCCAAGCTCAAGTATCAGAAGGTAAGCAATATTAACTATGTGTAGGAAAACACGAACTTCGGGGTTACTTCATACCTAAATCAGACCGGCAGAGTCTAAGTCATTTTGAGGTGGCTTGTTCTTTTTCGGGCTGTGGTATGGTCCTGTACAGTTCTAGGAGGTCCACCCTCCTAGTCTTTACCTGCTCACGTTTTGAGAAGGGATCAGTTTATCACTAATCGTCTGAGAATGCCAGGCAGTTGCTGTTCAGCCAGAGTGCTTTTCCTCTACAGCACTGGCGTTTTCAAATCCAACTTAAATTAAATTTTCGACCGATTTGTATATTTCTAACTTACTGAAACTGTATTTAAGTTCTTCTTTATTTCAAAATACTTTGCATTATACAAAAAGCTTTTGGCTTCACGTGGTAGTTCCTTTTGGAAGATGAATCTAACGATAGATTAAAAGTGATGATAGCAAATAAATCTTCCAATTAGTATTGACACTTGACACCTATATAGGTAGATAGAAAAGTAAATTTTCTTCCGTTTGGTAGAAGTTGTTTGTTGTATATTTGTTTGTTTTTTTCACCCCTATTTTCGTTGTTAGCTATAATGCACTTTTGTCGATGAAACAGCAGTTTCATCCGAATAAGCTGTATGTTAGTGTAGAATTGGCAGAAATTAACCCCAAGATTGTTTAGGTTTTATTCGAGTAAGGTTGCTTGGGTGAATAGTATGATGCCGGAAGACCAATTTTACAAATGGTTGCTAGGTCAAATTCATCCTGCCAAAATAGCGATGTGGATAAGCTGTAAACCAAAATAAACAAAATAATGATTGGCAGAGGAACAACATGTCTATTTGTTTGTTTATTATTTGCTAGAGATGTACCATAAACGTTAGCTGAAAGATGAGTGGCGTGCCATATAGAGAAGGCATACATGGCACATTGACTGTATCGTCATCCAGGCGTAGCAACTCATTGAACTAATCGAATGCAGTCACCCCCAGAGTGTGCTGCGTCCTAACTGGCCCTGTTTGCTGTTTTACCTCCCACTTTCATTGATGTCTGAAGTCGTCAAATCACTGATCACCTCATCAAAAACTGTGCTGAGATTCCATGCTTCTTTGTTCATATTTAAAACCATTTTAACGATCGTTATCTTCTTTTTTTTTTTTTTTCCTAATGGGTAACCGCTTATCAATTATTATCAGGGGCCACTCGAGGTTAAGGGTCAAAGAGATTGTTAGCTGGACAATGATTGCCACTATGAGAGGATTGGAAGCAATTGGCGGAATGGACAGACGATTATTTGAGAGGAATTGATTATCGTAGAGGACGGCTCAACAAGTATTTTTTTACATTAGACTTAAAGACGACAATGTTGTAGTCGGTTGGGAAGCAGTCTCGTGGTATTTGTTCCACAAATGGGATGTTCTAGGAAAGAAACTTTGTTCATGGAAGTTCTGTTTGGTTTCTGGTACAGAGAGAGAGAGAGAGAGAGAGAGAGAGAGAGAGAGAGAGAGAGAGGAAAATTCTTTGCTGGTGTTGTAGCTAGATAAGTTCTTGCTGTGAATGTTTTACAGGGGGCGTCCAGAGATTGGAGCTCAGTCGAGTACCTACCATGAACATAAAGATATAATAGAGAGAGGCTAAAACATGTCTTTTATTTGAAAGAGGCTGTAGTGAAGAGAACAGATCATCCCTCACTAGATTGTGAAGTCGGTTTTTTACTCTGTCAAGGCACAAAAGAGTTCTCCGAGAGGAATCTCTCCAGATATGACAGCAGTACTCCGTCTTAGGACGGATCTCACTTCTATACAGGTAGAGGATTGAGTCGGGGTGAGGTACTTTCTGGAGCGGTAGAATGGTTTAATGATTTCTTTCTAAACTGAAAATAATTTTTACTTTATACATCTTTTTCTTTGAAGAGTAATAAACAAATCTTCATCATTATCATGATCTAGTTGGGGTAATGTCATGGATCTTCTTCACTCCCACACTATCTCACTCTATCCTCCATCACACCAGGTAGGTCTTCATAGATGCATTGTTAGTCCTCTGTTAATAGCTTGACGTTCTGTGCAGGCTCCCCACTGAACTACATCTCTGTTTTGGCATCCACAAAAGCACATTTTCATATGACATTATTTTGAAATGCTTGAAGTCAGATTTTTGCATGTTTTGATTTATAACAAAGACATTTTATTCAGCCTAGTCAGCTTTAAGTGTATTATCAATTCAATCGTTTATTTCTTCTAATTTAATCCCAAAAAATCTCTCCAAAAATAATATTTTTAGTTTTATTTCCCCATAAAATCTATAAAATCTACATAAAAATAATACTTGAAGATCAGAAACTAGCCATCGATCTAGAAATTTTACTTCGTCAGAAATGGACACCTTAAGTCAGATGGATAGATTCCGACCCAGAAAACAGCAATTTTTCTTCCTTTGTCAGAAACATCGCCGTGGAACGTGAGGACTAAAGGACAAAATAAGGGAAGCGAGAGTTACGAGGCTGGCGAAAGTAAACCCAAGTTAGTTACTTTCTACTCTCCTGAAATTTAATTCAACGACTTTATATAAGATATTTCTTATTTTATCCAAATTTTAAGCAAATAATAATTAAATTAAAGAAAGAAAAAGAAGAAAAAAATTAACCTGAAAAACAATGCACAGAGAAGTGAATTCTCTGTATAATTTTCTTCTGGTTAATTCTTTTTTTCTTTTTCTTTCTTCATTTTAATTATTTTTTGCTTATTTCTTTTATTTTCTTAATCATTTCTACTTCTTCTAAATTCTTAATTGTTTCTTCTTCCTAATTTTTATTTCTTTTTCTTCTTCTTTTTATTCATTCTTCCATTTCTTCATTCTTTTCTAAATTCTTAATTATGTCTTAATTATTTTTTCTTTTTAATCTTTCATTTTTTCTATTTCTTCACTCTCCTTCTTTTTATTTATTCTTCTATTTTTTCATTCTTCTTCTAACTTTTTAGTTCTATCTTAATTATATCTTCTTAATTATTTTTCTTCTTCTTCTTCACCCTCGTTCTTATTCCTTTTATTAATTCTTCTATTTCTTAATTCTTCTAAATTCTTAATTATATCTTCTTAATTATTTATTTCTCTTTATTTTTATCTATTCTTCTTCTATTTCTGAATTTTTCTTCTAATTTCTTAATTATTTCTAAATTATTTTTTCTTCTTAATTATTTCTGCTGAATTTCTCTTTCTTCTTTTTAATTTTAATTTCTTTCTCTACTACTACTAACCCAACAAGAAAGAAAAATGTCCGACTGCATTTCCTGAAGCTACTTGTCCTGCACTAATTGAAATTTTCTCCTTAGATAGAATGTCTAGTTTCGACGAAGCAAAATTAAAACTTTAATACAAGAATTCAATATAAAAATGCCTAAAAGCTTGTATATATCGAGACGTGGGAATACTCATAATGAGTCTTCATTTCGTTATGTTATGCATATGTAGATATCATACAGGCCACACACATATCTACAGAGATTTATTTATTTCAGATATTTATTTACAGATATCTATTTATACAATGTTTTAATGTAAAATGATATGAGTATATTTATATGTGCATGTTGTATATATATATTGTTACACCGGCCGTTCTTACACAGGAGAAACTGCACCGGTTGTCACTATAAATAGTGCGAGTCACCAGAGACACAGAGAAGAAAAAGCACAGTCTTGTAACTGTCTAGCCAAGTGCTAGTCACTTTTTTACTTTGTTAATATACTTGTTAAACTAACCCTCGACTTGACTTCCTTTATTTATTATTTACTGTTGGACAACTTCACAACATATATATATATATATATATATATAGTTACCCATGCGTCCTATAAAGTTAAAGGCGACTAATCTTCAGCATTAATCTGTATAACTTAGGAAGTAAAAAACTAATTAATAAAACAAATGCAAAAGTAACAAACGCTGCAATCACCTACAAAAACAAATACATAAAATATACATTAAATATTTAGGTGATAAAAACCGTATTTGTTTCTAGGCGTCATAGTCCAGGGGTAAAACGCTAGACTATTGACATCAACATCAAAGGTTCGATCCATGTCTAAGTTAGTAATGCTGTGAGCCAGAAACACGTGTCCATGGATTACTTTTATGTACGTATAAAATTAATTAAAAAATATATGTTAACGAAATATACATCCATTATAGTTAAGGGCGACTAATAATGCAATCATCTTAGGGAGTAAACAACTAATTAACAAAGAAAAGTAGAGTAACAAATGCTGCAATCACCTACAAAAACAATTACATAAAATATATATATATATATATATATATATATATATATATATAACAAAAATGAAATGATGAAAATAAAGTTGGAGAATTTACAATGTTTATTAATTCATCAAGTGTTCAAGAAAAGAAAAACATTCATAAAAATGAAAAATTAAGATTAATTTTTATTTTTAATTTTTAATTTCCTTGCTGGAACACTTGATGAATTAATAAATATTACAAATTGTCCAGTTTTATTTTCATCATTTTATTTTCTCATATATTAATGCTCTATCTAGAACTTTCCTTATAGCGATAGGATCTAAGATAAAGATAAAATATTTATCTTTGTATTTTTCAATTTTATATATATATATATATATATATATATATATATATATATATATATATATATATATATATATATATATATATTTGTGTTATAATGGAATAATTCCAGGAAGAAATCCGGGTAAGAGAGCTCAATGTGGTTAACAGAGCAAGAATAACGTAAAATATAATAACACGAAATTACATGATTGTCGATGCAATAATTTATTTCAACCTTGCGGTTTTATTCAAGCATCAAATTAGACAATTACATTTTTGAGACTGACAGAAAACTGAATTCACCCTCGACAATTCAAATACAACCAGAGAGAGTGGTGGTCGCAGCCAATCTGAACACCCATCACAGAGCGAGTAGGAATTAACATCTTATATTTAACTAAGGCAATCGAAAGGGATCTTATTGTTTTTTTGTTTGTTTTTATTAAAATAATAACGTCTGTGTTAAACGCACATATTCTTTCTACATTTACGACTTGGTGACATTGAACGTTCATACGCCTCCATACACACGCACCCATATACCTATTATTAACATCACACACACACGCCACACAATTTTTGGCTAGTTAAAATTCGGTCGAAATTCTGTTTTCGGCCCGAAAGGAGGAAGAGGGAGAAGACACTAACACACGTTAGCGTGTCATCGGCCGATTGACACTTGTCGTGCTTTCATTCTGTCTAGATCCGAGTGATAGGATCTATTTGAAAACTAAAAATTATTTAAGATTATATTCTAAATGTAATATTTTAATACTCTGAGTTTCACAAAAATTCATCTTACATTAGTTTTATAATCTATGGAAGCCTATACTTATAGCCTAATTCCAATCTAATAATGTCTAGTGATAATATTAGACACTATACTTAATTTAATTTAATTCAATGATTAGTGTATTATCAGTCGAAAAATTTACTATCTTATTTTAAGTAAATAATCAGAATAAACGAATATCTTAAAGTACAATTATATATGCATACATCCCCATATATATATATATATATATATATATATATATATATATATATATATATATATATATGCATGCACACCCATACCTACTACCTTGAATTTATATTTTTTAAGACATCGAGGATAAATGTGTTTCGTCTTTAAGTATTCATTAAAAAATATCATTACTAAATGTATACATACACACACACACACACACACATATATCCATACATATGCACATACACACACATATACACATATACACACACACACACATATATACGCACATGCACACATAGACACAAATGTGCAAAATAGAGACACACATACATGTATACATAGACATACACAAATGCACACATGCACGCATACATATAAACATACACAGTCATACGCATACGTACACACATACCTATACGCATACACGCGCACATGCCCATACATACACACATACACCTGCACACATGCATGCACATATACACATATACACACATACACATATATAATATAATATATACGGCCTGGATATTCAAAAGCTAAACCATTGGTCCGTTTTAAATAACCGGGGTAAAAGTTTAATTAAATATAAACATATATTGACAAAATAAATATGCAAGATATACACACACATACACACACACATACATGCCTGCACATACACAAACACATGCATGTACGTACACATATATATACATACAAAAACACATGTACGTATATATACGCACATACACTTACCCAGACATACACATACACCAATACATGCATGCACGCGCATCCGCACGCGCATGCATACACATAAGCAAATATAAGGCTATCTTATTTCAAGTAAATAATCTGAATAAACGAATATCTTAAAGTACAATCGTATATGCATACATCCGAAAAACAACTATAACGAATATCACCAAGTCAGTAATTACATGTCCATAACAGATATTATTGTAAATATTTATGGGGGTTTACCGTAAATGATCTATTTAGTATCTTCACCGTTACAAATCTAGAGGTCTATCGGATTATTAGATATTGGTAATTTTAAATTTACATTTATGTCTGCATTTCCCATCAACTCATCGCGTTTGTTTAAAAGATTATTGTGGTCGTATTTTAGGATTCTTATCTTTTCCTCTAAACATAAATTGCATCTTTGTCTAAATCCATTTGGAACATCCGAAAAGCATAGGATTGACCACGAAACTACCGGGGACCGGTTCTCATTTTTCAGAAGCCACCATTGTTAAGCTAACTCTGTTTTGTTCTTGAGTTCTGGGTTGTTAAAAGAGTGTTTGTGGTCATAAAACGTTGTTTCCAGTTACCCGCGGAGATGCCGATGTAGACTTTATTGTGCGTATATATGTGTGTGTATGTATATGTATATGTGTATATGTGTGTGTATGTGCATATGTATGGATATATGTGTGTGTGTATGTATACATTTAGTAATGATATTTTTTAATGAATACTTAAAGACGAAATACATTTATCCTCGATGTCTTAAAAAATATAAATTCAAGGTAGTAGGTATGGGTGTGCATGCATATATATATATATATATATATATATATATATATATATATATATATATATATATGTATATATGGGGATGTATGCATATATAATTGTACTTTAAGATATTCGTTTATTCTGATTATTTACTTAAAATAAGATAGTAAATTTTTCGACTGATAATACACTAATCATTGAATTAAATTAAATTAAGTATAGTGTCTAATATTATCACTAGACATTATTAGATTGGAATTAGGCTATAATTATAGGCTTCCATAGATTATAAAACTAATGTAAGATGAATTTTTGTGAAACTCAGAGTATTAAAATATTACATTTAGAATATAATCTTAAATAATTTTTAGTTTTCAAATAGATCCTATCACTCGGATCTAGACAGAATGAAAGCACGACAAGTGTCAATCGGTCGATGACACGCTAACGTGTGTTAGTGTCTTCTCCCTCTTCCTCCTTTCGGGCCGAAAACAGAATTTCGACCGAATTTTAACTAGCCAAAAATTGTGTGGCGTGTGTGTGTGATGTTAAGAATAGGTATATGGGTGCGTGTGTATGGAGGCGTATGAACGTTCAATGTCACCAAGTCGTAAATGTAGAAAGAATATGTGCGTTTAACACAGACGTTATTATTTTAATAAAAACAAACAAAAAAAAAAATAAGATCCCTTTCGATTGCCTTAGTTAAATATAAGATGTTAATTCCTACTCGCTCTGTAATGGGTGTTCAGATTGGCTGCGACCACCACTCTCTCTGGTTGTATTTGAATTGTCGAGGGTGAATTCAGTTTTCTGTCAGTCTAAAAAATGTAATTGTCTAATTTGATGCTTGAATAAAACCGCAAGGTTGAAATAAATTATTGCATCGACAATCATGTAATTTCGTGTTGTATTATTTTACGTTATATATATATATATATATATATATATATATATATATATATATATATATATATATATACAACATACATTATATATATATATATATATTTATATATATATATATATATATATATATATATATCATTTTACTTACGTGTAAGTTCTCAGAAATCAAGTGGCTCATTTTTAGGGCTAACACTTGATCTCTATATGAGATACATAAATATCTGAGTGTTCCATTAAAGTTCTCCTTTACCTCTCAAACGTTGAGTTAGTACAGAAATGAAGAACATTAATTTTCCTCTCCCCAATCGACAAGTTAGCTATGTTATTGTATATATTTCTTGTGGTCTCTTGGTTTTTACCGGATTCCAGGACTAAAATCCATCTGGTCTGGTGGAGTATTCAGCTAAGTGCTGTTACTTGAGGTAACATCACTTGAAGAAAATGCACTCTTCCTTGTATAAGCTAGTGCGTAGCCATACTGAAGGGATGTTATTTGGACTTTGAATACTATGTTGTTTTGAATATTTGGCCAAGGTTTACTTGTAGGGGGGGGTATTCTCATTCCGAGTTGTCCTGACAAACCCCTGTACAGAGAGACCTTAGACACTCGAGTATAGTGTCTAGTAGGCATTAAAATTCTCTCCAGTAGGCATTCAAATTCTCTCTTTTTTGTTTCATTTTACTTCAGTCGAAGTTCTCAGAAATCAATGGGACCCATTCCTGGGTCTAGCACTTGGTCTCGATATGAGATACATAGATATTCAAATATTCGATTAAAGTTCTCTTTATCTGTCAAACATTGAGTTAGTAAAGGAGTTAAGAACGTTTGTTTTCTTCTTCTCAATTGACCAGTAAACTCTGTTATAGTATATCTTTCTTGTGGTCTCTTGGTTTTAGGGAGTCCAGGACCAGAATTCATCTAGTCTGGTGAAGTATCCAGCTAAGTGCTGTTACTTGAGGTAACATTACTTGGCGAGGTGCACCATTCCTCGTATGAGCCAGTGTATAGCTGTGTCGAGGGGATCTTATTTGGTTTTGGAATACTATGTTATTTTGAATATTTGGTCAGGGTTTACTTGTCGGGTGAAGTATCGTCATGTCAGGTTGTTCTGACAAACCCTTGTACAGAGAGACCGAAGACACTTAGGGATTGTGCCTAGTAGGTAATTCAAACTCTCCTGTATGTGTGTGTGTGTGTGCATAGCAATTCAATTCAATATACATTGGCAAAATATTAGCACAGGGCTAGAACCATGTAAAAGCAAGCTATGAAAGCGGAGAGGGGGTTTATGTACAGGGGTAATAACCCAAAGATTAACAGCCACGATATGTCCAGCGCAACCGTAAACCATTTGTGCATCTGGCAGCTTGTTCCATGGCACAGGTACCTGAACCGACGAAAACGCCTCCGACGATTCAGTCATAATTGTCTCAGGTACAACTTCTGTGAGTTTCAATGAAGCCTTCTCTGCAGAACACGTTATTGTAGCTGGACCAAGATATTTCAGTCGATGTTTGCGACCATATTTGTTTGGAAACGAAATATGGTTCGACCGAAATATCTTGGCACAGCTACAATGACGTGTTTGTGTCCTTATTTTTGCTAGTTTGTTACTCTGCTTTTCCACATTTCCTTAACCAATGTCCCCCCCCCCGCACACACATACATATATATATATATATATATATATATATATATATATATATATATTTAGGCAAACATTATTAAATAACACGGAGTGGTTTTGTTTGATGCGACTTTTTTTTATTTTTTCAATTTTCCGAATTGTCCATCTAATGTTTCAGATGGACAATTCGGAAAATTGAAAAAATAAAAAAAGTCGCATCAAACAAAACCACTCCGTGTTATTTAATAATGTTTGCCTAAATGAAAATATGCTGCCTAAATACACACAATATATATATATATACATACATATATATATATATATATATATATATATATATATATATATATATATATATATATATATATATACGTATGTGGATTAATAAAAAAAATATATTTATTATTAAATAATTATTTATAGACCCCTTTCGGATGGGCACTTTTCAGAGAAATGAAAAAAAGATGTCTAATCTAAGCTAAATGCGAAGGTTCTGTCCACGTGATCTGTTGAACACTGTTAGGACGGCTGACTATATTATTTGCTTTAAATGACATAAATAGGGTTTATTTCTCGGCTTGTCACATACCTGCTGAAGTTGGTCTTTTGGTTGGAGTACACGAATTTGAGTTCAAAGTGACTCATGTCCAGGGCTTCTGGTCGTGTGACCAGCTGAACAGTTATATTCCACACTGACGATTTTTTTTATACACTTGCCCTCCCCATCAATATTTGTTTACCAAAGTAAAAAATAGTAAAATAATATACATTTTATAAAAAGGCCGAAGGAATCTGTTTGATCCTAATCTGTCGTCTCGTAGAGAGAAAACAGCTGAAGTTTCTTAATTGACTCTGAAATTACATTTCGAAAGGACTATTATTATTAACAGTAAATTATACAGATTAATGTAGAAAACACCGTGGAATTTCCACATGGTCTTGCTAAGGAAAGCGAAAAATGATAGAAAGAAGTTGATATAGGAAAAGAAACATTGTCGGAGAAGAAGCATAGAGGAAGTAGTGCAGGTTAGCAATTCTTTTTTGCACACTGTTCAAGAGGGAGAAGCTAATAGTTGGTGCACTAACCCAGATCATCATCATCATCATCATCATCATCATCATCATCATCATCATCATCATCTGGTTTTGGTATTTAAGGTGCTACGAGTGTCCCGGAATCTGGGGTAGGCAACATCAAGCAACGTTTCACATCTGCTTTCCATACGGTCCGATTCATAGAGTTCATACCAGTCATGTTGCAAGCAGTCCAGATCAGGTTTTGCTTTGGTTTTCCATGCACCCTCGTGCCTGGGGTATCCATGCATGTTATTGAGTTGATGCAGGAGGTGGCACGCTATATATATGGCCAAACCACCTCAGACGCTGAGTGCGTAAGGCATCCCAAGTCCCACCAATACCAAAAAGCTTCTGATAGAGCACGGCTGACGAAGTTCTTTCTTGTAGATGTGGCCAACAATACACTCTACCGTTGACCTATTTACTTTATTTTAATGCCCAATATAATTCATACATTCAATGCAATCGTTGTTCACAGAGAGAATAGTGTAGCTTATTAACATATTGATTTTTAAAGCTGATTTTAATAAATACATTACAACGATTAATGATTTCTAATTAGTTATATTTTTCAAAATAATTTTGTGGATACATCTAAAAAGAAATCAATAAAACATAACTGTATATACTTTCTTTAATAAGAATCAGGTTGAGCAGTTGGAAACTGGAATTATTCATTCATTTATTTAGATTTAAAGTAAACTATGCATGTACTAGCAAACATATGTGACCGGAAGGGAAGGCATATTTGCTAGAACTTATAATAAATCTTATTTCAACCAATCAGAAGTGCAGAAAACATACGCTTTTGTATATTAAAAAAAGAGACTTGGAATATTTCACACCGTACGCTGGGAGTCAGCTAATTTGATACAAATAAAACGAATGCCATGACCGGAAATCGAAATCGAAACCGAAACCTTGAGCTCTGCAGTCTGAGGTTCTACCAACTTATGGTAGAATGGGTAAACATTATTAATCGCGTTGGAAATTATTTTAATAGTCCAAAACAATTTATTTTGCTTTAACTACGTATTGTATGTAGTTCTTTCACAATTATATAATCCTCCTAGCCTAGCAAAAATAGACGACCGGGAGGACATATAGTTGCTAGTTATTCCAATTTTATTGTCTATCATCAATAAAACTAAATTTATTTTTATACGGATCGACTTGTCATTGCTTTTTCGATATTGCCTTTTTTTTCTAATAGACTAAAGATAAACTGTTAAGTGTTGCAAGAGTGATGACTCTTGCAACACTTAATAGTTTATCTTTAGTCTATTCTAAAGATTTTATGGCCGACACCCGTATTTTACTCTTTTATAGATTAGCTGCATCGATGCACATTAAATATGCATCGAGATGCATCTGTTATCAGAACAAAATTTCCCAGCCGAACATCAATCAGTCAGTAAAAATGTCATCAGCTCTTTACCGGTTATTGTCTTGTCATAATAACATGACTACATAGCAGAGATACACTGCCATGCGAAACCCATAAACGATTGGCTATCACCGCACCAGGAAAAAGATAATAATAAAAAAAAACAATTAAAAAGCTTTTGTTACCATGTGCAGATCTTGGTATCCTATGTATCAAGGCAAAGTAAAAAGAAACAGAAGAGAGGAAAACAAGAGTAAGTAAAAAAAAAAATTATTCATGAAAATAAGATCTTTATAGTCACAGATGGTTCGCAATCATCCACTTTATAATAAAGACCAATGTGTATTTGTCTGTATATAAATAAATAAACTAGAAGAATATCCATTCCCGGAACGGGTAAAATTAATTCCCGAACAAAATAGTTTTGCACCACTTTTACGTCCCCTTACAAAGATGAAACGTAAGATATAATGTTACTAAACCTTATGTTTAGACTCCTTATTCCAATTTTTATTAAAATCCATTACATGATTTTGATTTTAGACAATGTCTAAAATTTAAGGTTTAAGCTTAAGAGGCCTTAATAAGAAATCGAAATTCAGGGAATCTTGCTTAATTGGTGACTAATGACTATGAATTAAATACAATGCAAATCTGAAATATTTGAATCTGTCGGTTATTTTTATCTGTGGGGTTATCGCAAAGATAATGCCTATCAAAACAATCCTCAGACTATTCCGAAACCGAAGAGGGCCAGAACAGACCAAATCAAGGCAGCGTCAAGAGAGGGGTATTTTTATTTTAATAACCTATAATATTTGTCCATCTGTCCTGACCATTAGGCCAGTTTATTAATTCTAAACCAGCTGTTACAATGGGGGTTTAGGCATAGAATATACAAATATAGTTTTAAATAAGTCAGCAGCGGAGGAAGAGTTTAAGAGAAAAATAGTATGAAAAAGAATGAGTGAGTAATACTAAAACAGGACATTGAGAGTATATGCATATTCTATTGTCACTGCAGCTTTTTTTTTACTAATGAGTCACCACTTAACAAGGCCAAAATCCACTCGTGGATAAAGGTTAATGAGACAAATGAAGAGTCAGTTGAATGATAAAGAATAGATAAATGTCCAGAATAGTTAACACTTGAGAACTTGTAAACAAAAACACAAAACAGGACATAATTTATATCAAACGCAGTAGAATGAAATTATCTACCTAACTAGCCCAATTTTAACGTTTATAACACCTTTTAAACATATTTTAGCTCCTTTTAAATCTGTCTCTTCTATACTTAATTACCGCCATGCCTACACTTGTTATCAGCCATTAAATGTCGATTGTTGCGAAGACAGATTTTATCCAAAAAAAATTATGAAATAAAATATGTTATGAACGTTCAAACTAGGCGAGTTAGATAGAGACTTTCATTCTAATACGTTTGATATAAATTATGTGCTATTTTTTGGTTTACTAGTTATCAAGTGTTAACTATTCTTTATTTTTATCGAAGAATAATATGAGACCTTCTTGGAAAGAAACTGTGTTCATGGAAATGATATTTGGTGTTAGGTACATGGAGGAAGAAAGAAAATTTTTTTGTAGTTGTAGTAACCAGACAAGTTCTTGCTGTGAATAGCTTATAAGGAGGAACCGAAGATTGGAGCTCAGTCGAGCACCTTCCATGGGAATGACGATAGGGTAGAGAAAGACTAGCAGCGTCTCTTCTGTGAGAAAGAGACTTTAGAGAATAGAAGAGATCATCTCCCACTAGATTGTGAAGCTGGTTTTGTACTCTATCAGTGTTATTAAACTGGGATTGTGTTCAAGAGAGCTGAAAAAATTGTAAAAGATTATAGGTTAGTCTGGGACAGGATACTAAACTGCCTCGGACACCTTTGGGCAAGGTGTTCGCCCCCCCCCCGCCTCCTCCACTTTACCACCCTGAAATTCACCTTCTATATTTTTAATTTTATTTTTGTTTATCTGCTAATCTTACTTCCCATTTACAGACTAGTTATTTATCTACCTTCCACAGCGGTAAGATGTGACACAAGGTCGGGAAAGTGGTATTTGAAAAGACAACGCCCGAGAAGGTAAGCACTCTGGCCTGCAAAAAATGCCTGGGCAGCCCCGTCGGCATTCCCAGGTAGGGGCGCCTCAGGCAGTAAGCTATAAACTTACTTCTCCCCAAAGAGGAGAGGCAAAGCCTGGGAGGGTGGACCTCCTAGAACTGCACAGAACAAACCCATAGACCGGCGTAAATCAAGCCCCGAAGGCCAAGACAATACCGGTCTATAGGGTGTAGTATCCATCGGAACAGATACTACACTTTGTTCCTGGCCAAAAGGCCCATTTACAGACTATTCACAAAATATACACAGACAAAACAAACGAATGTACAAACCATCCTCTATATAATAAAGGCTAACCATTATTTATGTGTGTATATATAAATATTCATCCCGTCACACAAAAGTTAGCGAGTAAAAAACTGCCAGACGAAACCCTTTCAAGTGTTTAGGAGAAGGAAGAAAGCAAATAACATGTCAGCCATCACCCCACGTTCTGTAATAAATTCTGAAAGAAATCATTCCCTCTATTTCTCTAATGAGAGGTTTTCTTTCTTTTTTTCCCTTTGTTCTTTCTATACCGATTGATACGGTTTTTCTTTTTTTTCTATTTTTAAACTTTCCTGTTTGAGATGTTTCTTTCTTTCTTTTAACGTTGTTTTATATGAATATGAATATTATTGCGAACACTGGTAAAGCATTATTTTTTCTGTCATTTTTCATGGAGGGTGTACGCTCGTTAATATATAAGGCATATATTTAGAATATGAATAAATATAAAACTTTTACCAAAATGACTAGATTCGGCATTAAATAACCTGAAAAACGGTTACTTTGCCATAAAACAACAAACATAACAAATAACAAGATTATAGGTTGTTAGAAGCTTCCATACTTAAAAAAGACAACTGATTTGTATGAATAAATGTTTGCAGAGAAGTTTGACTATAAAACAAAAGAAAAAAGAGGGAATATAATGCAATTGAGACAAAACCCTACACCAAGATCAAGCACAACTTTTATCAAGTAAAGTTTTATGAGGAATCCAATAGCATTTTTCTTTTCTTTTTTTTTTTACTGATGGGTGACCGCTTATCAAGGCTCGGGAGAAACTCGAGGACAAGGGTTTAAATGATTGTTGGTTCGATAATGATCGCCGTCATGAGAGGATTGGAAACAATGGGTGAAATGGGTAGAAGTTTACTTAAGAGAAATTGATTTTCAAAAAGGACGGCTTGACAAGTATTTATTCACATTAGACTTGAAAGCGACCATGCTGTTATCGGTTGGGAAGCAGTCTTGTGGTATCTTGTTCCACAGATGGGGTGTTCTTAGGAAATAAACTTTGTTCACGGAAGAGTTTTTGGTAGAGAGAGGGAGAAAGGAAAGTTCTTTGCTGTGGTTGTAGCCAGACGAGTTCTTGCTGTTAATGTTTTTTCTGGGAGGACCAGTGATTGGAGCTCAGTCGAGCACCTACCATGAATATAACGATAGAGTAGAGAGAGACTAGCAACATTTCTTCTGTGAGAAACAGACTACAAAGAAGAGAAGAGATCATCTCCCACTAGATTGCGAAATCGATTTTGTACTCTGTCAAGACAAGAAAGAATGCTTTGAGCGGCACCTCCCGAGATGTGACAGCAATACTCCATCTTAGGACGAATCTGGCTCTTATACAAGTAGAGAATTGCATCGTATTAATTTTGTATTATTATTATTTTTTAAATACTTCTGATTTTTCCAAATTTGATGTATGGATCTGATGTACTTTTATAACAGTACCCTTTTATAACAGTAGCCTGATAAGATAAATAGTTTTTGAGTTATCAACGTTCCCGTGACATAACTTAGTGTTACTCCTACAGAATTTGAACCAAACTGTTTGTTTTAACCGTAACCCTAACCTTACCCTAAACTAACCCTAATCTAAGTTTTAGGTTTAATTCGGCAAAAGTCGGTTTGATTCGGTTCAAATTCTGTAGAAGCACTAACTTCGGGAATACTTTATGCAATATGGAGAAGCAAGACTCAGATAAAACTTTGACGCATCCTTACGTTTTTAGGCTGAGGTATGCAGTCTCACGACTGGCTTATGTTCTTGTTTACCATTATTTCTGAATTCCTCTAAATCCATCATAAAATATTCTGTGCTATTGCTGTTCTTAATCTGAGTTGGCAACTTGTTGCAAAGATTACTTACTCTATTAAAAACACAAATTCAATTGTTTAAAAGATAAAGCTTTTGAAATCTGCCTTCACAATGACTTTCCAAATCGAGGAGAAATATTTAAAAAAAAAACAGACAACTTATTTGGCTTTCCCTTTTAGAAAATAATGTTCTTGTAAAATTGCTAAATTTTTTCTGCCATTATCTTTGGCATCACACAGCACAAGACATTGTATCAATTCAAGGAATGTTTCTGCATGCTTTTCTTGATATCCATCCATCATGCAATTTGTCAATTCCCTTTTTTATTCTTAGAAATGTTATTTGTTTAATCTTATGTCTTACTTGTTTCCTTTACTATCAGAAATCAGAAATTGAGAACCAGTGTTTATCTAAAAGCTTTTGGCAGAATCTTAATTTTTAGTTTCACTTTTCCTGGATGCACACGTGGGAATTAATTATGCCGAAAATTTATGAAGAAGTTGTACCAGTTATAAAAACTATTTTAGAAATATTTTCAAAATAAAAAAATATTCCAATTATAAAAACAAGTTTGATTTGATTATTTGTTAAAAATATTTTCAAAATTAAATTAAAAAAAAAATTCCAACAATTATAAAAAAACAGTTTTATTTGATTATTTCAATTATTATTAAACAAATTGTTGAAAACAAATTAGTAGTCCCCCCCAAACCCGGCCGAAAATGTAATGTGGGATTGTTTTTAGATAAACACTGGTTCTTAATTTCTGATTTCAGAAAAGTCGATACTTTCTATTTTACAAAAATATTAATAAATGAAAAGGCTTTGGTCTACCATATTTGTTTTGACCGTTTTGTTACTTTCTTACACATGCGGAATTGTCAACAAATACACAACAATTTCTAGCAGTCCCCACTAGTGCCGAGAATTAATTTAATGCCTCTACCCACGTGTTGCTAAACTTGACGCAATAGAATATCAAATATGGTAATTCTTCACATGTAACAGTAATTCCAAATAAATAATAACTCTACATGAAAAGCAGTAGTCGACACACGTTTGTAATAATCGTAACAATAAATCTATAAAACGGTTATAAATAATTAAATAAGCCACTAACAATAATATTAATTAACAGTTAAAAGCTAATAAACTCCTCACACCTGACATTATCCTGTATCTCTACAAAGCCACCATTCGCCCATGCATGGAGTATTGTTGCCACATCTGGGCTGGTGCATCATCTACTAGTCTCTCCCTCCTTGACAAGGTCCAAAAAAGAGTTGCCAACCTAATAGGTCCCTCATTGTCAACCAAGCTCCAGTCCCTGTCCCATCGCCGCAATGTAGCATCCTTGTGCTTGTTTTACAAATACTTCAATGGATTACGCTCCGATGAATTGGCTACTCTGGTGCCCCCTCGACGTAAATTCACTAGACCAACTTGACAATCAACTAAATCCCATTCATTCACTGTGAAGGCCCCCAGATGCCGGAGAGCCTTCTACTCAAATAGCTTCTTTCCTCGTGCTGCTGGCCTCTGGAACTCCCTCCCTGCCCCCTGTTTCCCCGACAGTACTGACATGCAGAAATTTAAAACTAATGTAAACAGACATCTCGCTGCGCAGATCCCAATTTAGGTTGACCCCCCCCCAACCTTCTCCCCTTTTCTTTTTTCTCAGTAGCCCCTTACGTCTACAGTGGCGGCCTGCCTTGTTTGGGGTGAACTATGTTAAAAAAAAAAAAATAGAAAACAAACTTTTTGTTTACATAAATAGCATAAGATAAAACGTCTTTAAATTTTGTAGGATAGGAGAGGTTAGCATTAGTTTGATTATAAAAACACTCTTCGTCGACATTTTAAATCAGTTTTATTCATACATTGCTTCACCAACAACAGCAAGAGACCATTAACAGGTTTAAGTTACAGGTTAAGAAGAAATACTAAAGCACTAGGAGTTGGGCGAGCGTGCATACATCTGGCTTGGTCGGGTCTTAAATCCACTGTCCCGCACATATCACACGTGCGCTAGAATTGACGTCTTCTGTCGAACTGGCCGAAAAGCAGGAAAAAGTTGCATAACCAGTTCAGCGGAAGTACCTCCCACACAAAGTATTCTGATTGGATGATGTATCAATCATTCCGCGTGGGAGCATAAGCTTATGCAAAAGAAAATAGTTCGTCAACTTCTACAAATATTTTATTTTTGATAATAAGCTGTAACTTATGTTCTTCAGCACAGGAAGAGAAAAAAGTAGGAACATAGTTACTCGATACAATATAATAAAATTCAGTTCAATACAATAGTATGAACAATAAGTACATCGACCATGGCAAGGGAAAACAAACATACAAGTCAATGTACAAAGAAAACACCAAACAATCGTTACCAATTGTTAGATCTACAGAATAAGTAATCCATGTAATATTAATCTCTCTATATAAAACTTAATGTCTGTGTGTTCCTTATAGAAAGAAAGGTTAGAGAATCTACATAAAATTTAAAAGTGTATTCTTATGCAAAATTTACCGGGGAAAACAATGGAAGTATTCCCAAATCTCTAGGTGCACTCATAAGGGGGCTATGAGGGCATAACCCTTTAAAACATCAAATGTATTCTATTTATATGAAATTTAAATCATATGTAAAAACATTTTGGGGGGGGGGAAGACAATGGAAGTGGTCCCGAACCTCTAAGTACCCTCCTAACCTTAGGGAGCTCCTTTAAAACTTCAAATATATCCGATTTTAATAAAATTTAAACCATTTGTATAAGACACTAATTCAGAGAGTTTTTCACCATTTCAGCTTCTTCTGACTATATTATGGGGAAAAAACAGAAGGGTGGGGCAGTAAAAACAAAGAAAGAATATGATGTTATGAGCATAGTGAAAAAGTACATAATAGTGATCCTCATTAAATCCCGGGCAACGCCGGGTCTTCCTGCTAGTTGTAAATAAATGTTAAATCCACATAAAAAACAATAGTCCACACAATGTTGTAATAATGGTAATAATAAATGCACAAAGAAATGACTATATATACCCAACACACCTTATTTAACAGAAATATGTTGAGTTTAAGAAAGCTGTCATGATTATAGTCAATACATTATTGTGCAATTCAATTTAATACAATAACAGCAACATTCGCCCCGTTCCCCCTAGTCCACTCCTCCTCACCGTGACAGGGTTGGTGGCAACGTGATAGTGTCAGAGCTATGCCATCTGAAACTCTCCGGTTCCTGGCAGGGTCAGCTATGGTGAACAGGTCTGGCATCCAACGGCATTAGGACCACAATCTGGCTATCAGGGCCATGGTGAAAATCTAGGAGGAGTCAATATCAAGACCCGTTGTCCTCTGGTTATCTCTGTCTCTGTGAGTGGTAAGGAAGAACGATTCAGTCCGATAACCACAAATCCATGGAGTGAGAATTTTCACCATTTCTTTTCATGTTTA
Source organism: Sepiola atlantica (assembly GCA_963556195.1). Lineage (NCBI taxonomy): Eukaryota > Metazoa > Mollusca > Cephalopoda > Sepiida > Sepiolidae > Sepiola > Sepiola atlantica. The sequence continues at coordinate 134,430,026 of OY744523.1, forward strand.
GGACCAATCATTTCTAGACTTCGTATGCAACTGCTGGGCCTTGCTGTTCTTGGTATTGGGCATGGACATGTAATCTTACAGGTCTGATGAATAGCGATAGTCAACAATAAGGAGGACTTTATGCAGACCCGACAACCAAAAGACGCGATCTTTGTGGGCACTCTGTACAGAAGTTTGATTGGTTTAAAAAAAAAACGACGATCCCCCCCCCCCAAAAATAAAACAAACTAAACCAGCAGCAGCAGAAGTAGCAGTGGCAGCAACATAAAAAACAACAGCAGCAGCAATAAGTACAAAACCAGGAGAACGTAAACCAGAAACGCAAGTAGATATATAAAAAAAATAGTTATATCTGCAGAATATGTCATCCATACAAATTGTGAGTTCAAATAATGGTATTGGTACGTAAAAAGTAAGTTTGTAAAAACTGTAATAATAAAACCACAAAAAGGATAAAAATACATTCATCTATCCAAATGTCTCCATGACAGCTAAATAAGTAAACAATTTTGTCATAAAAGTTACAATTTGTTTATATACATATAAACAAATACTAAAATGCAGTTGACAGTCATTTTATTTATTTATTTATTTATTTATTTATTTATTTATTTACTAGCGATATCCATCCGGCGTTGCCGTATGAAGATATATTGCGGGTCAGAAATAATTTCAAATATAGTCCTGTTTACAATTTTTGCCTTGAAAAACAAGTTAAAATAAACATTTAAAATATGAAGAAAAGTACTAAAATAAAAGGTTAGCACAAAAGGAAAATGGCTTCAACGAATCGAAACGAATCCGTTCTTATTTAATTATTTTAATTCTTAAAAATATCAATAAAAATAATTATTTAAATGTTCGCACCTTTTTTAAAATACATTTTTCATTGAGATATTCTTTGTTTAATTTCATTTTTGTTTTATAAAACGAAAAACATCTAAGAGAGAATGGTAGTTTGCTTGAAGCATTGCTGGAAATTGTAATACATGTATTAAGAAGGCTGAAGACAATGCAGAAGGCCGGACTGATGAGAAGCTGAATTGCCTTCAACTTTTCTTAATACATTTATTGAAAAATAAAATCTATTTATAAAAATGAATTTCGTTTGTTTACGTTCTAATATATTTCAGTTCTTTTATAAACCTAGCCGATAATTACTCCTAGTGACCCCAGATGGAATCGAAGGAAAATTTCAATGGTGCCTTTAGATTACTTGAAAAATGTATTCCTTATTGAAACTTATTTGTATGTTCTAACTGTTAACATATCGATTTCTGTAACACACAAACACTGCCTTTTCTATATATAGAAGATAGAAGATGATGCCTTTCGGGCTTCTCTTGTTTAATGTCATAATCTCATATCAACTTTAAAAGGAAAATCTCAAACAATAAGCATTGAAAATATGTTGTATTTTGATCGTGAAAAATGCAACATTATTGTGACTGATGTTCCTGTTAATTTTCCTGAGCCCAATATACAGGGTGTTTTGAAAATCGATGGCATAAGTTTGGGATTATGTTCTATATGCATATATATATTACAGAAACGTTTAAAACAAATACTGATCAGCATTCTTTATTGTAAACATATAACACGTACAATATGTGTGTATTAGTGCACTGTTATTTCTACATATGGAATAGATAAACACTATCTCTGTGACAGGATCACTAGTAAAATAAGCCTGGGCCTGGTGTTTCTACATACACCAACAAAACTATGAAAAAAATGACACCAAACAAATATAAAAGCCGTGGGGATCAGAAGAAAGATCTGAGCGTCATGATGGGCAAAACCATCTTTAATAACCAACATGGGTGACTCGATCAGCATCATATGAATGTTAGACCTTCTTATTTAAGGTAACAGAATACAACAAACCAAATACAGGTTAATAAATGTGATCAGCAGAAACCAAATACCACACAGAGGAAGAAATGGGGCACAAAGGAAATAAGACTAGTAATGGATTTCTATTACAAAAGCAATGCCCACACAAAGAGCCTGTTTTATACATATAGAACATAACCCCAAAGTTATACCATCGATTTTACAAACATCCTGTATATCTATATTTATATTTTGTTTGTAACAAAAAAACGTTGAAGTAACGTTTTTGCAACGTCTATGTGATGTAGCAAATCTCTCTGAAGACGAAATCCTTCTAAATATTTCATCAGATAGACCCCACAATTCTCCTTTTAAACTATGTTTTTAATCATTATTTCTTAATTCATCCAGTTTCTTCTTAAAATGATTTACATTAGAGTTACTAGCAAAAATATGTGACAAGAGTTAGCATATTTTTGCTGGTATATATGACGAAGAAACATATATTACACTGCACTCCGAAGGTGGAGATAATGCATGGGAATATGGTATCATGATGAACGAACATATACTACACTAACCCCCTCCTACACACACAAAGGAGGAGGTAATGTCTGGAAGTATGGTCTCATGACAACAGAACATATACTACACTGCCCCTTCCAAAGGAAGAGGTAATGTCTGGGAGGATGGTTTCATGATCACAGAACAAATACTATTCTACCCTCCCCCCCCCCAAAAAAAAAGGGACGGTAATCCCTGGAAAGATTGTATCATGTCACATATATTACACCCCCTCTCCATAAAAAAGGAGTTGATGCCTGTGAGTATGACATCATGATGAACGAACATATACTACACTCCCCACTTAACTCCACAAGGGAGTAGGTAATATCTGAGAATGCTTCATGACAACAGAACAGATACTACCCTACCTCCCTCGCCGAATTGATCATTGAAAGATAGTACATTAGTCTGAAATAGTATAGTGAACTGAATTGAGCATCAATAGAAGTAATAGTATAGTTTTGGCTTCACACAGACACATATCAAATCTCCATTAGTAATAGATTTTAATCTGATTATAAAATAAAAATTTGTGTGGTGGATTTAGATTTTGAAATCTTTGTTGACAGTAAATTTTCAGTGTGATATTAAATAACTTACAAATTGTAAACTGCTTCGGCCATTCTCGGGATTCTCTGACAATACTCAGAACTGACTGGATTAGTACTGGATACCCATTCCTTACAAACCCAAATATAAACAATTGGCTTCAACTACTGTGGTTTAAAATATAAAGAAATATTAGATGTTGCTTACCTCATCGAGTGGTCAAGTGGATAACTATACAGACTGACAATCTGGGTGTGCCAAGTTCGAATCCAGTCAGTTCCATAATATCAGTTTTACTAAGGGATGTTGGCAATCATTACGTTGTCCCTTCTGCAAGAATGCCAACACTAGAATCAAGCTAGTACACAAAGTTGTACCATGTCGATTCACATGAGTTTACTTTACTTTATCTTATCGTAGGAGGGGAGAGGACGATGATTGAGGTAAGGAGAAGAAAACTAGGTTCAAGATATTCGTAACTTAAGTATCTTTGGATATGCTAATTTTTTTTATATTCCTTGACTATTATGACCAATGGGAATTCTCGTTTAGGATATAAAATACTGTGATTTTCTCGGGGGAAAAATAAAGTGGAGAAATAACACGATGCGTATCTGACAAAAAAGAGTAAAGAAACTTTTATATTATGTTTACAACTCGGAAGAGATTTTAAAGGGAAGATAATTACAACAAATATCGAACTTACTTTCACCACGAATGCTTGAATTCTCATTTCTCACCAATTAAAATAAATGTCTCTCTCCTTAAAGACAGACTCTTCTTTGATAAGCTCCTTTTACTTCAGACCTGAAATGGAAGACTTACCATCAAATCTGTTGCTGGAAAAATGGTTGGATCATTCTACCGCTCCAGAAAGTATTATACTCCTGACGCAATCCTCTACCTGTATAAGAGCCAGATCCGTTTTAAGATGGAGTACTGCTGTCATATCTGGGGAGGTGCTGTTCGAAGCACTTATTCTTGCCTTGACAGAGTACAAAACCGACTTCACAATCTAGTGGAGGTTGATCTTTTCTCTTCCCTAAAGCCCCTTTCACACAGAAGAGCTGTTGATAGCCTCTCTCTAATGTTTCGTTATTTTCATGGTAAGTGCTCGACTGAGCTCCCCTGTAAAACGTTCACAGCAAGAACCCGCTTAACTACAACCACAGCAAAGAACTTTCCTTTCTCTCTCTCTTTCTCTCTCTCTCTCTCTCTCTCTCTCTTTCTCTCCCCCTCTCTCTCTCTCTCTCTGTACTAAAAAGAAAACTGAACTTTGATGAACAAAGTTTCTTTTGGGGAACATCCCATCTGGTAAACAAAATACCACGAGGCTGCTTCCCAACCGACTACAACATGGTCGTCTTCAAGTCTAATGTAAACAAATACTTGTTAAGCCATCCTCTTGGATAATCATTTTGTCTTAAGTAATCTTCTACCCATTACATCTATTGTTTCCAATCTTCTTGTGGGGGCATTCAATCGATAATCACTTTAACCTGTATCCTTGAGTGGCCACTAGGCCTTGATAAGCGGTGACCGATTATTATAAAAATAATAAAAAAACTTCGAACAAGTGTAGCCATTTTTCTTTTTCTGGACCATACCTCATCCCGACAAGGTAGGGTTTAATACTGTTATATCAGTTCCGAACTATGCCTCATCCCGATAATTTAGGGCCTAGTTCTGCCAAAGATATCCCAACCCTCTTGGACTGATTGCTGAGAACAAGTTCTAAGTAGTTATCTTGTTATAACATTTGAAATTCTGCTGTTATTTTCAGAATTCTGTTGTGTTGATGCTTTGCTATCAGCAGTGAAAGTTTTACTGACAGTTAATGAGGTTGTTGGTTTTTATCTTAAATATCCGGCTCCCAGAATTATTCTGCACTTCCGATTCTAGTTAATCAATATTTGATTATTATTTTATTGTAAATTGGTTATGTAACCTGTTTATGTGGACATAATTGAAAACTATTGTTTACATATACCCCATGTTCATTTCTTGTGAACAAGAGAAAAAAAAAGGTGAAAGAAAAAAAGAAAACAAAAAGAAAGGGTGAAGCAAACATGAGAAGAGAAGGAAAGTCAGAGACTTAGCAGGCTAGTAACTCATTTCACTTGCTCGAGCTTACCACAAATCTAAGCTAGATAGAAAAATGCTCAAAGGATTTATAAAATGAAGTAGGAAAAAAATAACGATATTGTTCTTGGTTATTTTACCATGACCAGACGATAAAAGAAGAAAAAAAACGATTACTTTAAAAAAAAAATCCCTCCAAATAAACTGACACCAAATATATTAGACAATAATAGATCCAATACATTGGCAATCAATATTGATATCTTTTATATTGAGAAAATTATGGCCGAAAGATATGCAGGATATTCAGAGAATTGTATCTCTATTATTGACCTCTAGAAAAAAGTAAGAGAAACAACTCAAATTATCAACTGACCAGTTTATGTTTAATGTCACATGTATAACAAGTAATTATAAACAGTTTGTAATATATATTTATCAGTGGTGATACCATTGGAGCATAGGGAGGAGCTGGTGCTAGTGTAATTGCAATTGTTAGGAGTGGATGGAGTAAGTTCAGGAAACTTCTGTAATTATTAACCAACAAAGTGTTACCACTGTTAACCAAGGGAGAGTTTATCAGGCATGTGTATGCAGTGTGATCATGTATAGAAGTGGAGCTGCATGGAGAGAAATGATATGAGAATAATATGATAGATGCATGATGTGAGTCTTGAAGACAGGATTAGATCTGATGACCTCAGAGTTAGATTGAATCTGGACAGTATAGAGAGATGTGTGTAGAGCCAAAGACTTCATTGGAAAGGTCACATTGGCAGAATGAATGTAGGTTATTGAGTTAGTAGATGTACAGGGTGATTCATAAGTCACTTAGCTATTTATTTTTGAAATTCTAAAGTTAAAAAATACGGTAATACAAAACAGAAAGTTTATTCAACAAATTCATTTATGGGAGTTTAAAATTACAGCAAATTTTCAAAATTTCCACCTTCGTTCTGCATGCATAGCTCCATTCTTTTTTGCAAGGAATTTACGACTCTTTGTAGCATATTTGATTGATTATGAAATAAATATATATATATATAAAAAAATATATATAAACGAACAAATTTAAAATAACAAATAGCAGTAATTAGAGAGTAAGATAACAATTATCAAAAGTTCATAGTATGTTTGTGCTTCATATGGTAATCATTTTAAATAGCTAAGTGAAGTGACTTATGAATCACCCTGTAGAACAGTTAAGTTAGTAGGGTCTGTTGGCAGAGGGAAGGCTAAGGAAAACATGGGAGAAAGTGATAATGATGGATTTGAGAGAAAGAGGGATACATGAAGACCTGGCCAGAGATAGGTGAGTGTCTGGAAGTCAATATTTAAAAGCCATCCAACACATGCCGGCATGTAAAACGAACGTTAAACCGATGATGATGATGATGATGATGATGATGATGATGATGATGATGATGATGATGATGATGATGATGATGATCTGGGTTGGTGCACCAACTATTAGCTTCTCCCTCTTGAACAGTGTGCAAAAAAGAATTGCTAATCTGCACTACTTCCTCTATGCTTCTTCTCCGACAATGTTTCTTTTCCTATATTAACTTCTTTCTATCATTTTTCGCTTTCCTTAGCAAGACCATGTGGAAATTCCACGGTGTTTTCTACATTAATCTGTATAATTTACTGTTAATAATAATAGTCCTTTTGAAATGTAATTTCAGAGTCAATTAAGAAACTTCAGCTGTTTTCTCTCTATGATGATGAAGAAGAAGAAGAAGAAGAAGAAGAAGAAGAAGAAGAAGAAGAAGTAACCAAGTATTTCCTGGAAACAATAACTTCGAACTTAGATATAAGGGGGCAATTTTCGTTCACATATTTCTTACTTTCTTTAGTTTTGTGTTTCTTGTTGTGTTCACAAATTCTATAATGAAGTTGTGTTAAGTTAATAAACTAGCAGGAAAACCCGACGTTGTTCGGGATTGAATGAGGATCACTACTAACACCATATTACTTTATTTGTTTTTACTGCCCCCTTGCTCCCGTTTCACCCCTTAATATAATTGGAAGAAGCCGACATGTCGGAAAACTCTCTGAATTAGCGTCTTATACATATGGTTTCGATTTCATTAAAATCGAATATTCATATTTGAAGTTTTAAGCGGGTTCTATACTAATGGGCCACATAGAGGTGGGGGGCACCTAGATATCCGGCTCGTAAAGGGTAACATAGAGATTCGGGACCACTTCCATTGTTTTCCTGGAGAATTTTATACATAGGATTTAAATTTCATAAAAATAGGATATATTTGAAGTTTTAAGGGAGTTATGCCCTCATAGACACCTTAGTGTAAAGATTCGGAAATATTTCCATTGTCTTCCTCAGTAAATATATATATATATATATATATATATATATATATATATATATATATATATATATATATATATATATAACTCAATGTCTGTGTGTATGTGTCTTTGTGTGTTCCTTATAGAAAGAAAGGTTAGAGAATCTATATAAAATCTAAAAGTGTATTCTTATGTAAAATTTACCGGAGAAAGTAATGGAAGTGCTTCTGAATCTTTAAGTGCACACCTAAGGAGGCTATGGTGCAGATTTCGTCGAGGGTGATTTTTTTAGCTATAATTTGGAATGGAAACACTGTAATTTCAATGTATTCCTTCCGGAAATAACTCAGCATGTAACGTTTTTTAAGCTTCTCTTCAGAATAGAGAGGGTGGGGGACAAGAAACTCGGAAAGAGTGGTTTTAGTAGTGCTCTGGAGCATCCTTAATTTTATTTTGGTGGTTTCAGAAGTGCTTTAAACGGGGTAATAAATGTAAGATTACAGTATTACATTTGGTAAGTGGTATATACTAATCCGTAAGTGCTCAACATCCTAGATAAAGCAGGTGTGTTTAAACGCAGCGTTGCCCGGGAGAAATAACTTATCTGTCATTTGTTAACTCAGTATTGTCCGGGAGCCATAATAGTAATAATACAGTATTATATTTGGTAAGTGGTATAAGTTAATCCAAATTCTCAATATCCTAGATAGAACAGATGCGTTTACGCGGTGTTGCCAGCGAGTCCTCAATATTCTAGATAGAGCAATCCTACATTAAGCAGGTGTTTTTAAACGCTGCATTGCCTGGAAGAAAGATTTTCACTGTATTTTGTTATACTATTATATACCAGGAAAGGTACTCTGCATTGTTGTGGAGTCAGTTCTCAATATCCTAGATAGAGCAGATATGTGCAATAATGTGGTATATGCTTGATGGAAAAGAGGAATACAAGAAACTTAGCGTTGCCACGGATACAGTAAAATAAATATGGGTTTCATTATATCATTAAGGGGGAAGAAAAGAAACTCGACGTTTCCCAGGAATAAATTAAAACAAATATAGTTTTGAGGAAGGAGGTAGGTGGAAGAAACTAAGTGTTGTCCGGGAGCAATAAATTTAAAACTGACTTACATTATTATCATTTTCAATACATTAAAAAAGAGATAGGAACTGGCTGGGCGGAGGTAAACAAGGGGTGTGGAAGAGTAATATTTAAAAATGGGCAAAGGGGAAAAAGAGAAAGATAGGGAGACGGATTGAGAGAGGTAGAGTGATGGGAGTTTTTGTATAAAGATGTTACACACACTTTTTAACCTATGGCCTCGGGCAACGCTGGGTAACTTTGCTAGTTTTACATAGAATAAACTTTTAGATTTTATGTAGATTTTCTAACCTTTCTTTTTATAGGAAACACACAGACATCATACACACACAGATATTACGTTTCATATACAGAAGATAAATAAATATTTAAAATCTATTATTATAGTAAATCTAAGTTTATCAACGTTTGTTTCTCGAAGTTTTTTTAATATATTTTATTGACACAAAATACATGCTAAAATATTCATCAATTATGGTTTGAATTATGTTCGAAACACATTTAATTTTAGTTCATCTAATTAGCCACAAAACACCGGTTCTCGTTCGATCACTGAAGTTAAGCAACGTAAAGCCTGGTCAGTACTTAGATGAGTGACTGCTTGGGAATACCAGGTGCTGTAAGCATCTCTTTTCTTTTGGCAGCCTCGTAACTCTCGTTTGCCTTATTTATATTTTATCCTTTAGTCTTCACATAGCATGAGCAATGTTTCTTACAAAGGGGGAAGAATTGCTGTTTTGCTGGATCGGAATCTATCAATCTAACACTTATCGTTGGCTAGTGTTTGACCTTGTAGTAGTATTTTTTTAGCTCCTTACATCAAGTGGCTTCATGTCTTGTCTAGAGCGATTTCCATAAAAAAACTGAATAAGTCATCCATTTCTCAATTTCCTATCTATGTATTTCTCTCGCCCTCTCTCGCTCTATATTAACTAAGCCCATGCCTTATAATTTTTCATGTCTCACTGAGCAGTTAGAGAAAAAGTGATTCTCTCTTTTCAGCTAATTTACATAGTGTGTCCATACACACCGTAAACACGTATGCAAATGGGATAGCAAAATAATAGGTCTCTTTTCTTCTATATCTCTATCTATATAAAATGAGGTATGTTTATATATTTTTATGTACAGGATTCACTCCTAAACTAATTAGCTGATCATTATTAATTTTGGGGAACAACTGCTAGGCATAAGAGGTCGTAATGTGCAAGTAAAAAGTTGAATACAAGAATAGAAATCTTTTCCTGACTGCAAATTATGACTGAATCATTTTTCTCCTAATATAACATCATCATAATGATAAAGCAACAAACCAAAAAACAAGTAAATAAGAGTATGAGTTTTTAAGATGACGGACTGCTTTCTGTGGTATTTGATGAGGAATATTATTGAATCAATCTGTAATTTTTATCTCATTATTTCCTGATACCGTTTCCAGGACGGTTGCAATATTGATTGGATGTTACTATCAAAAGATATTGACAATACTCTCTTTAAAATTCCAATATTCTTTCTGTGCAAAATTAGACATTCCAAAAGGTTCACAATTATGACGTCTCTGCCGAGGGAAGCAATGCAATGAAGACATCATAAAACACACTAAATAATATCAATGTTTTGATTGACTTTTTCGTTAATTTTATTTCGGTGCTTTTTTACATTAGGACCCGCGCTAAAAGTGCCTCGGCGTTGGTACTTTTTGCTGTTTTACGTAAAACGACGGACAGTGCCGAATTAAAAATCCGTTGACTTACCTGCGTCCAAAAAAAACACAAACGAAGCAGGATATACAAGCGGGAAAAAAACAAGCAAAAAATTACAGCAAAAAATTTTGTATGAAATAAATATTTATTTTTTTAACGAAGAAATAAGTGATTCAAACAAATGTTTAAATTTAAAAGTTTTAACGAAGAAATAACAGTGATTAAAATAAGTGTTTCAATTAAAAAGTTAATCAAGTAAGTTTTTTTTTAATCTTACGAAAATTATTTGTTTTGTTTTTGTTTTTACTGATTATTATTGTTGCTTTCGTTGGGGTTTGGGTTTGGGCAGGGTTAGAAATTAGGGTTAGGGTAGGGTTAGAGTTAGGGTTCGGGCAGGGTTAGGAATTAGGGTGAGGATTAGGAATTAGGGTTAGGGCAGCGTTAGAGTTAGAGCAGGGTTAGAAATTAGGGTTAGGGCAGGGTTAGTTTTTGGGCAGGGTTAGGAATTAGGGTTAGAGTTTTGGCAGGCTCGTTTGTAGACATCAAAAATTCAATTATGAAGTTTTGATGTCGTCTGCTTATTCATTTCAATCAGTTATTCCGGCGTTTTACATAAAACGCTGGAAAGCACCGACGCCAAGGACCTTTTAGTGCAGGTCCCAAGCTAACAAAGTACCTTTCTTTCTATTGTATTACTTTACTTTTGGGTGGTGGCAGTGGTGAAGTGGAACACGATGTGCACTGACAACCTGTAGGTGCCAAGTTCGAATCCAGCTGCTTCCATAGCACCACTTTCAGTTATGGATGTTGGCGACCTTCACGTGGAGCGATGGTCTCCACAAAGGTTTGTGTTTTCCCTAGTTCTCATGAAAATTTTCTTTCGTTACGAAATTCTAGGACATACAAAGATATCTCCTGTGGCCATCATCTGTGATAATATTGCTGAATCAGTTTCACATCATGATACACATTTTTCTTTTAATACTAATGAGCCCCCAAAGGTTACTCGAGGATGAGGGTCAACTGGATGATGACCAATACTATGAGAGGAATGAAAACGATGGGTAGGAATGGGCAGAATTTGATTACTTAATAGGATTGCTCGACAAGTATTTCTTAACATTGGCTTAGATACGACCATGTTTTAGTCAGCGTGAATTCGTTTGTTTAATAAGGGGACTATAACAAATTTAAGCTAAGATCGTTAATTATTCACTTTATGGCATGGTCTCTGTTCAGTCTTGAGAGACAATGTATAACCCCTGCGCTTGTAATTGTGAAGCAAGGATTGCGCAATCCACAAACACAATACTCCTGAGTCCGCACTGCTTGAATCCAGTGGCAAGAGAAAATCCAGGACGACTGGAAACAATGCCGATTTTAGTACTGACCAGGATCAACGTCGCTTAACTTCAGTGATCTAACGGGAACCGGTGTGTCAACGGGATTATGCCGTATGAAAATGTGAGACTATTTTTTTCTTTCTTTTTCTTTTCTAGTGTAGATTGTTTTTGTCTGTATATTCAAAGCTTGTTTGATTGTATAGCCTCTAAAGACGAAAGCGCAGTTGAAAAAATAAATTATTTTGCTTGATACAATTGGTTAGTCTTGTTAGGATCGAAATCAAGACTAACCAATCAGGTCAAGCAAAACAATATATATATATATATATATATATATATATATATATATATATATATATATATATATATATATATATATATATATATTTACAAATAATATTCTCAAATGAACCCATATACACATGTTTTTCATGCCAAACCTGCAATCATCAGTATGGGAGGAGACAATCCCTGCCACTCACACGGTTCAAACGCCGATACGAAAGTCATATATGACTAAGTAATCAGAGCGTATACCGATGTGTCAACCACGCATTGCCTAGAAATTAACGTCTAAATGGTAAATTCAGCAGACATATAAGCAAGTCGTCAAGAGAACTCAATAGGCGGGGCCTAGAGTATTGCATTACGCTATAAATAACAGCTTGTTTACTTACTGAAATCTAGCGAGAGCTTTGAATAATTATTTACAAATAATATTTTCAAATTAACCCATATATACATGTGTTTCATGCCAAATATAAATTTTATAACACAAAGTTTTATCATAGCCTAATAGTATGGGACTAGAGCTGTAATAGAGAATATGTTAATGTCATTCAAACCACATCAAATGAAGAGAACAAACTCTCACCAATTTCACCAAAAATGTATTTTCTTATTTGCAGATTATTTGTTTTTAAAAATAAATTATTTATTCATCTTAAAAACATTTTTTTTTCTGCGTTGTGCCAGGTTTTCTAAATATTTTATAAAAAAAAATATCTTCGTTATTATTGCCACCCACCCAGCGCTTCAAATTGTGTGACTTTTCAAAGTATCCTTCCACGCCGACCACGTGAAACACAGCCATATCAACACTTTTCTTTCTTCGTCAAAACACCTGGACGGATTTTCAACTTGGCCACGAGAATGTCTCAACCAAGAGGAAAAAAGAAAAAGAAGAAATATTCTTCTGAAGATGGTATATTTACCGAAAGTACTCAAGTTTATAAAACAAAATGTATATATATATATATATATATATATATATATATATATATATATATATATATATATATATATATATGAAAAATGAAAAAGGAAAACCAAAACAATATTATTTATGTATTCATCAACGTTTCGTCTTTATTGTAAGACTTCCTCAGAATGATTTGTTTGAAAAAAAAAGATCGTACAAGTACAAAATTGTTTTGCCAGCAGACTAAGAGCTACAGCCTATTTGTAAACAAGAAAATCAAAATATGAGAAACAAGTGGATGGTGGCAGTTAGAGTATAGCTTCATTAGGAAGTGGGAGAGGTGATACAGCAAATATGGAAAAGAGTAGGAGGCGAAAACGTGGTTCAACTAGGAAATTATGAAGGAGGCGCTATGGTAGTTGAATCAAATTGTTAATTTGGCCTTGAAGGAGAACACAGACTGTCGGGGGGGGGGGGGCAAGGGCTATCTGGGGCACGCGTTAGGAGAGTGTAGGAAAACAGAGTCAAGACTAAGAAGGGTGTTTACATTTGACATTCATATACATATGTGTGAGCACACAAACACATATTCACGTTAAGCATAAATATATAGGCACATACATGTAAAAAGTCTTTGCCCCGTTATGAAGCTAAAAAAAAGAGAAAAAAGGAGAATATTATGTATGTATTGACGTATTCGGGTGAAATATTTTAAAATAAAATCAATGAGGAAAAACAAAAGTGTATTATTGTTTATCCATTATTTATTAATTTATGTGTGAATATATTTATTTATTACTTATTTAATTAATTATTATGTTTATTGTTAATTATTTATTAATTATTAGATCATTTATAAGCGTATAAGCACATGCACACGCAATGTACATATGTGTATATATACATACATGTATACAGGTATATGCAGTATATACACATGTGTGAAAATAACATAGTTACTAGACAATACAGTAGGAGAAAAAGAAATAAACGTGCGGAGTCAAGAGAGAAAAGGGGAAAAAGATACATCTAATTATATTTATTAAAAATATTTTAATTTATTATGATTTACTACTTGGTTCATATATGTGAGTGCACATATACGAGCAAACGACAGCATAACATATGAACGTAATTAATTAAAACCATATAATTTTATATAGACATTGTGCGAGACGTATGTAGAGAAATGTGGTGCAGGGTGGCTAGCCTGGATCTGAATTTTATTTTTGTTTGGACATAATGAGTTTGCTAATTACAGGAAATAAATTATAGAAACCATTACGTTGTTTGATGGTGTCAGAGTTTGTAATGAGTGCTGTTTTAAGAAATCTTCGTCAAGATATATTTGATATGAATTTAATGATTTTATCCTGTTCAAAATTAAACGAATGATCGTGTTGTACTGCGTGGGAGAAAAGCGCGTTAAGAGAGTTGTTATTTTTAATGTCTCGTTTGCGTTCACCAAGCATTTTCCCCAGTTCTCCTTGAGTCTCCCGTACGTATATTCGATGATAATTATTACATGGGACAGTGAAAATACCAGCGTTAGATGGGGATTGTTTTCGGAATTGTCTTGCTGTATTTAATGTTTGTTTTATAGTTTGTAATGTGGTTTGTATTTTTCGAATTCCTAGTTTATTAAAAATGCTGCAAATTATTGTGTTATTGGAATGAGTGGGTAAGAGAAGATGTCTATTTATGAGAGAAGTATTCGGTGTTTGAGATTCTTGTTTATTGTTTTTCGAGAATATTTGTAGGGTTTTTTCTTAGCATTTAGTATGAAATGGATGGGGTATTGCAGTGTTTTTAAAGAATTTGTGATGTATCTGATTTCCTCATCTATATATTGAGGAATGCAAATTCTAAGAACACGTAGGAAAAAGCCAATTATCATACTTCTTATATAAATATAAAGTTAGGTATGTCTATATATTCATATATTTATATGTAAAGGATAATCTCCTAAACTAATGAACGGATCATTCTGAATTCTATAACATATATTTAGGCAACACGGCGAGTAACATAGGTACATTGTTTTTTCTTGTACACTTTAAAATTTAGGAGGGGCATGTCTGCAAAGTTAGGTATGTGTATATATTTCTCTATATATATTTCGTTGTACAGGATAAACTCCTAAACTAATGAATCGATCGTTATGAATATTGTAATATATATTCCCGGTAACACGGTGAGTAACAGGCACATTATTTTTGTTGTAAATGTTAACATTTAGGAGGAATATGTATATAAAACTTCATGAAAATTAACCTTTTTTAAAACCTTTCATAGGTTGAGCAAACTCAATTATACATGGCCTGTAAGACTCCCTGAATCATAGCCTATCTGCATGCCAAATCTGGTTGAGATCCAACCAGTACTTTCTGAGTATATATTAGCCAGACAGACAGGCAGACACTCCATTTTATTTGTATAGATAGACAAGCATTCCAAACACATTGCACACCAGATCTGGTTAAAGACTCCTTCGTATTACACAGATTAGAAACAAAATCTGATCTTTGCTGATCATGTCGTTGCCATCCAACCAGAAAGAAAGAAAAAACAGACAAAGACATTATGAAATAATGTAACAAAAATACAACAAGAGTGAAAAGAAGTATAAGAACAAGTGGAGAATTAATAGGTACAATGTTTTATTTCCGAAATGTGAACGACAACTTCAGTCTTCAATGATAAAGATTTTGCTTGAGGCCAGTGGATGTGTGAGTTGGTTGTCTTGTCTATTGATGGACGCATACATACTGTTTAGTTGCAGACATTGGGTCTTTCAAAGAGAAAATGAATATACTGTCTCCTTACAGACAACACAACATTCTTCTCTTTATTAATGGAAAAAAAATTGTATCTTGAAATGTTATTAATCAGAATGCAATCACAAGTGTCTATTCAAGGACTTTAGTTTGATTAATCATGTTGTTGCTAATTTGGTCATTTTTCGAAAAGCAAATTGTTTTTATTGTCGCCTGCATTTCAACATAAACGTTGATGCACACAACTGAGAAAGTAATTATTATTATTGCTACTGCCAGAAAGATATATGTCCCAGGAAAAGTAAAGTTAATTCGCTGAACATAACAGTTTTGCACCACTTTTATGTCCCCGTACAAAGATTAAAATCGGTACATAACTTTCAGTATTATCTTCGACGATAATCCTTACTTTCTCAAGTGAAAGAATTGAACTATTTCTTTATACGTACAACATGGCTTAATTGCGAAATAACTACCAAGACCAATATTTTAATGTGTTTTCTTTAAATGGTGAGGACAGAAGTTTATTGAAAAGGGATAAAAAGTAGCAGCCGCAGATTTAACTCTCCCCCCTCCCCGCTATGACAAGGAAAATTACTGGCTCCTGCTGTTTTTGTCATGGTAGAAGGTTAAATTAACTCTTACATGGCTATGACGTTGGAAAACTACTGGCTCCTGCTGATTTGTTATTGTTTTTTTCCAATGGAACCTTCTAGAACATTTCATCGAATGAGATTTCATCAGTATTCTCTATTTTTTGTACTGGAGGAGTGAACACCTGGTTTATAGAGCTAGCTAAAATAAATATACATACGGTCAGGCGACTTTTAAACTTCATTAAATAACAATAATTTCCGCCAGGAATGATTGTTTATCATTAAAGTGTGTAACAAGCCAGCAGCTGTAATGACTCTCTGTCTCAATTCCCATGGATACTACATCTCATAAACCGGTATTGTCTGGGTCCCATAACTCTGCTAAACACAGAGTTAAAGATTTTGGCAAGAGTTCTTGCGAACCGCTTACAGACCGTTGTCACCGACTTGGTTGAACCAGATCAGAACTTTGCTGTGAAGAGGAGATCGATTCAAAACGGTCTGCATCTGATTCGCACGATCATAGAGAGTGTAGAAGACGACACGGAGGCCGCACTGATCAATTTGGATCAGTCCAAGGCTTTCGATAGGGTCGACCATCGTTTTCTGGAAGCTGTTCTGGAGGCCGCCGGTTTTAATCCGGACTACCGCAAGTGGATCTCCACCCTGTATCGTCTGCCGACGGCGGCGGTGCATGTCAATGGTAAGCTTTCGGAGTCTTTTGCTGTCTCTCGGTCTGTGCGTCAGCGATGTCCGCTGTCGCCCCAGCTTTATGTCATGGCGTTGGAGCCTCTCCTCCGCAAATTAAGGGACGGGGCCACGAGACATGCCGAGAAACTGGCTTTTCTGAGTCACTCTTTGACAGAAGATGTCCCTTGGGTCCCTGTGGTTCGGAAGGGCTTTCGCAACCTCATACCCACCCCTGAGGTCGAAGCCCGTCGTAGACCGAAATTCCTCACCGAATGCCGAGCCGCGCTTATAGCGTTTCCGGGGCCCAGGACTCTTACACAGCCGAGGAAAAAACTATATCGGGAGTTAGTGGAGGGGTCCGCTTCGGGTCCGCTTCGGGTCCGTTTCGGGTCCGCTTTGGGTCCGCTTCGGGTCCGCTTCGGGTCCGCTTCGGGTCCGCTTCGGATCCACTTGGGGAGCGGCTGGGATGGTCGGAGGAGGAGATCCGCTCTCAGTTGAGTTGGGCGCCAGGCCAGAGTTACCTCAACAACTCTGAGTACTCTCTGACCTGGCGACTGGTCTGGGATGTGCTGCCCATTTACGACAAGCTCACCAGAGATGGAGTGAGGACGGATCCTTACTGCCAGTGCTACGACGACCGTGAAAGAGAAACGGCCGAGCACGTCTTTTTCGCTTGCAGCAAACTTCGGCGACTCTGGGAGTATGTCGGAGAGGTAACGGCTCACATCGATGCCGAGCATCCGATACCCCTGAATAAAGCATTGGTTGTCCACAACGTGGCCCCGCCGTGGCCTAGGGAGAAAAGAATGGTTTTTCTACCATCCTAGCCGTAGCGAGAATGGTGACGTGGGTTTCACGTCGTGATCTGATCGTCTAATTTAAGCACCAGCTCAGAGTGAAGATCAGATGCGATTGGAGGAGATTACATCGCACGGAGTTTGATAGGAGGTGGGTGCACGACACTAGCTTGTGCATCCGTCGAGGCGCCAGGTATGAACACATGTTCCCTGCTTAGGCATGGCACACGCGGTCCTGGGTTCTACGGAACCCACCCCTCAAGCTTACTTTAATAAAGACTCTTAGCTAGTAGAGTGAATGCGTTCTGACCCTGTTTTTTGTTTTTGGTACTAGAGAGCCTCCAAAGATGCCCACTCCTCAGACTTTGTTTTTGCCCTATATCACCCTATATCTCGGAGGACACCACCATCCATTCCCACATCCCATCCAGACTCAATTTATTTTTGAACCCCCTCCTTAATTCCTACCCCAATTAGAGACTGATCTGCTTGTTTTCAGATCACCCGGAAAACAGTGGACAGTCTACCACTTAGCAGAGGGTTGGGGGGCCACTATTAATCTTGTATACGACTTTTGTAAATACTGTCCCCCCCCCACGATTAATTTTGAAATAAAATGTTTTTATATAAATTGGGGATCACCTAAGTAGGTCCAACCCACAGAGAGAACGAGGTATTTTGGTGAGAGAGCCTAGCTAAGGGTAAAGTACGCATAGACCAATTGTCTGACCAACGAACCCCCCCCCCCCCAACGATTCGGGCCTTGTACCTAAAGCGAATAGGAACGTTTACATACATTGTTTTTTATTTTCATATCAAATTTGCTGTAACCGTCACTTTTGCCTAAATAAAATTGTCTGGGCCTATGCCGGTCTATTGGGGATTGCCGGTCCTGTGCAGTTCTAGGAAGTGCACCCTCCCAGGCTTTGCCTCCCCTCTTTGGGGAGGAGTAAGTTTATTGCTTACTGTCTGAGGCGCCCCTACCGGGGAATGCCGACGGGGTTGCCCAGGCAATTTTTAAATGGCCAGAGTGCTCACCTCTCGAGCGCTGGCTTATCTAATCCCACTTTCCCGACCTTGTGTCACATCTTACCTTGTGGGAGGTAGATAAATAAAACGGTATTGTCTGGGCCTCGTGTTCTTGATCTACGCCGGTCTATCGGTCTGATCTGTCCTGTGCAGTTCTAGAAGGTGCACCCTCCCATTCTCACCCTTTGAGAATGGGTTAGTTTATTGCTAATCGCCAGAGGCGCCCCTACCGGGAATGCCGACGGGGCTGCCCAGGCAATTTTTAATGGCCAGAGTGCTCAAATTCTCGAGCGCTGGTTTTTCAATTCCCACTTTCCCGACTTTGTGTCACATCTTACCTTGTGGGAGGAAGATAAATAAAGCAATTGAAAGGGGTTGGTATCTGTTCCGATGGATACTACACCTCATAGACCGGAATTGTCTGGGCCTTCGGGTCTTGATTTACGCCGGTCTATCGGTCCGATCTGTCCTGTGCAGTTTTAGGAGGTGCACCCTCTCAGGCTTTGCCTTCTCACCCTTTAAGAAGGGGTTAGTTTATTGCTAATCGCCTGAGGCGCCCCTACCGGGAATGCCAACGGGGCTGCCCAGGCAATTTTTAATGGCCAGAGCGCTCAAATTCTTGGGCGCTGGTTTTTCGATTCCCACTTTCCCGACCTTGTGTCACATCTTACCTTGTGGGAGGAAGATAAATAAAGCAATTGAACCTCAGTATTTATCTACCTCCCACAGCAGTAAAATATGACACAAGGTCGGAAAGTGGGGGTCAGGAGACCTCCCAGAAGACGACTGTCGAGCCAGAGACAGGGACCCAGCAAAGCAGTAGTAAAATAAACAGGCTTTTTTCAAGGCTAACAAAAATCAAACTACTAAATACGATAAACCGTTTCAACATTGCTACTGCCTGCTTCATCCACCTGACTTCAGCCTGCCTGCACCAGCTCCCTGCAGTGCTAGCTCCAGCTCACTCTTGCAGCACCAGCTTCCAGCGGCTCCTGCTATTTCTTGCAGTGCCAGCTCCAGCTCACAGTTCTAGCTAATTCTTGCATCAGCTTCCTGCAGCTCCAGCTCTCTCCAGCAACACCTGCCTATTGTTCCAGCATCAGCTTTTCCAGCTCCTTTTTCCCAGTGCCTGTAGAAATCCTGCCTTTTCCTGTTCCTGTCGATTCCCTGATCCCTTCTGATCCAGCCCTTGGCCACGTTCACATAGACCGGGCTGGCCTGAGGCACATCCTTACACCTCAGGGACGTCCACATCAAACCCCGTGTGACGACTGCTCAAGCTGCCCGGGTACCAGTGACGTCATTCCAGCCTTTCCTACTTCCAGTGACGTCACCCCTGTTATTTTTAGTTTTCCTTCTCCACCATTATTACCTTTATGGTAAATAAACCTCTTTATTTCTAAACTGTTCATCTGCGTTTGTCCTCTCTTCTTTGTCATTGCCGTTTATCTTCTTGCCTGTGTCGACTTTCTTAGTTGTGAGGCCGATCAACATCAACGATCGACCCCACAACAACAATAATCAACAAAACGAGAACGGGGCCCAAAAAACAAATATACAACAAATAAATGTGACCGTAGCCCATAAAATTTATTTTCCGACTTACCTATGACATTTGTTTGTATTTTTAAGTAGTTTCAATGGATTTTTATTAGATATCAACATTTCTCTCCATTTTACGTTCACGGAAAGTAAGAAATTTGGCAAGACAAGATGGCTGCCGACATTTTCTTTCTCTCAGCCTCGCTCTGATTGTTAAGGGTTACAGCGTTTGTAAACGCATCTATTTTTTTTTTACTAGGGCTCATAATCAAAGCACACTTTTTCCAAAACTTTGATACGTTAGTTTTGTTTTTTAATGTAATTTACACTATATTTTAGTTTCGATGACTTAATTAAAAGTATTATATTTTTTTTTGAGGGGGGGGGGGTAACAGTTTGTGACCATGTCGGCAGCCGTCTTGTCTTGGCAAATTTCCAACTTTCCGTGAAGGTAAAATGGAGAGAAATTTTGATATCTAATAAAAGCCATTAAAACTACTTAAAAATACAAAAACAAAAATGTCATAGGTAAGTCGGAAAATAAGTTTTATGGGCTACGGTCACATTTATTTGTTGTATATTTGTTGTTTGGACCCCATTCTTGTTTTGTTGATTATTGTAAAAGATACCCCTGATTTCGTTCTTGAATACTGAGTGTTCTAACTGGTGACCTGGATGAGATTCAAACTCACACTATAGACATCTTGATGTTTGCTAAAATTAAAAAATCATATTAAACAATGTTAACATTTAAAAAAATATATTTATAAACTTCTGCGAATTTTTTTTGTAAACTCTTATCAGAGAAGAATATGTCATGAAGAGTGCAAACCGAAAACCAACCATCAATCAATAGATTTGTCAGAATTTGTCATCTCAGAGGAACATCACAGGATAAGCCCTATATGCTCTGAGAGAGCTAGAAAGTTTAGGTTTTTATGAGGACTTTAATCAAGAAGTAATAAATTGCAACATGCACGGAAAAGATGAGGATGATATCCATGCTGGAAATGTTTGAAAGATACAGATCAAATCGAACAAGATAAGCAAAGAAACAGAATGCACCAATACCAGAAGCACTCGCTACTAAGAATGGAAATCACTAAAACTGAATTTTGTCTATGGATACTTGGTTGTTAGTACGAATGGACCACTCCTCGTGAGCTTAATCTGATGCCATAATTGATCAGAGATTCATGCAAGATATAATAGATATAATTCTGAGTGTTTATGAATACAGACTACATTTCACCTGGTTCATGTTAAGCAAATTACATCAAATGTTACCTAAAGTCTCTTTAAGTGACTGGTTAAAAAATGGATGTGATCTATTATAAAATTAAAAATCGTATTTCTGTCTCTGCGTCTGTGTGTGTCCAACTAAAAGTCAGAAACTACACCTAATACACTTACAAATCATCGGATTCAGAGTGACACCAATCTGGTGATAGTAAAAGAAATACTGTAATATTCATTCCCTTGTGGATCACCAGATACCAATTGTGCATGGGGAAGGGGTAAAAATTACTTTTTTTCATTCTTACTTGTAGTTGTTTCAAAAACAACACTGAAATTAGGTTAAATAATCAGTCAGTTTTCTTTTTTTTCCTTGCTTTATTTCTTACTTTAAAAACAATTCTGTGTAATATATTTAACCAGTTGCCAGAGTGGGAGAAAGAGAGGGTCAGTTAGATAGAGAGAGAGAGAGAGGAGAGGGGAGAGAGAGAAAGAGGCAGGCAGGCAGAGGTAGAGAGAAAGAAAGTGCATTTTTAAAAGAAAGGTTCTACACACTTTTAAAACTCTTCTATTTTATTATTCATACTCCCGGGCAACGCCGGGTACGTCTGCTAGTTTTGAATATAGCTTTTTCATTTTCTTTGTGTTAAAATATCTATTTAGTGTATAAGCCTATTTGTAGGCCACATTGGTCCTGCCATGATTGGTGAAAATGTTTGCATGTTTTCGCTTTGTCGTTTCTATCAATTTTTGCTTTTGTTTTTTGGCTGCTAATTTAAGTTCATCGATTCATGTATTTTCAGCAGTTCATGAACATTTCGAGTTTTAGCATTAACATTAATTATGAAATAATTTTATCTTTTTATTTCTTACACTTTTCAAAACTCATATCACAATATTATCGATCGGTTTATAATTAGTCTTGTAGTTTAAAAAAATCTTGTTTGTATTCATTATCACGACTGCACTGCCTGTAGATATAGATTATCTTTCCGCTGCAATTATTGCTGCTAAATTTATTTAATATCATTTTGCATATATAACTTTCTTGGAATTAATGATATCATTTAAGTTTGTAATAGTACGACACCAATCGCACTGTTATATAAACTTGGTGCAAATTCATACAACACTATCATACTATTATATAAACTTGCTGCAAAATTAGGCAACACAAATAATACTGTTATATAAACTTGGTGCAAATTTATACAACACTATCATACTATTATATAAACTTGCTGCAAAATTAGGCAATACGAATAATACTGTTATATAAACTTGGTGCAAATTTATGCAACACTATCATACTATTATATAAATTTGCTGCAAAATTAGGCAACACGAATAATACTGTTATATAAACTTGGTGCAAATTTATACAACACTATCATACTATTATATAAACTTGCTGCAAAATTATGCAACACGAATAATACTGTTATATAAACTTGGTGCAAATTCATACAACACTATCATACTATTATATAAACTTGCTGCAAAATTAGGCAACACGAATAATACTGTTATATAAACTTGGTGCAAATTTATACAACACTATCATACTATTATATAAACTTGCTGCAAAATTATACAACACGAATAATACTGTTATATAAACTTGGTGCAAATTTATACAACACTATCATACTATTATATAAACTTGCTGCAAAATTATGCAATACGAATAATACTGTTATATAAACTTGGTGCAAATTTATACAACACTATCATACTATTATATAAACTTGCTGCAAAATTAGGCAACACGAATAATACTGTTACATAAACTTGGTGCAAATTTATGCAACACTATCATACTATTATATAAACTTGCTGCAAAATAATGCAACGCGAATAATACTGTTATATAAACTCGGTGCAAATGTGTACAAAACTATCATACTATTATATAAACTTGCTGCAAAATTAGGCAACACGAATAATACTGTTACATAAACTTGGTGCAAATTTATGCAACACTATCATACTATTATATAAACTTGCTGCAAAATTAGGCAACACGAATAATACTGTTATATAAACTTGCTGCAAATTTATACCACACAAATACAGTTATATAAACTTGCTCAACATTAATACAACACGAATTATACTCTTATATAAGCTTGTTTCAAATTTATACAACCTTAAAATATGCAAATTTATACAACAGGAATCATACTGTTATATAACATTTGCTTCAAATGTAAAAAGCACTAATCATCCAGTTATGTAAAATTGTAAATTTATACAACCATAGTCATGCGGTTTTATAAACATACTGCAAATTTCTGCAACACTAATCATAGAGTTATATAAGCTTGTTGCAAATTTATACAATACTTATTATGCTGTTATATAAACTTGCTTTCAATTCATTCAACACTTGTCATACAATTATATAAAATGGCTGCAAATTTATACAACACGCATACTACTGTTATATGAATTTATTGCAAATTTATACAATACTAATCATATCGTTGCATAAACTTGCTGGAAATTTATACAACATTAATCCTACTATTATATAAACTTGCTATGAATTTTGATTTCAGACAAACAAGGATATAAGAAAAAATAAACATGCTTAACGTCATCACCTTAAGATTGGGAGATGTTACTGGAGCCTAAAGGGTCGGTCTAGTGACACTGGTTGTTCATAGTTGTGACACAACGTTTGGTAGCTGTAGAGACATTTGCTGCCTTCCAGGAAAAAGGTAACTACAAAAGGAAGGCTGACGTGGGTAACACAACCTCAACACAATTAAAAGTTACATTTTATCAATCGCTAAAAGCTGATGAATCAACCTCCTTATTCTTCTATGTGTGATAGATTCAACATGTGGCGAGAGAATGATTAGATTTCACCATACTCGGCCAAAAAGAACTAAGAGATCATTAACTGGCACTTCGCCACCGAATTGGTCCCTACCATATATGGTAGTCTGTTTACTGCAATAAAAATAAAATAAAGGGAAAACATGATCCAGACGCTGACCTATTCGTTTCGATTAGCACCGTTTAACAAACTAGCAGAAACTTATGAACATTCCAGGTTTCAATTATATTATTTTATACTAGCAAATATATGCCATATACATGGACGGCGGCACCGGGGGGGGGGGGAGGGCAGGGGGGCTCAAGTCCCCTCACTTTTTGACTTGGGCCTCCCCACTTAACGCTCATCAATAATTAAGTTGATATGCATGTGTTTAACTGGGCTCCCCCACTTTTTAGGGGACCCCCCCACTTTTATAACTGTCCCGCCGGCCCTGATATATATATATATATATATATATATATACATATATATATATATATATATATATATATAGGAGGAGGTAATGCCTGTGAGAATGGTTTTATAACAACAGAACCGATACTACATCACCCCAACCCCAAAGGAGAGAGTAATGTCTGGTCTGATGAGAATGGAACAGATACTACACTACTAATGTCTGGGAGGATGGTCTCATGACAACAGAACAGATTCTACACTACAGATTATTATAATATATGTTATTTTCGTATATACATTACACTGAACATAGTGTGAAGAAGTAATTCCTCCCCCATAATATTTCAGACTATATACTAAACTACCTCTCCCTGTACTGTTTAATACTAAGTACAATAGTACAATAGTCTTAGATAGTATAAACTTACTTATATTTGTTATTAATTTTGTTTTATTTAATTTAAATACGTTGAGAAATCTGTTATCTTTCTAAATATCAATTGCATACACAAATAATGAACATTGACGGAAATAATGAGACGTCCCATCAATTTAAAAAGATACACTTGGTTGTGTTTTCTTATATTGCACAATCTTTTCATCTCCCTAAAGTTTTTGACGATAATTTCAATGGTGTTTCTATATGTATGATATATAGAAACGATTGTACTTCAGAACAACAAGGCCCCACCTCGTTGTAAGGGGTCTGCATAACTTGTTATATTTGCACCAGAAGGTGTCAGCCATTGCAGGGGTAAAAAGAAACTCTCACTCAAGATATGTGTTATAAAGAAATATCAAGCTTTGGCAATATTCAAGCATGAGTTGCATGCATCATGGACGTTCATGTATGTATGTATGTATGTATGTATGTATGTATGTATGTATGTATGTATGTATGTATGTATGTATGTATGTATGCATGTATGCATGTATAAAAAAGGAGGTATTTTTAAAAGTATTTTTCGTTCACAGAAGAACATTCGAATTAGTATGTCAATCCCGGATCTTTCAGCTATGGACTCCTCAAAAACCAAAAAGTTCTTCAGAAAAAATTCATAGCAAGGCAACAAACAAGAATCACAAAAAAAACAAGCAACTAACATTGATTACATTTTTCTACGAGGACAGACATAGAAAATGTATATATATATATATATATATATATATATATATATATATATATTTATCATAACTAATACGGTTGAAACATTGATTACATTTTTCTACGAGGACAGACATAGAAAATGTATGTATGTATGTATGTATCAGGGCCGGTGGGACAGTTATAAAAGTGGGGGGGGGGGTCTCCTAAAAAGTGTGTGTGTGTGGGGGGTCCGGTTAAACACATGCATATCAACTTAATTATTGATGACCGTAAAGTGGGGGCCCAAGTCAAAAAGTGAGGGGCTTTCCAATACAAAATAATTTTGTTTCTTTTGGTTGTGCTTCGCCTTTTTTTTTTAAATAGTAGTCGGTAATGAATATTTGCTGAACATTTATCACATCAGTGATACATGTTTAGTAAATGTTCATTATCGGCTGACTTTTCGAGGTGGTGGAACCCTGATTTTTATTTAAAATAAATTATGTATAGAATATTTTTATATATATATATATATATATATATATATATATATATATATATATATATATATTATTAGCAGGGGTGTAGAAATACCTGGTATAGTACCCAGGCGCGATGCTACCCTACTCGGCGAATAGATTTTGTTAGATCTTCCATCTAGGAGACAGAAACTCCGATATAAAACTTGCGCTCTACATCGTCTCTCAGTTATCTTGCTTCAGCTTGTCACTGAAACCAGACTTTGTAGAAGGAGGGCGTGCTCTGCGTGTCGTACAAACACAGAGCATGGCCATCTACATGTACAGATATCCCTACAAGACGTGTAAAAATAAACCGGGCATGCTGAACAATATGCGCGACCACAATCGAGCATTGCAATCTTTGTAAAGAAGTGGTAATCATCATGTATGTATGTATGTATGTATGTATGTATGTATGTATGTATGTATGCCTACTCTGGCTGTTTCAAAACGTTCAGCACTCTCTGCGCCCTCCACTGCCTACGATCAGACGCTAGAGACTCCCAATTGTCAGCAAGAATACCAAAGTACACCAAACTCTCTTTGACACAATCTGCAAAACTCAAGAGAGCATGTAGAAAAGATGAAACTTTGCCAACCAGTTGTGGAGATGTGTGGATCTGTTGTCAAAGGCAGGTTTTGTTAATCACATGAAATCACATGGAAGCATTTTACTTACAGCTGTTTCTCTCCCAACACAGGCACAGAATTACAGCTTGTCATGTTCTCGATGTCCTAAAGTGTGCCGATCAGCTGGTGGCCGTAAACGTCACATGAAAGTGAACAATGATGCAAGTTTTACGTCTTCTGGCTTGACCCAGGCCAATGATCGACATGAGTGTCAGGTCTTCCCAAAGGTATGTACTTCGTTGAGGGGACTGAAGAGACACCTGCGGGCCCAGGAACGGTCATTAAATGAAGAGTGGTACTCGTCTGACAAGACGTTGCTGTCATCATGTATGTATATATGTGAAATTTGTTCGGCGGTGAGATCGCATATTGCAACGTACAAATTTACATATTGCTTACACTTCAACTATTTTTCACTAAACTATTTTTTATTGATCTTATCTTTTGATATAGTAAATAGAATTCACTAAATCTTTTTAGATTAAACTAACTCATGTAAATGTATTGAATGGTCAGTGGTTGTCTCCCTTGTCTCTTTAAGGGTTACATAGATTGTCCAAAAAGTAACCCAATCGCTGCTATCTTAGGGATCACACGAATTAGATGACCAGTCTGTCAGAGCCAAGTGTGCAAAAAAGTTACGCAAACAATCTTCATTAAAATAAATTCTTGTAAAAACACATATTCGCAAAACACCTCATTCTGTATATTTATTATTTTCTGTTGTAGATCATTCTTTATTACTTGCCAAGTAAAATAGTTTAATTCAAACACTGTTGTTTTTTCTTTTTTCCAAAAGTTGTCGTTCCCAATTCAGCTTTCAGCACTTATCTTCGAGAATTTAACTTTTTTTTATACATAAAACATGATTTAATTGATTGAGAAATACCTATTAAGGATTAAATACAAATATTTTAATGTTGTTTTTTGTTTTGTATAGTGGTGAAGAGAGAAGTACACCCCCCTCTGCAAAAAAAAAAATGAAAGATCCGGTAGATGGATAGAGACTGAGAGTTAAAAATGATACTTACATAAAGAGATAAAGAAAGAGAGAAAAAGAGGGTGAAAGAGTCAGAAAAAGACAACAGAGTGGTGGAAGAGAAAGAAAGAGTGTGTGTGTGTGAGAGAGAGAGAGAGAGAGAGAGAGAGAGAAACATGGGCCAGTAGTTGAAAGAGAGACAGAGATGCAAAGAAAAACAAAGGGAAATGAAAGAGGAAGAGAAACAAACAGAGTGAAAGATTGAGCAACTTCTGCCATGTTTATTAGATTTATATATATATATATATACCATCTAAAAATCTTGAAGACAATCCACGTTCGTCTAAAACGTACCTCCCTTTGTAAACAAAGGGAGTGTCTATTAGGACTAGATGTGATCAGTCTCTAAGATTCATCCTCCATTGTACATATACCATAACGCTATTTTATTTTCTGTACTCTCTCTTTTCACACCCTTTTTAAATCCCTCATTTTTTTTAAATCCCTCGATACAGCCTTTGTTAAGAGAGGGCGAAACCGGTCGGCTGGCTTTTTTTTTCTTGATTAACTTTTAATCATGAACGAAAAAATTCGTCTTCCCTTCATGCTTGCGATAATAAAATGTTGTACTCCCCAAAAAATCATGAAATATATATATATATATATATATATATATATATATATATATATATAGTAAGCTATGAAAATATATTTATGGCAATTAAGCTACATAGAGGCTCCCGTGTTTCATCCCCGGGGGGAATCTTCAGGCTAAAATGCATGGAGTTATTTTTGCCGGGTGTTTTTATATACACGGCTTAGCTATTTAACCAATCAGATTCTTTGTTGTTCTCTCAGCCAATCGTTGGGCTTCCTACGAACAAAGGTGTGGTTAGTGTTACTTCCTTCCTATATCCTGTTCTATTGTTCTGTTTTCTATAGATTTGCCTATATCCTGTTTCCTTTGTTGTGTCAATATAATAGCTTACTACCTAGCTCTACTTACGTATCGAGCATTGTTGAAGTAAATACTGAAAATTGATACATAAAAAATTATATCTCCTTATAAAATTTTATGTGGATACATGAAATACTAACATATATATATATATATATATATATATATATATATATATATATATATATATATACTAGAAGAATATCGGTCTCAGGAAGTGTAACATTTATTCCCCAAACAGAACAGTTTTACGCCACTTTTATTGCCCTTTACGAAGATTAAAATCAATACATAATGATACTAAACCTTATGTCTATAATCCTTATTCAAATTTTTATCAAAGCTCATTACATGATTTTGCTTCTAGAAAATGTATAAAATTTAAGGGTGAAGATTAAGGGGTCTTAAGAAGAAATTCAAATTCATAGAATCTTGCTTAATTGGTGTCTAATGTCTACAAATAAAATTGAATGCAAATCTAAAAAGATTTGAATTAAAAAAATTGGAAGTTGTGCCCCTCTAAAAACCCTTTAATATACTCCAAAGAAACTGAAATCTCGATAATATTTATTAACCTATACTTAAAATTTCACAAAAAATCGGAGATATCTGAATCTTCACGAAGGCTTACTACCCCCTCTTTGCCTCCTTTATATGAATTCAAATTAAACAAAATATAGCCCACATTACGACTCCTTACGTCTAGCAATTGTTTTCCAAAATTCATAATTATTGATTTATTAGTTTAGGAATGAAACCTTTACATACACATGTGTATAGCTTTATATATAAAGCTATATATAACATACCTATATGTTATATAGGATATACACATACCTAACTTTATATAGATAGGGAAGTTGAAGTTGTAAAAGATTGTGCCAGTCTAGACTGATATTTTGGAGAAATTCAAGTGATCGAGGAACAAACAGCTGATTTTAAGGATCAGTAATACATAAGGAGATATCCATAATCAAGCTATATGTGTCTTGCTATCTAAAATAGGGGTAGCAAGCAGATAACCAGAAAATGACATTAAAATTGGATAATGTTCTGTTTTATGGGGAGGGGGCATGAATTGCTTTCTTTACAAAGATGTGTCTGAATTAAGATTATAGATCTTGAGGAGTTTTACCAATTTTATGTAGTTGCTAATACATGTAAACAGTGTGTAGCAGTCTACATATTAATATAAGAAATCTAAAACATACTCAATTTAGATTTAAGGGTCATTTTTTATTTTTCTTTTATAAATAGTGTACCATTACAATTCGCGAAAATCTTTTTGCCAATCGCTCTTTAGCCTTGGTGGGAAATTATCTAGAGATGGTGTCTCGATAAAAGCACTGGTCCCCATCACCGCACTGAGTAGGCGTCAGGAAGGACATCCGGCCAATAAAAATCTTGTCTCAATTAAGGAAATGACTTCTAAAGAATCCTGACCAGAGATAAGTTTGGAAGTCAAATTCTAAAGGCCGTCCAACACATGATAGCATGTAAAACGAATGGTAAACCGATGATGATGATGATGATGATGATGATGATGATGATGATGATGATGATGATCCTAGTAGTAGTTGTTGCATCTCAACCATCGTTGAGTTATTCTATGCTGAAACCGTACATGTTTTTGTATACAATTTATTTGTAGATTACTTTCTGAAGAAACTTTTTGCTACCTACAGCACTTGTTTAGGAGTGAATCCTGTACATGCAAATATATAAACATATACAAATACCAAATTGATTAATATACACATATCTACATACATCATATGTTTTTCCGAAGACTGATCTTTTGAAAAAATATATGAAACATGTATGAAAAGTTTTCACAGAATTCAATTCAAAAAGCAGCGCAAAGATGGCTTTTAATCTAACACCAGTTGTTGCAGCTTTTATAAGGATCATAATTAATGTTCATAATTGTAATACATTCCGTATACAAAGGTCGCTTCATGTCAAATTCGGTGCAATTCAACTGAATAGTTTTGGAGCCTATAAATGTTTATAATTATCATTATTAGTAGTAATAATATGTAATTTTTTTTACCCACCTAACGTAAACTCGGTATTCCATATAGTAATAGCCAGGATCAACGTTGCTTAACTTTGGTAATCTTATGGAAACCAGTCTTCTAATAGCCCCCCTCCCTACTCCGAATCATAGATTTTTTAAAGGAGAGAAGAGACCAATCGTTTAGCGTCGGCACTTCTGTAGTTTTAATATTATCTTACTAGTAGAAATATTGCATAGCATTTTTCTTATCTGCTTAGTAACAAACACATTTATTTCTTTTTGGCGCTTTTTTTTTTTTATTTCGTTTATATCGGCCTGATATTTACGTTCAACGACACTGCATCAGTGATATTGATTATTTTGTAACCAAGTAACGGGCAATGGAGATGCGATCAGATCATTTCAAACGCAAACATTGAGAAAAATATAATTTGTTTATTGTACAAGCAGAAATTCACTTCTTCCAGTAAATCGAAGCATGTACAACAAGGCAATCATTGATGCCGCTCTCAAATTTTATTTGTAAATAGAATTGCATAGAAGAGAAATAAAAAGGAAAAGTTAACGGGGTGTATTCAATTTATCTTTTGGTATCTGAATCACAGATATCGTCTGATCTTTGGTCTGTGATCAAATTTAGCCGACAAACTGACTCCATGATATCCTTTACGATTTTGAGATGAGTCTTTAACCTTTCACGACTCATTCAGACAATGGAATTTACCCATTATATAGTTTTTTGATGTTCACCGTCACATTTCAGCAGATCCGTTATCACAGGTATTCATTCCATAAGATATGGCCCATTTTATACCGAAAAAGGGAATACCCTTTTTATTACTTTTATTAACCTCCAAACAAGTCACTAAAGCGTAAAGAGCTACTATGATAGGGGACGGATTTACAAGGGCAACCTGAGTGGGGAGTGGGACAGCAAGATGTTTGTTCACATTACATTTAAATTTCTACATGTTGGTATGGTTGGGGGAAACAGGAAGCAGGATAGGAATTCCAAATGCAAGCAGTTTGAGGAAAGAAGCTATAAAAGTAGAAAATCTTCCAGCTTTTAGGGACCTCTACAGTGAAGGGATGGGATTCTGCCTAGAAGGGAGAGGCTAGTGATTGGTGCACCAGCCCCGATGTGGCAGCAACACTCTAAAATAAATATGGTAGCTAATATACTTGAGTTAGTGGGATCACATGAATAAATAAGGGGCAACATTCATAGGGGCAACCTGGGTGGGGAGTTGGACAGCAAAATTTTTGTCCACATTATATTTAAATTTCTGCATGTTGGTACAGTCGGGGAAACAGAGAGATTGATAGGAATTCCAATGGCAAAGAGTTTGAAGTAAAGAAGCTATCAAAATAAAAAATCTTCCAACCATTATAGTGAAGGGGTAAGATTTTTCTTCTAGTCAGGTGAATCGGAATATTTTCGTTAAGGGGTCCAAGTGAACAGATTTCGTGGAAGTTAACTTTGAAATAGAATTTTTGAAGGGTTTATCATGCTTAAGTTTGAAAAATCCATTTCTTTGTTTTATCATACTTTTTTTTTTTACTAATGAGTCACTGCTTATCAAGGCCCAAAAGCTACTCGAGGATAAGGGTTAAAGAGTTTGTCAGGCTGACGGTGAGACAACACCGTGATGATCGGTATGATGGTTGAGACTGGGCAGAATTTGACTATTTAAGAGAACGGCTCAACAAGAATTTGCTTACATTGGACTTGAGAAGCAGCCCCGCAGAATTGTGTTCCACAGATGGGCAGTTTTTTGGAAAGAAACTTTGCTCATGGAAATTCCGTTTCGTTTTAGGTACACAGAGGGAGAAAGGGAAATTATTGACAGTGGTTGTAGCTAAACGAGTTTTTGTTGTGAATGTTTTACACAGCAGGGGGGGCATAGATTGGAGCTCAGTCAAGACCCTACCATGATAATAACGATAGAGTAGAGAGAGACTAGCAACCTCTCTTCTGTGAGAAAGAGGCTGTAGGAAAAAGAAGAGGACACCTCCCACTAGATTTTGAAGTCGGTTTTGTACTCTGTCAAGGCAAGAAAAAGGTGCTTTGAGCGGCACCTCCCAAGATGTGGCAACTGTACTGCATTTTAGGACGTATGTGAGCCTTATACAGGTAAAGGATTGCATCAGACATGAGATACCTTCTGGAGTGGTAGAATAGTCCAACGATGTTTCCAATGACCGTAGCCCAATGTATTAACGACCCCTGCCCCCATCCCAACACACACACATGCGCTACTACTAACATCATCGCTGACTTAAACTTATGCTACGTGCCTTTTTAACCCTAGACTGATTTTGACACGTCCCATCGCATGTGTCTTCTATCCTCTCTCACTTCTGTCTCTATCCTAAATGACCTTATTTTATCCCATACCATTTTATTTTATTTCATTTTATCTCTATCTATCTATCTATCTATCTATCTATCTATCTATCTATCTATCTATCTATCTATCTATCTATCTATCTATCTTTTTATTATTTCTCTCTCCCTTCACTTTATTTTATTTTATTTTATATATATATTATATTTTATATTTTATATTAATATTTTTTTTATTTTTTTTGACAATATTATTTTTTAATTTTTTTTAAATTTTGATTCTTAACGGTCACAACCACGTGCCTTTCCAAATGTAAGTCTTCCATTTAAAGTCATAAGTGAAATCCCAGAAGCTTATCAATAGCATTTTAATTCCTAAATTTGAAGATTGGATAGACTCCTCTAAAATGGCATGCGTCTAATCATCTCTATAATATGCGCTAGACGTTGGTGGTTCTATAACAATGAACTTATAAATAGCATATTTGTCAGTCTGTTAGAATTGAGTTTGTAATAACAATTCCTTTGATATGTCACGCTTGTTTGAAATAGTATTTTTTTTTTTAGTCTCTTATGCTTAAGTTTGAAATAGCATTTTTGTAATTCTGTCACCCTAAGGGTTGAGTTGGGCAGCAAGATGTTTGTTCATATTATACTTAAATTTCTGCATGTCAGAGAAAAAGAGAGCTGAATAGGAATTCTAAAGACAAGTAGTTTGAGGACAGAAGACATCAGAGTAGAAAATATTCTGGCATCTAGGACCATAACAGTGATAGGGGTAGGATTTTGCTGCTAATCGGGTGGGTTGTAGGTATTTTCGTTTAGGGGTTACAAGTGCAGTAAGTTCAACAGAGCACATTGCACAATTTGAAATGTTTAGATGCATCCACAAATCTCTACTGACAATCCATTGGTTGGTCTGTTTGTCTGTCACACTTAACTTTGAAGTAGAATTTTCATTGTTAAATGCATGGACGTATCTTCATCGTTAAATGCATGGACGAATCTTAAGAAAACTCATTCTTGTATATTTTTGTCTTTTTTGAGCTTCGTAGCGAATATGGTGCAATCCGTTTGAAGCAGTACGGAAAAAAAGAGAGAAAGTTAAACCCTTCTTAGATTTCATGTTTCATATTTAATAAGGCATTGAAAAATTAGATTGACAAAATGACTAGACAACGATTAGAATAACAAAGAATCTCACATGATTAAACAGTGTTGTATTTCATTTTTGACTTTTTTACACAAAAATTACAGGGCACAGAAAACAAAAACGATAGGAAATAAAATTAAAAAGATAAAACTACAAAATTGCCCTATTAGAAAAAAATACATGTTAATTATATTTGTGTGCATCGTTTTTAACCAAATGGTATTGTTTCATTTTTTTTCTTCATTTTTTTCTATTTTTTGTCGTTCTTTTCATTGTTCCTCAGATTTTCCTATTTGTCATCTTTCTGCTCACTTTTTCTTTCAGATTTTCCCATTTTTTGTCTTTTTGTTCTTTTTCTTTCATATTGCTCATTTTTCATCTTCTGTTTTCTTCCATTTTTACCCTTTTTTTGTCTTTCTGTTTTTTCTTCCAATTTCTTATCCTTTTTGTCTTTCTGAACTTTTTCTGCATCTTTTTTTACATCTCTCTTTATATCATATGTAATCTTCCACAAGATCGAAAGATTAAAAAAAATAGTTGCTGTTATCAAACAGAAAATTATGTGATGTTGATCATTGCATTTTATAAAATGGCAGCTATCTCCTAACCTGATCACCTGTCCTTCTTAAATATTCTCTGAAGCATCACTATAAATCAGCAGACTGCTTTTTCGGGCTAGGATCAAAGTGTACATAATTCACTCCCAAACTCAATCCCTACTTGATTTCCTCCCACTTGTCTCAACCAACTTAGAGATAAACCTGCTTGTTTTCAGTCCTAAACAAACCAGAAAACAATAGGCGGTCTATTCTTTAGTATATAAACATTTAAAGTGGTTTACACAAAGCAATCTGTTTTGGTGCTAACGTGCACACTTGACAGGACCACAATACATACAACAATAATTTAATTGTGGTCCTGTCAGTGTGCACGTTAACATCAAAACATAGATTGATTTGTGTATACCACTTTAAATGTTTATATAAAATGTATTTATAAAGCGTTTCCTTGCATTGAGCACTTTTGAAAAGATATTGGTTTTAAGTTCATTTTTTCAATACTTTTGAGCATATTCAATTATATATATATATATATATATATATATATATATATATATATATATATATATATATATATATATATGTAAAGGAGTAAGGCTACCAACATTTGTAAAAAGTTTTTTCAACATTTAT
This sequence comes from Sepiola atlantica, assembly GCA_963556195.1. NCBI lineage: Eukaryota > Metazoa > Mollusca > Cephalopoda > Sepiida > Sepiolidae > Sepiola > Sepiola atlantica. Next base: position 134,465,524 of record OY744523.1, read on the forward strand.
TTATTATTTTGTTAATTTATCATTTTATAATTTTATGTAACGCGTTTCAAGCGGTGGTTCGCTCTTATCAGATATGTAAATCCATTTGAAGAAATGTCTTTCGATTTGAAAGAGTGTTGGTTCTTTTGAAGAAATGTGTTATTGTTGGCGTTTCTGCGCATGTGTGGGTTTGTGGGTGTGTATGTGTTTTGATATTTTGATATTTTTTATTTTTACTTTTCATTATTTTTTGCTTCTCTTGGTCAAAGTCGTGTGTGTTTATTAAGTACGTGTGATTTTGGCCTTTATTTTATCGGTCATGTCTGTTTCTTGAAGTGTCTTGGATTTTCTTTTGAAATTTATTATTTTTTATGGCCCTGGCGCCACATTGGCTGTTGTGCTCGTGTGCTTGTGTGTGTGTGCGTGCGGTTAGTTCTGAATATTGTACATAGGTAAGAGACATACACACACACACACGCACACACATACATATATGTGTATACACACATACATAGGCGCATGGTTAGATAGATAGATAGAGAAAGGTAGAGAAAGGTTGATAGAAAGATAGGCATATATATAGAAGTACATGTGTATTTACATCCAGTTTTGTATGAATGCATGTGCACACATGCACATATACACCCGTGTGTCGCCCATACATTCTATGCATGTGGCCGCCCACCACATAAATGTGCATATGTACATGCGCATGCATGTACGTGGGCTCTGTCCATATATGCGTGCATCCCGCCCCCATATGTATGTAGATGTATGCGGTCCGTATGGTGTGTAGTTTGAGTTACGATCTGTTTAATGCTGGATTGAATTTAAATATAAAGTTTTTTTCTTGTGTTAGTAAGTATGTGTAATCTTGGCTTTGGAAAATTGGCATTATTTTAAATTTTCCTCCGCTGCATGAGTGCACATGTTGAGAGACAAATAATTTACGGTTTTCTTTGATTTTAATGCTGCTTTCATGTAAAGATACTCTATTATTAAATGTTTTGGTGGCGCCTATGTAAGATTCGTTGCATATTGTACATTCTGGAGGCGCAGTTAAGGGTTTTTTTTATTGTGAATGTTTGTGTTGGGTGTTTAAATGTGTATGAGTTCCCCTCTATTATTATATCACAGACCGCATATCTTTCCTTGTTGCATTTTGTGACCCCTTGTGTGCTGTGTTGGCTGAGTTTGGATGAGGTTAAAATTAATTTGAGGTTTTTTGGTTGGCGTTTGCTTTTTATTATTTTCGTTGTTTTTAATATGTTGCTTAGTTTGTTGTTTATATATATGTATGTATGCATGTATGTATATATATATATATATATATATATATATAAATAAATGTTTTGAGGTACAAAACTTATAAATACATTTAAAAAGAATATGCGGAAATCTCTCTAAGGCCCTTTCGACTATCATCTCGTCAGGAGAAAATCGATAGTTTTAATTAATTGGCACACTCAATTTCCCCATTTTGCTCTTTCTTTCGACGTTATTATTAATTAAAACTATCGATTTTCTCCTGACGAGATGATAGTCGAAAGGGCCTTAGAGAGATTTCCGCGTATTCTTTTTAAATGTATTTATATATATATATATATATATATAGTCTTGGAAGTTTTTCAACCTTTAAAACTATATGTAAAAACAAAACCATATGGTCCCAAGTCCTTCGTTGGAAAATTCTTTTTCTTGTAAGTCAATCAATCTCTTGTAATCACTCTATTAGTTTGCTTCCAAGAATTTAGGCTAGTCTTAATATTTTTGTAGGGATCATCAGTTGTTTACCATGAAAAACTGTTTCTGGGATTTAAAAACAAAACAGTATTTTTTCTCATGGTGTCTCGGCAGTTTTGATCAGACACCACCTCCCTTAAAAAACAAAAACGAAAACTTTTCGGTTATCAGATCTAGTTTTCTGCTCGAGATTAATTTTTCCCCTAACCTTTTTTGTTATAAAGAATATTCTCCTTACTTGTGTTGTTCGTATTTGCTAAAAATCTATTTGTTATTTACAAAACTACTGTATTTTATTGTTTTGATGAATCCATTATACTACTTATCACCCTCTTCCTTTTTGTTATTTTGATGTATTTATATTAATATTTATTTTATTTTTATATTTATTTTAATTTATATTTATTTTAGTACATTTAAAAGTATTTTTTAAATTAAAAATATATTTAATATATATATATATATATATATATATATATATATATGCACAGGGCGATTATACAAATATCTTGGTGTTAGCTGAAACAATTGTATGCTGAATAAAAAATAAGTTTTATGAAATTACGTGTATCTGTCCTTTATAACATTGATATAGTATAAAATTACATAAAAAATATTGTATATAGCATAGCTCTGGCCTTACACTATTGAGCTATTATAATTACTTTATGTTATAAAATTTATATTTGAATATATATAAAAAATTCTAAACATAAATAAAAATACACACACACACACACACACACACACACACACACACACACACACACACATATATATATAGTCTTGTAAGTTTCTCAACCATTAAAACTATATTAAAAAAAACAAAAACTTATAGTCCCAAGTCTTTCAGTTGAAAATCACTCATGTAAGTCAATTTATTTTTTACAGTTATTATATTAGTTTGTTTCTAACACTATTTTAAGGGATCATCAGTTGTTTACCATGAAAAACTGTTTCGGGAATTTAAAAACAAGACAGTATTTAATTTCATGGCTTCCCAGCAGAGTTGATCAGACCCCACTTCCCTTAAAAGACAAAAACATAAACGTTCCTTATATTAAATTTACGTTTTGTTCCATATAAATGCTTTGCTAACTTATATTAGTTATTTAAAAAAAAAAAAAATTTGTTTACCTGTGCTGTTCGTCTGTCTAATAAAATTCATCCGTTACTTACAAAATTGTAAAATTGCATTTTAAAGTGTTTGGACGAATCCATTACACTATTATTTAGGTGATTAATGTATTATTTTTAGTTTTATATTATAAATATAAAAAATATGAACACATAAAAAAAAAAAAAATAGATAAATAAATATGTATATATATACATATATATATATATATATATATATATATATATATGCACACATACATACATACATATATATACCTTTAGTTCCTCCTTCTCTCCCTCCTCCTCCTTTGTTGTCCATCTCCCCGTTGTCGTCAACCTCAAATAAATATTAATCTTCCTTGTTCACTTACAGTTTTTCTAATCTGCGTTCACAACTGTCGATTTTTTCTTTTTCTCAGTGTTACAAATCAGCGTTTATAAGTTAACCGTTAATATTTTCTCTTTTTCTTCTTCTTCTTTGCCGACTCCCAGTGTTTGAAATCGGCGTTCATAACTGTCGATTTTTTTTCTTCTTCTTCTTCTTCTTCTTCTTCTTCTTCTTCATTTTTAACATTTCTTTCTTTCTTTCTTTCTACTGTATTTTTATTGTTTTTCTTTTTCTCATTATAATTAGTAGATGTATTATATATACGTTTATACATATTTTACATTATTTTTATTTATATATCCTATGATTTGTTCTATCAGTTTATTTTGATTAATTTGATAAGATTTAAAAGCATCAGGATGGCGAGTAATTGCCTTATTTAATTGTCCAAATATTTTATTTTGATCGCCACCTTGGTTAATCATTCTTATTATTAGATCAGAAATTGGGGGCATGAAATCTACTAATTTTAAGGTAACACGAGCAATCCTCAGAAATTCAGACATAATACTCCCGTAAAATATATACACAGGGCTAGTACTATTTTTATATGGCATTCACACGATACGAAAAGGGAATTAATTTCTTTTATCAAACAGTTTATAGATAAATATTTTATCTTCAATTTTTATATCCAAATCAAGAAAAGTAGCTTGTGTTCCCTTATGTTCACAGTTTAATTTTAACTCTTTAGGATATATTAAATGTTTAGTATTTGCAAACTCTTCGCTATCATTAATGCAAACAAGGTCGTCAATATATCGCCTACATCCATGATAACTATACGCTCTAGATATATCATTTTTTATTAATGATGACATATATATATATATTCCAGTCTACGTAAATATAGATTTGCCCAAAATGGAGACGGATCCAAACCCATTGGAATACCTACTGTTTGGAGTAATAATTTATTCCCTATTTGAAAGTAACTCTCTTTTATAAGGTGACTTATAAGCATTATCAGACCAGTTTTGGACACACTCGTATTACCATTTTTATTTTTACATCAAAAGGCTTTAAATTTTGCAAAGTCTATGTATTTACCTTTTCCTCCTGCAAAAGCTAAATATACAGTATTACCTAATTCTTTAATAAGTTCTTTATGTGGTATTTTTGTATATAATGTACTAAAATCATATGTCGAGATTGATTTAGCCTGTTTACGAGAATTAATACGATCTAATTTTTATTTTACTAGATCGGAATTATTTACCACCCAAAATAGGTTTATATTACTATAGAATTTACTTTTTTTAATGGAAATTATTTATTTGGTTTATAATTAATTTAAAGATTTTAGACACAGCCTTACTTAAAGGTTTAGTGATGCACATTTTTGAGGCAACAATGAAACGGGCGCCAACTGTATATATATATACATGTCATTTTTATTTTTATATATATTACACTATATGTACTATTTACATACGCTATACATTTTATACTAAATTTCTTATATACCTTTGGATTTGCTCTATCAATCTACTTTGATTAATTTGATATGACTTAAAAGTGTCAGAATGACACGTTATAGCTTTACTTAACTGTCTAAATATTTGATTTTGATCCCCACCTTGTTTAATCAGTCTTCTTATTAAACCAGCAACTGGGGGTATCAAATCTATTGATCTTAGAGTAACACAAGCTAACATATAAATCGGGCAGGTATTATTTTTATGCGGCATACAAACGATATGAAAAGGGAAATAATTTCTTGTATCAAAAATTTTATAGATAACTATTCTATCCTCAATTTTTATATCCAAATCAAAAAATGTAGCTTGTGTTGCTGTGTGTTCACAATTTAATTCTAACTCCTTAGGATATATCAAATGTATTTTTGTATTTCCAAATTCCTCATTATCATTAATACATAAAAGGTCGTCAATAAATCGCCTGTAACCATGAGAAAAGTTTCATTGCTAATTTATTAAGTGATGCCACAAGGAGCTCTTCATCAAACTTAACAGGATTGGTCTTCATTTTTAAAGGCGAAATTTTCATTTCTGAATTTCATGAACGATATTTTACACATTCTTTCATTCAAGCAGTCTTCTCCATTAGCTGGTTGGATAGTTAGAGTTTCGTTGGCTGCTGAGTTACTTTTTATTTAAAACTCATAACGCATTATGTGACCCAATCCTTTCTGCAATCCAACCATATTTGGTACAAATAAACTTCCATCTATGTCTAACTTGTCCACCAGGTTTCAGTCATGAATGTCCAACAGTCTCTGTTTTATTACCGTTCAATATCAGTCGTACCTAGTGATCATTAAAAAGATTGTGGCATCTTTGGGCAGATGAAGAAACGTTGTGAGGGAGGAGCAGTGATTGCAACAGGATTAGCTAACTACAAATGACCTGTTGGAATGGCTGTGTGGACACTTAGGTGTAGTTTCACTAGTAGAAATGTCTTTTTACAGTTAGCGGATCTTAACCCCCAAGATTTTAATCCGTCAAATTATCTCAAAGATAATGTCTATCCAAACAATTCTCAGATTATTCTTAAACTAAATAGGGCCATCACAGCCCAAATCAGGACAGTGCTAAGAGTGTTAGAGTTATTGACGATTTTACATCAATATTAAGGTGTGCTTGCAAGACAGAAATGCAATAAAACAAAAACTGTTGGACATTCATGACTGAAACTTGGTGGAAATGTCAGGTTGGATTGCATACAATTTAAAACAAATTCAGGAAAGATATCCAAGAGGTTGATCCATTATGATTTCAACACTAAGTGAGTTTACTGAACTTTTTATTTGATTTGGTTCCTTTATCGTTTTATTAATTTAACAAAAACATTGGATGCATTTTTAACTATCATTTATTGCATCGTTTGCGGATGCATTTCCCGACTGGATAAACTTTTTCAATTTAATCAATTTTTTCATTTTTGGACTGTCACTTACTACCTGGATCAATCTTCAATCAACCTCTTGGATATCTTTCCTGAATTTGTTTTAAATTGTATGACTTGGATTGTATAGCTTTAACAAAAGAATGTTTTGGGCTGATATATTTGATGTGTTGTATACTTTTATGCATTTTTGCATATATTTTTATATATTTTCAAAGTGTAATTTGATTATCTGCAGTGATGTCACTGCGGTAATGGTCCTCTGAGGAGAAGAATTATTATTGAAAACTCATGAGTTAAGGACATTAAGATACTTTGCCTGAACTTGGAATTCTAATAAAATTTGATTCGCACCTTATTTTATTATTTCATTTTATATTATGCTATTAATGCTCTATCCAGTATATTGAGCTTCAGTTTTTATCCGGATGTTTCACTAATTAAAAGATATTAGTTGCCTCTTATATCTTTTGTTGGATTAACTTCATATATATATATATATATATATATATATATATATATATATATATCTGTATAATGCTAAGTATGTTTACATGCTTATATATTTGTATGTACATGATTCACTCCTAAACTAATTAACAGATCATTATGAATTTTGGAATACAGCTGCTAGGTATAAGGGGTCTTAATGTGGTATATATTTAGTTTAATTTAGTTTTATGCCTTTCATGAAAATTCAGATACCTCCAAATTTTGTAAAATTTTAACAATAGGTATTAGACATCAATGAATAAATATTCCCCAGATTTCAGTTTCTTTGGAGGATTTTAAAAGGGTTTTTAGGAGTGCATAATATGAGAAATACGTCACATTCAGATATTTCAGATTTACATTAAATTGGATTTAATAGTCATTAGACACCAATGGAGCATAATTGTCTGAATTTCAGTTTCTTCTCAAGACCCCTTAAGCTTAAGCCTTATATTTTAGACATTTTTCAGAATCAAAATCATGTAATGGATTTTGATCAAAATTATAATAAAGATTACAGAGAGAAGGTTTAATATCATTGTGTCTTCATTTTAATGTTTGTAAGGGGACATAAAAATGATGCAAAACTTCTGTTCAAAGGAATTCATTTTACGCGTCCTGGGACGGGTATTTTGTCTAGTGACAGATAACTATCATTTAGACATTCTCACTTGTTATTAGAATCATAATCCAGGCAGAACTGCTGAGATAACCTGATAGCTTGCCTTAATATCAACATTGGGAAAATAGAAAACCTGAAAGCGTAGTCAATGCACAAAATGTGAGTTGCATGCAGTTTAAGGTTTTCTTTCTTCCTAATGTTGATCTTATGGTCAACTAACATTGCTATTCTGTTCATGACATTAACCATCTTCATGTCAATGTCTCTCTCGAAAGGAGAACAAGGAAACCTCTCAAGTAAGCGAGTCGAAGATGATCTCATTTTTTTAATTATGAAGGCAGCAATAATCAGGAGATTATGTGGGTATGAGTTACAAAATGGTTATTCATGCAGATTATGGAATCAGCAATCTGTGTTCAAATCCGGTTCAATCTGTTATGTTCACTTATCTGCTAATCTGACTGGAAGAAGTATGAACGCTGACTTCTCCCCTGCTATTAGTAAAATAGCATTTCGTTTATGTACTATTAAAAAAGTTATGGTGTTTATGGAGTTTGTCTGTTCGTGTATGCAAATACAAACATGTGATCGGTTGACAAAAAAGGAATAGGCAGAGTACACATTATTACGGTAGTAGTTTTTCTGATGTCAATATTCGAGTCTCATGTAAGTCTAAGGAATTTATTTTAACTGATACATGTTTTATAAGTTTAGAGAAATCAACATAACATAATAAAATAAAAAAACATTACATCAATATTTTTTTAACTAAATGACATTTTTTTTTCATAATCTGCAAATAAGAAGACATAAAGGGGATTCGACATCAGTTCAAAGTGAATTATTTTTGCTTAAAAACATCATTCCTAATCTTTTTTGCCAGTAAAAACAATAAATAAATACATACGCGGTTACTTACTCTCTTCATGCAAATACTAATATTTTTCCCACAAAAGTTCACAAATATTTTTCTTCATACTAGCTATAAAGTGGTAGAAGCAAGGTAAAGATAGAAACTTACATACCCAGGTACTGTACCAACATCGTTCGAAGAGGAGGTATAAACTAGTCTTCAATGAATTGTTAAACTGTTTACAATGGCCATCATTATTTACACTACTACATCTATAAAAAACGACAGGAAAAAATATGCTCTCCCAGTGTTCATAGATTTACGTCAGAAATTTAATTTTTCATATACAAAATATTATTATCATCTTCCAAATGTTGCAGCAAATCTTTGTTTGTGATTTTACTAACAATGCAACCAAGGGGCCTACTTTGAAAGGGATTAGGGTCCCAACCCCGTCGCATATTTGAAATATTTTTTTATGGCCTAAGGTTGGATACTTTTTAGACAGGCCTCGTATATATATATATATATATATATATATATATATATATATATATATATATATATATATATAGTCTTAAAGTATACTTGTGGCAAGCAAGCTACACAAAAAATCATGTGTATTGCTCCTTAAGAGCTCACCAGCTTACTTAACTTTAGACAGTTAGATAGTAATTTCTTAAGGAGTTTCTGTGTATACTTGCCACTACGAGTCTTTGCTCATATATTGAGAACTGTTGAAGTAAATTCCGAAATATGTAAATATATATAGAGAGAAAGAGAGACATAATATATTTCCTTGCGAGAGAGCTCAATCCACATGTTCATCTGAGGTTTTTCATTTCGAAACTTGATTTATATGCTGTTATAAATAATTGAACACATATTACTAATCTATAGTTAATGGAAATTGAATATTGAGATTTAACACGGCAATTAAAATGAGCCGTATAGTAAACTCTAAAAGGGTTTTCTTATACGTTTTTAACTAGAACTATATGAAATTTGTATTTTCGGATTGTATCTTACGGATTTATTTTATTCATCACAATAATAATTATCCACCTTAATATTAAACTTTAATTAACCAACGGCCATTCCAACTAGGTTTGTCTTCCATGATTAGTTAGTGTTTCTTATAACTATTTGAAAACGTAGCTCTGTGTGATAATTTAAAAATGGTGATCTGATTGGAATTCTGTCATCCTATTGGTGGGGGGATCACTTGTGAGTATTACCTGCTTTCTGTTGTTTGTTTGTTTTTTGTTTTCTTTGTTTTTTTCTCCCCAAACTCTGTGCTTCATGTGACACTTTATATATACCTTTCATTTCGGTATCTGACGAACAGCGAGTGAATCTGGTTAATTGCAGCATTTTACTCGTAGAGAAACAATTGTAAGACCACAAGCAATTATGCCATGCGAAAATTAAAATAAAAATAAAAATAAAGGATTTGATTAAAGACTGAATTTTTTGGTCATTGAAATATAAACAATCACTATATATATATATATATATATATAGAGAGAGAGAGAGAGAGAGAGATAAATAGACAGACAGACAGACAGACATAGATGCAAATACTTTTCAATAGGAAGAGTTATCTTTGAAATTTCAATAAGAAGAACTTTAACCTCTGTCTGATCATAACTCTTCACTCTCATATAGACAATACCTTTCTTTGTAAATATTACATGAGATGCTAAATTATACGATTAATTCTCTTGCTAATATCACTTTGTCAGGAAAATATATGTAAATATTGCTCAACTGACCAAAGGATAGACAATTATGAAACTAGTACAGTGTGAAAGATGGATAATGAAAACACATCTATATAATATATAAAGTAAAGTCAGTTTCCTTTACATTTGTGCCCAATTGCTTTCTTAACAAAAGTTTCGTTAAAAATATACTCTGTAAGTCGGATAGGGCACATATTGGTCCATGTTGTTAAAAACAAAATGTTCACTCTTTATCGATTAATTCGATTTTTACATGGTTGCATTACCTCCCCTTCCAAGGGGAGGTCTAATGTTTCGTATGTCAAATAAAATATATGTTTCTTATCGAATGCAAATCAAAAAATCATAACGGTACAATTAAATCATATATTATGTCTTCAACCAGGGGTTTTTACCCCGCCTAATAAACCGGTATCGTCCAGGCCTTTGGGTCTGGATTTACGCCGGCCTATTGGGGGTTGCCGGTCCTGTGCAGTTCTAGGAGGTGCACCCTCCCAGGCTTTGCCTCCCCTCTTTGGGGAGGAGTAAGTTTATTGCTTGCTGTCTGAGGCGCCTCTACCGGGGAATGCCGATGGGGCTGCCCAAGCAATTTTTAAATGGCCAGAGTGCTCACCTCTCGAGCGCTGGCTTATCTAATCCCACTTTCCCGACCTTGTGTCATATCTTACCTTGTGGGAGGTAGATAAATAAAATGATGTCTTCAACGCTCAATCACAGCGAGACTGAGAACAATCCATTCAAGATCGTCTCTCGTCGTCCCATGGTGGCTATCTCTCTCCGTGGGGTGCATTCTTGCTCTAGCACTAAAGTTGGCACAACAACAAAAGAAAAAAACTAGATCCTAGATTTAGAAAAGAACCATATTATTAGGCTGTTGATGTTACCTTCTTTTCTGCTAGCGGCAGGGGGTGGACATATCGGGGCAGCGGATTCCTGGGACCTTGGCTGCTTCAGTTATAATCGATTCTTAGGTCATTCTTTTTACATCCTGTCGCGTGAGGCTTCTAACCGAACCAACTACCTCTTTCACCAACTCTCTCTTTGAGCAATGCGATGTCACATCCGTTTCTATCAATTCCAACTCTAGGTAGAGTTGACCTCCGAGTGCATAAGCTGACCCTGGCTGAACCTAATTTCTTGTTTACGCGCTAACGTTTCCCTGTGAAATGAAACCATCAAACATTATACTGTACCAACACCACTCGAGGGACAGGTATGAACTAGTGTTCGATGAATTGTTAAACTGTTTACAATGGCCATCATTATTTACAATAGTACATCTTCCATAAAAATGACAGAAAAAATATGCTCTGCCAGTGTTCATAGATTTACGTCAATAATTTAATTTTTCATATACAAAACATTATCATCTTCCAAACGTTGCTGCAAATCTTTGATAATGATTTTACTAACAGTGCAACCATATCTACTCGCTGCATCAGCAACGTAATACGATGAACAGTTTTATATGCTGTTTATTTTATATTAGAAATTTATGTCCGACAGTATACAGTATGTTATGTATTAAGTTGCTTTTTTATCCTATTATTTTAGTATATATATTTATATATACATGTATATATATATATATATATATATATATATATATATATATATATATATATATATATATATATATATATATATATATAGTATGTTTTTAAAAAGACTGAGGGCAATGCAAAGTCCCGGGTAGGATGTAAGCTGGAAGGAACAAAAATAATGAATCGAAATCGAAATGGGACTTACTATTTATTTTTTCTTAAAATCTTACATAACAGCAAGTGTGATTTTAGCTGTGAGTGTGTTGTCCGGATGATTATTAAAAATCATTTATTTAATATTTCGGGGGAAAAAAGGAACTTCCCTTTGTCAAAAATAATAAACACCAAAGGAAAACTCCGTCTGTGTAGAGAATCTACCAAAATGGATGCCAGAGAATAGCGTAGGGCCAAACCAGTCCAGCAGAGAATAGAAATTAATAAGTTTTAAAGTTATGTTATGTATATAAATGTAGTGTTCAAAAATATGTGTGTAATATTGGATATATATATATATATATATATATATATATATATATATATATATATATATATATATATTGTGTGTGTATTTAGGCAGCATTTTCTCATTTATACAAACATTGTTAAAAGTAACAGAATTCTTCTCTTTAATTATACCTGTTTTTATTTTTTCAATTTTTCTGATGGTCTTTAAAATTAATAACATCACATATGAAACCAGTGGTAACATTTTGAAATGCTTAACGTATTGCGATTTTGTTCTGTGATGCTGAATTTAAATCGTCAACGATTTCCTGGAGCCATGCCAAAAACGTTCTATGCACGTTTCTCTGCCATCTTTAAAAAATTCTCTTCTTTCTCCAGCTTTTTTGTTCATTTGCTTTTGACACCTGAGTATGATTCGACGAAGAATCGAAAACGTTCGTGAAACCTGTGAAACCTATGGAACATTTATTTATTTTTTTTATTTTAATACAAATAAGACTATCAGAAAAATTGAAAAAATAAAAAAGGTATAATTAAACAGACGAATTCTGTCATTTTTAACTACTGGAAACAATTGGATTTAGTTACGAAATGTAGACACTCTGAAATGAAAAAACTTTCTGTATTAGAAACTTGCGTTTCATATTTCTTCGGAATGTACAAAGTTAAAAAAAGATAACTGTAAGACGTGTTTTAATTGAGAGTACACAATTGTGACATACATTGCAATTATTTCACGGGTGCAAAAAGGCGATGATCTTTTGCGTGCTTAATCCGCCATTTGCAATTTGGCGTAAGATGCATCATACATGGGTTTGTCATGCCTCATATAACTAGCAAGAGAAAAACATGAAACCAACTGACGAGAGAGAGAGAGAGAGAGAGAGAGAGAGAGAGAGAAAGAGAGAAACATAGTAGTATAGTAGTATTAAAGTATACTTGCGGCAAACAAGCTACACAAAAATTCAATAATATTTAACAATATTTTATCCTGATCAATATTTGATTTCCTTTACTCAGACTTAGAGGAAGGGGGGACTTACTCTTTATGTCACATGTGCTCTTCTTCTACCTGAAAATACCGTTACTTAATATTTAGTAAGAGACTTATTTTTCGCTACACCATTTACTTCATAGTACAATAATTATATCAAAATACATTTTCTTTTTTATATCGATACCAAATCATAATATATTATTTAATTTAATTTTAATAACTAATATAAAATATTTTATAATATTTTTTATCTTTTAATTCATTTTTAAGTCCTTTCTCATTTGTTTTCTGTGAACCACCTATTTCCATCAACATCTTGAATTCTTACTTTGAAAACAGAGATAGAGAGATAGATATATATATATATATATATATATATATATATATATATATATATAGAGAGAGAGAGAGAGAGAGAGAGAGGGGGGGTTAAATGGTGAGGAAGAGAATGACCAAATAATAATAATTACATTTTACTTTACTGTATGGGGAGAAAGTCAACAAATCTTTCGACATTTTATTTATGTTGTAAACCTCTATATTGATAACATTAAAAAACCCTAACTGTACATTTAAAACTAGGGGGTTAGAAGTTAAATATAATTATTACGGTATCGTTTGGTCATTAAGTTACCAATTGAATCGAATTGTAAAATAAACTGTTACTGATTTTGCTAAGTTAATGTTGTTTTAATATCTTTGTTCATCATATAAATAAATTTGTTGCTTGTCAAGAATAGGTATGCATAGATTTGTAGTCGTGACGTAAACAGTTCCAACTATGAATAAAAACGCCGAATCAAGTTCCGACTTTTACTGAAATATACAAATAAAAAGGCAGACAACTTCTTTCCCATCAATAAGAAATAGTTCTTACCTTTTCATTTGGAATTAGAAAGAGTTTTTATGGATTTTTTCGAAACTCTTATTACTTATTACTTTTTACTTATTACTTATCATTTATTACTTGTTACTTTTTTCTTTTTACTTATTATTTATTATTTATTACTTATTACTTATTATTTATTACTTATTAGTTATTACTTATTACTTATTACTTTTTACTTATTACTTATTACTTATTAGTTATTACTTATTACTTATTAGTTATTACTTATTACTTATTACTTATTACTTATTAGTTATTAGTTATTACTTATTACTTATTAGTTATTACTTATTACTTATTACTTATTACTTTTTACTTATTACTTATTACTTTTTACTTATTACTTATTACTTATTACTTATTAGTTATTACTTATTACTTATTACTTATTACTTTTTATTATTACTTATTACTTATTACTTATTACTTATTAGTTATTACTTTTTACTTATTACTTATTACTTATTAGTTATTACTTATTACTTATTACTTTTTACTTATTACTTATTACTTATTACTTATTAGTTATTACTTATTACTTATTACTTATTACTTTTTATTATTACTTATTACTTTTTACTTATTACTTATTACTTATTACTTATTACTTATTACTTATTACTTTTTACTTATTACTTATTACTTATTACTTATTAGTTATTACTTATTACTTATTACTTATCACTTATTAGTTATTAGTTATTAGTTATTAGTTATTACTCATTACTTATTACTTATTATTTATTACTTATTATTCATTACTTATTACTTATTACTTTTTACCTTTTACTTATTACTTATTACTTTTTACTTATTATTTATTACTTATTAGTTATTACTTATTAGTTATTACTTATTACTTTTTACTTATTACTTATTACTTATTACTTATTACTTATTAGTTATTAGTTATTACTTATTACATATTACTTATTACTTATTAGTTCTTAGTTCTTAATTATTAGTTATTACTTTTTACTTATTACTTATTAGTTATTACTTATTACTTATTACTTATCAATTACTAGTTATTAGTTATTACTTATTAGTTATTACTTTTTACTTATTACTTATTAGTTATTACTTATTACTTATTACTTATTACTTATCACTTATTAGTTATTAGTTATTACTTATTAGTTATTAGTTATTACTTTTTACTTATTACTTATTACTTATTACATATAACTTATTACTTATTACTTTTTACTTTTTACTTATTAGTTATTACTTATTACTTTTTATTTATTACTTATTACTTTTTACTTATTACATATTACTTATTACATATTACTTATTACATAATACTTATTACGTTTGCAACTTTTAATTTGGAATTTGTTGGATACATTTTACTTTACTTTTATTACTGATGCCAGCATTCTATATCTCTATAAAGCCACCATTCGCCCGTACATGAAGTATTGTTGACACATCTGGGTTGGTGCACCAACCAATAGTCTCTCCCTCTTGGACAGGGTGCAAAATAGAGTCTTTAATCCGTGTTCCATCACCGCAATGCTTCATCCCAGTGTTTGTTCTACAAGTACTCCACGGAATGTGCACTTATGGCACTTGAACCCGTTCCAAACGTAAATTCCTTCGACCAACCCGACTATCAGCAACATCCCACCCCTTCACTACTGAGGTCCCAATACGCCAAAAATACCTTCTATTCAAATAACTTCTTTCCTCGGTCCGTTTGCCTTCAGAATTTCCTCCTTGCTCTCTGTTTCTCCGACTGTACCAACATGTAAAAAATTAAATGCAATGTGAAAAAATATCTTGCTGCACGACTCCCCACTTAGGATGCCCCATATCAATCTGGGCCCTAATCAAAGTAATCCCTTACGTCTCAGTGACAATATACCTTGTTTAGGTTGAAATAAAGTTTTTTTAAAAAAGGTTAAAGAGGGGGTGGAGGGGTGAAAAGCATGTCTATTGCTTATAATTTTTTAAATTTGTAATTAAAATCCTAACTCAATCACATTTTTAAGAAGCATCTCAATAATTAGAGACGAAATCTCAACTATGTATATGAGATTTATTTTATTTTTAGGGAGAGGAGGTCCACCCTCCCAGGCTTTACTTTCTCTTTCAGAAGGGTTTTAGTTTATTGCTAATCGCCTGAGGCGCCCCTCCTGGGAAATGCCAACGGGGCAGCTCAGCCATTTTTTTGTAGGCCAGAGTACAGTTCACCAAATGCGCTGGCTTTTCATAATCCTACTTGACCTTGTGTTTAACCTCCTGCAAAGGAAGTAAATAAATGTACACCTATATTCTTATACATAAAGTAGAACCAGTTCAGTATCAAATTGAACTATGAAGTAAATTTAAAAATATTTATTGTGTAGAGTTTAAAATACATATGTATCTCATTCACTCTTGATTGGTTCTAAAGTCAGGGTCCAGTGTTTAGATAGGACATTTTAGATAAATAAATATCAAAGTAAATTTAAAATAGAAATTTTAAAAATACATAATAATTAGCAGGTAATAGCAATTAATAGTTATGAATAAATAGGATATAATAGAATTTATTGTAAGTTCGTTGTACTTTCATTATAATAGACACAAGGATGGAAAAAAGTAAAACTCCAGAAAACTAACAGTTAATAAAAAAAGCAACGTTCAAAAGCTAATATTCTTTGTGTAGCCTGAACTTTTAATAGTTTAATATTTTGTTAATATATATATATATATATATATATATATATATATATATATGTGTGTGTGATGAAAATTATGGAAATTTCTTCAAATCAATCATCTTGAGAAAGTATTGAAATAAAAACAAAACGTTTATGAATATATAAATAATTTTGTTTTTTCCTTTTTCAAAGAAAAATATCCTCTACCAAAAATCACGTAAATTAATCAAGTAGTTTTTATTTTGTAAAAGAAAAGAAACTTTTACCGATAAACGGGGAATGTTGATATATGAGCGGCATTTTTGGTTATATTCAAAGTAGCTAAGGGAGATAACACCCAAAATTCAAGACTTGGTTTCTCTCTTCTCATGCCCACAACACACTTCTACACATCCTTTCAAACACACTTATACTCACACATTCCTGACACATATATATATATATATATATATATATATATATATATATATATATATATATATATATTTCTTATATGTGTGTATGATGTGTGTATATGTATATGTGTGTTAATTGATACATGTGTGTGTATATATGTACGTATTGGCAATGTTAGTTAATAGGTAGGCTTTTTACGGTCGATCGAGTCGTAGGAAATAAATGTACACGTTTCTTTAAAAATAAATAAATAAAATTGGGGGGGGGGGCGGAAGAAGTATTCGAATTAGAGGTAGTAATTGTTTTGTCAGATTTTGACACGCATAACGTTTATCCTCCTCCCTCTAGATTTAACCACGTTAAGAAGATAAGCATAGCTGTCTGACCGAATTTCGTCAAAGAAGGCATGTTTTAACAACTCTCTGCTGTTTTAGTAGTGTTGAATATTTCGTTTATAATGCTCTCGTATGTCGGAATCTGGCGTAGTACAACAGTTCCTTTGTTGATCCAGCGAACGGCATCGCTTGCTAACGGGACGATATGTCGTTTCTCGATCCGGGCGACGTCGAGTGGTCTTGCCAGTCGGTCCCGGCTTCAATCTCTCCCTTTCGGCTGACACAGCAGTAAACCCAATTCGGGAATTATATTTCCCTTTCTTCTTGCTGTCGCCGCCACCACTCTCTGCAGACACTTTGTCGTTGTCACCACTCTCTGAAGACGCTTTGTCGTTGTCACAATTTCGTGCCGGCGGTTTCTTTCTGTAACTGAAATCAATATACACATAACAAAATATAACAAGCCTTCTCCTGTAGTTCCGAGCCATATATTTTCATTTTCGTTGAAAATACGGATTAATAAAAATGAAAAATAAATGAATAAATAGAATAAATAAATAAAATAAAAAGTAAAGACATACTCTTTTCCTCTCTTTACATTCTATAAATACATATTCTTTTTTCACACTAACACGCCTGAAGATGATTTGAGGATATCAAATCGAAAGTACTCGCAAGGAAGATGGAACAACAAAACTACGGAAACTTCATACACCAGTTTGATCGAGGTACGAAGTTGACCATTCGGAAGATGGAAAAAATTTAAAAAAAGATCACAAAGCAGAAACACTCCGTGCTATTCAACAACGTTTGCCTAAATATATATATATATATATATATATATATATATATATATATATATATATATATATATATAAAATTCACGATATATCATAAAATGAAATGACTTGAAGACAGGATGATGTGTAAAAAAGACAAACGGAAAAACAAATTAAATACAGGAATAAATCACCCAAGACGAGAAATTTAACGGTTTCGTTCGGATCAATAAATAAAAAACATAGGATGTTTTTGGCACGTGTTTAACTATTCAAAAATAAAGAAAATATTCCCATATCTATTTCCTTACAAAAACAATTCAAATCTGACATAAAAATAGTAACATTTACCTCTAAAACAATTAAGGATTTACTACACACCAAACCCCGTCCCCAACTACCCCCTAAAGTCACTTCTTCCCTAGCCGGCTTTACAAAATAATATGTCTCATGTCCGATGTTTTATATCGGTGAAACGGAATTCTTTCTTTTCTTTTTTCAAATCGTAAAACATGTGTCAAAAACATTCCATCGTGCGTTTTTCTTTTTCCTATATATTGCCGTTATTCAATAAATTTCAAAATCCCGCATTTATGAACACAAACTGGACCTCAAACACAACAATCCCCCTTTACGCTAGTCACTAACAACAACTAAGATAACTAACACACTAGTCATACACAGAAGCACTTTTACCCACAATTTTGACTTAACAAACCGCACCCTCCTCAAGACCGAATAGTCTCTCCCACGCCACAAGTGCACCGAAAGCACTGTAATCCTTCTTCTATCACCATTTAACGTAAACCTTAGACTCAGATCTTATTCTTTAAGCAAACATCTGGCAAACACCGCACTGAAACAATGCAATATATCCCACCACTGCATTACAAACTCCGATCCTGGTTAGAGTAATTATTCATTTTTATTTTTCATCCATATTCCGTTTTACTTTTATTTTTCTTCTTTTTTTCGTTTTCTTTCTCCTCACTTTTTCATATTTTAACGTCTCTGTCGCACATGCTGCAAAATTCTTTCTTTTCTTTTTTCAAACCGTAAAACATGTGCCAAGAACATCCCGTTGTGCGTTATTCTTTTTCCTATATTTTGCTGTTATTCAATAGATTTAAAAATCTTCACTTTTTCTGAAGGCGTTCGTTGATTTGAAACGAAACCGTTAAATCGCTCGTTTTTTATAATTATTCCTATATTTAATTTGTTTTTCTTTTTGTCTTTTTCACACTTCACACACACATCATATATATATATATACATATATATATATATATATATATATATATATATATATATATATATATATATATATACAATATCTGGCTTACTTTTAATGAGACTCAAAATTGCCAATGCTGTCATCACTTTGTAAAATAAATATGTAAATATTGCTCAGCTGGTTAGCTGAGAGTCTTATCTGGAAAACTTGGATCTAATATAATTGCGACAGGCCATGAAGAGGGTGTGGTTTTCGGAGAAAAGGGTCAATGTTCTCCTTACGGACTGTTTCAGATTAAGAAACCAGTTTCAAAAGGAATAAGAAGTAGACAAAAAAGGAAAGAATAATTTCCTAAAGAATTGGGTCGTTAGAATATTCATAGCTGTTTGATGCAATAAATATCGCTATCTCTTGGAAATATATTCCATTCCTCATCTGCAATATACGATATATGTTAAAACCTACTTCCATAGATGCATATATACATACTTATATACATGCATAATACAGATGAGGTTATTTCTTTGAAATATTCATGCCTGTTTGATGCAATAAATATCGCTATCTCTTTGTGTTGGTTCATTGAGGTGCACTGAAAAGAGGGAGAAAGGGTTGACTAAGTTTCAATGAAGGTCATTTTCCCATTAATGTTTTTAGGAAGGGCATTAACCCATCTCTCTCTTCAGTTATGTGTAGAAATAATATTAGAGTTAAGGCCTTTTAGTTTCACTAAGACAATCTACAATATACTTGATGATATTTATGAGATGATGTGTTGTCATTTATACTATTTCCATTTTCAGACTTTTATCTTTATCTTGGTTGTTGTTATTTTCAAAACATTTTAGTCGCTGTAATCTTCAGCCTTTTTGGATAGGAACTCCATATAGCACACTTTCTTTCCTTGACAGAATACAAAATCAACTTCGAAATCTAGTGGGGTATGATCTTTTCTTTTCCCTACAACCCGAGGAAACGTTGCTAGTCTCTCTCTACCCCATCGCCATTTCCATGGAAGCTGCTCGACTGAGCTCCAATCTTTGGTTCCTTCTTGTAAGACATTCGCAGAACGAACTCGTTTTCTACCACAGCGGAAAAAGACTTTCCTTCCTCCTTCTATGTGACTAGCATCAGGAGGAATTTTCATGGACAGAGCTTCTTTGCAAAGGCTTGTCGTCTGTGGAACACATTGCCGCGAGACTGCTTCCCCGCTGATTACAACTTGGTCATCTTCAAATTCAATGTCAACAAATCTTGTCAAAAACCGCCGAATAAGTAATAATCAGTTCATACCGTTGATCAATGCGAGTACTCCCATAGTGTTCTTCATCTTTTAACTGTCATTCATTTCCGTCTCATTAACCCTTATCCTCGAGTAGCTCTTGGTTTTGATAAGTGATGACTCAATTAATAAAAAGTGACTTTTACGGTTGACCATCGCTTCTGTCCTTTTTAGTTGTTGCCATCTTCATGTACCAAAAACTAATAACAATACGAGAAAAAAACATTAAAAAATAGCTTCATAAAATATCACACAGGTATGATGCTGTATCCTTTTATACCATGAAAATGGTGTTCATACAGATCTTCTTGGTATGTGACAGTGTTATCGACATTCAGATATAATCCACAAAATAAATAAAACAGAGCGAAGGTGAGATAGGATTAAGAACTAAAAATGGTCTTGTATGAAATAGAAAAGAGAGTTTATTTTACATAGAAATCCCACAAGGAGAAGCACATTCAAAGTTGCATTGAATAATAAACAACGATAGAAATATTGACGAAAATAAATCCACCAAAATAAAGTCTTAAACTGAAAAGGTAAGAAATAAAATGTTCAATGGTCAGTTTAAAGGCTTCACGATTTATATCAAACGTCTCTCACATAAGCCAATGTTCTATTCTTTCAACGGGAACTCTTCGGTGCTGTGTTGAATGACGGACTTCTTTTTATTTCCTTCTGAAGAAATTGTATATTCCTGATACACACTTACCCCCTAAAGACACTTCTTCCTTAGCCGGCTTTACAAAATAATATGTGTCTCATGTCCGATGTTTTATATCGGTGAAATGGAATTCTTTATTTTCTTTTTTTAAATAGTAAAACATGTGCCAAAAACATCCCGTTGTGCGTTCTTCTTTCTCCTAGATGGGTTAATTCTTCGAATTCATTTAGTCCTGATGCGGCTAACCACATCACCATACATCCCAAATATCATATCATGATATTTATCATCTGAAGAACGATTTAGTACACATTTAGACAAACATTCCAGTTCCAATCTAGACATCACCAAATGCAGAATCCCAATTCAACCATTCGATGTTGAAATAAGAAATTATTAAAGGATAAATAACGAACTGCAGCAATAGAGACGTAAACGAACACTTACCAGCTTCAAAGCGTATTAGATGCTTCATGTGTAGGACAACTGTTTTCCAGAGAAATAAGAACTCGTGTTTATAATGGCAGATTTTTATAGTTGGAACTAATTAGTCAGCGTGAGCAACTAATTTGCACGTGTAGAGACCAACTGACTTTAAAAAAGACGGACTAAAAGCAGAAGTTTTGACAGCTGAGAGAAAGTGTTGGTGTGGGGAATGTGTTGCTGTTATCACGGTGTTGTTTGAAGAAGATTCTCTTGTAGAAGTTTTGACCGTCATTATAATAATAACCCCATTACGGCTATAGAAGATTTACATACATAATTTTATTCCTTACACGAACGTATTTGTTGTGGACCTGGGTAAGGCTGAATGAATGACACAGGAACACATGGTTTAAATGAACAAAGGTATATATTATATAATAGAAAGAAAGATATTACAAGGAGATGTTGCTCTCAACCGCCATTGCCGGTTTGCCTGGGAAGAAGAGAACACGTGTCACGTGCTTCCCGTATTTATAAGGTGGACGAGTCCATTAGTTCTCTGTAGGTAGGTACAGCACCATAACAGTATTCAAGGAAGAATCAGACTTATTTGCCACATTAGTCTCTGCATGAAAATAATTTATGCCAGCATATTTCGTATAAGCTGATTTAACATAGACTACAAGCCACATGGAAAACTTTGACGAACGTATCATTCAATATTTCGATATTGAATTAAGAAATTAAGAAAGGATGAATAACGGACGTCTTCAGGTAAAATTCGGACTTATTTCCAAAAGTATTCTCTATATAAAGATAACTTACACAAGCATATTTTGTATAGGCTGATCTGTTGTAGACTTCAAGCTTTAAACAAAGACAAATAATTTGTAGAATTTGGTATATTCGGAAGAACCACAAGGACCCGTGGCGTAGTGGATATAGTACTAAGTATAATTCAGTTCTACGTGACAGTCATCTAAAAGTTGAAGGTTCAATCCTAAGTGCGGGCGATACGAAGAATTACGAATTACTGAAGACTTCTTCCTAGTCATGGCAGATGAAGCAAGAGCATGCTACCCCCGTGGATTTAATAAAGGGTTCCGTTCGAAATTCTGCCAGATTCCCGAGTTCGATAGAAAGATTGCCGAGTTCGACAAAGTACACCTGAAGAAGGTCGGAGATTACATTGGCCGAAACGTTGTGACAAAAACACCCAAGATGAGAACAGTAGTCCGAATATACCTAATTCTACGCTTTATCAACCTCATATAAAAAATTCCGAAACAAAGACAAAGAATACTTATACATTTTGATATTAAGTTAAGGAATACATAAATCCACATTATGATGTACGATTTTGGAAAAATCCACAATCGAATTCTTTTAAATTCGTTTGGCTAATTGTTGAAAATTAGTCTTCCACATAACATATTTCGCTGTGCAACCGTGAGACAAAACTAAAATCCAACAACCCGTTTGCTCAATTTCAACACAGCGAAGCCTCCTAAAATAGCATCCTTTCATGAGCGTGGAGGTATGAAAAAGAGGAGGTACTAACTGGCGGCCCACAGAGCTTGCTTCTGGGGGTTCTTAAAAATACGAAAACAAGGGTGATAAACCATAAACATTAAAAAAGAGAGTATACAAAAGTGAAAAACAAGAACAATATAAAGAAAATAGAAATATGCAATTAAATATAAATTTCTAACAGTGTCAATAAAAGTGAATAACTTGAATTAAATGCTCCTTTCTATTATTTTTATTGGTCTAGCCTGCTTATACGATTTTACTGTTCTTAACTTTTTTATGGAAATCGCTCCAGACAAGGCATTAAGCCACTTGATGTAAGGAGCTAACAAGAACAAATATGATTATCGCAAAGACAGGAGATGCCTATTGACCGTAGTCGTGAAAAGACCAAGATACATTAAGGTCCCAATTATAAAACATATGTTGCCAGTGTTGGAAAAAAAGAAATATGTGTAAGCAATGAATAAGTAAATGTTACTTATTCTGTGTTGTTTATGTTCTGGGAGTCTATGCGACTGCTACCAAGAAAGCATCTTATGTGCTCAGTATCAGGGGTTTTAAAGACCATGCAAAGATAAACATAAGAAAGGAAGACGGACGACATCTACTTCCCTCTACCAATACCAAGGAGTATACAAAGAGAATTCCATTCTGAGGGAAGAATAAATGGTAAAATGCCCCAATGTTGATGGGTAGATAGGATCAGAGATTGGATGGTAAAACTACTCAGTGACTGCATGGTAATCATAAGGAAGAAAAGAGAGTAAATAAAGTGACAATGCTCATGACTCAACATAAGGATGGAAGTAGACAAAACAAGACAAACAAATAAAACTCGATCAAGGTACTGCTTTCACGGGACAGTGAGTAGGACCTACAGTAAACCTAAGGTTAACCAGTCTTTAGCTGACTTAAACTTTGGTGGACGAATGAACTAAGGGCTATAAGTTTTCAACAAACACCGCCATAAGCGAACAGGAATGTAGCAGTTACATGACCGAGATCTACTTTCTTTTGTGTTTCCACGGAATCTCTTGCATAGTGATTAGTTTGTGGTTCGGTTTGCTAAAACAGGCATTTCCAAACTCGCATAGAAATACATCGGGAAATTCAAACACTTCTGCACATACTCAGCTTTACTAATTTACGCCCAGCCTTAGTTTGGTGCTAAAATACAAACAGCTCCTGGATAAATGCCGTGCAGACCTAATGCTAAAAACAATCTTCTCATCCCTTACCATGGCCTGGCATCATGATATAGAACTCTGAAACTCAAATCTCTTTCTATAGCTAATGCATTCCTGACGAATCAACTTGTCTTACATTCTTGTGTTTATGAAACGGTTAAATAAAATTGATTTAATTGTGGAGAATATGTCGGTATTTTTATATGGAACTTTGATGAACCTATTTTCTTCTTCAGTCAGCTCAGTCAGATAAATACAAACACAGCAACTTCTACAAAATGGCTAGCGTCTCATAACACCAACCACTCTACAGGGCCTTCAATGAACACCACCTTCAACAAACACTGATTATTGCAGTAGCGAACGTGTTTACAATGGAAACCGACTATAACTGAACAGCAAAATATGCCTGCTTATAGTGAGCTCAAAATTTAATTGATCAGTTAATAAAACGGCTCATTTGCATAATTGGATGCGGCTCACTTCGTTTTCTCGGATGTCTGTATAGAACTGCTTGTTTGGAATAACCACTGTCCTCTGTCCACGTAGACATAGCACTTCAGTTGGCGTGGACAGTCATTATTACTAGCAACAGTGAGCAACTCGTTCCTTGTATCAGCTCCACTACATGTATATAACAGACTTCCATTCTAAGGGAAGAATAAATGGTGAAAGACCTTAATGCTGATGAGTAGATAACATCAAAGATTGGACGGTAAAACGTTTTCTTTATCTACTAACAGATCATCGCTTATCAAGGCCCAAAGGCCACTTGAGGATAAGGGTTAATGAGTTTGTCAGGTGGACGGTGAGACAACACTGAGGATTGGTAATGATGGTTGAAACTGGGCAAAATTTTATTATTCAAGAAGACGGCTCAACAAGAATTTGTTAGCATTGGACTTGAAAACGACTACGTTTTAGACAGCTGTGAAGCAGTCCCGTGGTATTGTGTTCCACAGACGAGTAATTCTTGGAAAGAAACTTTGCCTATGCAAGTTTCATTTAGTTTTAGGTGCACAAAGGAAAAAAGGAAAACGATTTACAGTGGTTGTAGCTATACACGTTTTTGTTGTGAATGTTTTTCATGAGGGAATCATAGATTGTAGCTCAGTCGAGCAGCTACCATCAAAATAACAATAGTATAACGAAAGACTAGCAACGTTTCTTTCTGTGTGAAAGAGACTGTAGGGAAGAGAAGAGGACAGATCGCCTTCCCTTTAGATTTCAAAGTCGATTTTGTACTCTGTCAAGGCAAGAAAGATTGGCTTGAGCTGCACCTCACCAGATGTAGAAACAGTACTCCATCTTTGGACGTATTTGACTCTTATACAGGTAGAGGATTGTGCCAAGAGTGTACTACTTTCTGGAGCGGTAGAATGATCCAACCATTTTACCAGCGACCTTAACAACAGATTCGATGTGTCTTCCATTTCAGGTCTGGAGTGAAGGTCAGTCCTAGAAGCTTATCAACTACTCAGTAACTGCACGGCAATAACAAGGAAGTAGAGACAGTCGTAAATAAAGCTGCTGCGAGCGACGACATACATGACTCAAAAGTAGACAAGACACGAGAAATGTAGCTATTTTATAAAGTCACACGAATCTGGAACTCTCTAAAGAAAAAAGAACAACAAAGTGTAATTTTATAAAACCATGCAAGTGATACTATTGATCAAGCATTGGTGCTTTCTGGCATTACTTTTGTTCAGCATCATGAAACAGCATAACGAAATCAGACTCTGAGCAATGTTAAACAGTCATGTAAAAATGAATCGGTGACTTCTTTTTCCCCCCAGCTTTGTTGTGATCGTCTAGACAGTGTCTTCTTGTGAATATTGCCTATTTTTCAAATATTGAATCTACTTTTCTGAAGTAGCCATTAAGCGAGAGGCTTGTCTGAGACAGAAAATCAATATTTAAGCTATTTATGCTGATTAATTTAATAAGATACCGAGACTTGAAGAGGGGGAAAAATGATATAGATAATTGAGACGATCTACTATTTTTATGTTGGCAGTATTGGACAAGAATAATTGTAAAATGGTTTTGCCATAGAATATAAGAATATAATCAAACAAATACAATAACATACTATCTTCGGTTTACAGATAGCAGAGGTGATATGTATATACTGTGGTGAGTCAAGAGTAACCGGGCAGTTAAAGAATTTTTTTGTTCAAATAATAAAATTTATTGATATTTAGGCAATACATTATTAAAAAAATCTAGATATACTTTGTTTAACTTCCCGGCTACTTCTGACTCACTCTGTGTGTGTATATATATATATATATATATATATATATATATATATATATATATATATATAATTTGGAGATATTAAAAACAGACTGTCACTTAGCTATAAGAAAGGTTCCGATAACGTTCGTTGAACTCTCTAGATTGTCTGCTGTTTACTGCCCGCTGTATTTAGGCACAAATAGAACTCTTCCTGTATCATGTGATAATTCCTGATGACCTTGAAGACAGAGTAAAAGCGTGCACAGTCTTGGTTGACTCTGTGACCATCTGAAATCGTCATTTCCTACACTGATGAGAGCAAAAGCTTGAAACGCTGGCGCCTCTGTGTAGCTTAATTGCCATAAAAATACTAAGCTCTACTCATGTATTGAGTTCTGTTTAAATAAATACTAAAAATCTATACATAATATATTATATCACCTTATAATATTATAGGTGTATACGTGAAATAATTTAAAATGAAATTATATATGGATATATATATATATATATATATATATATATATATATATATATATATATATATAAATATATATATATATAAGGTATTAAGAAGGCTGAAGGAAATGCAGAGAGCCGGATTGATCAGAAGCTGGAAATAACAAAAATAAACGATCAAAGGTGAGATTTTACAATTATCTATTTCTTTTTCTTTTCAATCTTACATATCAAACGTGTCCGGATGATTAGAAATCATTTGATATTTCGGGAGACCCCTCCTTGTCAAAAAAGTAGACACAAAAGAAAAGTTTAATTGTCGGAAATCCGGCAAGATGAATTCTGGAAAGTAGAAGTGAAAAAAAGATTAGTACCGCAGATGAAGATGGGAAGTGTCGTAGTAAATAATAAATCAATAAATTATAATATTCTAACCTACACACATATATATATATATAGTCATCCACATACAGCCTGTTTCGCTGTTTCACAGCTCATCAGTGCGGCTAGACCAGTTAGTGTCTCAAGCCGGGATCGAAACGCAACCGTCGAGCTGACAGTCGACGATGTTAACCCCTACGCCATCATGCGACACTGACTGAATGTAAGTGATATCTCAATGAAACGAAATATATATATATATATATATATATATATATATATATATATAAGTGTATAATATCAAATTAATTTACTTGGTCAGTAAATAATGTTTGTTTGCAATAATTTTATTTATTTATTTATTTATTCAAATAAAATTATTGTTTGTAGGTAATCTTTAATTTAATTATTGAACTAATGAATTCTGATTCTAATTAAAATACATTTATAGCCTATGTCTAATTTCACCGAAGTGGATGAAATTAATTCAAATTAAAACTTTAAAATCTCTACCGTAAAACAATGAAAAGTGCAGGGGGAATAATTGTGAGTGAGACTTATTGTAAATCTTAAAATATCAGATTTTTGGTGTTTGATTTCAAATCTTTAATTTCAAATTTTAAATTCAAAATAAATGTAAGATCATGTCAGACTTGAAACAGAAGTCTGTGGTTTAAGGGACAGCTGCTTGAAATTAATTCTAAATATTCAGTCGTCAAAAATCCATACACTTATACACATCACCGAGCACACACTTAAAGGCGAGTTGGTATACGTAAAAATAAAGTATCTTTTATTTTATTTTTATTTTTTATTCATTTTTTTTTTTAGATGTGGGGGGATTATTTGATTAATAAATTAATACAGGGAAAGGAGGTAATTATTGTAATGGGACAACAGAAGTCAAATGAAATAGGTGTTTCAACACCGTTAGGGGTTAGTACTCCTCTTGTAACAAAGGATATATGGAAATGGGGTGGATATGAATTGAATAAAATCTTAAATATTAGATATGGGGGATAATTGATAAGTTAATAATACAGGGAATGGGGAGAATTACTATAATGGGACAATGTCTTTATCGTTAGGGGTTGGTTAAACCTCTTATTATAAAGGATACACTGAGATAAAGCAGATATTAGCTTGAATAAAGTCTCTGTGTAAATCAGGTTAGGAAAGTGAAGTGGATCACAATTAAGTGCAATAAAATATAAGTATAACAAGTAAAATGATGTGTGTGGGCGATTAGGTGTAAGGCATGTTTATAGTAGGAAGGGGTGTGGTAGTAGAAATGTCCCAGTATAGTAGATCAGCAACAACGTATGAAGGGGGAGGGGGCGAAGGTGAAATCAGAATACAAGAGGATGTTGAATACGCTTGGTCTGTTATCACGAGGGTAGGTTATATTATGAAGAGTGAATTGATTTCGTGACGATAGTTGATCAAAGGGTGAAGTCTGGAGATAAGGATAGATTCCGTGATTCTTAGGTCCCCGATATTTCTGATAGAGGCAAAGATAAAGACGCGGATGTCGCTTTGTGTAGTATTGTATAAGGTTGTTTGTTTGTAGAAGGAGGATATACGGAAGTTCAAGTGTTCCTTGATGCGTAGGTGCAACGGTCTTATAGTGCTTCCTATATAGAAGCTATTGCACTGTATATCCTCTTTCTACAAACACACCACCCTATGCAATACTACACAATGCATAGATAATTGTAAGATCTTATCTTAGATTGTTTATTTTGTTCTTTCCAGCTTCTCATCAACCCGGCTCTTTGCATTGCCTTCATCCTTCTAAATACCTTATTACAATTCCCAGCAATGCTTCAAGCAAACTACCGTTCTTTCTTATATATATATATGACAATAAAAGGATAAAATAAATCCGAGAGTATGAGTTAAAAAGAAAATGGAAGACCTAAAAGTCAACGTTTTGCCCAGCTGTTACCACTTTTAGCTTTTTCACCTTTGATAAAACCTATGCAGCAGCTGGGACAAACGTTTAGTTTTAAGTCTTCCGTTTTTCATTTTAACTCACACACACACACATATATATATATATATATATATGAAAATTAGAAATTTTTCCTCTTTGAAAGTATTGGGTATTGTTAATAAACAAGTTTTGAGACCCAAACAACGTACAAATATTTAAAATAAAAATATTTATCATTTTAAATTTAAATTTTAATTAAAAAATAGTAACATTTATTTAAAAAATATTTATGCGTTGTCTGAGTCTCAAAACTCACTTATTCGCAATACCAAACGCTTTCAAAGAGGAACAATTTCTAATTCATACATGCCTTCCCATGCGTTCACCTCATCTAAAAAAAAAAACGTAACCATTGCATTGGCTTGCTTCCACTCCTCTTCATCTCTCGTCTTGTACTCAACAAAAGCATTTCGTATTTGTTTCATGCTATTATCAAACTATTTTCCTTCTGAGAATCAGTTTCATCTTCTATAGAATACATATGACCATCCTCCTCATTTATATAAAGAGTATTCATAGGTGATTCTTTTTTTAACTAATGAGTGACCACTTACCAAAGCTTAAAGCCACTCGAGGATAAGCGTTGATGAGATAGATAGATTGACAGGTGAATGATGATGAATATTATGAGAGGATTGAGAATAATCGATATAAAGGAATAATATTTGATGACTTATGAGGACGCTTTATGACAAGTGTTGGTTGCCATTAGATTTGAAGCCGTCTTTTGGCAAGGTATTTCATAGATGGATGGTTCTTGCAAAGAAACTCTGTTCATGGAAATTCCGTTTGATATTAGGCACACATAGGAAGAAAGGAAAGATCTTTGCAGTTGTGGTAGAAGACGAGTTCTTTATTTCCAGTCTTATATTTGATCTTTTTTTCGATCTAGTAAATATTACTACTATTCCTTACTTTCATTAATCGGCATGGATGAACATGATAATAAGCTCCTCCATGGCGTCTCAATACTGTTTCTCTTTCTTTCCCAAGCACCACTGCAGGACCTTTCCAACCTTTAAAAATATTTTTTTTACGATAATAAACTTCATCACCATTATCATACACCACATTTGAATAAAAAATAATAAAGGATAAATATAAAATAGTAATAATAAAAAATAAATAATAATAATAATAAATAAATAAAAAAAATAATAATAATAATTAATAATAGTAATAATAAATAATAAATAAATAATAATAATAATAATAATAATAAATAAAAAAATAATAAAAGATAAAAGTAAAAAAAGTAATAATAATAAATAAATAATAATAATAATAAATAAAAAATAATAATAATTAATAATAATAATAGTAAATAATAATAACAATAAATAATAAATAATAAAAGATAAATATAAAAAATAATAATAAAAATAAATAATAATAATAATAATAATAAATAAATAAAAATAATAATAATAATAATAATAAATAATAAATAAATAATAATAATAAATAAATAAAAAATAATAGAAGATAAAAATAAAAAATAATAAACTTTATCACCATTATCATACACTACATTTTATGTCTCCTGATCCTTTCACTTGACTCAGCTGCAATATAGTTTTGTCTGTTACTGTGTAAAGCTTCCATGTTCTGACGTTTAATATCACTAGTTGAACTCTCCATATCTGGATGTTCATCCTCTAAGATTGACAGACCATTAGGGTTAATTCCAAATACTAATTAGTTTGGACTAAAACCGCCATTTTTTCGCAAAGTGTTCTTGGCACTTACTGCACTTGCAAGTGCAATTTTTGGTTCACATTTCACATCTGCAATAGTTTTGTAAAATTCCTATGCCAATATCTGAGTATGCCATTCCAAAATCCCATTGCTAAATGGTGATTCACCTGCTGTTGTTGCAGTTTTTATATTAAGTTTTTCATTCATATAATTCATTCATATAATTCATTCATATAATTCATTCATATAATTTTTCATTTGAAAATTCCCTTCCGTAATCACTTAAGAACTTCCTGGTTGCACAGAAATATGTTATCTAAATTTAGTAAAATTTATGCATAGTTTCAGCTTGTTGTTTGGGGTACTAAACATAATATTATATGCAAAATCCCAATTTTATTGTGAATATGTTCCTTTAAGTCCATGCACACAACTTGGTTAAATTTATTCAGCCATGGGAATCGATATCACTGGACGTAATGGTACACGTTTATATTTAATGCATACTTCACATGAATCGCAATATTTTTCAATCGTCATAAGGAATTCAGCCTCACAAAAATTCCCCCCTCATAACTTTGAGTCATGTGGAAAATTTCTGTACAACTTCATTCTTTTTTTTCTTTTCTCTTCCAGTGTTAAGCTTTTGACAGAAATTGTGTGTCACTTATCAAATAATAAATTTGTGCTAAAAGAATCCTTGCTGTATCATTCAAAAAATTTAAAATGAGAGTAGAAAGTGGACCTTGGGTTTACTTTCCGAAGCCTCTTAACTCTCACATCTCTTATTTTGTCCTTTAGTTTTCACATTCCATGAGCGATGTTTATGACAAAGGGAGAAGAATTGCTGTTTACTGGGTTGGAATCTATCCATCTAACACTTATCGTTGGCTAGTTTTTTAACCTTGAATTATTATTTTTTAGCTCCTTACATCAAATGGCTTAATGCCTTGTCTGGAGCGATTTCCATAAAAAAATCCAGTTTTCTTCATAGATGTTTTACTCAGCAGTAATTGAATTTCATTACTCATTATACAAGACTCCATCATAATTTTTTTCTACTGGAAATTTCACTTTCCTAGTCGCAATAACACGAGTTCCATCTCCAAACTTGAATGTTGTATCGGTAAACGAATATTCAACTAAGTATTTCTTTTGCTCAGACAGAGCATCAATAAAAACGTCCAGTCGATGACAGTTTTCGTACATGCACTATCTAATATGCCTATTCGAAAACACTCCTTAACTAACCTGCAAGCCAGGAGTTCTGTGTTAAATAGGGCTATGCAAATCGCTTGTATGCTTTTTTTTATTTCATAGCTTATGTCTTAAATCTATTGAAATGTCTTTGTAGATTCACAATTAAAGCATCTAATAATTTTCCCATCCTTGCCTACAGGATTTGAACCTATAGTGGTTTCATAGGTTCTGCTGGGATATTTCTGACCACCTCTATGATTAACTCGGCCAAACCGACTTCTTGTTTGAAATGTATTCTCGTTTTCTGCTAATTTGATTTTAAAATTACCCAGTTTTTAATAGAAGTATTTAAATTACATAAAAAAGTCAATAATAAGGACGCCTGCAGTCATAAAATTCCTTAAAGGCTGAATAATCTCCGGTGTTCTCAGCTTTTAGAAACAATGTGTTGAGCTTGCTTGCTATTTTCTGAACCCTGTTTTCTTGACCTCTTCAAAGTGAAAAACACTGTTGACCCCTGCTTGGATTTATTTAGGTTCATAAACATCTGACATATTTTTAGGCCATTCTTCTATTCTACATAGCAATATTCGTTTTCTAAGGCTAATGGCAATTTTAAAGCGTGACTCATCATTCTACTTAAATATCCTACAAGTGGATCTCAATATGCTACCATTATTTACTCCTCTCCAGGAGTTAGGCACAAGGCCAGTTTTATCCTACTCCCACAAGTAAGATGTGACCCAAGGTCGGGTCGGAAAGTGGGGGTTGAAAAGCCAGCGCCCGAGAGGTGAGCACTCTGACCATCAAAAATTGCCTGGGCAGCCCCGTCGGCATTCCCCGGTAGGGGCGCCTCAAGCAGTAAGCAATTAACTTACTCCTCCCCAAAGAGGGGAGGCGAAGCCTGGGAGGGTGGACCTCCTAGAACTGCACAGGACCAGTCTCGTGCAGTATCCATCGGAACAGATACTACACTGTGATCTTAGCCAAAAGGCCAAGAAGTTATGCTACCATTGTTCACTTTCTCGACGTTCGTCGTTTTATTCGTCTATCAACATTAGAACAACACAATCTTTATCTTTTTAGAGATTGGAGAACTCCACTTTATGCCAATGCAAAATCTATATACTTATTACTGATTCAAGAGAGATAACTTATAATTGCAAATAGTTCAAAAGAAATAACTCCTAATCCACAAGTCAGTCTCTATTCATCCACCCCTAACTGTTGCAATCACACTAACACCTGCTCCACCCTGTGCTCCAATGGTATCACCAAGGTAACAAAACTTCTGGACAACCTCAATAGCTTTAATAGCCAGATATACTTTGTCTACATCTGAGTTCTTATTCATCTCCATTGTCTTACACTTCTTGCACACAAATTGGCTATCCTCTCTCAACCTACCAGTAATTCCACTGCACATCTTGTGTACCCAATGCTTACAGGTATCACAAAAAGTTGAATTGCACCCGACTCTCTTTCCCCAAACTGAGCAGGGGAACTTTCCTCTTTTGGGGTGCTTTCCAACACTACAACCACTGATCATCACTTTGGTCTTGGTAACATTCACTCTCAGACTTTTACTTTCCATTTACTTTTGAAGTCTTTAACTTAACAAGTAGGGCATCCATAGTTTTATAAGCAAGTATCAAATCTTCAGCATACAGCAATGAAATCGTTAATAAAATTAAAAAGATTTGGTACAAATAAACTTCAGTCACTGCCTGACTTGTCCACCAAGTCACAGACAGAAATGTTCAACAGGCTTTGTTTTATTGCCATTCAATAATATGGGTGGATATTTTGATGATTGTCTCATCATTAAAAGGGGTGATACTGGATGGGTTTCACACTCACCGGACCTTGACCCTTCAGATTTTTATCTGTGTATTTATCTAAAAAATAATGTGTATAAAAACAATCCCCAGACTATTTCGGAGCTGAAAATGGTCATCACAGCCATAACAGTCGTATCCAGATGCACTTGCAACACAGAAGTGCACATTTGAAGCATATTATTGACCGCTGACGAAACAAAGACTGTTGGAGATTCATGATTAAATCATGTTAGACAAGTCAAGCATAGACTGAAGTTTACTTGTACCAAATCAGGTTGGGTTACAGAAAGGATTGTGAATTTTATTAACGATTACGATGGTGGCTGGCTTAATCACGTTGAGATACCGGTTCTTGTTAGGTCACCAAAGTTAAGCGACATTGAGCCTGGCCAGTACCAAATGGGTGATCATTTGGAAATACCAGCAATTGTATGTGGGAGGACGACGACAACACCTCCCTGTTTAAAAAACATACAGCTCTGAAGATGCCTTTAACAAGTACTTCAGTGGAACCTGTTAATCCACACATATGTTAACACAACAGAAACACCACTGGGTGGAAGTTCTGTTCTCAATCAATAAATAATAAATAATAAAAGATAAAAATAAAAGTAATAATAAAAATAAATAATAATAATAATAATAATAATAATAATAAATAAATAAAAATAATAATAATAATAAATAATAAATAAATAATAATAATAAATAAATAAAAAATAATAGAAGATAAAAATAAAAAATAATAAACTTTATCACCATTATCACACACCACATTTTATGTCTCCTGATCCTTTCACTTGACTCAGCTGCAATATAGTTTTGTTTGTTACTGTGTAAAGCTTCCATGTTCTGACGTTTAATATCACTAGTTGAACTCTCCATATCTGGATGTTCATCCTCTAAGATTGACAGAACATTAGGGTTAATTCCAAATACTAATTAGTTTGGACTAAAACCGCCATTTTTTCGCAAAGTGTTCTTGGCACTTACTGCACATGCAAGTGCAATTTTTGGCTCACATTTCACATCTGCAATAGTTTTGTAAAATTCCTCTGCCAATATCTGAGTATGCCATTCCAAAATCCCATTGCTAAATGGTGATTCACCTGCTTTTGTTGCAGTTTTTATATTAAGTTTTTCATTCATATAATTCATTCATATAATTCATTCATATAATTCATTCATATAATTCATCCATATAATTCATTCATATAATTCATTCATATAATTTTTCATTTGAAAATTCCCTTCCGTAATCACTTAAGAACTTCCTGGTTGCACAGAAATATGTTATCTAAATTTAGTAAAAGTTATGCATAGTTTAGAGATAAATTATCTCGACTTATTTGGGACGTCATGCTGGGATTTGAACGCTTTGTAATAAAAAAGCAAACAACTATTTGATAAAAAAATAGCATTTAGAATTTATTTTTACATTCCGAGAAACATATAAGACTCGAAAGCTAGCGTGCAATGCGACCGTTCTCATGTGAAGAAAAACGCCAACTGTTGAATTCTCCCTCATGGTGACAAAAACGAGAGAGAAAGGGTAAACGTCCACAAGAGAAAGAAACAAGAATACGCATGTTGAAAAAAAAGAAAGACAGAAAGACTAGAGTCACTGACTGGTTGTATTATTTTCAGTTCAACAAGCTCCAGTTAACAGCCAACAGTTGATTTGAACTTTGTCCTTTCGAACATACTCAACACTAATCAGTTTTATCAACAACCTATCAACTCAGCCAGGATCAGATTTGATTGATGATACACTTGTTTAATGGCCGTTGTAGCGACATTTCGATGTGACACCACTATTGTCTCGATTTACTTGTCTCCCTACGAGGACAAACCAAGCACAAAGCCGGCCTTGAATATGGGGAAATCCAGCACAGATTAAAAAAACACTTGCATCATATGATGCTTTCATATGGTGGCCTGTTAAATACGAATACGTTGATATTGACAATTCACAATGTTTCAGTTAAAAACAATTATCTTTCATATAATAAAAATGAACATAGCGGTATGAATAATTACATATGCAAATTTATATTTATGAGCAAACAAATGGGGTGGCTTAATCTTAAATATAATTGATAATATAAAAGAAAGAAAAGAATAATCATGTATGCAAATTATTTTTTATAAGCAAAGATCAGTTTTGTCCTCTTTTTCTGATCGATTAGTTTTGTCTTCTTATCGATTTGTTTTGGCTTTTTTATCGATTAGTTTGGTCTTCTTTTCCTTATTGATTATGTTTGTCTTCTTTTTCTCATTGATTAGTTGTGCCTTCTTTTTTATCTATTAATTTTGGCTTCTTAGCGATTAGTTTTGTCTTCTGTTTCTTATCGATTAGTTTTGTCTTCTTATCGATTAGGTTTGTCTTCTTATCGATTAGGTTTGTCCTCTTTTTCTCATTGATTAATTTTGTCTTCTTTTTTATTTATTCGTTTTGCTTTATTTTCTTTATCGATTCGTTTTGTCTTCTCATCGATTTTGTTTTCTTATTAATTAGTTTTATCTTCTTTTTATCATCAATTAATTGTATCTTCTTTTTCTCATCGATTAGTTTTGTCTTCTTTTTATTATCGATTAGTTTTATTTTCTTTTTTTGATCGATTAGCTTTGTCTTCATTTTATCATCGCTTAGTTTTGTCTTCCTTTTATTATCGATTAGTATTGTCTTCTTTTTCTTAGCGACTAGTTTCAATACTCTGAAGTAGTGAATAGAAATTAAATTGCAAAGTGATAGCGAGCAAGAAAAGCCAGCTCGTTAATAATATGACACCGTTTCAGTTACAGATAGACAATAAATCTACATTATAACAAAACAAATGAAATTATCGTTTACACCGATTGTAATGCGTAATTTTATCAGTAATCTCCCTTAAATTAAAACTCTTCAAAGTATAAAAAACAAACTATAAATAGCTATGTATGTTTGTGTCTGCTATTCTAAGCTGTTGACAAGAAATATAAATTGGTTTGCCAATCTTTAAATAGAAGTGTAAACGTTTTTAAGGAATTATCCCTGGTACAATTAGCACAAACAAAGGCCGAGCAAACTTTCAATCCGAGATTTTCCATTGAGGATCAAGATTCCAGCGTCTTACACACTCATTGTGAAACGTGCTTCTTTATTTACTGAATCAATCATCGAGACGTGCATCCCATGCAGCCAGATTCATACTGGCGTGTGAAAATATAAATCGATAAATCTTTTCTTCGAGAATAGCAACACCACCTTTTCTGAAAGACTAAATGTAAATTCACAGCAGGCGACATTGTGCCACTACCCTGGCATCTTGATCAGAAGATCTGAAACAAACATTGCCAATCCAAAGCAAACCAAATGTAAAGCATGATAAAAGCAAATGAAATTGATTAAATAAATAGCAATACACTATGAAATGAGCAGCTGAATTCAAATATGTGTAAGGAAAGCTTGGCAGATGATCCTGTGAAAGAAATTATTGGCATTTCATGATGATCATAGATTGATGAATAACTGAGCATTCTATTGTTACAGAGTCGTGTATGTCAAAAGAACGTGATAGAGACATCTAATGTATAAAGTAGAGCTAGTCTGTTTCTTACATTGCATTTATCAATAGCTTTCGACCTACAAAATCAATATATTATTCAGTTTTTTCTTGTGGATCGCTGTAACATGTTGTAAAAAAGAATAAAATGTGATTCGATTAATTCCTTCCATATATTACTTTGTCCGGATCGGAATTATTTTCAAATGTCCTCGCCCCCATCTTAAAAACGGGACATAACTGTATTCGTTACAGAGTTACTTCCTTTTTATTGGAACAAAAATAGTTAAAAAGAAAAGCGAAACAAATTATAAGCTAATACACTACCGGCAAACGCCGGATAGGTAAAGCTAGTTATTTATAATTATCTCAAGGCACTTCTGCAGTTTACGGACTGTGTTATTTTTTAGATAGGATTTTCAAGTTAAATTCAATTTTTATGGTATCTTTTGTTTATTAAATTGTTAGGTGAAAGTACAGAATAGTTAACAAAGGCCCCCCCCCTCCATATGTTAAGAATGGGTTTCTAAATAATAACGTTATTATTTCAGCACGGTCCATAAACCACAGAAGTATTTATCTCAAAATGACAAAGGTTTCATCTTATTGGGTCCCAAAAACTGTTCAATCTGATCAGAAACGACTTTGAAACAGTATAGCAAAGGACAATCTTAGAAGTTTATAATATTGATCTAGATAGATTTGTATAGCGATTTGTCACCAAGACTTGTGCTTATTTATTTGTTTGCTAGATCTCTTCCTGCACACGTGTGGTGAAGGGGCTATGCACATGGTTAAGGAGGGGATTCTGCGGCCGAACATGACCCGTTTGTAACCACTTGTCTGAAACGTTTCCCGTTCTCCATCATCACCTGCCATATACATCATAGTAATATATACTATGAGGGCGCTTCAGGCGACAGGCAATAAATCTATTACCCCCGTCCTTGTGAGACCAAACAGATAATACATAAGACCCGCAAACACTCTTACAGTGTGAGTGAACACATCATATCCAACTGTTATTAATTAGATGTCTATTTTTTTAAATTTTGTAATTTTTTTAGTCAAAGGAACCAGTGTTAATCAAATGTTTGTAAATGATATGTTTTTTTGTTTGTGCACTGGAAAATTTCAAAAGATTTTGTTTGATTTGTTAAGCAAATGTTTTGTGTTTTTTAAATTTGTTTCAATGTTTTTTTTTCTCTTCATTTTATTTTGTCAAAATTCTTTTCTTGTTAACATAAACACCGAATAAGCAAATTATTTCTGTTTTTGACACACGTTGATATTTATCGCATTTTTTTGTTTCGCGAAAAGAGACCTTTGCTGACAGAACTCACTTAGTCCTTCGGGAGATCCAACGAGCTGACAGACCTGCCCGAACGTTGACGATGCGAAGTCACAGAAACATGGTGTGTCATCTATAAGAGTACCAGCTTTCATATCAAACATGGTGTAAACAATTGAATAAGCTATGTTACTTAATCCATCACTTCATTTCTCTTGATCAAATTTGTTGAATTGTTTTCACTTTGTTTCTTCATTGCTGACTAACTACTTCGTTTATTATGGAAACATTGCGTGCACCCAAACCATTAAATTTAAATCATGAAAATTTGTCTAAAGTCTGGAAGACTTACATACAGTGACAGATTGATCAGTGTCAGCATGCCCAAAGTCAAATTGGTTCTTGATGAAGTGAAATTCTATATAAAAGAAAATTCAATAAATAAACATACGCAGTAAATAAAAGTAATAAGTAAAAGAAAAAGGGAACATGACACAAATAAGTAGTGTGTGAAAAGGAACCACACAGCAGAGTTAGACAGGGAATTTATCTTTGAA
Organism: Sepiola atlantica; assembly: GCA_963556195.1. Taxonomy (NCBI): domain Eukaryota; kingdom Metazoa; phylum Mollusca; class Cephalopoda; order Sepiida; family Sepiolidae; genus Sepiola; species Sepiola atlantica. The sequence continues at coordinate 134,504,930 of OY744523.1, forward strand.
TCAGGAATATTAAATGATAACATTATACTTGTGTGCAAGAGTCTCTTTGTCTCCTGGCAACCAATAATTTATAGACACAGTCTGCCACTTCATACATACATATATAGACTAAAACAGATGAATACCAGACCCAGGATGGGTAATACTAATTCTACTAACAGAACAGTTTTGCATGCCCCCTTATGAAGATTAAAATCAAAGTATAACTATAATGGTCCTTATTCAAATTTTGATCAAAATTCATTACATGATTTTGAATAAAAAAAATGCCTAAAATTTCAGGCTTAAGCTTAAGGGGTCTTAAGACGAAATTTAATTCAGGGAATCTTGCTTAATCAATGTCTAATGACTATGTATCAAATTCAATGCAAATCTGAAATATTTGAACTTTCAAGTGGGTGGTTGTGCCAATATTATTCCCCCTAAAACCCTTTAAAATACCCCTCCAAAAACTAAAATCTGGAGAATATATTGATTAATTGATGCCTTATTCCTATTGTAAAAATTTCACAAAGATCGGAGGTATCCGAATTTTCACGAATAGCTTCCACCCTCTTTTTTATCCTTTTGCATAACACTAAATTTAACTAAATAAAGTCCACATTTGAACCTCTTTATGCCTAACAGCTGTTATCCAAAATTCATAATGATCGGTTAATTAGTTTGGAATTGAATCCTGTAAATTCAAATTTATAAACATACAAACATACCTACCTTTATATAAATATAGGTTAAGTTTGAAAGAAGAATGAGACCAGCACTTTTGAAAGATAAAGCAGAAAGAGATCTATTAAAGATACAGCCAAAAATTACCTGCGATCTAGATCTAAATATTCTTTTTAAATGTATAACTTACATTACATATTTTTAATATAAATCTATTGTAATTTTAAAAATGAATAGTTTCCATTTAAATTACATTCCTTGAAAATTAATGAAATAGTTATGCAAATTAGGCATACAAATATCTGTGTTTGGGTCTTTGTTCTCTACTATATATACAACATTTCAAAAGACTATCTTTCATTATTGATTTAAATAATAGTGAGCTGTTTTGATGTTAATATAGGTGTGATAAATAAAAAAAACTTTGCATTTATTTATATAGATAGACTGGATTCTGATTATACCCCTACGTCTGTTTTCATACAAGCCGTGGATTTGTTCTCAGCAATCTATTTGACAGACTATAGACTGCCTTAGCAACACCAGGCTTATATTTAGTATGGATGAAGTATGGTCTAGCTAAATGTGCACACTCCAAAAAATATCTCCTTCTTCGGGAAAGCAGGGTTTGGTTTATTACTGATCTCTTGAAGCGACCCTGGAGCAAAATGTAGTATCTGTTCTGATACTACAATTCATCTTTTCTTAAGAAGGGTTTCCACTCTCTTTTTACTGCTTTTGCATAATAATTCATCACTTTATTAGTGAAGGAGAAATCCTTCTCGACTGAGAGAATTATTATTTTTGTCTTAATCCAGAGTTCCCCTTTTTCGGGAGCTGAATTTTTCCCACATTAAAAATCGACTTTGTGTCTAACTCTGTCCTCGTGAGGAGGCAAGTAAATTGAAAGGCTATCAGGAAATGCAAACGGTCCATTCTTGGCTATCTTTGAACACAGCCAGATTGTCCCCTACGGAGAGCTGACTTTCTCCATCTTCCGACCTTGTTCCACATCTTGGTTTGGTGGCTAGCAAGTAAGTAGATATGTAGATAGATAGTTCAAATTAGATTTGCTACACCAGGTTAGGTTAGATAGAATGTAGAACGAGATACAATATAGATTAACAGATTAGGCAGAAAATATACACGAGTGTGATTGGGTAGTTTGGATTAGGATTCTTACTTTACATAGTTAGATTAGGTTGAACGACATACGTAGATTAGATCATACAGACAACAAGAAATCAGTCATAAATAAATGGATTTCTGAGGGTAATCTTCTTCATTATAGACATTTCTCAGACTTAATCAGTTTTGGCATGAAGCCTATAGTCATAGTCTTCTGAGAAAATAATCTCTTTATTACTGGTGACTTAGTATCCTTAAATACTAAGTCAGTTACACATTCATTTTTATTAGTGCATACGATTTTCCTGACTATTGAAAGTTTTCAAAACAAAGACATAAGTAAGTTGAGATAAACAAAATTAGAACATTATTTATATCAGTTCCAAGAGTTCAAACACAACAAATATTTGCCATACGATCGTTTCTAAAACGTTTCGGAAAATTTATTTTGTATTATACTTTAGATGATTGCAAAAGGTGTCTCCATCAGCGCCCCTTATAACATCACATCGAGAAGTCAAGCCAGAAAAACATCAAATTTTAGCATTATTTAAAAAAGCACATATATCCAGTCAATATGGGAAACAGACACTTATGTAATTTTATACTACTCTAATTGTAAGATCAATAATGATAATAGTAATGAAAATATATAAGATAGAGCAAATTAAAATATTTAAATACAGAATAAACAAAGTAGGAATATATATATATATTTAAATCTGTGCCCGCTTCTAGGTACATATAGATCTTAATTTCCCTAAATTACGTGACAGTTTCCGTGGGCTGAGTGGATATGGCTGACTCTGTGTACCGGGTTCGCGCCTCCCGACCGTCTGAAATTGTTACTTCCCTGCACTGATGAGAGCAATAAGCTTGAAACGCTAGCGTCTGTAGGTATAAATGATTTAATATTTATTTATAAATATTATACTAAGCCCCTTTAAGAAATTAAAGTTGAGCACGCTCGGGGAAGTTAAAAATAGACTGTCAAAAAGCTCTAATGCAAAGTTCCGAATACGTTCGTCAAACACTCTCGACTAGTCTTCTATCTGTGCCCGCTTCTAGGTACATATAGATCTTAATTTCCCTAAATTACGTGACAGTTTCCGTGGGCCGAGTGGATATGGCTGACTCTGTGTACTGGGTTCGCGCCTCCCGACCGTCTGAAATTGTTACTTCCCTGCACTGATGAGAGCAATAAGCTTGAAACGCTAGCGTCTGTAGGTATAAATAATTTAATATTTATTTATAAATATTATATATATATATATATATATATATATATATATATATATATATATATATATATATATATATATATGAAAACATTGTTAAAATAGAAGAATTTGTCTGTTTAATTATACCTTTTTTAATTAAAAATTTTTTCTGATGGTCTTTTTTGTATTAAAATAAAAAAAAATGAATTTCGATTCTTCGTCGAATCATCCTCAGGTGTCAAAAGAAAATCAACAAAAAAGCTGGAGAAGGCGGAGAAACGCGCATAGAACGTTTTCCACATTGTTCCAGGAAGTCGTTGGCGATTTTAAATTCAGCAACGCTGGATGGCATCACAGAACAAAATCACATTACATTAAGCATATTAAAATGTTACCACTGGTTTCATATGTGATGTTGTTAATTTTAGGTTGTTATGTTTTTATGTAGATAGCTTCGAGTATTTTTAACGGAATGTATAATTTTAGTGTTATTAACTAGAATTTGTCTTAAATCAGAGGGAGGGCAGTTATGTTTTTGTAGATGTTGGTAAATTTAGCTAGAGTTTACAAGATGCATGGGGAGGCGGCAGGATAGGGTAGTGCTTGTAAAACCAATGTAGCTATTAGCTTTATTATTATTATGGGAGTTACATTCTCCCAAAGGACACTTATCCTTTACATATATGTAGCTAGACTAGCACATCAACTACCGAAGAGGGTTCCATTTGTTTACACGAAGAGCTTTTCATTTTCGCTAATAGAAGTTGGCAATTTCAATTACCAAGAAAGGGGCATATGTAGTCATCCACAGACAGACTGTTTCGCTGTATCACAGCTCTTCAGTGTGGCTAGACAGGAAAGTACCCCAAGCCAAGATCAAAACTCGACTGTCTAGTCGACTGTCCAGTTAACAGTCGGTGTTTCTAACCATTCAGCCGTAAGATGTTTGAGACAAATTTGACACCTTTTGGAAAGGAAATTAAGAACGTCAATGATTAATGTATTCTGAAAATTGAAAGTGCACATCTGTCGAATATAGCTCATTAGAAGAAGCCTTTGAGCCTCCATCATAGCTTCCAGGCAGGATCTGAATCTGGAGTACACTGCCTTCACAGTGTCCTTCGAGAGACTCCTGAACACCAGCTTGATTCTGGCAATCCATTCATTCTTGTTGTTGCAAGTGGTATCGTTGGTGTTTTACTCAACTATGCCTCACACATAATAGTCCATGGGTTGTAATCACACGAGTATGAAGGCCAGATGTTAAGACTGGTGAAGTCGTGAAAGTTCTCAGACAATAATTTCTGGGGTTTCCTGGAGGTGTGACACAGAGCTGAGTCCTTCCCACAGCCACCCTCGCCACCCAGTGCTTGACAACAGTGAACAGCAACTTAATATAGCTACTTGAATTGAGTCTGAGTCCCTTTCCTAAAATGTGAGGCAGCATGGCGTGGCCTTTGCTGAAACCATACTCAAAGACCATCACAGTTTGAGGGAACTTGGTCTTCACGAAGTGTAGGATGTCATGTAGGCTGTAGACTAGCCGCCTGTTGCTCTGCATCCTGGACAACTGGGCCTAAGAAGAACCAGAGCATTCTTAGCTCGACTGGGTATTTGACCTTTGTATTGATCTTATATATTTCATTTAATACTTTCGAAAAATACTGCTTAATTATTTTTTTAATGCCAAAAACTTTTCAAGGAGTTTTTATGGGTTTACAGATAAATAAATCTATATAATAATATGCTAAGTCATTTTGTGTTCGAACGTAAGTTATCACCTTTCACACCCATTTGAAAAAATGAGATCGTCTGATCGTCAAAATTTAACTGAGAAATAGTTTATGTCCTTGTCTGCCAAAAAATAAGATTTTACTCATTTCAAAAGGAATGATTCTAAAATCGAATAAACCGTCATGAATACAATCCTGTCGTCCCCTCAACTTAAATAGTTTTACAACATAGTCTTTGCATTTTTTTAATACATCGAATTGTTACAGTTTTAAATAAATGATTCATTCTTTTAAAAAGGATTTACATTTTTACAATATATAGACGAATTAAAAGGTGAAAACATTCGTTTTATTTATTTAAAAATATATTTAGCTGACAAGTATTTGTACTGTAAGGGATGAAACGAATACATATCAACCATTTCCGTTTTACTTGTTTTAAATTACGCTATCCCAAACAAGGAAGGTGTTTTTTTATTTGCCTAATTATCCCTTTTACATTTGATTAAGTGAATTTGAGAACAATTTTTATAAAATTATCAAAATTTTGGAAATTATATAGGTTTGAAATTTTCTATTATTATCCTGAGTATTCACGGTATAGGCATCGCACGCACACACACACACACACACACACACATACACACACACACACACACACACAATAATGTTTTAGCAAGAGAACGGTTCAGTTTCGCTTGCCGAAGTCGGAAAATGCTGAAAGAAATATTGAAGACACTGAAGAGAATATGTATTAATATTGTTAAATTAAATAACAATACAGAAAAGTCTTGCAAAACTAATTGAGTTTGCGGCTTTAAGAAGTCCAACTATTAATAAAAAGTTCTTTAACGTCCAAGAAAATTAGACGGCCCTTTAAATTGCTCAGGTTCCAATTGTCATACTCAAATTGTCATACTCAAATTGTCATACTCAAATTGTCATACTCAAATTGTCATACTCAAATTAAGGAAAAATATTCCTTACTTGTTGTCAGGACGGGATCATATTCAAAAAGAGGAAGATTAAGGTTGTTTTTTTTATTCAGCCCGCCAAAATTAAGTGTCTGTTGATTGGTCAAGGATAAACGTCTTGGCCAATCAAAAGGTTTTTTTTTTTCAAAATAAGAGTGGTGTCGTGATGAACAAGAAGAGAACCACTCAGGAAGAAAAGGAGATAATCATTTTTTTTATAACACACAATTTCAGAAATAAGCATAAGAAGACAAAAACGAGACTTATCACATGTTACAAAAACTAAAAGTTCTTGATGCCCATAGAAAATAGGATATTTACTACTGGGAATTGTAAAAACATGTTAAGAATGTTTATCCCATGAGTACTCTGGATAATCAGAAAAGGGGTTAACAAATAAGTCTTTGAATTAAACTTGTCTTTTGTTATGGTTTGCTGGGATACACATGGGGTAATGGATACTGATTCAGACTATGACACCAACTCAGCACAAATCCAGTTGGATATGATGTGTAAGAGTGTTTCCGGGTCTTATGTATTATCTGTTTGGTTTCACAAGGAGGGGGTAATAGATTTATTGCCTGTCGCCTGAAGCGTCCTCATTTCCCAAGATGTACAGATGGAACTATATAGGTTATTTTTGTACTCAGTCCAGAATGCTCTTCTTTAGAATGCTGAACTTCTCCATATTTCAAAACAACCGTTGTCATACTTTCCCTTTGATCGGAAGCATAAGAACCATTCCAATGGGTTATGTTACATCTGTGGACATACACTTTTCTGTGTTGTTTGATTCTTGGTATCTATTAGAAATATTCTGTAAAAACTCTGTGAATAAATCAGTGGTAAATTTGCTATTATGTGTTTCATTCACCTACAAATAGATCGAAATATAGGAATTAATTCTATGTTCTTGAAACATTTCTATTATTTGTTTCATGCAATTCTAAATTGAGCTGAGTAAATAAAATGAACATAGTTTTTGAATTTAATGAAACATATTTGATTGTTGATTATTTCTCTAGGTCGTGTCATCTAGAGCTGTAGAATATGATGTCTGCACTTCTGCAGAAGGGTAAGGCCATATATGTCTCAGGATGGGATCCTGGGGGCAGAGCCAGGAACGGATTGAGACCGAAAACAGACCTGGCATATAAAATTGAAGCAGACCACAAAATAGGTATATATTGATTGAAATCCGTTCTCTGATGAGAGTCCTTATTTCTGGTAGAAATTAGCTGATTAATTCGCCATGGTTACAATTCCAAGTTTTGGATAGTAGTGATTCAAGATAGCGAGCGTAACAAGTGAGAACATTTTTTTTTACTCTTTAGAAGCAAGGGAATTAATTCTAAGCTCTGAAGATATAAAATATATGGCAAATATTGTTTTTTGTACTTATTTCTACTTTTTATTTTTTTCTTTTGTTTATACATATTCTTAGGCTCGAAAATATATAAAAAATGTATGTGCAAGTTGAACAATTTATTCTTATAATGTATATTTGAACAGGAAGTAATAGAAATAGAACTATTGTATTTAGAGACACAATTTACATACAGCACACAACACAAATTCAATCAAATGCAACATTTCTTTCTAAAAAGGCGGCTATTCTCAGCAACCGTATTTATGATGGTATCAGAATCCAATTTGATAAGAATGTCTTTCTCCACACACATCAACATGAAGGCATCCAGGTGTGCTGCACTAATAGTACTTCAAAGACGGTTTTTAATGAATTTTAGTGTAGAAAATGACCGTTCACACGTCTTGTATGCATGACTGTGAGAGCATATACTTGTAAGCTATTCCTATTGTACCATATGCATCTGTGAGTAGATTATATTTCTGGAGAATATAATAGACACATACTGGACAATCTTTTCAGATTAGAGAGGTGGGTAAGTCCTGTTCGGTGTCCAAATTTGAGTCTGTTTCAATGTTACTTCTCGAATTCTCGTGTTCTTCAGCGAGTCCTTTCTCCAACTTGTTCTAGTTTTTGGCTAGATTTACCAATTAAATTTGTAACTTTTCTTTAGTTGCATCAGGATCAAATTTCTGCAGTTGTCTGCTCAAACTCTTCAGGAATATCAGATGAAATGTCAGAAAAATTATCAGGCTGCAAACAAGCCATATCTCAATAAATTTTGCCATTCTTCTCAAATCTGGTTCTCAGTATCTCTGTAAGTTGATCAGTTTTAGACATTTACTTCAAATGACTTGAAAGCATTTTGTATTGGTTCATCTCGTGCATTTTCATCTGTCATTTGATCCTTTATTCTTAGCCGCTTGTCAGGAAAGGATTCTTTGATGACAATATCACTGTCAATCCCTTCATTTTCATTTATTTTTGCAGATACGCATTGTATGAACCTCAATACTGCAGCCTTGACTCCAGAAATATCTCGCTGTATAAGTTCAATTTCTTGTAAAATGGCCATAACAAACTGGTGAGCTTTTAACAAATCCAATCCGCTTGCCTGTAAATACTTTGATAGATGTGAGCTCAAATGTTTGAAGATAGGTGAAGGCTGTCATAACAACCTCGTATTTCAGTAAAGATTCCTTGTATGATTTTGCTTTTGTTCAAATGTCTGACTTCATTTGTTCAGACTGTTCAAGTGTCTGCAATGCAAATATAACATCAACAGAATGATTGCTGTGAATCATAAAATGAACCGAATATTTGTGAGAGAGTTAAACTTTTTGCCCACCATCTTGTTTCCCCAATCATTTGTAGTCTCTTATGTTTAGGATCATTCGCTGTCCTTTCCCATACATCCATTCTCTAATACGATTCTCAGAAAAATACTGCAATGCAATTCATCAATGAGAAAAGTGAAGAAGCTGCAACAATATTTTTGCGTAGCATCTGATATAAGAAGGTTCAGAATGTGAGAATAACACCATACATGGATTTGACCAGGAGATTCTTTGCTTAACCATGTTGTGAATCCATTGTACACCCCTTGCATGTTAGATGCACAATCAGTAGCATTTCACACACAGTAAGAAATATCAAGAGTATTGTTTTTTAGTGTTTCTTTCGGCAGTTGCCAAAAACTTGTCCGGTTGAATCAGTTGTGTTTACTACAGCCAACAGCTTTTCCCGAACTTGGTCATCTGATAACGCATCGAATAATCACAGAACATTGATCTTTTATAGAAATATCTTTTATGGTATCAATTTTCACAGAAAACATGTCAGCTTCACGTACTTCTGCTATCCCACTTTTTATTAATGATGAAATTGCAGCTATAACATGGTTCATCATTGTTTTAGAAATCAAAGAAATGAAATCACCCCAAACTTTACTTCCAGATGCATGCATTGCCTTACTTGTCTTGATAACTTTGTCAAAGTGATCTTTCAGTAAAATGTCATATTTACTAAATAATATAATAAGCTTGAGAAAATTACTGTGATCAATCAACGGATTGTCCAATGAATAAGCAGCTTCAGAAACAGATGATGTCCTTCTGTAACTTAGTTCTCGCTTCCCAATAACTTTAACTATATTTATAACTCTTTCCATAGCTTGTCTGTTTGTTCTAATTTGATCCTTCTCTAAATTCATCTGTGCTGTAAACAATAATGACCCAATACCTCGCTTACTCATGGTAAGGAAATGAGTTTCAGCACAATCATTGTGATATTTGTTTTTCTCATGTTCTTCAATACGCTGGTGAACATGCTTCCAGTCCTTCATGCCTATAGTAAATAACTTATCAGATCTAGTGTAAGCCAGACATATACAACAATACAATGATTTTGTCTTTTCAAAGTTTGTTAACCAACTTCGGTTGGTTCCATTTTGTAAAAATATGTTAGACTTTGACCTTGTTATTTCATGTGGTTGAACTGGATGGTATGAAAAAAAAAATGAAATCATCACTAGATTTGGTAAAGTAGTTAGGTGTCTGGGCAGTTCTAGGGTCTTCCACAACTTTGCTTTCTACATTACCAGACTTAGGAATTTGTTCAGGTAGATGAAGAATTTCAGAATTTTCTACATTTTGAATTTCCCCATTACTGTTAGCGTCGTTATCTACAAGCTGATGATGTTTAGTTGCAGTTAGTTTATCTTCTGGAGCAGTAGCGTGGTGGAAGGTTGATGGCTGCAGGGGCCAATCACTGATTAGGCGCCCCCCCCCCCTCCGGATATGAGTGACGAAGTCGCGAAAAAATGCAGCTGGGGGTTTGGGGGCACTGGAAGCGCCCCAGCGGGGTACGGGGCTGAGCCCCGGAAAATTTTGCCATTTTAAGGCCTCCAGATGCCCCCGTTGATGCATTTTTTAGCACTAAAATGCATTACTTTATGTTAAAGAATTGCCTTTCTCTCGAGTTGCTGTCGGTTTTGGGCGCCACTTTTTCTCTTCCTCTTTGGTCCCATGCCATTCTCTGAAATGGAACAAAATTGTGTTTATTAAGGTCTTTATTTTAAATTTTCTTGGGTCTCCTACAAAGGGTGCGCCCCCTAAAACCCCATTTTGGCGCCCCCAGAAACCTTGGCTGGGGGGGCCTGGCCCCCCGGCCCCCCCTGCCACCACGCTATTAATCTCGACAGCATCTTAATATCGTTTCCTCATCTGGTTCATGTCTTTTGTAGATACACTTGGAATCCCTAATCATCTGTTCTGAGATATTCTTCTTTTATCTCCTTTTGGAATCTATATACTTGACTCTTTCCACTAATGGTTAATATTATTTTCTTTCTGAAACCATACTCTAGAAATTTTGCAGTTTTAATATTTGTAACCGACAGCCAACTTTTTATCGCTCTATTGTCCACTCGTTTATCACTTATTCAGTTCAGTTTATTTAATTGTAAGCAAAATATTTCCTTTTTACACACTTACTTCTAATTATCCTAACCCCAACACTGACCCCTGTATATTGTTATCCTTAGCATCGCGAGACTAGAAACCTCCCCTTAAACATTAGTAATATTTTGAAATACTCTTATCTGGCCTTTTCTCTTACAGATCCTTTTTCATATTGAGATAGTACTTCCTTTATTCTTTTTCATTTATTTAAACATTCAACAATAATTTAATTTTTCTATCTATTTTTAACTTTAATTCCTTAAACTTTAATTATATTCTTATTTTTATTTGGCCGTTAGTTTTTTTAGTTTTATTTCACTAACCCTTGTATCCAGCATTTACCAACCCATTAATATTAATCTTATACCCTCAGCCGCCTTTTTGAGTCAACCTCTGTAGCTTTTAATCACTTATTATACATCAGTCACTTTATTGTCCTACTTAATTCACCTCCTGCTTTAAAATCTATTTTTTACATCTGAACCTTTTTTTACAACTCGTCTAATCTCTCACACCACTCTCCTTTTGCTACCCCCCTCTTCTTTAAACACAACCTGTTTAAATTTGAATTTCTATAACGGCTTAGTCAACATTTCGATTTCTGCAAAAACGCTAGTTTTTACCGGCTCTTTGTCTGCATTGAAAACTACTTCTTATTATCTCATTTTGAATTCAAATCCATAAAAACTATATCTAGAAAGCCCATGGGAGTCCTTCAAATGACTTTTAATACACAACTTAGATCCTAAACTTTTACATTGCAACTTACTTCAACTTGGGACTTTAATGGTTTGACTTCTCCAAAATTCAACGGATTTTACAATTTTTAGACGCCAATCTTTCCTGGATTTACCGCTTTTGAACCTGCTGCTACAATTTTTATGACGTATTCATCGGTGAACTTTTTCATATATTTTCAACTTCTTCTCTTTGCATTAGACATTTTCTACAGCTTTTATATTTGTATTTATCTTATTATATTTATATCTTTTCAATTTATGACTTTTGGTAATTCCCCTATCAACTTATCTGTTTGTATTCCTCTAATAATAAGATTTCATTCTTTGAAAACCATGGCTTAAGGTAGGAAAAATAAATCTCTTTTATTTCAAAACACCTTGTTTTGAACAACTGATGACGTAATAGCTATTGTATTTTTACAATATTTATTATCATCTTTTATTTGTCTATATAATTGCTCTATCTCGTATATCGAGCGTCAAATCTTTCACGAGAGGTTCTAATTTAATGGTATATATTATACCTTTATTTTCCTTCTCTTATATATATATATATATATATATATATATATATATATATATATATATATATATATATATATATATATATATATATATATATATGGAAAATGAGAAAGGAAAGCTAAAAACTATATTATTTATGTATTCATCAACGTTTCGTCTTTATTGTAGACTTCCTCTGGATGAAGAAAAATGCAGAAAAATCATACAGTCAATAATTTTGATTTGCCAGCAATTGCCCAAGTTACGGCATGGCTATGGATGAGAGCAAGCAAAAAATGAAAGCCCGCGATTTTGGCTAGTCCGTTAACAGAAGCAGGATGTGCAGTTCAAGGGAAACGAGAGTGAATGGATTGACGGCTTGGATTTATTAGTTCCCATAACTATTATTAGCTAGGGAGTCTGGCTGGGTCAAAATATGTCACAGCCGAGCTTGGCCGATAGTTGTGGGGGGGGGGGGGAATCTGAATTTTAAAATCTATTTTTACATCTGAACCTTTTGCATTGAAAACTACTTCTTATTATCTCATTTTGAATTCAAATCCATAAAAACTATATCTGGAAAGTCCATGGGAGTCCTTCAAATGGCTTTTAATACATAACTTACATTCTAAACTTTTACATTACATTGCATGGCGGAAATCTGAATTTCTTGTCATGCTCTGAATTAAAAAGGGAAAGAAGAAAGAAAAGGAAAAGAAAACAATTATAATTTTTCATATGAATGTAAAAGCGTAGAGATCTTTTATTATTTTGAAACGCAAATTCTGACTGAAAAAAGATGTTGGCATAAAGAGAGAAGGAGCATCATAATTGTTTTTTTTATTTTCTTTCTTCTTTCTCTTTTTAATTGATGATGGAATTTTATTCCGAAATTAATAATATTAATATTAAAAAATAATAATAAATTAATCTTGCATTGATAAATGCTTCTATTTTCAATTTTATAAATAATAATAATAATATATATATATATAACAGATAAAATTTCTTTGTAAATATTATTACAAAGACAATTAAAGTGATTAAAGTGGGGCACTGTTCAGAGATATTAAAAACAGACTGTCATTTGGCTATAAAGCAAGGTTCGAATCACGTTCGTCGAACCCTTTAGATAGCCTAATGTTTACAGCCTGCTGTATTTAGGCATAAATATAACTGAATTTCTCCCGTATAATGTGATAATGTCTGATGGTCACGAGGATAGAGTGAAAGCATACAGAGTTGACTCTGTGAACCGGGTTCACACTTTGTAACCATCTGAAATTATCGCTTCCTACACTGATGAGAGTGTAAACTTGAAACACTGGCATATGTAGGTATAAATAATTTAATATTCCTTTGTAAATATATATATATATATATATATATATATATAGTGTTATAATGGAATAATTCCAGGAAGAAATCCGGGTAAGAGAGCTCAATGTGGTAAACAGAGCAATAATAACGTAAAATATAATAACACGAAATTACATGATTGTCGATGCAATAATTTATTTCAACCTTGCGGTTTTATTCAAGCATCCAACTTAACAATTACATTTTTGATACTGATAGAAAACTGAATTATCCTCGGCACTTCAAATACAATCAGAGGGAGTAGTGGTAGCAGCCAGTCTGAACACCCAACACAGAGCGAGTAGGAATTAACATCTTATATTTAACTAAATTAATCTAAGGGAATCTTATGGTTTTTTTTGTTTATTTTTATTAAATAATAACGTCTGAGTTAAGCGCAACTATTCTTTCTACATATCCGAACTGGTGACATACGCCTCCATACATACGCACACATATACCTATTCTTAACATCACACACACACAATTTTTGGCAAGCCTGAAATTCAGCTTTACCAAGGCCACCGATATTTTTCACCCGGCAAACGAAACGAGCGAGTCTCGTGTCATCAGCCGATTGACCATGTAATTACTGATCTGGTGACATTGGTTATAGTTGTTTTTCGGATGTATGCATATACGAGTGTACCTTAAGATTTTCGTGTATTCAGAGTACTTATTTGAAATAAGATAGCCTTATATTTTCAGAGTACTTATTTGAAATAAGATAGCCTTATATTTGCTATGTATGCATGCGCGTGCGGATGCGCGTGTATGCGGGCATTAGTGTATATGTATGTATGATAAGAATAGGAACGTATATATAAGTACATTTGTTTTTGTATGTATATATATGTGTACATGCATGCATGTGTTTGTGTATGTGCTAGCATGTATGTGTGTGTGTGTATGTATGTGTGTTTATGTATGTACTGCATATTTGCCTTATCAATGTATGCGTATATTTAATTAAACTCTTACCCCGGTTATTAAAACTTTCCAGGCCGTATGTATTATTTTACTTATGGGTATGTATGTGCAATTTAAAACTTTCCAGGCCGTATATGTTATTTTGTATATATGTATGTGTATATAGGTATATATGTGTATACATGGGTGCAGGTGTATGTGTGCATGTATGGGCATGTGCGAGTATATGAGTATAGGTATGTGTGTACGTACGCGTATGACTGAGTATGTATATGGGTATGTGTACGGGTGTGCATTTGTGTATGTATATGTATACATATATATGTATCTCTATTTTGCACATCTGAGGCTATGTGTGCATGTGCGTATATAGATGTGTATATGTATATGTGTGTATGTGTGTGTATGTGCATATGTTTGTGTGTGTATATGTGTAGGTATGCATTCACTTAGTAGGGATGTTCTTTAATGAATACTTAAAGACGAAACACATTTATCTTCGATGTTTAAAAAAAATTTTAATTCAAGGTAGTAGGTATGGGGGTATATATGTATGTATGTGTGTGTACGTATGTGGGTATGTGTATATATATATATGTATATGTGTGTATGTGTGTATATATATATGTGTGTGTAGATGTAAGTATATATGTATGTGTGTGTATATGTATGTATACATGTATGTGTGTGTAGAGATAGATGTGTATATATGTGGGGATGTATGCAGATGTTATTTACTTAAAATAAGATAGCGAATTAAATTAAGTGTATAATATTATCACTAGACAATATTAGATTAGAATTAATTATAGGCTTCCATAGATTATAAACTAATGTAAGATGAATTTGTTAAAATCAGAGTATTTTTAATTTTCAAAGTAATTCTGACGCGCGTATCTAGAGAAATAGGGCACGTGAAGTGTCAATCGGCTGATGACACGAGACTCGCTCGTTTCGTTTGCCGGGTGAAAAATATCGGTGGCCTTGGTAAAGCTGAATTTCAGGCTTGCCAAAAATTGTGTGTGTGTGATGTTAAGAATAGGTATATGTGTGCGTATGTATGGAGGCGTATGTCACCAGTTCGGATATGTAGAAAGAATATGTGCGCTTAACTCAGACGTTATTATTTAATAAAAATAAACAAAAAAAACCATAAGATTCCCTTAGATTAATTTAGTTAAATATAAGATGTTAATTCCTACTCGCTCTGTGTTGGGTGTTCAGACTGGCTGCTACCACTACTCCCTCTGATTGTATTTGAAGTGCCGAGGATAATTCAATTTTCTATCAGTATCAAAAATGTAATTGTTAAGTTGGATGCTTGAATAAAACCGCAAGGTTGAAATAAATTATTGCATCGACAATCATGTAATTTCGTGTTATTATATTTTACGTTATATATATATATATATATATATATATATATATATATATATATATATATATATATATATATATACAGAAAATGAACGATGAAGATAAAAAAAATTGTATAAATACAATATTTATTAAGACATCAGAAGTTCAAAAGCAATATCGTTGAATATGAAAGACAACTTATATCTGGATATTTGTTTGAGTATCCTTTCCATTAGTCGAATAAGGGTCTTTGATTCGGTGGGGAATTGGCCAATGAATCTGCCATGATCGTTGATATCCCAAGTACTTTCGAGCCCGTCCGGGTCCATCTTCAGGGAGACCAGGTATTTATCTCTTACCTGCGCCATAGATCAGCACCTTACTAACCAGCATTCCTGTCCCAGCTCTCAATTTAGAAAACTCTTAGTAGAAAACACCACAATATTAGAACATACGAATAATAATAAAAAAAACTTTATATATTCGAAGCTTTATACATCAAAACAAAAAACAGCGATTAACCGAATCAACTTTAATACTAGCAGTATCATTCTAAAATATTCATAATGCTAACTTAAGTTCAGTATTAATAATATACTTCCTGTCAAAACTACCTATTAATATTAGCACTATGATCTTTACCTGATTCTCCTGAAGATGCACCCTGATGGGCTCGAAAGTACTTGGTACACAAACGATTATAGCAGATTAATCGCCCAAAGACCTTGATTCAGCTAATGGAAAGGATCCTCACATAAGTTGTCTGTCACATTCAAAAATATTTTTTTTACAGAGAAAATGCTACCTAAATATATATATATATATATATATATATATATATATATATATATATATATATATATATATATATATATATATACAACAAAAAAAAACATATATGACCTTGAGAGACGACCCCTTGCGACTGGTTTGTGAAATAATAAAAAAAATAATAATATTAATTTTAGTTCGCCATTGCCATTTTCAAGAACTCTGTTCACACCGCAAAAACGGCTTGAAGAAGGGAATGGTTCCCAAAAATTTCCTACAGACTATCCCAAAAAAACAAAAACAAAAACTGAAATTGGAATTTATTTTACTTTGCTTCTAAAATCTTCAAATAAATTCGGCACGAAATTGTAAGTTGCACGTTTATTTATTTTTCTTTCATTCTCAGCTTTTTTATTCACTATTATCATACTTATTCTTCAACTTGTGCACTTATCATTTCCTGTTGACTGATTACACCTATATAGATACAAATATACATATGTCAATATTATTATGAACCCCTTTAAGAGATTAAATTTGAGAACTGTTCAGAGATATTAAAAATAGACTGTCACTTCGTTATAAGCAAGGTTCCGATAACATTTGTTGAACCCTAAAGATTGTCTGCTGTTTACTGCCCGCTGTATTTAGGCACAAATAGAACTTAATTTCTCCTATATTATGTAACAATTCCCGATGACCTTGGGGATAAATCAAAAGTGTGCATAGTATTGGTGGACTTTGAACCGGGTTCAAGCCCTGTGACCATCTGATATTGTCGCTTCCTACACTGATGAGAGCGAAAGCTTGAAACGTCGGTCGTATGTATGAAAAATTAATTTAATATTTATTTGTCAATATTATTATAAAGCCCCTTTAAGAGATTAAAGTTGAGCACTATACAAAGATACTTCTGACTCTGTGTGTGTGTGTGTGTGTGTATATATTTATATATGTATATATATATATATATATATATATATATATATATATATATATATATATATATATATATATATATATATAATTCGGAGATATTAAAAACAAACTGTCACTTAGTTATAAGCAATGATCAGATAACGTTCGTTGAACCCTCTAGATTGTCTGCTCGTTACTGCGTGCTGTATTTAGGCACAAATAGAACTTAATTTCTCCTGTATCATGTGACATATCCCAATGGCTTTGGAGATAAAGCGAAAGTGTGCATAGTATTGGTTGACTGTGAACTGGGTTCAAGCCCTGTGACCGTCTGAAATTGTCACTTTCTACATTGATGAGAGTGAAAGCTTGAAACACCAGCGCATGTAGGTAAAAATAATTGAGTAATTATTTATAAATATTGTCATATATAAATGATAGTTTCGAATTGTGTGACCGGGAGAGCAATCACTCTCCAGGTAAAAAGGATGAAGCACATGTGTCTGTGGATAAGAATTTAATAATAGTTATCATAATATTGTTTAGCCCCCTTTACTACTAAGACCGGCGCTTTAAGAGAATTATAAAATTAGGCTGTCAAATTTAAATGCATAATGCTAAATTCCGGCCAACATGTCGTTGAACACTGTTGCTGACAGCCTTCTCTATGTGTCCCTTTACTTAGACATAAACAGATCTTAATTCTCTTCATTCAACGTGGTTGCTTTGATGGCCGCATCGTTCTAAGCGTTCAGACAAAAGTTTAAAATGTTGACTTGAGTCTGAGGGATTCGAATCGTGTGACCGGCAGAGCAATCATCCTCCACACTTATGATACTCGGTAAAAAGGATAAAACACATGTGTCTATGGATAAGAATTTAATAATGTTTATCGTAATATTATATATATATATATATATATATGTATATATATATATATATATATATATATATATATATATATATATATATATATATAAGCTTGAAACGCTAGTGTCTGTAGGTATTAATAATTTAGTATTTATTTGTAAATATTATACTAAGCCCCTTTAAGAAATTAAAGTTAAGCACTCTCGGGATGTTAAAAATAGACTGTCAAAAAGCTCTAATGCAAAGTTCCGAATATGTTCGTCGAACACTCTCGACTAGTCTTCTGTCTGTGCCCACTTCTAGGTACATATAGATATTAATTTCCTTTAATTACGTGACAGTTTCCGATATGGCGACTGCTTCCGGATTATAGGCTGATTCTGTGAACCGGGTTCGTTCCCTCCGACCGTCTGAAATTGTTATTTTCCTGCACTGATTAAAGCAATAAGCTTGAAACGCTAGCGTCTGTAGGTATTCATAATTTAGTATTTATTTGTAAATATTATATATTTATATTATCATCATTATTTCATGTATCCACATAAAATGATATAAGGAGATATAATATAATATAATAATGTATCAATTTTTAGTATTTACTTCAACAGTGCTCGATATGTGAGTAGAGCTAGGTAGTAAGTTATGAAAACATATTTATGGCAATTAAGCTACACAGAGGCTTTTGCGTTTCATCTCCGTTAGCCTGACAATTCCTTACGGGGATGAAACGCGGAAGTCTCTGTTTAGCTTAATTGCCATAAATATATTTTCATAAGTTACTATATATATATATATATATATATATATATATATATATATATATATATATATATATATACGAGGCCTGTCTAAAAGGTATTCGATCTTAGTCCAGAAAAAATATTTTAAATACGTGACGGGGTTGGGACCCTAATCCCCTTCAAAGTAGGCCCCTTGTGCTTGCACACACTTAGCCCACCGATCCATCCACTGCCGGAAACACCTCTTGATCTTCTTTTGGAATGCTGTTCATTTCCGCTGTCGCGTTAGATTCATCAGGTGTTTGGAGAAAATACGATGGGTGTAACACAAATTAAGGAGTAGTTCAACCGATTCAAAAATGGCCGCACATCAGCTGAGAGTAACCAGTGTTCTGGCAGGTCCCGAACTGCTCGGAGTGCAGCTGTTGTTGAGAGGGTGAAAAAAAAAGATAATGCGGAATGTGACAGCGGAGCTAATTAGGGTCCCAACCTCGCCACGTATTTGAAATATTTGGCCTAAGGTCGGATACCTTTTAGACAGGCCTCGTATATATATATATATATATATATATATATATATACACACACATATATATATTTCAAACATCTATTTTTACATATAAAATGTAATTATTAGCACGGGTCAAGGTACACCAAATACAAAAGACCATCGTATATGTAAATCTTTTTTATACTAGGGCCCACGCTACAGAACTATAGCAAGGTTGTTTTAGTTCGAAAAATTCATCTCTTTTTTAACATCATTGCCAAGATTATCAAGAAGTGGGGGGGGATAATCAGTAAGATTATGTTTTTATTAACCCCCATCGTCTCTTGTTACCTTTCGAATTTGAAGTTTTTTTCTTTCCAGAGTTTTATTATAAAACCAGTTGCAGACAACAATGAAAGGATTTCTTTAATTTAGCGCAAAGTGAAAGCCTGGAGGTGAGTTTTTTCTATTGGAAACAATTGGATTTAGTTACGAAATGTAGACACTCTGAAATGAAAAAACTTTCTGTATTAGAAACTTGCGTTTCATATTTCTTCGGAATGTACAAAGTTAAAAAAGATAACTTTAAGACGTGTTTTAATTTAGAGTACACAATTGTGACATACATTGCAATTATTTCACGGGTGCAAAAAGGCGATGATCTTTTGCGTGCTTAATCCGCCATTTGCAATTTGGCGTAAGATGCATCATGCATGGGTTTGTCATGCCTCATATAACTAGCAAGAAAAAAACATGAAACCAACTGACGAGAGAGAGAGAGAGAGAGAACGAGGAAGAGGGAGAGAAAACGAGAACAAGGGAAATTTATATATATATATATATATATATATATATATATATATATATAGTACATGTATTGTATTAGTTTCTGTAAATGTAAATCCGTAGAAACTCAAGTGTTTATAAAAAGTGCTCAATAACAAGTAGAGCTGTTTATAAGTATAAATTTTTATTTATACAAACATTATACCTATCCTTAAAACTTCTTGACGTGCTTCCTATATAGAACTTACTGTCGCCCGGATTTTCAGTAGTGTAGATTTCCGCACGGTATATTACTGATGCGGTGACGCAATTTTTTTTGCAAGGGACATTCATCCTGTCTCTGACAGTTACAATTGTTAGTGGTAGGATTCCCTTCAATATCGCTATTCGTATTCGTATCATTCCTTTTAAGAATTTTATTGTTATGTTTTTTAATTATTCTTTCTATGTTATCTGTGCAACTATAGCTTAGTTTTAATTTATTCTTATTAAATAGCTTATGGAGTGCATTACCAGGTGGGACAAATACTTCCCACCATATTTGTGTGAGTATGTGTATGTATGCATATATATATATATATATATATATATATATATATATATATATATATATATGTATATATATGTATGTATGTGGACTTGTGCGTGTGTATGTTTGTGTATATGTACGTTGTGTGTGGTATGTATATCTGACTATGAATATACACGTATACATTTGTGGGTAGTTTCTATATTTGCATAGTCTAGTTTATATATATTCTAGGTATGTGCTTGTATATATTAATTTGTGTGCACTTTGTATAAGTATAGGTGTGTATGTATGTGTGAACTGTCGGCGCCTGTGTATATGTGTGTGGATGCGTGTGTATGTATGTATGTATGTGTATATGTATGTGTGTATATGTATATATGTATATATGTATGTGTATATATATATATATATGTGTCAGTGTATGTGTATGTATATGTATGCGCATATATCTACATATTTTTTAGGAACTATTTATACGAAAAGTGTATGTATGTGTGTATGCGTGTTTGTCTGTGTTGCGAATATGCGCATGTATGATTTGTGTATGTAGATGTATGTGTATGTGTATATGTATGTGTATGTATGTATATATATGTATGTATATATATATATATATATATATATATATATATATGTGTATATGTATATATATATATATATATATATATATATATATATATATATATATATATATGTGTGTATAGATATGCGTGTGTAGGTGCATATAGTTGTTTGTGTAGACGTATGAATTTTTGTATTGAATTTTTTTTTTTTTTTTTTTACATCTAGAATATATTTATAAGCACGTATGTATTTTGAATATATGCTTGATTGATAGTGGATCTGTGTGTGTGTCCATGTTTAGATGTGTATGTATATCAATGTCTGTTTATTTGTTTGTATTTGAGTATCTATTAGAGTTTGTTTATATAGGTGTGATTCTTGATATATAGATAAGATATTTATACTGAGCGAGTTTGTAAAACTTGGTAGGTTAAAGAGTTTAAAGAAACCCAGAAAGAAGTGGGCAATAACATAAAGAAAAGGTGATGGAGACGCCATAAAAAGTAATAAAAAGGACAACCACTAACAAAAAAGGTCAGAAAGTGGAATAGGTAATCCGATACTAATTCATAAGAAATAGAAAATGACTAAACCCCAAAAAGATTTATTTAGGAGAGAAAATTCTTCAAATCCATCCAGTTCTCTGAAATTCTTGGTCTGATGAGGTTGACTTTCTGGGAAAGTGCAACCGAAACATGTATGCACATATGTAACCAATAATGTTTGCATAAATAAAAATTTATACTTATATATATATATATATATATATATATATATATATAGAGAGAGAGAGAGATAGAGAGAGATAGATAGATAGATAGAGATAGATAGATAGATAGATAGAGAGAGAGGGAGAGAGAGAGAGGGAGAGAAGAGGTAGAGCAATGCAGCCCATCTGAATTTAATATGCAAATCACATAAATTTCAATAATTGAACAGTTCGGAACCAATTTTCGTCAAATTTAAACAAGTCAATTATATTGTTACCAAGCACATTATAAGCAAAAGGTTATATCACCAAAGTGGCAATACTATTTAGCTCGTAGCTGTAGACAAAAGAAAGATAGAGAGGTAGAAAGAGAGTTAAGCGAACAGAAAGAGACTAATTTTAGATTTTGTTTCTTGTAATTTCTTTATATTTAACCGGCTTTACGAACTCACTTTTCCTTGATTCAAACAATCTAACCAGAAATAAATGGGTGACTCAATAGAATAGTATAGATTTGTGTTTGGCGGTGGTATTTACTACCAATCTTCCAGTTTACAGCCAAAAACTCACTTACTAATACTATTACTTCAACAATTATTATTATTATTATTTTTTCTTCTGTATCATAAGAAGTAAGCGGTCGACTGTAGTCGAGAGCGGCCCAAAGGCTCCATTTTCATTAGCTACTAAACTGAGATAGGGAGGGCGCCACACTTTTTCCAGGATTACTCCACTTACCCTTGATCCTCACCTTAAACTGTTGAGTGTTTAGCGATGGGGCATCAAGTACTATTTTCTTTAGGCTTTGGTATAACTCGACCAAGGTTTGAACCTTGATCTCCTGCCCCATTAGCGTACACTCTAACCATTATGCCAAATGGGCCAGTCTGCATCGTAAAAATATTAATGTATTTTAAATCCTGGACGTAATTTCTGATTAAAATGATGTGTTTATTTATTTTAATCTTTTTTTGTTGTTTTTTTTTTAGTTTTTGTTTCTGAATGATGCAAGGCATCTGGGAAATAATCAGTTTGATTTTGACAAAGGACATTTCCATCGGAGTAATTCCAATCCACTGATTAAGCGCTTGATTTATTTCCCAACCAAAACAACAACAAAAAAAAAAAAGCATGAAAGCAAATGAAGGGGAAAATGAGCTACGATTCCTGCTGATAATATCAGATTACTAAAGCATATGAATAACTGCTTTTTGGATCTAAATTTATTTACATATGCAAATGGCTAACAATGGTGAGACAACACCCAGCCGTTGATGAACCAATGAAACTTTTCCTTCCTGGTATTTGTCTCCTACAAGCCATCGGTGTTTACTATGAGCGTTTCTTTATTCGATTCATAATTATTAACTCATGTCATTAAATTTTAAGGTTATTATTACACTTCTATTAATAATGAAATGTTGTTATCTGTCTGTCTAAAGCCGAAACTATACTATTACTTCTATTAATGATAGAGATTTGGTATCTGTCTGTCAGAAGCTGAAATTATACTATTACTGCTATCAATAATAGAAATTTGGTATCTGTCTGCCTACAGCCGAAACTATTCTATTACTTCTATTAATAATGGAGATTTGGTATCTGTCTGTCTGTAGCCGTAACCATACTATTACTTCTATTAATAATGGGAATTTAGTATATGTCTGTCTAAAGCCGTAACTATTCTATTTCTTCTATTAATAATAGAGATTTGGTATCTGTCTGTCAGAAGCTGAAATTATACTATTACTATCTTTTAATGCTCAATTTATTTACTATACTATTTCAGACTAATGTAATTTTCTCAATTGTTAATTCAGGATCGAGGAGGCTAGTGTAGTATCTGTTCTGTTGTCATGAGACCATCCTCTAGGGCATTACCTTCTTCTTGTATGTGAGGAGTAGTTTAGTATATGTTTTACGGTGATGATACAATCTTGACAAACATTACCTCCTCCTTTTTTTTTGGTGGGAAAGTATTGTATACTGTGTAATGATACCATTCTTCTAGGCATTATTTTTTTAAGGGGGCAGTGTAGTATCTGTTGGTATAAGAACATCCTCCAAGGCATTATTGCCTCATTTGTAGAGGGGGGGGGCAGTACAGTATAGAGAAAAAGAAAAATGAAAAAATGGTATGAATCAAATGACAAAGAAAAGTAAAGGAAATTGAATGAAGAAAAACAGAAGAATTGGTAAATGTTATATGCTGAAAGAAGAAATATTTGAGAAAAAAATAGCAAATGAAAAGGCGAAAAACAAGACAGAAAACAAAGAAGAAAAAATAAAACAAAATGAAAACCAAACAGTAAAAAAAAAGAAAGAATCATTTTCTATGACTAATTGCTGCCTAGAAGAGATATTAGATAAGATTTCAAAGATGAAAATCAGTTGAAGATACGAAGGAAGTTTAAATGAGTTGGCAAGAGAGTATGTCTTCATCATCACGATTATCATGATGAGCATCATAAAAACTGTGTCGATTTGAGGTCATGGAACACATTACCACGGGATTGCTTCCTTACAGACTACAGCATGGTCGTCTTCGAATCCAATGTTAACAAATACTTGTCATAAAGTATCCTCATAAATAATCGAATTTTGTCCATTCCATTCATCATTTTCAATCCTCTCATAATGTTGTTCATCACTGAACCGACAATCCACCTATCTCATTAACGCTTATCCTCAAGTGGCTTTTGGCCTTGATAAGTAGTGACTCGTTGATAATAATAAAAAAAAAATGTTCTCTCATCTTCAGGCATTGTATATGATCAGACAATATCCTGCCAGCCCTCTCTGTCTTCTGTGAGTTTGGAGATTTGCTTGATTTTTCACTTCACCAAAAGAAAGGTGGGTTTTTTCTGCCTTGATCTTTGAATGTCTTGGTTCAGCATTGTGAATATGCTGGTTCTCGGGTGACCTCTGAACTTTTTGGAGTCAGTCCCTATTTACTTGCCTCCCCACGAGAACAGAATAAAACGCGAGGTCGATTTCTAAGAGGAGAAAAATCCAGCTCCTCAAAAAGGGTCACTCTGGATTGGGACAAACATAAAAATTGTTTCAGTCTAGAAGGATCTTTCCTTCACTGACAGAGGACGGAAAAGATGAAATGTGTCAGAACAGATACTACACTTTGAATTATTTGCTAGAATTATTATTGCAGTCACCACAATACCACATTTTCTCTAGGAGCCATCCTACTTAAAATATCCGCAAAGGGTTAGAAAATTTTAATTTTATTCATATATATATGCATATACAAATTCTACACTTTGATTCTAGCAAAACCGGCTCGACTAAGCTCCAATCCTTCGTCCCCTCCCCCGTAAAACATTCACAACAAGAACCCGCCTTGCTACAACCACAGCAGAGGACTTTCCTTTCTCTCTCTCTCTGTGTACGAAAAACAAAGCGCAACTTCTATAAACAAAGTTTATTTCCTAGAGCGTCCCGTCTGTGGAAAAAATACTGCAGAGCTGCTTCCCAATCAACTGCAACATGGTCGTCTTCAAGTCTAATGTAAACAAATACTTATTGAGCCGTCTCCTTGGATGATCAATTCTATCTTCTGCCTATTCAACAGTTATATCCAATTTTCACATGGTGGCATTCAATGTTCAACCGACGATCTCTTTAACCCTTATCCTTGAGTGGCCCTCGTGTATTGATAAGCGGTGATCCTTTAGTATAAAAAACGTCATTTTTTTCCAAAATAAAAATCCATGGATTGGTTTGGTGGACATTCTGGATCCATTCTCCCAAGCTGAAGTAACTGTCGATTTCTTGACACTTTCACTTGCATGTTATCTTCCCTCTCCCCCCTCTGTCTGAATCAACAGACGTTTTCATTTTTTCTATCTTTCTATTTATCTATCTTTATATTTATCTATCTATCTATCTTTATCCTAGCCTTGTTATTATATGTCTCTCTTTTCACTTTATCTTTATTTTATTTTATTTGTTCTATTTTGTTTTGTTTTGTTTTATTTTAGATTTTAGATTTTAGATTTTAGATTTTAGATTTTAACTTTTTTGATTTTTAACGGTCCAAAACAATGTGACTCCCTAAATTCTGACATCTTAAATTTCTTTTCTTCTTTTTTTCTCTCCATTTAATTCTCTCCAAATATGATCTAAGGTTAAGATCGGATTCTAACTCTGCCTGATGAGATCTCAGTTTATAATAACTGTTGATCGATAACATCGACATGCCAGTGTTGCAGATTTTGTACATATCTGTGTAAATAAAAATAATCATATATATATATATATATTATAACCTCATCTATTATTCATTTAAGGCTCCCAAAAGTCATACTAGAACTGTCCGCAAAGACCCGTGGCACTGTGGATATAGTACTAAGTTAAATTCAGTTCTAAGTGATAGTCATTTGAAGGTTCAATCCTCTGTGCGGCGATACGAAGAATTGCGAATTACTGATGACTTCTCTCAGTCATGGCTGAGGGAACAAGAGCATGCTACCCCCGTGGATAAAATAATGGGTTCTGTTCGAAATTCCGTCTAGATTCTTGAGTTTGACAGAAATGTTCCCAAATTCGAAGAGATATACCTGAAGAAGGCTGGAGGTTACAGCGGCCGAAACTCAAGATGAGAAATGTAGTCTGAATAACCAAAATTATACAAATTGTCAATCCTCATCTAAAAATTCAGAAAAAATAGTAATAATAATAATAATAATAATAGTATAGATTTTAAAAGATTTATTAGTTTTAGTTATGCAAGAAGAACTCACATCCCAGTTTCTGAATGTTCGAATGAAATCAAAATAGAAAAAATAGTGGTAGTGGTTCTGACTCAACGGGTCACTGGTACGTATATACATACATAGCAGAAGTAAAAATGAAGGAAAATACGAGGAAGAAAATAAGGAAAATAAAAATCCAAGAAGAGAAAAACGAGCAGACGATAAGAAACAAAAAAAGGAAGTAGTGAGTAAATTCTTCAGTTGAAGTAAGAGTTCTTATTTGAAAGCAGCAGAAGATCAGATAAGAAGAAGCGGGTAAAATGAAGATGTCAAAAAGACAGTAAATACAAAAAATGAAGAAGGAGAAGAAGAAGAAGAAGAAGAAGAAGAAGAAAGCCGATAAATGACCAAATTGTTGTTGAATTGAATGAATGTATACAGAAGAAGGGGAAGGGGCATGTAAGTGAAGTGAACATGTGATATAAGTATGATAGATGAGATAAGATAGAGAAAAGCAAAGTGCACCCAGAAGCCAAATCTTAAGGTTAGTGAAAGGAATGGCTTGGCGAAGATTTCAATACTCTGTCACAAAACTCAAATGATATTGATGAGATTAAATGAGAAAGAGAGAGAGAGAAAGAGAGAGCAAAAAAAAAAACCCCCCCAAAAAACAAAAAAAAACAAAAACGAATAGACAAAAAAAGCTGAATTTCAACATACTTTTACAAGCTTATGTGATTGAATTTATTCTTCTACTTAACTTGATCGAGTGATAAAAATCTTCAGCCATTTTTGAAAACATTCTTTTTTAAACCCACTTTCCCATTTACTCCTTTTTTATGTTACTAGCAAATATATGCCTCCCCCCCCCTCCAGTCGCATATTTTTGCTAGGCTGGAAAAATTATGTAATTGTGAAAGAACTACATACAATACATAGTTAAAGCAATTTCCAATGCTTTTGATAATGTTTACCGATTCATTTATTTATATTTTATTATCGCTTATGTTTGAATTCATGTTTTGAAACATGACATAATCATAAATCTATGACGTCACGCCAAAGCTATAATTATTTTGTTACGGTAATGTTTAAAGCTCTATTTTAATAAAGTTCAAATAGGTTAGTTGGTAGAACCTCAGACTGAAGATCTCAAGGTTTCGGTTTCGATTCTTTGTCATGGCATCTGCTTTATTTGTTGTGAATTTATTATTTGCTATTAATGTAATATTCTCCATTTCTAAAAGCTGTTATTTTGAAGTGAGACAAATTTCGCAATTTATATATTATGTTAAATAAATTGTGACAGACGGACAGACGGATAAACTCTCTATTTATATAAAAAGGTTCATGATATTCTCATCATCAATTTTTGTTTTAATTTCTCAATTTATTATTTGTATAATAAAGTCCTTGTACCTTCGTTGGTACGTAGTTATCACGTTTTTTTACTTCCCTTTTTATATAGAAGAACTAGCTGGCTTTGCCGGCTTGTTGTTGCTTCGTAAAGTTTGCTACTCGAAACATTAATTTAAAATAATAAACATTTCATTCATAGCTTTGTTGTAAACATGTTGCAGGGCCAGTCGCTGATTGATCGGCCTTACAACTAAGAAAGAGAGACAGACAAAAAACGGCAATGGTAAAAAAAGAAATGACAAACACAGGTGA
Source organism: Sepiola atlantica (assembly GCA_963556195.1). NCBI lineage: Eukaryota > Metazoa > Mollusca > Cephalopoda > Sepiida > Sepiolidae > Sepiola > Sepiola atlantica. The sequence goes on from OY744523.1 coordinate 134,533,133, forward strand.
ACAGTGTAATGAATAAATGCCGTTTGATTGCACCGAAAAGGACGTGGGCATGGGGCAGGAGATGCAGGAGAACATCAGCAAGAACAGGAGGACGTCGGCTGATGCAGGAGCTAGAGAGGCAGGCAAGAATAAGGAGGGCATCTTAGGGAGCAGTCAGTAGCAAAGAGTAAAGGTTAAACGCGTTGTAGTTTGTAGAAAAAGATGCCCTGAAAAGGACAGTTTGTTCACATTTTTCTAGTTTGTGAAAAAGTTGCCCTGAAAAGGTCAGTTTATTTGCTGTGGCTTCTTTCGTTGCTGGGCTCGACAACTGGTTATAATCAGATGCCAAGGAAGGGTGTGTGGCCTCTTTAACCATATTTATCTACCTCCCACAAGGTAAAATGTGACACAAGGCCGGGAAAGTGGGATTAGATAAGCCAGAGCTCGAGGTGAGTATTCTGGCCATTTAAAAATTGCCTGGGCAGCCCCGTCGGCATTCCCGGTAGGGCGCCTCAGGCAGTAAGCAATAAACTTACTCCTCCCCAAAGAGGGGAGGCGTTATTTAACACCCACCCACAATGGGAGTATGTGACACAAGGTCGGAAAGTGGGATTTGAAAAGCCAGCGCCCGAGAAGGTGAGCGCTCTGGCCATTAAAAATTGCCTGGGCAGCCCCGTCGGCATTCCCCGGTAGGGCGCCTCAGGCAGTAAGCAATAAACTTACTCCTCCCCAAAGAGGGGAGGCACCACGATTTACAAAACATCGGCTGAATATATTGGTAAGATAACACTTCTTGCTGGTGCTCCCAAATAATATTAACAATCCTAGATTTAATTACTGACTAATAGAATCACAGTTTAATTTAGCTGAACTGTTGACTAACTGTATTACCATTTTTATCGACTAATCTTGTAAGTTTTGTGTGTCAATTTAGTGGGGGAAAATGTTGAAAAAGTCTAACACAAGCTTCGTTTGTGATAGGCAGAAAAGATATCCACCATTTTGAAAGGAGAATCATCAGCAGTGCGCTTGTTTGTAAGAAAAACAATTGCGACACTTGAACTTGTTTGGAGCCGTGGGAGTAAATAAAACCGAACCGCGACAAACACAAAACAAAATCTTTCTCATTTATTCCTATAGATAGATAAACATTAACATTTTGGTAATTTTGACACAAATTTATTTATCTGTTAAATATGACTGTATAAACAGAAAAGAAAGAAGAAATCAATTTATCTGGGACGTGGCGAGGGCTTTGTTTTAACTGACAATAAATGGATCGCAAAATGGTGAAAATCAAATCAGGTCCTCCAAAGAATAGTATGCGCAACGGGGCACAGATAGGTACATATATAGTATGCGCACCGGGGCGGAGATAAGTACCTATATAGAAGGTGCAGACAGAGGTGGTACTTTTTATAGAAATATGCCATACTTTTACCCTGGGCAATGGAATAGGAATGGTGGGGAAGAAACAGCTTTCGCAAAAGGCAAAATGAGAAAGTAGCGGTGAAATGGGGCGATCAGGGAAGAGATAAGTAGAAAGATAAAGAGACGGCTATAGAGAGAGTGAGAGAAATAGAAGTTTGAATATAAAGATGTTACACACGCGATTTTTCTTCTATTTTATGTTTTTATGACCCCGAGCAACGCCGGGTAGCCCTGCTAGTTAATAATAAAGTATATTTTTACACAGCAATATGCAAATAAATATACTTTATTACTGAGACTACATATATATAAGAAGTATATGAAACAGATAGGGCGCTGCTATTATGTAAACTTGAATTAACTTGAAATAAGTTGTTTTGACTTCGCTGTTAGTGCAAGAAATACTGAAAAGTACTGGTCCAGATCAGAACCCAAGCTAAAATCGACTTGGCGTCGGTAGTTTCCGAATGTTTACGTAGACGCCCGAAAAATCCCGAAGCACTTATCCAATCAGAATGTGAGAAAATAAGCAGATGACAAGTTACATTTTAATTGATTGAATCGCGAAAATTAAAAAAAAAAAATCTTTTTCGTGCAGTTTTTTTTTTCTTGTTTAGTGAAATGTTTCCAACTTTCACATTTATTTATTTAGATTATAAATTGTCAGGAATAAGCTTACTTAACTAATAAATTCTATTACGCATCGACACCTGAACCGGAAGTTGATGTAACTAATAGATTATCTCAGAAAAACATGGTAAATTGAAAAATATATAAATAAGAAAAACTAAGTTGCTTGCCTCCACATGAGGGAAAAGTTAGATATGGGGATATCCAGCTCCACCAAATAGGGGCACAACTCTAGATGGGACAAAAATAAAAATTTGCCACAGTGAAGAAATACTTCTCCTCCTTTGACTGATCAATTTTTATTTCAGGGTTGTCTTTAGGGCAAATTTCTCCCCCATCATCATCATCATCATCATCATCATCATCGTCATCGTCATCGTCATCATCATCATCCTCATCTGGTTTTGGTATTTAAGGTGCTGCGAGTGTCCCGGACTTTGGGGTGGGCAACACCAAGCAACATCTCATGCATGCTCTCCACGCAGTCCGATGTTGAATGCACGTATATCACTTCTTATGCCACTTAAGCTAGGTCTTCATCGGTCTATCACGCACCCTGATGTCTATGATATCCAGAAATGTTATGGAGTTGATGCAAGAGGTAGCACGCTGTACATGGCCAAACCACCTGAGACGCCAATCTTTCCCTCTAGTTTGCAGCCGCACATCCACCTAATCATGGCACAGTCATTACGTTGAAGCTGTTTCAGATCAGACGTATTTGGAGTCCATGTCTCACTGCAAGATGGCAGAGCGAACACAGGCTTTAAGCATCATCCATATTTTATACCATTGTTTTTGATGTCATAACCCTGTGAAATGATAGCAATAATAATAACTAGTAGTAAATCTGTACATTACACAGTATTTGAAATGATTGCAGTAAAATCCATTTAGTACTTAATTTAAACAAAGAAGAAACAAGCTTCTTAATTGAATCAAATTCACAATGGAAAAATCCGGGATTAGTCAAAGTTATGGTAATTTCGTAATTTAATGTTTATGTAAATCTCTCTTCCATAAAATAAATGAGTTATAAATTATTTTTAAAAATTGAAAATGTTTTTAATATATTTTAGAAAACTGTTTATGAGATGATGTTGCTTGTTTTAAAGATTTCAATGAAGGGAAATATTTTTTTTATTTGCTATTAATATTAATTCTTGTTTTTCTATTCCACCTCCTCCCACTTCCTCCTCCATTTCTCCTCCTTCCACTACCATATTCCCCCAGTCTCTCTTCTACATACTACAGCCCCTCCTCTCTTACTTACTCCACAACCGGAAATGTGCTCCTAACACTCCATCTTCTCCATACAAAATCTCGTACTCCTGCTACCAATGAAAGTGTGACACAAAAGGAATGAAAGAATGCACGAATGGACTAGTATATAATAATAATAATAATAATAATAATAATAATAATAATAATAATAATAATAATAATAATAATAATAATAATAATAAAACAGACATACCAGTGTGGATGACCAAAGGAAGGACAACGCTTATACAAAAAGATGCCAAAAAAGGAACGACCCCAAGCAACTACAGACCAATAAACTGTTTACCAACAATGTTGAAAATCCTGACGGCACAACTGAGAAAACAAATCTACCCGTCCCTAAACAAACGTGGACTACTCCCCGAAGAACAAAAAGGATGCCGTAAAGGGAAAAGAGGGACACATGACCTCCTATACATCGATCAAAAGATCCTGAAGGAGGTAAAAACAGAAAAAAGAACATATCCATGGCATGCATTGACTACAAAAAATCTTACGACAGAATCCTTCAAGCATAGATAATTGAATGTTTGAAAATATACAAACTACCCGAAAAGATGATTAATCTTATTAAGAAAGCAATGGGAACATGGAGACTGCAACTGACAGCCGGAGGACAACACCTGACTGAGATAAAGATACAGAGAGGCATCTTCCAAGGAGACTCCCTATCACCACTACTGTTTATAATAGCTATGATGCCACTCAACTACATACTCAGAAAATGTGATGCCGGATACAAGTTTACAGGCACAGAACAAAGAGTAAACCACCTGATGTACATGGATGACCTGAAACTATTTGCAAAAAGCAAAAAGCAAAAAGGAACTGGAAAAGCTGATAAATACGACCAGAATCTTCAGCTAGGACATCCAAATGAAATTTGGAATGGAAAAGTGTGCACTACTAGAAATAAAAAAAGGAAAACTGGAGACAGCAGAGGGCATGGAACTCCCCAACCAAGAGGAAATGAGGGCGCTAGGCGAACAGGATAGCTACAAATATATTGGAGTTCTGGAAGCAGACATCATCAAATCTACAGAAATGAAAAAGAAGATTGGAAAAGAATATTTACAAAGAACAAGAAAACTCCTAGAAACGAAATTATATAGCAGGAATCTAGTAACAGGAATAAACATCTGGACAGTAGCACTAATAAGATACTCTCGACCATTCATAAGCTGGACCAAAGAGGAACTCAGGCACTTTGACCAGAGGACTACTGGTAAATATAGAAGATTGTGTGGAAGACTAAAAAAAAGAGCTGGAGAAATACATAATTCAACACATGGAAATCCTTATTACTGCAGCAACAGAGACACCGTTCCAACGAACAACTCGGGAAACACCGAAACCAGAAACAAAACGACAAGAAAAGAAAAGTGGGAAGAAAAACAACTACATGGACGCTTCAGAAGACTGACAAGAGAAGAAACTAACGAAAATAGCTGGGCATGGCTAAGAAAAGGAAACTTGAACATAGAAACGGAATCTTTACTGATGGCTACACTGAACAATGCAATTAGGACAAACTATATTAAAGCTAAAATAGATAAAACTCAGGAAAACAGTAAATGCAGACTGCATGGACAAAGAGACGAAACGGTAAATCATATAATAAGTAAATGTAGCAAACTAGCCCAAAAAGAATACAAGAACAGACATGACTGTGTGGGGAAAGCAGTACACCGGGAACTGTGCAAACAATTGAATTTCGAATACGCAGACAAATGGTACAAACATAAACAAAAAAGAGTACTGGAAAACGAAAAACACAAAATCATATGGGATATGGATATACAAACAGAAAAACTCATACAAGCAAGGAGACCGGATGTTATAATAATCAACAAGAAGGAAAAAGCTTGCAACACTATAGACTTCGCTGTTCAAGCAGTGAAAATCAAAGAAACGGGAAAACGAAGCAAATACACGGAACTAGCCAGAGAACTGAACGGAATATGGAGCATGAAGAAAGTCAGTATAATACCAATAATCGTAGGAGCACTAATAACAATCACAAAAACCTGAAAAAAAGACTGGTAGAAATTGAAATCAAATGAATCATTGGAACTATGCAAAGGGCGGCAATGATCAAAACAGCTACAATCTTAAGAAAAATCATTGAATGCGGAAACCAACCCGCATAAGCTACGAATGGTCACACGGAATCTACTACAGGAAGAAAACAAAACCACAGAAAGAACACATCACAAACAAAGAAACAGAAAATGCAAGAAACATCACTTCATAAGCTCCCTCCCCTTCAATAAATTACACATTATCAGCTGATACCACACAAAATAGTGTTGAAGGGTCAAGGAGGATGGAAAGACCGAGGAGAGAGCACTAACCAGACCTCCACTGGCTGAGTGCAGAGAGGACTGGGACCTTAGGGAGGCTTATTGCCACCAAATCTCGAAGAAAACTAATGGTCGTTGCCAACAAGAAATCATTGGTAAGCATCTATTGTGATAATGCAAAGTCATTTGCGATAGTTATCGATAGAAGTGGAGAGTACCGGAAATCTGAGAAAACTTGTCAATCAGACTCCAGGGAACACCACTGGTGATTATCAGTGAGCAATCGCTTATGACAACCTGTGTGAGCATTCCTAATGAGTACAAATAATAATAATGCAGAGGTAATAATTTAGGAGCACTAATGACAGTTTTGAAATAATGGGCAAAAGACAAGAAGAAATTGTAATCAAAGGAATTCTTGACATCATTATAAAGTATTTTATTTGCCTCCTTTTCAGGGGGTTACACACAAGGTCAGGTGTGGTTTTAACAAGCCAGCACACTAGGATTAGCGTGCTCTGGCCTACAAAAAATGCCTGAGCAGCCTCGTTGGCATTCTCCGGTAAGTATGCCTCAGGCGATTAGAAATAAACTAACCTCTTCTCAAAGAGAAGATGAAACCTGGACCTAGTGAGACTGAACAGATACCTCTCGACGAGAGAGAAGGGCCAGAAGAAACCACAACAGCCCACTCTCTGTTGGACTGATGGTCGACGACATATCCTCCACTTGGTACGAACACACCTACTCAAGCTGTGCCAGGTAAGTATGATTGACACCATTATAAATTATGACACTGATGAAAACAGCTGGCATATTAAGAAAAACCCTAAAGTGTAGAAACCAACCCACATGACCAGTTAACACTAAAAAACCTACAAGTAAGGTATAAAAAAAACCTGCAGTGGCACCAAAAACCGGTTGGTACTGCAGAAAAGGACCATGCAGGGTCTGGGAGGATAACAAAAAAAAAACAAGGAAGGATAGTATCTTCCAAACCACAACTGGAAGGGTGTGGAGAATACTGAAATATTGAGGTTTATTGTCACTCAGGTTTAATTTTTATTTTCGTTGGTGGTTTCATGTTAGAGTGTTTTTCCCATATATATTCATCAAAGTAGTCTCAGTTTTCTTGGTTTCATCTTAATATGTTCCATCGTCACTTCTGGTTGTGTTTGAAGCCAGTTCCATTTTATTTTATCTTACCTGTGGTTGTTTAGGGTTGTATGCTCATGTGGATTGTTTCAGGAAAATAATACCGACCATTATCAGCAAGAAATAACTGGTAAACAGCTGTTGCGAGAATTCTAAGTGAGTTACTATAATAAGGGAATGGAATGGAGAGTAGAGGAAAACTGGGAAAGATTTGCTGTCACTCAGACTCCAGGCACACACATAGAGATCACTGGTAACGATTGGTATGAGAACACTTAGTGAGTAAGAAATAATAATAATAATAATAATAATAATAATAATGATAATAATAATAATGATAATAATAATAATAATAATAATAATAATAATAATAATAATAATAATAATAATAATAATAATCTCTCTCTATATAAAATCAATGTCTGTGTGTGTGTTTGTGTGTGCCCTATAGAAAGAAATGTTAAAAAATCTTCCAAAAAATAAAAAAATCTAAAAGTGTACTTTATGTAAAATTATCTGGGGGAAGATAATGGAAGTATTCCCAAATCTCTAAGTGCACCCCTAAAGGGGCTATGGAACATATTTCGTCGTGGGGGGGGGGGTCGAGTTTGGAAATAAACCACTGTAATTTCAATGACTGCATTTTCTTTATTTAAGGTTTCTTAAGCTTCTCTTTGGACTAGGAAAAGAGGAGCAAGAAATTCGTAAAGGGTAGTTTTAGTAGTGCTCTGGAGGCATCCTTAATTTTATTTGGATGGTTTCAGTAGCCCTCCAAACAGGAGCAATAGTAATTTAAAAGTGCTCAATATCCTAGATAGAGCAGATGTGCTTAAATGCAGCATTGCCCAGGAGAAATAACTTATTTGTCTTTTGTTAACTCTGTGTTGCCCGGGAGCTATAATAGTAATAATACAGTATTATATTTGATAAGTGGTATTATTTAATCCAAAGTACTCAATATTCTAGATAGAGCAGGTGTGTTTACTCAGTGTTGCTCTGGAGTCATCAATATCCTAGATAGAAAACTCAGCGTTGCCCGAGAATACAATAAAATGAATATAAGTTTCAGTATATTATTAAGGGGAATATAAGTAACTCTGCGTTGCCCGGGAACAAATTAAAACAAATATAGATTTCATTATATTTTTAGGAAGCGGGGGGGGGGGGACTCGGTGTTGCTTAGGAGCAATAACTTTAAAACTGAAAACTTAGATGAATAACTTACATTATTATTATTTTCGATACATCAAAACAAGAGAGGGGGATGGGCTCGGCGAAGATGAAAGAGGGTGGGGAGAGGGATGTGGAAAAACGGGGAAGAGGGAAAGAGAGAAAGATGAAGAAACGGATTGAGAAAAGTAGAGATGTTACACACACACACTTTTTAACTTCTTCTATTATGTTTTTATGGCCCTGCTAATAATAATAATAATAATAATAATAATAATAAGAAGAAGAGGAAGAAGAAGAAGACTAGGAAACTAATGACCATGCACAATGCACTACACCTGAAGGATGATATTAACCGACTCTACGTGAAAAGGAGAGAAGAGGGGAGAGGACTTGTAAGTATAGAAGTCTCTGTGGATGGCACAAAAATCGGAAAAAAGACTGGAAGAAATTGGAATCAAAGGGAAGACTGAGACTATACAATGGACGGCAATGAGGAAAACAGTTGAAATCTTAAGAAACATCCTTGAATGCGGAAACCCACACACCTAAACTATAAATGTTAACCAGCCGCATGGAAGTTGCAATAGAAATAAAACTAAAACATAGAAAGAACAAAACCACTTAAATCCAAAGGAACTGAAACTGCAAGAAATTTCATAAATTGACCCACCCACACACACACAAAAAACAAACACTATGTGATGGCATTAGCCTCAGCTTATGCCACACAAAATAGTCATAATTGAAAGACAGAGGAGGGGGAGCACTAACTTGATCTCCACTGGGAGGGTGCGGAGAGTACCGGAACCTTGGAGAAGCTTATTGCCACCCAAATCCCAGAGAAGGCAAAAAATCGTTGCTAGCAAGAAATCAATGGTAACCGGCTGTTGCGCTAATGTAAAATTATTTGCAGTGCTTATCAAAAGAGGTGGAGAGTACTGGAAATTTGGGGAGACTTGTTGTCACCTACACTCCAAAGAACACCACCGGTTATAATCAGTAAGCAATCACTGATGATGACCTGTGTGAGAAGTCCTAGTGAGTACATAATAATAATAATGATAATAATAAACAAACACATGGAAGCACAAAACAACAGAACCGGGGAAAATACAACCGCACGAGAGAGGCGCAAGCATAAGCTGACGCCACGAAAATTATGGACAGAGGGTTGAGGAGGGAAAGCGCAAACCAGACCTCCACTGGAAGAGCGCGGACAGCTCTGGGACCTTGGGGAGGCTCGTTGCCACTCGGGCCCCAGAGGGTACCAATGGCCCTTATCAGCGGGAAATCGGTGGTGGGTGGCTATTAAGATACCGCAAGGTCATCAGCGGTGATGAACGAAAAGAGGTGGAGCATACTGGAAGTCTGAGGAGACTTGTTGTCACTCAGACTCCAGGGAATACCACAGGTTGTTGGCAGTGGGCGATCACTGACGATGACCAGTGTGATAACTCCTAGTGAGTAAATAATAATAAGGATAATAATAATAATTATAATAATAATAATAATAATTATTATTATTATTACTATTATCATTATTATTATTACAAACTAAGCACCACCAGAACCACTCTGTATGGTGATGTTATTCTAATCCTTCAAAAATTTTAAATGGACATAACTATTGAATTATTTTCTTAATATTTGAAAGAGAATAAAGAATTTGATCGCTGACCCAATGCACACATCTGTACATATATGCACGTATTTGCAGACACGATGCATCTGAAGAAGGTCAAAACATATTAGAAATATAAATATAAATTTGGAACAATGGTCCTAAAATTACATACTCAGGTCTATCAACCGACATTGTATGAGAGGAGAATAGCACGAGGCTCTAAAACAGTGTCAGAATAGGCAGTAGAGAAATGGGTGTCACACTAATCGTAAGATTGATTCATGGCAAAAAGCAGTTGAAGAATGTAGAGAAAAGGAAGAAGAAGAAGAAGAAGAAGAAGAATGTATAGTAGAATATGAAGTTGATGAAGGAGAATATAGAGTAGAAGAAAAAAGAAGAAAAAAGAAAAATGATTGTAGAGACGACAAAGAAGATGAAGGAGGAGAAAAAGAAAATCAGTAATGTATAGGAAAATGAGAAAAAGAAAAAGAAGAAAGTATAGTAGAAGATGAAGATGGAGAAGAAAGAGATGAATAATGTAGAATAGGATGAAAAGAAGAAAAAAGATAGAAGTATGTTGAGTAGAAGAAAAAAGAAGATGAAGAAGAATGAGAAAAAGGAGAATGTATAGAAGAAAAAGATGAAGATAAAAAGGATAAAATGAAAAAGGATGAGGATGAAAAAGAAGAATGTAGAGTAAATGATGATGATGATGATGATGATGATGATGATGATGATGATGATGATGATGATGATGAAAAAAAGAAGAAGGGGGAGAACATGCCCTAAAGACAACCCTATAATCAAAATTAAAAAAAGAGCATCTTATTTGACAAGGAACTTTCATATGACAATAACATTAACAATGTTCCTGGTGTGAGATGAGAACTAAGGCTTGAGTTTTATTGATTTTGGTGATAATGGTGACATTATATTCCCTAGAGAAAGACACAATCTTAAATTGGAGAGATTGTTCTTTTTATTTTCATTCAAGTTCTGTATAAAGACAACTTATTTGTGTCTACATTACACAGATCATAAGCATCTCAGTTGTGATTCTAGTTGGCAACTCAACACTGTAGTATGCCATGACTGGCGCTTCAATTAACCCTTTCTTTAGTTTGTTAAAAGAATATTGTTCCTCTTCTTCCCATTTCCAATCAGAATCTAGTCTTGTAAGATCCCAAAGTGGTGCAGTTACACTAGCAAAATGGGGCACAAACTTAGCACAGAATTGGGCCAGTCCCAAGAAACTCCTCATCTGTGATGCATCTTTTGGTGGAGGAGCATCAACTACAGCCTTCACCTTTTCGTCCGAGACCTTCAAGCCGTCTTGTGTCAGAATGTGGCCCATGTATCTTATAGATGTCATTTTAATCTGGCACTTCTTTTCATTGACGGTCAGTCCTTGTTCGGCTAGGTGTTGGAAAACTTTGGCGAGTCTAGTGTCGTGCTCACTTTCTGTTTTCCCGACTACTATGATGTCATCTGACATGTTGTATGCTCCTGGGCAGCCAGCTATAACCTGACTTATGATTTGCTGAAATTTTTCTGAGGCCATGTTTACCCCAAACATAAGTCTTTTATACCGGTATAGCCCATCAGGTGCAGCAAATGTTGTGATTTCTCTGGAGTCTGGATGCAACTCTATTTGATGGTAGGCCATATTCAAATCTACTTTTGCGAAATATTTGCCTCCAGCCATTTCTTGTATAGTTTCCTCAATCGTGGGCACTGGATGACGTTCTCGAACGATAGCTTCGTTTGCTCTACGCATGTCAATACATATCCTCACATCGCTTTTTCCATTGTCCTCGGGCCTTTTTTCCACTGTCACTAAAGGATTCACCCATTGAGAAGGTTCCCTGACCCTCTCAATTACATCCAGATCAACCAGTTCTTGCAATTTGTTTAGGACACATTGCCGCCGCTTGAATGGTATCCGACGTACTGGCTGAGTGACAGGTATAATTTCTGGATTTATTTTGAATTTTAATTGGTAGTTTTTCAGTTTTCCCAATCCACTGAAAACCTTTGGAAATTCTTTTCGTATTCTTGTCCATATATCCAGTTCCGAGCAGTTCAAGATGTTGGCGTTAACGCCCACACTTAAAAGTCCTAGTCTTTTACTAGTTCTACCACTTAAGAGTGACGCTTGGGCCTGTGGTATGACAAAAAATGGAACTGTTATGTAGCGATTTGTGCTAGGAACTTCAACCTTCAATATGCACTTTCCTAGAAGGGGAAGTGGTTTTTCACTAGCATAGGGGTATAGTTTAGTAGAATCTGGCTGGAGCTTAATTTTGGGTCCTTCTTTTTCTATTTTCTTGAAGTCCTCTACAGATAATGTATTATGCTGTGCTCCTGAGTCTATCACTAAAGGGATGGTGGTGTTTCTGACTTTGAGGTTTATTACATTTTCACTCATTGATATTTTGAATAAATTAAACCCATTAGCGCCACCAGTTTTGTTATCTTCCCTTTCCCCTACACTCTGTTGAATTCCTTTGTTATGATATTGCTTTCGTCCACCACGACTGTATTTTGGGGCTCTGTCATGTTCGTTTCTATTCTGCGTTTTTGTTTGTTTGTTTTTGTAGAAACAACAGACTTCAAAATGTCCCTTTTTCCCACAGATTCCACACTTGTGATGCTTGCTTCTAACACAATCTCTTGCAAAATGTCCATTCCCCCCACACTTATAACATGCAGATGACACATTGTGGCTTGGTTTAGGTTTTTGTCTGTCGCTTAACCTATTTATATCAGACGTACAAGTAGATCCTAAAATTAGGGCTTCTTTGTGGTGGTACGTCCCAATAATTTGGATGAGACGATCCAACGTCAAGTTGCTTTCACCATATAATTTGGCTTTTAGTTCCGCGTCCTTTATGTGAAGAAGGATCTTGTCTCTGACGAATTCGTTCGGTTCTGGAGTGAAACCGCACACCTTCGCCAAACTCTTTAAGCGAGTGATATAATTATTCACTGTTTCTCCCGTGTTTGGTTCAGACTCCCAAAATCTTGAACGCGCTTTAGGGATATTTTCCTTTAGAGCGAAAGTTTTGTCAAACAGTTCTATAGCTGTTCGGAATACATCGACTCTTTCTTTATTAGCCTCGTGTCCGGCTTTTTGTTCGTCCGTGAAATTCGTCCAAATTTCACGCAGACCCTCGCCTCCTGTTAACAAAAGGATAGCTCTTTTTTGCTCAGAATTTATGACACCTGAAGCTAGTATGAAAATTTCCAGATCGGTTTTCCAATTTACCCATCTTTTATGTAAAGACTCTGGATCTCCGATCGTATCTAACGCATGTGGAGGGCTTAGCCCCCCCAATGTGACGAATTTTGCCATATTGTTGTTTAAAAGATGTGAATAACAAAAGGATTGTTATTTAAAGACAATAAATGTGATAACAAACGAATTACTTATCTCTCGTTTTTTTTTCTGTACTTTTCCTTTGGAAGAAAAAAAAGTATATTTTTCTTTCTCTCTTGTAGCACGTGTGACCTCTTTTTTCGTGTTTTTTTTCCGTAGAAAAGTTCGTTTTTTTTCACTTTTTTTTTAGATGTCTTTCTTTGCTTTTTTTTTTTTTTTTTGTGTAGAATTTGATCTCATCGTCGTCGCCAGTTTGTGGTGTTTGGTAATAAACAACAGTCAATTGTGGTGGTTGTAAACATATCTTTATTTAACAAAGGTTATAACAACGTGTGTGTATCCACGGTCGTAATCTCTCTATCTATGTATCTAGCTATGTCGCTGCTGCTGCTGCTGCTCTCGTACCGATCACGTTGGTACGTGATCTTCGACACTACACTGCTTTAAGCCGAAACTATACTATTACTTCTATTACTAACGGAGATTTAGTATTTTTCTGTCTTAAGCCGGTACTATACTATTTCTTCTATTACTAACGGAGATTTAGTATTTGTCTGCTTTAAGCCGAAACTATACTATTACTTCTATTACTAACGGAGATTTAGTATTTTTCTGTCTTAAGCCGATACTATACTATTACTTCTATTACTAACGGAGATTTAGTATTTGTCTGCTTTAAGCCGAAACTATACTATTACTTCTATTAGTAACGGAGATTTAGTATTTTTCTGTCTTAAGCCGGTACTATACTATTACTTCTATTACTAACGGAGATTTAGTATTTGTCTGCTTTAAGCCGAAACTATACTATTACTTCTATTACTAACGGAGATTTAGTATTTTTCTGCTTTAAGCCGAAACTATACTATTACTTCTATTACTAACGGAGATTTAGTATTTGTCTGTCTTAAGCCGAACTATACTATTACTTCGATTACTATTGGGGATTTGGTATCTGTTTAAAGCCGAAACTATACTAATACTTCCATTAATGGGGATTCAGTATCTATCTGAAGTCGAACTGTACTATGACTATTTTTCAATGCTCACTTCAGGGGGGTGTAGTGCAGTATCTGTTTTGTTTTTATGATATCATCTTCTCTCCCTTTTATCTGTTCTGTTGTTTTCATGGGCCCATCTTCTCATGCATTATCACACCCTTTTTTGGGAGATTAGTGTAGTATTTGTCAGGATACAGTCCTCCACGGCTTACCTCCTCTTTTGAGGAGGCAGTGTAGTATATGCTCGTTTTATATATCAGCAAAACAAAAAACGTGACCAGAGGGAGTATATTTTTGCTAGTATTTATAATGATCATTAAAGATTTTAAAATCTTTTATGGTCATTATAAATATTAGCAAAAATATGCTAAAAAAATTTTGTTCTCAAGCTTGTGTCAAAGCTCTCTGAAGTATGCACATAACCCAACTTAACCTATGTTTATTAGAAATGACTGATGTTTTTGTCATTTAGTCCATTATTCTGTTGGTCCCTAATTACTTGCCTCCCCACGAGGGCAGAGTAAAACACAAGGTAGGGTTTTAATGAGGAGAAAATCCAGCTCCCCTAAAAGGGGCACTCTGCATTGGGACAAAAATTAAAATTGTCTCGGTCTAGAAGGATTTCTCCTTCATTGACTGATGACAGAAAAGATGAAGTTTAGTATCGGAACAGATACTACACTTTGTTCCTAGCCAATTAATCTGTCAGTATTCTGATTTTCTAAAAATTGATTCGTTAGTTATCCATGAGTTTTGCTTAAAGTTATATGACTATAAAAGCATACAACTGACTGAGCCAAATTTTTCGGGGAAACTTTGGCTTATCCCCCGGGGGCTAAATTTCTCAAAATGGCAATTTTTTGCAACTAACTAAAATTTCTTTCAGTAGTCTTTGCAAAAAATCCAACAAAAGTTACACCCCTCCACAACTCGGTGAATGAAAATAATAATTTTACATTCTTACATTTACAGCAAAAAAAATGTAGTAATCAACAATAATATATTTTTTTTTCTAAATAATTTTTGTAGAAAAATATCAACTGAAGTTATTGTTCTTAGTTAGCTAGCCCTCTCTCGAGTTGTTTATAAAGATAGCGATTATTTTTCGGGCGAGTATTAATTTCAGCATTACCCCAACAATGCAACTCACTATCCCTGTAAATAATTTAGGTGATTGAAATAGGAATTAATCCCAAAGGAAAGCATTAACTTACGAATATGCCTCTGCTATATAAAAGAACCTAATCTATATTCAATGTAATTACTACGAAATAAACAATGAACATAAATAATACGAATAGTTAGGATATATGTTTTTTAATAAAAAATGTTACCAGGAGAGGATATGGTTCTTTAGTTGAAACAAGTACTAGTGACATCCGAAAAACTCTGGATTTCTGTCTAGGGGGACGGACAAATGCCTCTACAAGTATAAATAGTACTTGTTAAGAACTATATCTAAAGTACTTGCATTAGTTTTTCATCAAAATTAAATACAAGTTGGAATTAATTGTTGTTTACATTTTACTGGTGATCGCAATATCCCTAACAATTCTGCAACCATTTAAATGTAGATCTGCACTAATTAAAATTATTAACCCTAAGAGTTTTACACCAATTTTAATGCATCACCCCTAAGGATTCTGTGGCTATTAAAATTTTGCACCCCTAAGAATTCTGCACCCATTTAAATTCATCACCCCTAAGAATTCTGCACCCATTTACATTTATTACCCTTAAGAATTCTGCACCCATTTAAATTTAGTACACCTAAGAAATCTGCAACCATTTAAATTATTACAACTAAGAAATTTCCACCCATTTTAATCTATAACCCGTAATAATTCTGTAACCATTAAAATTTATCACCCCTATTAATTCTGTATCCATTTCAATTCAGAACCCCTAAATATTCTGCCCCCATTTAAATTTAGCACACCTAAGAATTCTGTACAAATTTTAAATTAATCGCCCTAAAAAATGTGTCCCTTATTAAATTCACCCCTAAGAATTCTGAAAATATGTTAATTTAGCACTCCTAAGAATTCTGCACCCATTTACTTTAGAACCATAAGAAATCTGCGCCCATTAAAATTTATCACACCCAATAAATCTGCACCCATTTAAATTATCACCCTTAAGAATTTTTCACACATTTAAATTCATCATCTTAAATAATTCGGTACCCATTTAAATTTAGCACCCCTAAGGATATGGTACCCATTTAAATTTAGGTCCCCTAAGAAATCTGCACCCATTTAAATTATTACCCCTAATAATTTTACGCCCATTTAAACTTATCACCCCTAAGAATTCTGCACCTATTTTTAAATTGAGCACCCTTAGAATTCTGCACCATTAAAATTTAGCACCCCGAAGAAATCTGCACCTATTCAAATTATTACCCCTAAAGATTTTTCACCCTTTTTAATATATAACTCCTAAGAATTCTGCACCTATTTAAATTTATTACCCTAATGAATTCTGTACCCATTATATTTAGCACGCCTAAGTATTCTTTACCCATTTTAAATTGGCACCCCTAAAATATCTGTGCCAATTTCAATTTAGCACACCTAAGAATTTTTTACCAATTTTAAATTTATCACTCGGAAAATTCGATATCCATTTATATTTATCACTCTAAGAATTCTGTACCCATTAAATGGGTACAGATTTCATCACCACTAAGAACTCTGCACCCATTTAAATGTAGCACCCCTTAGAAATCTACACTTATTTAAATTATCACCCCTAAAAATTTTTCACCCATTTAAATTTATCACTCCTAAAAATTCGATATCCATTTATATTTATAACCCCAAATAATTCTGCACAAATTTAAATTATATATCATTAAAAATTATGGACCAATTTAAATTTAGCACCAATAAGAATTTTATTCCCATTAAAATTTATCATCCCTAAGAAATTTATACCTATTTAAATTTATCGCCCCTAATAATTCTGCACGTATTCAAATTCATCACCCCTAAGAATTCTGCACCCATTTAAATTTAGAAGCCCTAAGTATTCTGCACCCATTTAAATTTAGAAGCCCTAAGAATTCTGGACACATTTAAATTGTGCACACCTAGACATCTGTACTCATTTAAATTATCACCCTAAGAATTTTTGCAGCCATTTAAATTCATTACACCTAAGAATTCTGTATCCATTTAAATTTAGCACCCCTAAGAATTCTGTACCCATTTAAATTTAGCACCCGTAAGAATTCTGCACCCATTTAAATTCATTACACCTAAGAATTTTGCACACATTTAAATTCATTACACCTAAGAATTCTGCACCCATTTAAATTCATTACACCTAAGAATTCTGTACCCATTTAAATTTATAACACCTAAGAATTCTGCACCAATTTAAATTTATCACCCTTAAGAATTCTGTACCCATTTAAATTCATCACTCCTAAGAATTCTGCATCCATTTAAATTTAGCACCCTAAGAATTCTGCACACATTTAAATTCATTACCCTTAAGAATTCTGCACCCATTTAAATGTAGCACCCTAAGAATTCTGCACACATTTAAATTCATCACCCCTAAGAATTCTGCACCCATTTAAATTTAGCACCCTAAGAATTCTGCACACATTTAAATTCATTACCCTTAAGAATTCTGCACCCATTTAAATGTAGCACCTTAAGAATTCTGCACACATTTAAATTCATCACCCCTAAGAATTCTGCACCCATTTAAATTTAGCACCCTAAGAATTCTGCACACAGTTAAATTCATTACCCCTAATAATTCTGCACCCATTTAAATGTAGCACCCTAAGAATTCTGCACCCATTTAAATTTAGCACCCTTAAGAACTTTGCACTGCATATTACTCTTTACGTCTAAATTCTTGTACATCTTGTTCTGAATATATAGAAGATATTGAATTTCTTCTATTACTTCGTTTGCACTCTGTATCCCCCTTTTCCAAAGATTTTGGCTCCACGACTTATGTTTTTATATACTTTTATGCTACACGTTGTTTGCGTGCTTTCCTCTCAGAGAGAATGAGAACTGACAACTGTAATCAGGATATTAGCAATTCTTGATGAAGTGGGGAATAAAACTGTTGAATAATAATGAGCCTCCACGACAAAGGTGTCACGTGTCTGAAGAAGCGAACAAAACATGGCAAAGAATGAGTGATTGAAATTTGAAAATATTTGTAAAAGCAAAATATTAAAAAACGAAACAAAAAAAATGAGTCACTTATTATTTGTACAGATCATTGCAACTGATTCCATTGAAAAAGACCTTAATCTTTTATATCAGTGGCAATTTTTTTTATTTTAATGTTGAAAATGCAACGATATTACATTTCTGAAAAGCAAATCCTAAAAGCGTTTACTCTTTTTTAGAGTAAAATTTGGAAGAATATAACACGGAAAAAAGATTTAGCCATTATTTAGCCGTTATACAAGGCAAGCCATAAGCCAGCCGAAACTAATTACTTCACTCCATATAAAAATTAAAAATAACTAAGCAATTTTTCTTACTAATTATGGATTAAAATCTGTTTGAGTTGGCATGTGTGTTATACAGCATATCAATACTTTAAAGGTTTATTTAATGCTGAAAAAACGCTTATTGCAAACAATTTATTTTTTAGATGGTCAGTTCAGTATATTCAGAGTTACGTCCCTTTGAATTAATTTTAAGTTATATACTGGCCACCGTGAGAAATTAATCTTCAGTTTTTGAAGTACAAAAAGACTAGCACATGCATAATGCAAAATTTGAAATTGACAGACTCTTTCTTTCCATGTCCTGGGCTGGAGCTGGCCAGACGTCTCTGGTTCAGCTCTCCGTTTCGTACATGGTTGCACCCATTCCTTGACTCTCCATTGTTTGGATAGGAATTGCCTGCTGGACGTTAAGATGGGATCCCCAAACAGCTAGTCATTTACACATAGCATCTTCTCTGTACAAGCATATTAAAAAAAAATGAATTAAAATGTAAAAAGAAATCCATTATTAACAAAATAACATCTGACAAGAAACAAATACCAATTAATTTGCATAGAAATGTTAATTTATCTTGTTACTCAGCAAACAACTTGAAAAACTCTCTTCAAAAGAATGGCCCAAATAATATCCCAAACAACCAGATAAAAAGCATACCAAAATCTAAAATTCAAACAGAAACATTCACACATTATAGTCAAATCCTACCCTCTAAAAACACATTCATAAAGAAAAAACAGTGTAAAAAGTTTTTATTTCATTTTTTTTAATATAGTTCACCCCAAACAAGGCAGGCTGCCACTGTAGACGTAAGGGGCTACTGAAAAAAAGAAAAGGGGAGAAGGTAGGGGGGGGGGTTTACCTAAATTGGGATCTACGCAGCGAGATGTCTGTTTACATTAGTTTTAAATTTCTGCATGTCTATACTGTCGGGAAAACAGGGGGCAGGGAGGGAGTTCCAGAGGCTAGCAGTACGAGGAAAGAAGCTATTTGAGTAGAAGGCTCTCCGACATCTGGGGACCTCCACAGCGAATGAATGAGATTTAGTTGATTGTCGAGTTAGTCTAGTGAATTTACGTTGAGGGGGCACGAGAGTAGCCAATTCATCGGAGCATAATCCATTGAAGTATTTGTAAAATAAGCACAAGGATGCTACATTGCGGCGATGGGACTGAGGCTGAAGCTTGGTTGACAGTGAGGGACCTATTAGGTTGGCGAATGGTTGAAAGGTCGTTAAACATCAACAAACAAACATTTCTGTACAAGTAACACTTACTTGTACAGAAATGTGGAAGCTCTCACGTGTTTACCCGGCAATTCATGCCTATTATCAATTGTGTTAAGGATCTGTTAACATAGACTTTTGTCTTAGTAATTATGTTTGTTAAATCGTATCCTCCTTTTTGTTTATCATGTCCATCGTACATTTGTCTTTGACAGATTTTCTGTGTGAAAATAAATGTATGTTTCCTCCTCATTGCCGTTTTCTTTATCATTGTCTTCATTCTCGTTTATCTCAGACCATCGTGTTTACCTAAGAAAATACTTATCCAAGATGGTGTTATCCGTGATATAGAAGGTGTTCACCATGTGCGTCTTCATGAAAATATATAAAATGGGGTATCCAATATTCTAATTTCATACAATTATTGCCTAATAATTGATTAATAGTAAATAAAAATAAATGTGTTCATTATGTAGATGTGCGTAAACAAACACATTAATAATACCCACACACATTAGAAGTGGTCTTTTAATTTATTAATATCAATAGATAACACACACATACACTTGCATTTTTATTAATCAACTGAACTTTAATTCTTGTAGGTTTCTTGCTTAATTCAATTCAGGTTTCGGCAAAAGTGTAGTATAGTTAACAGCCGAGAAATCGAAAATAAGAAAAATATACAACTGACTTTTACCAAATAATAGAAAATGTAATATTCTATCGACCTGCATAGTTTTAAACTTTTGAAACTGTACGTTTTGTTATTTTAAAACTCGTTTCATGATTTTCACTTAGTAGAATTCGTCAAGCAAAGATGGCGGCCAATGTTTTGGGGAGATGGTTGCGAAAAGATTAAAAAAAAAAAATCAAATCAAGTAGGCTTACTAGTACCACTAACCCTAAGTACGACGGTGGTTTCCAGTCGGTTTAAGGTAAGCTTTTTTTCCCTTGAAGTGGTTTCTAATTTCAAGCTTTTTCAGGCTTACCCTAAACCGACTGGAAACCACCGCCGTACTTAGGGTTTGTGGTACTAGTAAGCCTATTTGATTTGAATTTTTAATTATCTTTTCGCAACCATCTCCCCAAAACATCGGCCACCATCTTTGCTTGATGAATTCTATTAAGTGAAATAACGAAACAAATTTTGAAGTAACAAACTTAAAAACGGTTTCAAATTTTTTAAACTGTGCAGGTTGATAGAGTATTAAATTTTCTATCGTTTGGTAAAAGTTATTTGTTGTGTATTTTGCTTATTTTCGATTTCTTGGCTGTTTACTACACTACACTTTTTCCTAGGTTATTTGTATAAATGGAGTTTTTTATTTTTACTAAAAGCCAGTTTTATTTTCCCAGCAATCTTGAATACAAACAATGTAATGTATTTTCCAAAAAAGCGGTCGTATTTCCTAACATCATTTGTCTTTTCAGCAGCAGTGCTTCATCACTGTCAAATTATAGCAGAGAATGCGGGCATAAACAACACATTCATTTTGTCAAACAAACTTGGTTGCTTACCATTCATCTTGTGTGTCTATCACTAGGGGTGGGATGTAATGGGTGCAAATATCAGATTCGTGCGAGTAGTATTTTTTTGTGTTCATTTATACTATAATAACACTAAACAATCAAACATTTTGAAAATTTTGCAAAATTCAGATGGTGCAGGCCAAAAATAGCTGTTAGGGCTCCATGGGACTCAAAATCCATCATTTTTCGGTGAAAAAGTAGTTTCATGCAACATTGCAGGTCCTAAAACATCCTCAAAAGCTATGAATGGATATAGATGGTTAAATCTGATATAGTACTTTAATTTAGGACCATTTCCAGACTGTGAAAGGGTTTTCATGTATTTGATTATTTCCAGCAATTTCCTGAATCTTTAACCCAGTTTCAGATATTAATAACAATAAAGCATCTTAAAGAGTAGTACTTACCTACAGAGAACTGTTGGGGCTTTATTTAAGCATCATAATTAGTATTCTTAATGTTAATGCATCCGGCATCCCAAATAATTCTTGTGCAAAATTTGGTGCACTTCTAACCAATATTTTTGGAGCCTATAAGTGTTTATAATAATAATAATAATAATAATAATAATAATAATAATAATAATAATAATAATAATGCCACTCAACACTATACTCACGAGATGTAAGTTTACAGACACAGAAAAAAGAATAAACCACCTCATGTATATGGACAATATAAAGCTATTTGCAAAAGGCAAAAAGAAACTGGAAATGCTGATAAACACGACCAGAATAATCAGCCAGAACATTCAAATGGAATTCGGAATGGAAAAGTTTGCACTGCTAGAGATGAGAAGGAAAAAAATGCTGACAGCGGAGAACATGGAACTGCCCAACCAAGAGGAGATGAGGGTTTTTGGCAAACATGATACAAATAAATATTTGGGAGTTCTGGAAGCAGACACAATCAAATCAACAGAAATGAAAAAGAACAAGAACACTCTTAGAAAGTAAATTATATAGTAGAAAACTAGTAAAATTAATTAATACCTGGGTAATATAACTAGTAAGATATTCTGGTCCATTCATAGGCTGGACAAAAGAAGGACTTAAGCATCTTGTACAGAATACTAGGAAACTAAAGACTATGCACAATGCACTACACTCGAAGTATGATATTGATCAACTCTACGTGAAAAACAGGAAAAGGGGAAGAGGACTGGTAAGTATAGAAGACTGTGTGGATTACACAAAAAAGAATTGTAAAAAATACATAACCAAGAACACAGAAAGGCTGATCACTGCGGCGAGAGACACCGTCATCATAAACATGACAGGGAGCCGCGAAACGAGAAACGAAAGAACGAGAAAAGAAAAGTAAGTAGAGACACAGCTATATGGACGATTAATAAGAATGACCAGAAACGAGACTCACGAAAACACCTGGAGATGACTATGACAAGGATATTGGAACAGAGAAACAGAATCGCTACTGACAGCTGAACAGAACAGTGCGATTAGAACTGACTATATCAAAGCTAAAATAGACAAAATGCGGGAAAACAGTAACTGAAGAAGCGGATGATACTGAAAATCTGAAGAGACTTGTTGTCATCCCGACTCCAAGGGACATCGCAGTAATCATCATCAGTGATGGCTCACTGGCAACAAAATGTGATGTTCCTTGGAACCGGGATGACAACAAGTCTCCCCAGATTTTCAATATTATCTGCTTCTTTTGATACCCATTATAAATAACTTTGTATTCTCGCAATATATGTTTATCATTGATTTCTCGCTGACAACGGCGTTGGCCTTCATGGAATTTGCATGGCAGTAATCTTCCTTAGGACTTCACTACTCTGTGAGCTTTCAGTGGAGGTCTGGATAGTGCTCTCCCTACTCGGTCTTTCTCTCATCCTTGACCCGTTACAAACATTTTGAGTGGGTGTTTCCTCCAGAATAAGAATGAAGGACCTGCCAATAGCAATGCCTGAGAGAGATGGAGAGAATAAGTCAGGAGAATACAAGAAGAATTCCTGACCTGATGGATTGATTGATTGATTGATTGATCGATTGATATATCAATACACCTGTTGAGTAAGGAACTTACTTGTACTTTAACTTGGTCAGATTGAGCTGGCTTCCTTCTGAGCAAGTACAGCATCTTTGACCATTGCAGTTGCAGTCCACTTTCATCGATCCTGAGCTTGGTCACACTATATAGCTAGCCAATAATGATTCCATAGTCAAAGACCAACTACTTGTGGGCCTGATAATGCTGCCTTTGACTGCCGCTGCCCAGGTCTTCAATTGCTTACCAGCACATTTGCAGATGAACCTCGTGGATGAGCTCTCGTTCACATGCTTGAACCATTTTAGACGAGACAGTGTTGGAGAAGAATGGACAACAGGGTTAGAGATTCAGTCGTCGACAGTGAGCTTGAGTTGGTACTCGTTCAATAGGATGGCATCACAGAATACAGTGAAGACAGGTGTTGTCGAAGATTTCAAACCTATGCAGATAAACTGCTCTCATTGGCCACATTTTGCAACCATTGTGACGGATTGCCCGCACCATAGCCTGATATTGTGTTAATAGATTATCTATTGTCTTCTAAAATAGCCCTATTGGATTGGACAAGACAATTATCGTAATCATTTTGACAAGATAAAAATCTTTCTTACTTCCTCTTTTTGAAATGAACGGGATGCATTTCTGAGCCGTTCACAGTATCAGATAAGTTGGTCTTTTAATTAAGCTGCAAACATACTTAGTTTGCAAGGCATATACTGTATTATAATTTTCAATGCATATATCATTTATCTCTGTTTTGCATGATTTCTTCAATATGTCTTCATTCCAATGTTCTACAAATTCAATTCACTTTACCAACGGATCACTTCACAACTAGTATTTTATTTACCACCTCTTCAAGAGGTTAGACACAGGGTCAGGTGTGATTTTAAAAAGCCAACACATTAGGATAACCGCACTCTGGTCTACAAAAAATGCCTGAGCAGCTCCGTTGATTAGCAATAAACTAACTCTTTCTATGAGAGAAGGTAAATACTGGGAAGGTGGTCCACCTTCCCAGTATTTACCGTCTCCTAGGACTGAACAGAACCCTACCCCAGCTCGACAGCAACAAATTCATTGTCAGACTTATTGTCGAGGACGTATCGCCGACTGGTACGTGACTTAAAATACTTTAATCTCATTGTTAACTATTAAGTTCCGGTATCAAATGTTTCAGTAGCTTTTTATGTGTATACATTGTAATATCTGCTGCAATGGCTGATGAAAGTCGGTTATTTTAGTAACATCACCATGTGATGTCACCTAGAGTTGAACGACATACTAGGTGAATTTTTAGAGTCCATCGCTTAAGGAAGTAGACAACGCTATACAAAATTCAATCATTTGTCATAGGAATATCATCAAATATTCAGAAGACAATAGCAGCAGACGAAAACAAGGTAAGGCACGAGTAAAACTACATATGCAAAAAGCAATTTATTAGTACGAGTATAAATAAGTATAAGACTTTTTGTTGAATATAAAATAAAAGTGGTGCAAATTCGTTCAAACAAGTTAATACAAAATGAGTTTTCCTCCTTTTCTATTAACCTTATGCTAGTATTTTTCAATTGAAGCAAAAATTAGAACTTAATTCTTTTATTTTCATTTGAAATGTTTTAGTCAAACTCCTTCTATCTAATTAAACAACCCTAACATGGCGCAGAGGTAAGCATCCTCGACTGCTGGAAACTTTTTTTAATCTCAGCTCGAAGCAGCTGCACACTCTAGCCATACCAAAGAGTCATTATATGGTGAAACAGGCTGTCTCTGGATGAAGTAATACATTTAATCCCACCCTTCATGAGTGGAGTTATCTGGTGACGGAGATCACTTTTACATAAATACATAGCTCTTTATAAAATAACAGAGCATCTCAGGTAGTCGATAACACACACGCACCCCCCCCCCCCCACACACACATATTTATTTAGACAAACGTTATTGTATAGTACAGAATGTTTTTGTTTGATTAGTTTTTTTTAATCTTTTCTATCTTGCGGATGATCCATCGTGTATTTCTGTCGAAATAATATCATCAATAGCAATAATATTAAAACTAACTGTTCCATTGGCTACACAACTACTACACTTCCCCGAAGGCTCACATTGCATCTTTCTGACTCCAGTTCAATCTGCCAGCATTTGAAGCAACACAACTGCCCCCATTCGTAATCTAAACAACTTCTAGTTAATAACACAAAAGTTGTACATTACGACTCCAACGTAAAGAGACTGAAAATCCTAGAGGCATTGTATATAAAGACCCACAATAAACAATATTAATTACTAATCGATTCAAAATATTTTAAAGTATCTAAGTTAGTAATTCACTACAAAATATCCTTAGCCGACAAAAAATTCTACTTTAAATTTTTTTAAAAATATTGTAAATTAAAAATTTTAAATATTATAAATTTTAATTAGCCAAGCGCTTAACACATGATAACGTTCAAAATATGGAACCTCATCACTCATACGTAATTTTAAAAAGCTAAAAATTGCTGCACAGTTCGAACTCAGCAGACATTAATAAGCAAGTCTAACTCTCCCCCTGAACACGATTGAGAGAGTCAGTCGAAAGTACTCGCAAAATAATGCAACACAAAAATACGTACAGAGCCTACATACGACAATTCGACAGAAATACGCGATGGATCATCCAAAACATCGAGAAGATAAAAAAGACTAAGTAAACAAAATCATTCCGTGCTATACAATAACGTTTATCTCAATGAAAACATGCTGCCTAAATACACAATATATATATATATATATATATATATATATATATATATATATATATATATATATATATATATATATATATTATAAGCTGCTGGAAAAGCATTTGGTTTCGAATATCAGCATGAAGCACTTACCCTTTCTAGCCATACCAAGGAGCCATAGTACGGCGAGACTAACTGCCTCCGAGTGAACAAACACATTTTCTCGCCACCCTTTGTGGGTTGAGCTCTCTGATGAAGGAGATCACTGACTCCCACTTTAGTGTAAATGTGCTCTAGGTAGCTGAAGATGCAAGTATATAAATAACACACCACTCAATAAGTCTGGGGCCTGATATTTAGATACTGCCACCAATAAAAAACCTGTATGATTTTTATAAACTACTCACTTTCAGATGGCATGTGTCAGAATTTGAGACAATCGGATTATTAGTTTACAAATTACAGTTATTTAAGTGGAGCTACGGTTGCAAATTTGAAAACAATGGAAAAATCCTAATTTAATGTGTTGATTAAGCATTGCTTTCTGATGAAAAAATATTGTAGAAGCAAAGCAATGGCTCGATAAGTGTTTTTCAGACTCTGCTCCATCAGGAACAACAATTAAGAGGTGACATGCTGACTTTAAACGCGGTCGTAAAAACAAAAATGATGCTGAATGCTTAGGCAGCTCAAATTCGGCAGTAGTCTCAGAAAACATAAAAAAGTACACAAACTCGTTTTGGTCATATTGGAGTTGTGTGAGATAGATGAGAAGTTGAAGATACCAGAAGACAGTGTATTCACCATCTTGCATGAACATCTGTCACTGAGAAAGCTGGGTGCTGCGTTTTCTTACAGTCGCTCAAAAACAACAACGTGTCAGCGATTTAGAATATTGTTTGCAACTGTTTCACTCCAGAGGCAAAATAGGCAACCAGCTGAATAGACAACAACAGATGAAAGCCGTACAAAGTGACCAAAAACGCAGGCAAGGTTTTTGCCGCCATATTTTGAGATGTGCAAATAATTTTGTTCATCATTACTTTAAGAAAGAAAGAACTATGAAAAGCAAATATTATAGGTGTATTTGAAAGAAGAAATCGCCAAAAAACGGTCACAAATAAAAAAAAAAGTGCTCCTTTACCAAGACAATGCATCGTATCACAAGTCGATCACAACGATGGAAAACTAGATAAATTGCACCTTCAATTGCTTTTTCACCCACCCTATTCTTCAGATCTGGTTCCCAGTGACTCCTGGTTGTTTGCAGACTTCAAAAGAATGCTCGAGGGAAATAGATTTGGCTCCAATGAAGAAGTGAAATTGGAAACTGAGGCATATTTTGAGGCCAAAGACAAATCGTTCTACGAAAAAAGGCATCGAATTGTTAGAGAAGCGTTTAAATCATTGTATTACCCCCAAAGGAATGTATGTTGATGAATTTTGCTTAAAACTTGTTTTATTAGTTAGGCGCAAGACTTATTGAGTGGTGTATTAAGCAGTATAGATTTCTCTTGCAGCTTTTAGTTGTCATTATTTTAGGTTCCATTCTGATCTGGAGTGATAGTACCTGTCAAGGTCACATCTATGCGTGAAATAAAATCTATCGTTTACAGACAATTCATGTAAAAAATACATGCATACAAAACAAATTAATCTATAAATATTCGAAGATATTAAGAACTTGAAGCATAAGAACTTTTACCAAGTTACATAATTGAACATTAAATAATCCCAAAATTAGTTATGTGATGTGGTATATAATAACATAATGTCATAAAACTAATTAAATTAATAACATAATGTCATAAAACTAATTAAAGTAATAACATAATGTTATGAAACTAATCAAATTCATAACATAATGCATTAAAACTAATTAAAATAATCAAACCAAACAGCTATTTACACCATGAATAAATATTTGAAGATACTTGAAACATACGTGGGGTGAGCGCAGAGTACTAAGCCCCCAGATAATGATTATCAATACAAATATTCCAGTTTTTTTATTTTTCAACATACCCCCCCCCCCCGCCCTCTAAGTCAGCATATTTCCTCCATTGTTGCTGAAGGGCTTTTCTTCTGTAGAACTCTGAGTCTTGTAGATGAATGTCCAGAGCCTTATAATCTAGTAATCTGTGGTGAAGCGTCATCCTGTCAGCCCTTTCGTCATGTTTGAAAATAGACAGACTTCACAGCGTGTCACATCTGGCGAGTAGGGTGGATGGAATAAGAGTTGGCAACCACAGTTATGGATTGTTACTATTATCACCTTTGAGGTGTTAGGGTTAGGGTTAGGGTTAGGGTTTGGGTTTGGGTTAGGGTGTGCTTGATACTCAATTTTCTCCATTTTCTAGAAACGCATCAGTTCCTTCACTTTAACCACTTGCCAAATTAAACAGAAAATATTAGAACTTATAAACTTGGTACTTGAGCAAATAAATAATGGCAGAATACGAAGGAAATTTTTTATTTGTTTATGTTACGAATGCCCGTGTGAGGTTCAGTACTTTTCTTTCACACCTCGTAACTTTTACCTAAATGACTCAATTCCGTATTAAGTAACTGAAAAAGGGTTGATATGTCAAAAAACAAAATCACAAAACAAATAATCTATGCCATATCTAACTTCTTTGTAATATGCATCTGTATTGTACAGGCTGTTTTGATGGCTGATGGAAAACAACTGCAAAACTGATAAAATTGAATGGGGAAAAGTAATAGGTCGTGGAAGATATATCTAGATCTATTTTGATGTATATAAAAATATATAGGGCGAATTTATTGATTATATACTTATTCAGTATTTCTTGATTCAGATGTTCAGTATGCACTCTACCATATCTATGACATAGAATCATTTTTCTTCAAGTACTGTGCAGCTTTTTACACAGACTAACTCTATCAATTTGGGTAAATACAAAACAAACGGCTTCTTTCGGTTGGTCTTCTGTCTGACTTTAGCATTGTGAATTATTTAATGCCAGCATGCAATGAATTTCGAAGCTTTTAAGATGTGAAACACATTACCATGGGACTGTTTCCCTACAGACTACAACATAGTCGTCTTTAAGTTCAATGTCAACAAATACTTAAATAGTCCTCATAAGGAGTGATGGGACGATTCAAATATTTTTTCTGATTCCGATACAATTACCGATTCTCTACTAGATTCCAGATTCCGATACAATTACTGATTCCGATTCCGATTCTTTTTAAATCTCTAAATATTTAGCTATTTTTTATTTTTAATGTTCAGATTATCTTAAACATCCATGTAACGTGGGCATATTTTTTTTTTCAAACGTAAAAATACACTTGTGGAAGGTGATCTATAGATTTTAGTTTTACTGGTATCAATAAATATTTATCATTTTATCATTAGTACCAGCAATGAAAAATTAAGTTTTAAACAAAAACGAACAAAAAAAAACAATTAAAAGAATCGTTTTTGGCATCCGAAAATTAGGCACAAATTTCTCCGATTCCGATTCGAGTACCCGCAAAAATTCTGATTCTTCTGTTTTCCGATTCCGAATAATCGTCCCAATACTACTCACAAGTAAGCATATTTTGTTAATTCCATTCATGGTTTTCAATCTTCTCATAATATTGTTCATTATCCAACTGGCACTCTTATTAACTCTTATCTTTGAGTGGCTTTTGGCCTTGGTAATTGGTGACTTATTAGTATAACAAAAATTAATAAATTGTATTATTTGTATTATTCAGATTGATTTTCTCATATTGGTTGTTATTTTCACAACGTTTCTTTCGATGTATCTTCAAACCTTTCTGTTATTCTTAGTTAGTATCACCTGTAATGAGGATTGAACCTTCAACCCTCATAAGACTGTCACTTAGAACTCGATGCTTTTATCAGTTGCACTCACTACATACATTTATTTATTTCTTAGATAGAAGGTTTGTCAAAGAATCAAGTAAAAGGGACATGATACAAAATGATATATAAAATTACAGACCTAATTACTAACATAAAAGTCCCTGTTAAAAGTTCATACACACAATCGAAATACACATGAATTGCCAAGGTAAACACATCATAGAGAATTCAATGGTATGTGTAAAGTAAATACGACTTACCTTTTATTGTCTGGAAACTATTCTTGATATAAATGCTGTGACTAGTACAAAAAGTGCTCTGCTGAAATGACTAAAAATACCATAGTTGGATATTTATCTGTTAACTATAGCTGCGACCCTGTAAATAAAACACCTGACACTGTCCCGTCAGAGTCATAGAAACCATGTAAAAATTTCGAGATGGGGTGAAACACGTCCACCCAGATTCAAGCCCAAGCTAGAAAGAGGCCAGGCCACTATTTAGAATCTCGCATCACATATATGCCAGTCTTTTTTTTGTACTTCAAAATTGAATATTTCATTCTCATCGGCTGCAAGTATTTTAGAAGAAATAACTCGAATATAATTCAAGGGAAATAAATCTGAATATCATTTGCCAACACCTATATTCAAAACTGACATCACCTACATCTCCTAACACTCTTGTCAAAGCATCTTGTGATAATTGTTTCTTTCGTTTTGTCTCCATTTCAAAAGAGCTACAAATCTCCCCATGGGAATTTATCGATGAGGAAATACAAGCATGATGCCGAAGAGCATCTATTTGTACAAGCTGTATTTAACAATGAGAAAAATCACTTGAGAAATTTGTCCGTCTTTTTATTTATTATTTTAATTTTTATTCTACTTTCTGGTTCCTATGTTTAGATTTTTGTCTGTGTCAATAAAATAGGTTACCTTCATAAAATGATGAATCGTGCATCGTGTTGGAAACTAAAGTTCCCGGCTAAATTAAACCATCAAGAAAATAAATAAACTAAAGTAAACATTAAAAGCATTCTTGTTATGCCAGCACAGAATTGAAGTTATCCATAAATATCCAATGGCTGCCTCTTAAGAAAAATCAATACTTTCAAGTCGGTGTGTACATCTTTGACTAAACAAACATTTGCTATAAACACTATTGTAACAGCTTTCATCTTTCCCAAGGTACCTAACATTGCCGCTTTCCTCTGCACTTATTTTTTTTTTACCTGCACGTCAAATGGGGTGGGATTTCATCTGCCGAGGACCTAAGCTGTATAAAATCTGAGGTAATAGATAGTACAATAGTACAATTAATATAAGTAATAGTATAGTTTCGACTTCACCTCCATTAGTAATAAGATAACAAAAATAGTAATTGAAGTAGAAGTATAGTTTCAGCTTCAGACATACAGATACCAAATCTCCATTAGTAACAGATTATTATTTACTAGCTAACCCGTGGCCCACCGTTGCCCGGGAAAGTAGATTAACTCAAGAAATTCCAGGTCCCAATCTTGAATTATTTGTTGCTTATGGGTGCATTTATTGTTTTAAAAGAATACCTCTCTAACCCCAACCCTAACCCTAACCCCACGACGTTAGAAAGAAGAACCATAGTTTTCGTGAAATCGTCTAAAGGCAATTTTGCAAAGAAAAACTAATTTATTTTTTTTGTATCCTGACTATTTTGATTATTTTGCCTACTATTATTATCTTGCTTGTTATGTTCACAACGTTTCGGCCTATAATCGGAACGTTTTATTATATAGACACATCTAGATGAGAGATAAACAGTATCAAAAGTCAGTAAAACGATTCCGAAACCTGTTTTTGATTAATCTATTTATTGTTTTTAAAGAAGACGTCTCGACGTTAAAAAGGTAAATAAAAGAAGCGCAAATATATACGCATTTGAAGTTCGAAGGAGGTTTTATCGCCACAGGGCACTTAGAAGTGGGACACATAGATATACAGCACATAGAGGTTAACGTAGAGATTTGAGACCACTTTCATTGTCTTCCCCGATTAATATGATATCAATTTCATCAAAATAGGATATATTTGGTTCGGAGGGCACTTAGAAATTCATGGGCTATATTTAGTTTTATGCAAAGGGTAATAAGGGAGGGCAAGCCATCCTGAAAATTCAGATATATCCGATTTTTTTCGTGAAAATTCAGATATATTCCGTTCTTTTGTGAAATTTTACCTATAAGAATTAGACATCAATTAATAAATATTCCCCAAATTTCACTTTCTTCTGAATATTTTAAAGACATTTTAGAGGGCTTCATATGGGAATAACCTCATATTTAATAATTTAAATATATCAGATTAGCATTGAATTTGATCCATAGTCATTAGACACCAATTTAACAAGATTGCCTGAATTTCAATTTCTTCGTAAAATCCCTAAAGTTTAGGTCTTGAATTTTAGACATTTTCTAAAATCAAAATCGTTTAATGGATTTTGATCTAAATTGGAATAAGGATTCTAGACATAAGGTTTAGTAGCCTTATATCTTGATTGTTATCTTCGTAAGGGGACATAAAAGTGGTGCAAAACTGTTCTGTTCGGGGGGGAATTAATTTTATCCCTCTTTCCGCCCTGGAATGAGTAGTCTTCTAGTTTATTATAAATCTTATGGCTGTGATGCTAAAGCCAATTGCACAAAGGTCTTCTGACACTATGTTATATCAACACTTGTTGTAAGTATAGAAAGTATAGAAAGATTGGAATGAAAGAGAGAGAGAGAGAGAAAGATGGGGGGGGGGGGATAACAGGTGCATAACAAGCATTAGATTTTTTTTACCCTGAAGTACAAAATTGTTGTTTAAACACAGGAGAGTTCCATTGTTAGCTTCCGTGATCAAAGGTAGATAAGGCGATGCAATACTCAGCTTATACTGACCGTGATGATGAGTAGTGTTTACAAATAAAACCGTCAGCCAGTTCACATTCTGAATGCATACATATATGTATCGATTTTGCTCGGCTTTGCTTCCTCGTCATGAACATCAATAATTTCTAAATAATAGAATAAATAAAAGAGGAAAAAATGAAGAGTAAAAAGAAAAAATAAAGAGGTTGTTATCTCTATAAAGAGGAAGGAGAAAAAAAAAGAAAGTTAATATGAAGAATGGGATGGAGAAAGAATTTGGAAACGGAAGCATGTAAACTAATAAATGAGATAAGAAAGCGTAGTAGTCACACATTTTGATGTACTATTTTCTCTTGGTGTAAATAGAAAATTACCACTGGGTAATTGGCCAATCAGATGTCTTGGCGTAAAAATACAATTTGTTGGATCACTTGCAGTGCATGCGCAATCCGTTTCTTTTCTCGCTTTTCAGGCAGTTGGATTTTGAGAGCGTCCTGGATGGAACGTTCTGTTGCTGGACCTTCCAACTTGCTCGCGACGGGATGGAATCTACAAAGAGTCGTGATATTTTTGTAAAGATTGGCTTTTTTTAATTCTGTTTCAGTACAAAACAAATTTTAAAATATTTATGCGATTTGCATTCAATTTTTCATAATAATACTTATATGGGTTTCAGGGATGGAAGCAGGAGTTTCTTGAGTCCTGCTAGTCTTTCTTAATTATTTTTCTACTATTGCGTCACTACTTATCAAGGCCAAGAGCCACTCTAGGATAAGGGTTAATGAGACTGAAATGATTGTCAGCTGAAAAATGAGGAATACTATCGGAGCACTGGCATTGGTCAATGATACGAACATTATTACTAATAGTGCAGTTTATGACAAGAATTTGTGTATATTGGATTTGAAGACGACCAAGTTGTAATCAGCAAGAAAGCATTCCTGTGGTAATGTGTTCCACAGATTAGGTAGAAAAAACGTGTTCCTGCTGTGAATGTCTTACAAGGAGGAACCAAAGATTGGAGCTCAGTTGAGCACCTTCCATGGTAATAACGATAGAGCTGAGCAGAGAGAGAGTTAGAGAGAGAGAGAGAGAGAGAGAGAGAGAAAGTTATAGAGAGGGAGAGAAAGAAAGAGAGAGAGAAAGATAGATAGAGAGAGAGAGAGAGAGAAAGAGAGAGGGAGAGAGAGAGAAAGGGGGAGAGATACAAACTAGCAACATCTATTCCTTAAGAAAGGGATTGTAGGGTTGAGAAACAATCACACCCCAGCAGATTTCGAAGACGATTTTGTACTCTGCAAGGCAGGAAAGAGTGCTCTGTGGAACTCCTCCCCAGATGTGGCAGCAGTCTTCCAAATCTGGACATATCTGACGCTTATATAGGTAGAGGATTGCATCTGGAGTCAGGTACTTACTGGAGCGGTAAGATGATCCAACCATTTTTCAAATATAATAGTGAAATTGGACATGTTTTAAATTTAACTACAGATTGACTTTAAGAAATACTGGTGCTTTTTAGGAATAGGCATCCAGAAATTTGCAGTCGTGACGTAAACAGTTACTACTACGAACAGAGAAAACCTAATCAAGTTCCGATGCTTCTACACAATACGAACCGAACTAAACCGACTTTGCAAACTAAAACTAAAACTTAGTGTAGGGTTAGAGTTAGATTTGGGTTAGGGTTAGGGTTAGGGTTAGAGTAAAAATTAAGAAAAAAACAGTTCGGTTCGTATTGTGTAGATTGTTCGGTGAAGTTTGTTAAGATTCGCCAGTCTCGGAAGTGTTCGTTAAAACTCGGAATTGATGACGTAAGTACTGAAATTTTCTTGGATACCTATTCCTAAAAAGTACCGAAAAACGAACAGAACTTTTGTTCCATAATGTGTCTCATTTGATAATACTTCTGGGTTGATTGGTGTTGTTATATTAATTGCATGCTTCACACCCATCGTGATTGTATTATTTACAAATTGAAATATGAGTAAAGGTTAAATACTAAGAAAAATCATACTCAACTTGGTTTATAAGTCAGAGAAATTAATTCTAGATTGTTTCTCTTGACATCAAATTGCCAATTTCATAAAAGTGTCTCATACTCCACCAATTTTGTCCACCAGCATTTTAAATAAAAGTAACACAAAATAAAACTAGGGAGGACTCCAGAGGGCTACTGAAGCATCTATTCTGAACTCCTCTCTCCACAAATCCTGAGAAAGCGATTAATCCCCTCCAGAGGTTCGAAGATAGGTGGATCTGGTTGACTGCACGTAATTGTAAGGAGTCTATAATTAACGTTATACCGACGTGTTTGCAATATTTGTGTATAGCAATGTCATTTTCATTAGCTATATTCTTTGAAAATTAAACCAATGAAAGTTATGGAATTTGGACAGAATGGGATTTGAAAGAAAGTAGAAGCATTGATGCTAGATAAAAATGGTAAAATGTCATATGAGGATGTTTTCCACGAGTGTAATTGTTGGGAAGTTAGTCGTGCATATTGAATTGCTATCGTAGAAGGTCCAATACTTTCTGCCGTGACCTTATATAATACTTAAGAGAACTATAAATATCACATCAAGATGATACGTGTAAGTAGGCAACATTGTTCAGAGAAACCATGAGAATCAGATAGCAGGAGCTGTATAATTAGAAAGACAGAAGAGAAAAGAGAATAAATGAAAGAATTGAAGAAAAACGAAAAGGATAAAGATAGAAACAAGGACACAACAAAGACGAGAATGAAAGGAATGCTATGGATGATGAAAGGAAAGAAGATGATAAATAAAACGAATAATAAACAGACACAAAGAAATAAGAAATGATGAAAGTTAAAAGAAAGAAAGATATTAAGATTGGAAGAACGAAATCGTGAATGAATAAATATAAGGACGAAAAGAAACAAGCAAAAAACGAGGAAATAATTATGAAAGTTTAAAGAAAGAAAGCATTTTGAATGAAAGGAAGAAAGAATGAAGCAGAAAGAAATAAATACGAATGAAATTAATAAAGAAAATAAATAAAGAAAAAAGAGTTATATAATTAACAGAAATTTGAATAATGAAAGAGAGAAAATGTATGAAAGAATAGCATGAATAAGTGAATACAGAAAGAAATAATAAAAGAAAGAAATAATAAAATAAATAAATAAATAAATAAATAAATAAATAAATAATACGAGAAATAAATAAAGAAAGGAAACAATAAAAACATAAATAAATAAAGAAAGAAAGAAAGAAAGAAAGAGAGAAAGAAAGAAAGAGATAATTTAAGAAAAAAGAGAATACATTATTAAAGCTGAAAGACAGAAATAAGAATTACATTGATAAAGGAAAAGA
Organism: Sepiola atlantica; assembly: GCA_963556195.1. Taxonomy (NCBI): domain Eukaryota; kingdom Metazoa; phylum Mollusca; class Cephalopoda; order Sepiida; family Sepiolidae; genus Sepiola; species Sepiola atlantica. The sequence continues at coordinate 134,569,169 of OY744523.1, forward strand.
ATGATAAATGAAGGTAACAATTTACACAAGGTAAAAGACATTAAATAAAAATGAACGAAAGAAAGAAAAAATAGAAGTAACAAAAGTAAAGTTATAGAAATTTAGATACAATAATAATATGAACGGAATAACGAAAGAAAGAAAAAAGTAAAAGAAAATTATGAAACATGAATAACCGGAGAGAAAAAAGAATGAAATAAAAAGAAAAAGAAAACTGGAAAAAAAAAGCAAGGGAAAAAGAATGAAAGGGACAATGGTATAGAACTTGAAAAATCATCATCATCATATTCGGTTTAACGTCTATTTTACATACTGGCATATGGTGTTAAAAGAAAAGAAGCCATATCAACGAATCGAAGATAAAAAAAGAAAGGATGTTTTAGCAAGACAGAAAACTGAAAAAAAAATAATGCTATGATTGTTAAAAGAAAATAAATCTTAAACAAGATAGAAAAGTGTCAACTTAAAAATATGATACTGGTTATTATCTGTGCATCACAACATGACAATTTGCTAGATTCTTTTTTTTACATGTGTACATTTTATCTTTTAATGTCAATTATAAATTGACAATATCAATGTAAGTCATTATGTTTTCTGAGCTGGAATGTTATGTTTCAATAATGATGTATTTCAATCTATCAAGATCGGATTCGATTCCAGATTTGACATTTATTTCAAGGCCATCGACGCCATATTTGTAAAAACACGAAAGGAAAACATGGGAACTTTTGATATGTTATTCCTCAAACCATAAGGAAGCTTTTCCGAAGAAAAAACTATATTAAAAGGTTTATCCAGACAACAGCATAGTAACGACGATATTCTTTAGTGTCTCTATTTATATAAAGTTAGCTATATGTTTATATATTTCTATGTTTAGGATTCACTCCTAAACTAATCAACCAATCATTATGAATTCTGGAACACATCTGTAAGGGTGGATAGTGTGTACTATATTTAGTTTTGTGCAAAGGTAGCAAATAGGGGATGGAAGCCCTTCGTGAATATTCATATATCTCCGATTTTTGTGAAATTGTAACAATAGGTAAATATTTAAATAATTATTTCCCAAATTTCAGTTTCTTTGAAGTATTTTCCAGGGATTTTAGTAGGTATAATATGGACACAACCTGCCATTTGAAAATTTAAATATTTCAAATTTGTCTTAATTTGATCCAGAGGCATGATACACTAATTAAGCAAGATTTCCTGAATTTTAATTTCTTCTTAAGACCCCTCAAAGATTATACCTTAAATTTCAGACATTTTCTAAAATCAAAATTATGTAATGTATTTTGATCAAAATTGGAATAAGGATTCTAGACATAAGGTTTAATGGCATTATATCTTGATTTTAATCTTCGTAAGAGGGCATAAAATTGTTCTGTTTGGAGAATTGATTTTACTCATCCTGGGACGGGTATTCTTCTAGTTCTTCATACAAATTAATAGATGTATCTATTTTGTATGTTGATTCTACTTAGAAGTAGATTTTAGTGAACTTCAAATCGAAAGTCTCATCAAGTTACGATATAAATACAATGTGAAAAAACAGCAAATTATTTAAAGCATTGAAATAAAACGTTATGTTCGTTGATTTTTTTCTGTTCATTGAATTACTTTTATTATTATTAACAACATCATTACGAAATTATTCCAATAAGAATGAAAATGTAATAAATAATAATATTAATTTTGCAGCGTACCTAAATACAACAATACGCACAAGTTTGAATATGCTATGCTTAGCTTCAAATACGTGACGCCAGTCAGTTGACTATCTTTTTTCATTTTTTACACCAACACGCGATGCGAACAGACGTTCATTCGACGCTCGGGAAACCTTCGGCATGTCTCCAACAAATACTTTTTAACAATGAATGAAAATCAAAATATAGTTAACGAACTCTTTCTTTCAATTCTTTATACACATGTTGGCGTGTTATACCGTGTTCTTTTACTGATTCCAAAATGCGAAAATTGTTTGGAGACGTCTTTTCCTTCAGCAAAACTTAGAGTCAAAACAAGACGGGGTTTTCATAGCTTACATTCTATTGAGGGGAAATACCAACGTTCTCCTGGCACACCCAGCTTTACATATACAGTTAGCTCCCCAACCGCCACTGGAGGGAGCAAAAGGTGGAACGTCCACTCAGATTGATTTCAACGCCAACTCTCTTGTTTTTCTCCGATTCTCCCTCGATCAGTAACCATACTTTACAAAAATTGTTTTTCTTCCCACATTCCTCAATCCAACATTACTCAAACAACAAACAATGAATGTTTATATTTTCATTTTCCTCCTAAACCTTGAAATTATCAAAACAAACACAGTCGTATTCTAAACGTGGCCTCTACCCACACACCGAACCTGTTCTACATTCTATTACCATCTACATTATAATTCCTATTCATTACCCTGCTTCTCCGATCACCTTCGGTGATCTCTTTACAATGTTTACACCATCTCTCTCACATCACACATTTCAAAATTAAAATTATTAACGCATCAATCAATCATGGTTTCTGTTCAGTCTCGAGAAGACAAAGGATACCCCATGTAAGGATAGTTGAACGTATAATTGTGAAGCAAGGGTTGTGCAATCACCAACCACACCTCTCCTGAGTCGGCACTACTTGATTCCAGTGGCAAGAAGAAATCCAGGACGACTGGAAACAATGTTGAGATAAGCGGAGAGCACGTACATCACTTGGTATTGTTACATGGTCACCCATTTTAGTACTGACGAAGCTCAACATCGCTTACCAAACTACTAAACACAGCGACAGCATATACACACTACTTACCGAACTTACTTACAAACAAGGTCACGCATATACTCTCATATTGACTATATAAAGAAAAGCATACATACATACACTGCCTACTAGTCTACTGAACTTACACACTGTCATATGCATACTCACATGGCGACAGCCGAAATAATAAACATGCTTACCCAACTTTTTTCATAGACTAAATTATACTTCTAAGATACGCTGAACTCTCATTTACTGCTAACTCTTTTGTATTTGGTTGTCCTAACGGTTAGTTTACTCATTACATAAATCCAGTCATGGACACACGTCCGTTTGTCTAAACCGCCATCTTTCTTTTCACAGTCAATAATTAGCAACCGCAAGCAAGGGAGATCACTCTAAAAGCTTATCACAAAGGAATAAAATTCTTATAATTGTCAACGTGATTATGTCTTATACACGTGTCTGTAAACATTACGAAATTCACTAAAGTTAAATGATCTCGCTAAATTCTTTTTTCTTTTCTAAACCTATTACAGACTCTATTCTGAGTGATTTAAAAGATATCTTATTGGAGCGCTATATATGTCGAAAAGCTTTATCTTTTAAATATTGATGTAACATGCAAACTCAGAGAATTGGTATTTTTATGATGAACTCATATAGAGCGCGTATACCCAACTCTACAAAGAAGTGACTTTCTAATGGGATTTCTAATCTATGAATAATGGAGATTTTGCATCTGCCTGTCTGAAGTCGAAACTATATTATTACCTCTATAGCCGAAGCTGAAACTATTACTATCTTTTAATTCTCAATCAATACTATACTATTTCAGACTAATGTACTATATTTCAATGCTCAATTGAGGGGGCGGGAGTAGTATACTATCTGTTCTGTTGTCATGATATCATCCTCCCAGGCATTACCTCTTCCTTTTTGGGGGGAGGGAGTGTAATATCTGTTCTGTTGTTATTATACCACCCTCCCAGGCATTACCTTCTCCTTTGGGAGGGGGGGCGTTTAGTATCTGATACCACCCTCTCATGAAACACATTTTCCTGTTTTATGGTGGATAGAAATTTGTGGCCCTAACGAATAGCTATAATCAAAGAGGAGGACTACATGCAGATTAGACAATCTTGAGGCATCATCATCATCACTATCATCATCATCATCATCATCAGCAGCAGCAGCAGCAGCAGCAGCAGCAGCAGCAGTTTAACGTACATTTTATATACTAGCATGCGTTGGATGACTTTTAGAAATCGACTCTCAAACTAATCTATCTCTGACCAGGTTTTTATTTTTACCTCTTTCTCTCAACTCCTCCCTTATAAGCTCCTCCCATGTTTTCCTTGGTCTTCCCCTGTCAACTGACTCTGCTACCTTAACTGTTCTACATCTACTAACCCAAGAACTTTCATCCATTCTTTTTCTTTCTTCTTCTCTCTAGTAAAGTACTTAATCCTAGTTTTCCAGCCACTTCCTGTTACTGTAATATTTTAACGTTTTTATTAATTTTGTCGTCGTCGTCGTCGTCGTCGTCATCATCATCATCATCATCCACAACAGCAACAACAATAGAAACAGCAGAATGGCGCTAAAGTCAAACCCCTCCTCAACGCAGCAGGGCTGTGGCAACAGGTAGTGTCAGAGTTATGCCATCAGGAACTTCGGTTTTAGGCGGATTGGTCTGACACCCAGCTAAAAGGACTATGGTGAAATCCAAAGATGTGTGCACTGGGCAGCCTCTGGTTGTTTTTTTGCCAATCTGTCTATGAACAATCTATGGTAAACAAGGACGTTTAATGATCTATTGCCATGTGCAAAATGAGGGTAACAGAAGGGACTTGATACAAAGCAGAGGATATCAACATCTTTATGTTCGATGCTGCATCCGGGTCTAACTCGCTTAATAACACTACCAACAACAGAAGCAAAAATATTCTTCTTCTTTTTCTTAAAAAGCAACGACATAATTTTTCCATTGCTTCTGTTAATTGCATAATTCAGTACCGTGCATGTGCATGTGCATGTGCATGTGCATGGGCATGTGCATGCTTGTTAATTGTAAAGATTAAATAATGTTAATAATGAATCATGCGCTGTCAAGTTTGGACATCCAGAGAGATTAAAAAAAAGAATGACATTATTAAGAAGGAATTATATTAGAATTAAATGACTACAACTTTTACAATTAAATTCACTTGAAAAAAACAAAAAAAAACAATTGTCATCTTGTTTATATTACAGCCAATACTAATACTTCAGTCAGCTGCTACTAACGGTTGCATTCGCTTGAATATATACTGAATGAATTACCTCTATGCGTGTTACACGCAAAGGAATGACTATTTATACATATCTATATTAAAACAGCGACACAATGCATATTATCATATTAGAGATTATTTGATAAGGGTAGATGAAGCGCTCTTTAGTCTTTGTGGGCAATCACCTAGAGATGGTGTCTCGAGAAAAACGCTGGTCCCCATCACCTCACTGCGTTGGCACCAGGAAGGGCATCTGACCTATAAAAATCTTGCCTCAAGGAAATAACTTTCAAATAAATTTGGCTAGAGATAGGTTAGGTTAGAAGTCAATTTTTAAAAGTCGTCCAATACATGCCAGCATGTAAAAAAGACGTTAAACCGATGATGATGATGATGATGATGATGATGATGATGATGATGATGATGATGATGATTTATTATGCCTGTTTGGGCATCTTTCATTTTGACTATCTTCTCAATTCAACCTTTAAAAACATAAACATTGCACACAACATTTACACTCTTAGTGCGATATCAATATACAGATAAAATTTTCTTAAATATTTCATCTGATAGTTCCCAACAATGCCACTTTAATTCCTCCTTTTTACCATTATTTCTGAATTCATCAAATTCCATCTGAAATTCTTCTATGCTATTGCTGTTTTTAATCCGATCAGGAAACTTGTTATAAAAATGCATTACTCTATTAACAAAACAACTCAATTGGTTAATAGATCTAGATTTAGAAATCCGCCTTGGCAATAATCTCCCAGATCAAGGAGAAATATTTTTTTAAATGTCTGCCATAGTTAAAAATGCCAAAAATTATTTTTAAAGTCTCAATTAAATAACCTCTCATTCTTCTCTCTAGTAAAGTACTTAATCCTAATTTTCCAGTCACTTCCTGTTACTGTAATATTTTAACGTTTTTATTAATTTTGTCACTCTTCTTTGTGTGCCTTTCAATCTCAATATTACATTCCAATGTCCATGTCTAGCTAGACATTTGAGACCAGGCATGAGTGCAATACTCTTGTAGGGGAACACGGTTAATGACACCGGTTGCTAGGGACACCGGTGGGTAGTGTCCCCTTAGGTAGAGAGACCCTGGCTACAGACGAGGAGAAGGATACCATGCGGTTGAAACAATGCACACTCTACCAGTTCTGGTAGGCCCCCACCAAAAGTGGTGAGTAATGAACTATTGTATGCCCTTGAAGTGTTATGTTGTAACCATTTTACGTTTGTCAATATGTTAATAAATGCGTATATTGTACTTGGTTGTATTCTCCCTTATTCTGTATTCCTCATAGCATCGTTTAGTAGGAATGCGGTTTCCTGTAGATTAGTCAAGGGAAATAAAACCAATCCTAACACTCTATATTAAATCATATTAGAGCTTTCATGCGGGATGTTAGCAACCTTATCATGGGCCTGCCTGTGAGTACCTGATGATATTGGTGTACAAAAATATTATTTATCTACTAGTAAAAAAAACTTAGATTAGTTAATGGATATAACTTTTTAATCTGTAAAGTAGTTAATCCTAAATTTTCCATTCTCGCTGTAACTGTACTCGTTTACTCTGTTTCATTAGTTTTGTTTGTCATCTTTGTATGCCTTCCAATCTCAATATTACATTCCAATTCCCATGTCTTGACACTGAAGCCCAGGCGTGAGTGTAATACCATATATGAAATCTTATTAGAGATTTATATATCTTTAAAACAACGTTTAGCTCTCTTAAAATAATATTTCTAACTATCCATCCAATCATTCCATTTTCTCTTGATAAAATGGACCAAATATGATTGCTAGTTTTAAATGTATCATTAAATAAATGTTAAATACCCAGGCCGGGTGTACTGACAAGGTAATTCGACAGGAATCGGCACACTTAGTATGGACACGCACCTGGCTGGAATAAAATAATATTACATGATTGATTGTCAAAAATAAAATAATCGTTAGGTGAAGTTGGACATCTTGCTGGGAAAAATAAATATGGTGGATTGTCAAAAATAAAATAATTCTTGATAGGAACCATCTACAAAAGGTAAGCAGCAGAAGGTAACACCCAGTCACCGAATAAAAGCCCCTGAGGGCGTGGCTATATTAACAGTGAAGTCCCAAAGTGGGCATTTGCAGGGTAGAAAAACTGTAATATAATAACAACCTAAAGTTTATATCATGAGGTGATTGGCGATTTTGGCCTGAGAAAAAACACCTGTCGAATTCCTGTGCATGCATCTTCCTTCCTTACTAATCCACACCCACAGACCGCCATTGACAATAAAGATATATCATTATCATTTTCATATATCATTATCATTTTCATATATCATTATATTTTTATATATCAGTGTGTCGTCATTCTTTTAAGCACAGAAGAAATACTAATCTCCCAAATCGTATTCTTCACTTACTTTTTGATTTTTCTGTAGTTTCATTTGTACCAACTGTACCAGCAGCAGGGAGACTCAGGTCATACCTCCACCACTACATTTGTAAAGGGACCAATCAACCAGACCTTCATCTTCACCTGCCCCAGAAATTGTTCTCACAACTACTATATGCAAAGTTATTCACACCAACTACGTAACTGTTGTTCTTGCAACTGCCACAGGCATATTTATTCTTGCAACTATTGCATATGAAGTTCTTCTCACTAACTGCAATATGGTTCTTTCTCAGAACTACCACACCTGCGTGTCAAATAAAATAAAATAAAATTTATTAGCAAAAAATCGCAAAGTGCAACAAGCCATGTAAAACGACAGTTAGAAGATGTGTACGTCTATATACTGTCTGAATATTTGTCAAAGCTGACTTTAAACCTGGATATGATAAGCATCGTCACTTCCTCCTCTGGTAGGCTGTTCCACGGAGCATAAATATAGGAAAAAAATGTTGCCTTTCTTCTATTGAAAAAAAAGCGTCTATGGTAAATCTTTTGCTGGGTCCCATGGAGACCACGACTTGATGCCGAGGTGAAAAACTCCTCGAAAGGTAGATTTATATTCCTGTAGATGATGTTGTACACTAGAATTGGGTCTCTTCACAACCAACGTGATGGGTAATCATCCAAAGTTCAGTGGCCATTATTCAATCCGAACCGAAAAAGAAGCCTTCCGACGATTCAGGCAAAATCGTTACAGGTACAGCTTCTCGAAGTTTTGACGAAGCCGTCTCTGTATTCAGAGATTTCCTGCAACTTCTACAAGTACATGTGATACATTGTTTTATTGTCTGTTGCTTTTCACACATTCTGTCAGTGAACTACTTTGCTACACACATAGAAATAAAGTCAGAAGCGCAATTTTATTTTATTTATCAACGTTTTCCGTGAAATAGCCATTTTCTCTTTAAGTTCATCCGTCTCCTGCCAGAAGCGATTTTAATTGAGAGAGTCAATAGATTATCGCCAAGCCCCATAGACTGCTGGGGCGATGGTTGAGGGGGGGGGGGGGTATTCTATCAAATGGATTATATGAGATTTTTTTTTTTTTTTAATATGGAGGTAAATGTTTTTGCTGAGTTTCATTTGAAGCTAATCTGAAAAGAAGAACATTTTTAATTCGTTCTCACCTTCCTGCTATTGGCCATATTTAGCCGACCGATGTTATAATGATAACTTCATCCAAATAGAATCCATTCTTATTCAATGCAACTTTTATACGATCATTTTCCCGTCATCTTCGGAATTTATAGGCCACGTCTTTGGTTTGTCTTAGTATATACCCTGTACAAAGCTTTTGCGAGACTTATGTCTTTGTCTTACTTTGTTAGAAACAGCAGCAGAAGTGCATGCTGTTTTTACGTATCGACTTTCGATTGGACAAACTCTCAAATCAGCAGTTTCTTTAAATCAACCAAAAAAAGCAAAGATATTCACTTTAAAATATTGCAAGTAGTATAAAAACCCAAACACAGCGTTTCTTTCTTCTCTTTCCTATTTTCTTCCAGAGACAGCATACGTGCATACAACACAATCCTCTCTTACCTCTTTGGGATGAGAGGCCCTCGGCAGACAACGAGAGACTTTCACGAACTACTAAACACAGCACCAGCATATACACAGTTCATACGTACACTCTCTCACTGGAAAAACAGGCACACTTATATACACACACGTCCTCATGCCTATCTCATTTCTACATATGTACAAGGCGTCAGCCGAAATGAACATGCATACTCAATTTCTCCTTATAGACTAACACCTTTCTTACACCAGAACGTTCTTGGACTCTTTAAACTCTCATTCATTACCTAACTTTATTTTGGTTGTTATAACAAGTTGTCTAATTAATATAGGTTCGTCCATTTTAAATCCAATATACAACATAATGGAGAGTTAATTTATGTTAACATATGTCACTGAAACAAAGCAAAATGCGTCTCTCCATCTTCTTGGTGATCTTAGAGTAAAAACGTGGAATCATTAAGTTATTATTATTCGTGATGATCGACTACTCCCAATGAAACCTTTTCAGTCTTCCCAATGGATCAACCTTTAATAGAAAGCACTGGGTAACTTTAATTAAAGCAGCGGATGGAAGTAGGCAATCTTGGAGACACGATCACAAATAGTGATTAGTTAAGAGCTCTGATTGCACCTGTGGCATATTATTTACCTCCTTGTCAGGAAGTTAGACACAAGGTTAGGTGTGGTTTTGAGAAGCCAGCACACAAGGAAAAGCGCACTCTGGCCTATAAAAAATGCCTGAGCCGTCCGGTCGGCATTCTCCAGTAAGTGTGCCTCAGGCGATTAGCAGTAAAATAACTACCCCAGAGAGAAGGTAAAGCTTGGGAGGGTGGACCTCCTATGATTGAACAGAACCATACCCCAGCCTGACAGCAAAAAAGCCACTGTCCCTGGCATGTAACTACAAATCATGGGACATATCTTAGAAAGATGCCCACTTGGTCCCCTGTGTTTTGACCATGACATGAAGAGTATATTGAAGCGGTTAGCTTCAAAAGAGGCTGAAATATTTTAACAACTAGTTTTGTCTGTTTTCTGCAGCAGTGACAGAGCAAATCAGTCCACCGTGTAAATTTGTGCAAATATTAATTTATTTTCAGACTTTCGCGGTTTTCTTTTTATTTTAAATTTTTATTTTGTAAATATTTATTTGTTTCCTGATTTTTTGTGGATTATTTAAAAATATTAATTTGTTTTCTAATAAATACTCTCTTTATTGGCTCGGTTCTGTTCGGATGTTTTTTTTGGGGGGGGGGAAGAGAGGGCATTGCTTAGGATTAGTGGTGTGGTTAAGAGTGCCATGTTTTGTTTTGTACGAAAGAAATAATAAAATCAAACAGTGTTTATTAAAAATGAAATTGAAATATATAACAAAATAAGTATCATAATAATGGCGCATCCAATATAGAATATTGCCGAAGAAATTGTCTTTCATACGACGTTACCAGAGGAATTTAAATTAGAAGAATTTAAAACAAATTAATGTTGCAAAATAATCTGAAAGAAATCAGAAAATTTGTACGGTGATCTAATTTTCCCTGTCACCCCTGCGAAAAACAGACACGACTAGTTGCTAAAATATGGCAGTACCTTTGGGAGCTAACCGTTTCAATATACCCAGCATAAAAGAAGCAAATACTCTTCTATGGATAAGCCATTGATGCGATAGGATATGATAATGATGATGACAACCTGTACTTTTCTTTTATAGAATGATACGTTTCTCTGCAAACTAGAGCCGTTGTTTATTTATACAACTATATAATATAAATAAGAAAGAAAAAGCAGGTAATTCAAGAATTATAAATAACTAGCAGGAAAACTCGACGTTGCTCGGGATTGAATGAGGATCACTAGCATGTACTTTTTCATTATGCTCATGACACCATATTACTTTCTTTGTTTTTACTACCCCCCCCTCCCGTTTCGGCCCCTAATATAGTCGGAGAAGCTGAAGTGTTGAATTAGTATCTTATGCATATGGTTTAAATTTCATTAAAATCGGATATAAGTATTTTAATTTTTAAAGGGGTTCTGTCCCTATGGGTCACTTAGAGGTGAGGGCACATAGATATTCGGCACATAGAGGGTAACGTGGAGATTCAAGACCGCTTCCATTGTGGTCCCCAGATAATTTTATACATATGATATAAATTGCATCAAAATAAGATATATTTGAAGTTTTACAGGAGGTTCGGCCCCCATAGCCCTCTTAGGTCAAGAGGGCACTTAGAGATTTGGAATCATTTCCATTGTCTTCCCCAGAAAATTGATTTAAATTTCATAAAACTAGGATATATTTGAAGTTTTAAGGGTGTTATGCCCCCATAGAGATTCAGAGACACTTCCATTGTCTATCCCTGTAAATTTTGCATAAGAATACACTTTTAGATTTTGTATAGAGTCTCTAATTTTTTTTTTCTTTAGGGAACACACCACCCTCACACACATACATACAGACATAGAGTTTTATATATATACATAATGGTAGTAATAACAATTATCAGTGCTTATGTTGCATTACCCGTTCTTTCGGGGTACCCGGTAAGATCCAACAAGAATGACAAAGAACAGAACGTATATGGAAAAACTTTGTTTTTCTTTATTTCCCATCACCGGATGGTTTATGCCGGCTACGCACACACATATAAAAATCTTTTGACATACTTTTGTCTCATGAAAGTCTTTTTCTTGCTGAGGTCACAGACTTGGTTTCTGCTAGAAACTCGTCCATATATACATCCGATTGGAAAACAATTTGCTCTGCATTGTCTATCCGAGCATGAACTGAAGCAATTGTTCCACAAGCCCTTTGATGAAATACAGTCAGGGGATTCCTGTACAGTACCAACTTGCTTATCAGTCGAATTTTTAGTCAGTGGACACGAAAGCCTAACAGCAACACGGGCTTGGGTACCATAGCCATAAAGCTTCATCGGTGCCATAAACATCAGTAAACTCCCATTCTTCCGGCACTCCGGCTTTTCGCGTTTCTGAAACCGCCGTTTTTCAAGTCTCGCTTGCACTGCGGAACCTTCTCCTTTTTAACAGTTATCAAGTCGCTTTCTTTCTTTCTTTCTCGACGTCCCACCCATAATGGACTTGTCCACGGTTCATTTTTGCCACTCTTCATTATCTTACACTTATACAGATGAAAAACTCATTTCCTCTTAGAATTCTTTTTTATATTATCATCAAAATCGCCATTTTTATTATCATGATGACGTCATTACTATCTACAGAAATAAATTCAAGATTTAATTGTTTTCTAACATACAACAGATGTCCGACAACTCTTTCTGTTTATATCATGATGCTCTTTTCATATTTTATATAGACGGTCCTTCCTTTCCATATGTTTGAATTGACAGTAACGTGATTAAAATTACTATAAAAATCGAGGAAAGCTTGTATTCAACAAGATTTTTGTTTAGTTTCATTCACTCCCAAACAAGTAATATTGCCACTGAAGTGTAGGGGGCTACTGTGGTAGGGGCCAGAATGATGGAGGGGGGCTGAGGGATGCAGCCAGATATTTGTTCAAATTACATTTCAATTTCTGCATGTTTTTAATGTCGGGGAAACGGGGAGCAGGATGGGAATTCCAAAAGTAAATAGTAGAAAATCTTCCGGTACCTTTACATTGAAGTGGTGAATGGGTCGGATCTAGCAACTAGTTGGGTGGGTCGGGAGTATTTTTTAGTGCAGTTGGCAACAAAAAGGGAAACATGCATAACGCTATGTACAAAAAAAGAGCTGGTTATTTGGGGAAAAAGGTTATGCACAAATAGATACATCCTAAAGACAGTTGTCGAAGACTCTTTTGAATGCGTTTGTAGTGGGCTGCTGGACCATCCTGGAAAAATCTCTTCTATGGAGCATCAATGCGGATAGAGTAAGCAGCCTTTCACCTTTTTAGCTAAAATGGTTGACAATACAGCTTCTGCGTGACTGTGGAGGCCTCGATATAGAACGGGGGGGGGGGTCTCATCACGAGGTAGATTAACTTTCCCGTTCATGGCGTTGTATGTTAGGACTAGGTCGCTCTGCAGTCTTCACTGCTCAAAATATAGAATAATATGTTTCTCTGTAAACTGAGGTATTTTAATTCATACAACTGTCAATAAAAAAGTAAGGGCAGATAGTCGTGGAATTACAAATAGTAATGTTAATAATAAAAAGTAAAAAAATTTTTTTTTAGAAGTCTGGATAGTATAATAGACGGAATGTTGACAACATACCAACAACCAAGATGAGGAAAATAGTCTGAAATCTAACAATAATAATGCATCCCCAAAATGTGTTTAAAAAAATCTCTAATACATTTATCACGTTATTTTATCTCAAAGCTCTGAATCTAAATGAATAAAGAAGAAGTATATTTACATCAAAATACATTAGGCTTATTTGATTCAATGAAACAATAAAATATTTTCAAATACACTAAATATACTGATCGAAAAACCTTACAAAACACAGTCATGGTTATACTTTATTGTATATTTATTTTATAAACATTTTCTAATAAATTAACATTCTGTACGATTTATTTGTAATTTGATTTTCCTAGTTTCTTATGTATACACATGTTATATTATGAGGGGCCCCGTATGCCTAAAAGCGTGTAGATCCACTAGTTTTTATTGTGAGAGGGGTAAACTTAGTTCGAGTTCGGTGCAGGTCGAAGGAACATCCATTTTGGGACAAATAGATTTGTCGTCAGAGTGAATAATCTCAAGAAGTCATAACAATTGATGAAACCTGGCCAACTTCAAAGGTTTGGGTTCAATAAAGGTCACGCCAGTTCTGGTTATGATATGTATGACAGGACAAAGGACTATGACGTCACTCCTTCTTTCGTGAGACACTAAGGTTTGAAAATGAGTTACGGGTTTGGCAGCGAGCTGGACGGTCGACCCTCTCTGTGGGTCCCCAAATGAAAGAGAAAGGCTCTGGAAGTGAGAGCGTAAAATTGTAGATGTGCGTCGTAATGGCTGGATCTCTTGGAGATCCAGCAGAAATCCCTGTCGCGTCCCCCAGCGAGAAGAATAAATGAATCGAGTGAACGAATTGGACAAAAACCCTTCCGCAACGCAGAATAAAAGACTTGAATCTCTCTGAGGAAATATTGTCTCCGCGTTTGTCTTCTGCCTGTCCATAAAGTTTGTATCCACAGACTAAAGATCACCAACACCGATCACGGCCAGAGATACGCAATGGAAACCGACGGCACCAACGGCGATCACAGCTAGAGGACGAAAGAAACGTAAGGTAACTTTTTTGGGCAGAACATTTTGGGGTCCTAATCTGTAAAACTCGAAAGAACTAAAAAACAGGAAGGAAAAGTGCACCATGCTTTATTTGATAAGCTTAACGAACAATGTTAAAAGTGGTTAATGTTTAAAGTGTTTAAATGAGATACAATGTTAAATGAACTGTGTTTAATGAGAAAAGAATTTAAAAAGAACTATGTTTAAAGTGCTTAATTTGAAATGTTAAAGAGAGTGTGTTTAATGAGAAAAGAATTTAAGAAAATGTGTTTAACGAGAAGTATTGAAAATGAACCGACATTTTGAAGTGCTATAAAAGTGCCCCCTAAGGAAATATATTAAAAGTACCTTAAAATTGAGTGTTACAAAAGTTTGAAAGCGCTTCTAGACTTTACATATGATTTCATGTGATTTCGTATTACTTTCTGATTATTAGAAGCGTTTAATAGACTTGCTTGGCGATGATAGTCATCATTGATAACGTAACGAACGTCGGGTTTTGAGGGCGGCTATGCAACACACACTAGTGTACTTGATATTATTATTATTATTATTATTATTATTATTAATAATAATATTATTAGTAGTAGTAGCAGCAGTAGTAGTAATAGTAGTAGTAGAAGTTGTAGTTGTAGTAGTAGTAATAGTAGTAGTAGTAGTAGTATTTATTAAAGTGATTTAATGAAAAAGTTTTAAATTCCAAATGATAAATTACGGTTTATTTTGAAATTTAGATGACAACTTCCGGTTAAGTTTACACATGAGTACATTTGCACACACCAACAACTTTGAAATAATTTATTAAAAAAAAATTCTGCATAGAACGTAATGAGTAACAATGTTTTTATTTTAATAATTAGATATACGTTTATTTTTAAAACTAGATTTGTTGTTGTTGTTGTTGGTGGTGGTGGTGTTTATGATGATGATGATTATGATGATGAAAACCATTGTATTTGCCATGAAAAAGAAAAAAGAAAAAAGAAAAAAAGAAAAAAGAAAGGCCACTTTCTTCTTATCTTTCTAAATAATAGAAAAAATAAAAATACATTTCCAAATGATTACTTCCGTTTTATTATTTTGAAATTCAAATGACAGGTTCTGGTTTAAGTTTATGCACGAGTAAATTTGCACATACTAAAAACTTTGATTACTTTCGAATAATTTCTTTCAAAAATAAACTCTGCGTTGAAGGCAATGACTAACAATATTATTTATTTTAATAATTAAATAATAATAATTAAATAATAATAATTAAATAGATACGTTTATTTTTTAAAACTGGATCTGTTGTTGTTGGTAGTGGTCGTGATGATGATAATAATAATCATTACATTTGCCACGAAGAAGAAAGAAAAGCATCCTTCTTCTCATCTGTCTAAATAACAAAAAGAATAAATTAATATTTTTTTTAAAACTTCATTAATTAAAATTTTTTTTCTGTCCTTAATAATGAAAGCGAAAGTAACCATTTCAAATTACTCAGTAATATATAATTGTTTTACTTTACCAATCGACATCCTACTTTTGCATTTATTCATTCCATTATACAACCAGTTTTTAATGCAGAATTCATTTTCATTTTATGCTTATATAAAATAAAATCTCCCGACTTTGAATGCTGAAAAGACCATATAAAATAGTCTTTTGTTGTTTGTTTTCTAATTACTAAAATGTGGCTATGTTCATACACAGAAAATATCCTCAACATTGGAATATATTTAATAACACCGTGACAATCATCTCTATGTTGTTTTTCTCCAAATTGACAAAATGTGAAATGAAAAGTCTTTCTTTGTTTTCCTATAAAGTAGCCTATACCTTGATTAATTGCTGCCCAGAGGGCGGGTAATTTTTCCTAGTTAAACATATATCCCAAACATATTTGTTATCAGAGCAAATATTAAACGAAACTAAAGCCAAGTACAATTAACACGTTTAAAGAAAACAACGTAAGATCATACAAAACATAAAAGATATTAGTTTTTGCTCAACTTTTTAAGATATGAACGTAGATATCATGAGAACCCAGATATTATTCATTCTGTGGGGACATTCAGTGATGGGGAATTCTTGAAACTCTCTAATCTTTTACAAGTAAAACTAAAGGGAACAACCTAGCACCGGTGCTTTACACTGGTGCAACTCAAGAAACGCCCACTATATATCTATACATTTGTTCACAGAAACCATTCATATTTAATTTTATTCTACAAGTTTATACCCCCTCCTTGAGCAGTGTTGGTACGATACATGGGTATGTCAATTTCCATATTTACTTAGCTTCTACCACTTTATATCTAGTGTGACAATGTTAAACGGACCTACGAAAGATAAAAACTAAAATACGCCGCTAGTATGAATTAAAAGTGAGCCTACGAAGTTCGACGACCACGGGACCGCCGTAGTATGAATTAACAGAGAAAGACATGGATATTTTCATTAAACGAAAATCGCTAAGAGAAGTTTGTCTGCCTGTTTTTCTGTGTTTCGGCAGATGACAGCGTCGCGCAATATGGGTTGGTCAGCATCCATGTCACTGTTGTTGTCAAATTAACGGCTGACGCATAACCCAGATGTTTGGCGAAAAATAGGGATCGACAAAATGAAAACAAATAAGTTGTTTTTTGAATAATGGACAAAAGGGTTGTGAGGACGGGCGTCACAATGTCTGGCTTGGTTAGAAAAAATGTCACTTGTCCGTACCAGTCATAGCCTTGCACACGAAATAGGTGCGGTATGAATTGATACAAGCAAATACTGTCGTTGGGTGTGCTGAGTTAATTACTCGAATAAGAAATAAATAACAGACCATGTGTTTTGCTTACAAGTTAGTCTCGGTGGACATAAGTTAAGAGGACGTACGCCCATTAGTGAAAATACATTTTCTTTGTTTTCTGTGAATGACCTCCCATCCTCCTCCCACCAGGGAACAATAAGGGATGGAAGCGGATGAAGAAGAAGAAAAGAGGGGCGGGATGAAAATACGATTACCCATTCCCGAATTTGAAATGCGGATTGGAAATCCCAAATATGACAGAGAAAATAATGATGAGGAATCATTCTTTTCTTTTGTTTTATGACTAAATTCTATTAGGAGAGAGGTGGGGCCATGCCCATCTAATGCTCAATATAAGACGAAGCGTACAGGTTTCATAGACTCCGTTTTGCTTGCCACTGGGTTCCACGTGCTTGGAAAACGAACCCCCGGACTTGGGCTCGATCTCGCCAAAAACCTAAACTCACCCAGAAGTATTAAGAGCGTCGGTCCATAAACACAGAGTTAGGAGTTAACATTATAGAGTTACCTTGCCTTATAATTGAACAAGTTTTTTTTTTAATTTCTTTACCAAATAATTCTTCTTCTAAAACAAACCCAACAGACCGAGTTGCTGAAGATTTTCTTTTTCTTTAAATTGTTCTGCTTGAAATGACCCTTCGCTTTGCAGTGGTACCAAGTTGCTGACACAATCCGGATAATTACCCACTGATCTATCAATCACAACGTGAGAGTGCGGTAATTGCTAGACCAAGGCTTTCGACATCTGTAGCTTTCATCAGAGCAGCAACTTTTCGCGAGCAGTGCCAGGTGACCAACCGAACTCAGTTGTGAAATTTTGTGGAAAAATGATATGCTACTTGTAGTTGCATGAGAGAGTAAGTAACTACGATGGAGGTATTTACGTATTGTTTTTTACTGGCAGAAAAACTTTAGAAATTATGAGTGAAAATATTTCCACCGTTTGCTTGAATGCACTGAAAGTTGAAATTATAACGGTTTAAAAACCAGTCAAAATGCAGATATTTTTTTCTAATAAAAAACACATTTATTTATTGAAAATTCTAATTTTCGACCCATAATTATGTTTTTAAGCAAAAATAATTCACTTTGAACTAATTCGAATATGTTTTATGTCTAATTTTTTGCAGATTATCAACAAAATGGTCATTTAGTTTAAAAAAATTATGTAATGTATTTTTTTATGTTATTATGTTTTGTTAATTTCTTTAAATTTATAAAACATGTATTCAGCTTTAGAAAAATCTTTTAGACTTATCTGAGATTTGAACTCAGGTATTGACATTGTAAAAATTATGTAGTAATGTGTACTCTACCTATTCCATTTTTTTTTTCAACTAATCACATTTCAAAACACACTATAACTTTTTGATCGTATGTAGATTTAATTCGTTCCTTTAAATATGTAAATGCTACTTTATTTTAAAAAAGATGTTACTTTATTAAAAATAAAAAAAAACACGAAAAAAAAAACAAAAGTAAAGATGTAAAGAACTATTGAATTATTGTTCTCGATTTGTATGCAAATAACGTTTTGTTTGTATATGAAAATTAGTTCTGCGTTGGTCATTGCGTCTAAAGGGTGAAATACAATCGCTACTTTTAATTCCATTATTTTTCACTTGTCAGTTATTCCGCTCACTTTGACTTGAACCTTGCACTTGCAAGATTTGTCTTAATTTACTCACCACGAGCCAAAACGCCGCCCAAAAGGTAATCTTTAATATTTA
>OY744523.1:134592995-134647995 GCA_963556195.1 Sepiola atlantica
TTAATCACACTACCACACCTCAAAACTATTCTTAACATGATGTGATATTTGACTAGTTTTCTTGGAAAACTTTGGAAATTCTCTCTTGATAGTGTCTGATTTTTCGATCGGATTCATTGTTCTTTTAATTCTAACTCGGCATATTCCGACAACGTTTGTTGAATACTCTAGTCAGTCTTTTTATATGTGATTCCATTCGCGTAAATAGAACTTAAATTCCATTCTTGACGTGGTAATGCCTCGTGGCCGTATGGTTATGACGTTTGCTTGCGGAGTCTAGGTTGATTCTGTAGCAGTGATTCGAACCTTGCGACCGTCTGAGATGATCATTCCCTAAAGCTTGAAACGCTGGCGTATGTAGGTAAAAATAATTTTATATTATTTATTTAATATATATATATATATATATATATATATATATATATATATATACACACACACACACACCGTCGGGAATTAACTCCCTACACTGAAGATTGCATAAGCATGAAACATCGATATCTGCAGGTAGTAAATAAGTAATATTTTACCGAGGCCGAGCACTCTGAGAGAATTTAATGACAAGCAGTACTACTAGCTTCATTACGAGATCCAACACGGTTTGTTGTTGTTGATCACTATTTGCTGCTCGTTGTAAATACCCGCAGACTTAACATTTACTAAGTTAAATTCCTTCTAACTTCCAAGCTAATTTGTGGTGGCCTACGGGTAACGCCCTTGACTGCGAATCAGTGGTGATTCGTGATCGTCGAGAATTAACTCCCTACACTGAAGATTGCGTAAGCATGAAACATCGATGTCTGTAGGTAATAAATAATTAATATTTATTTATAAACATTATATATATATATATATATATATATATATATATATATATATATATATATATATATTAAAATAAACATAGTTCGAGTATCCGACAATTGTTTCAGCTCCTCTTCAGGGATATGCTGATGAGCAAAGATTAGATCCGCAATTATAAAAAATCAATTAAATTGCATTTAAAATTATTCAGACGAGAAACTTAGCGTGCCATTCTGACACCTACTTCTCGACACTTAAGAAAGTCGGTCAACTCCCCTTCCCTAAATACATGCACACACACCGAGACATACCCACAATCACAGACCCACGCGTATACACGCACTCATACACTCACACACACACACACACACACACACACACACACACACACACACACACACACATATATATATATATATATATATATATATATATTGCGTTATGTTTTAAGGGATTTTAATTTTTAATTTTATCTTCTTTTTCTTATTAATTACAATTTTATATAGTTGCTAAATAGTGTTATATATATTAAAATAATCTTTATTTAGTAATTAATTAAAAATCTTAATTAATTGCAATCATATTAACCTACGAACTGAGTTTATCCAACAATAATCTCCCTATTAATTTGAGAATTAGAAACCAAGTTTTTAATATCGACTAGTTATTATATTTATCTAGTTCTTTATGATAAACTACTTAATACTTTATTATTTGTAATAATTTTGCGTTATGTTTTAAGGGAATTAAATTTTTTATTTTATTTTAGATTAATAATATTCTCTCTCTGAAGTGATCTTAAATTCTGTGTCCATCTATATTGACTTAGCCTTACGGACGTTTAATTGGTACTAATTTAAGTTCATTAATTTTATCATTATGTTCACCCTTCAAAATATCTCTTCTTTCAATATAAAGTCTAAACTTTGGAACTTATTAATTTATAGATCTCCTGGTTACTAATAGTTATCCCATCATCCAGAGTTATACCTATTCTATCAGTTACATAACCTATTATGTATAATAATAACCTACTAAAATAATCTGAAAACTGTATCTATAATACTAACATTACTATCTATACATGTCCAAAATTTAAATCAATAGGAGATTTGAATAACCTATCCTTATTTTCATAATAAAATAATATATATATATATATATATATATATATATATATATATATATATATATATATATATATATGATTGTTATTAATTACATACTTAACATCTCTACATCAAGTTATCCTATTAACTAGTTAGTTGACCATATCCTACCTATCATTGTTAATTATGATACATTAATTACGCGATCCTTTATCGTTTGTAATAATTAAATGTTATGCTTAAAGAGATAGTAATTTTGATTTTTAACATTTTTTTTTATTTGTTTAAGTTATGTTTACATCGTTCTCACAATACTTATCTAAGGTGAACCTTTTAAAGTGCGTGCTATTGTAACCTACCTTGTCCCTCTGGTTTAGTAAATCCTTCTTATTAGGAAACAAAATTATAGCCAGTTTTTCATTTAAACAGGTAGGGTTGTTTAGTGTAAGTATTGGTGCCTTTTTTAAAATACTCCATTTCACTAGTGGAACTATGCCATTTCTTTTTAGGGATAAAATATATCTGCATACTCAAACTATGTCGGATACTCAAACTATGTTTATTTTAATATAAAACGCTCTAATATATTGAGCACTTTTGAAAAGTATTGGTTTGTTTCAGTTTGTTAATATTTGAACTTAATTAATTAAATTTATATATATATATATATATATATATATATATATATATATATATATATATATATATGAGAGAAAGAGAGAGAGAGAGAGAGAGAGAACAAATTAAAAAATAAGTATTCGGTGTATATGATTTATGCTTATTGTTTATGGAAAATATTTGTATGCCTTTTTTGCATTTAATATAAAATATGTGGGGTATTGCAATGTTTTGAGTGCATTTGTGATGTATTTTAATTCTGCGTCTAGATATTGTGGACTACAAATTCTGAACATGCTTAAGAAGAAACCTTATAATCAGACATCTTTTACCTACCCACGCCAATAATACAATAATGTATAACACTCTAAATAAACTAAGAATTCCTACAATACAAACTACATCACAAAATATAAGACAAATATTTAAAAAAAATTTTTTCGAGAAATACCCACATCTAATGCAGGTAAATATATTGTCCCAGGCAATAATTGTCATCAGATATACTTGGTGAAACTTAACGTGAACTCAAGAAAAGGCTTGGTGAACATAAAAGAGATATAAAAAAAACAATTCCCTGAATGCACTATTGTCTCATGCATTAGAACATGATCATTCTTTTAACTTTAAACAAGCAAGACCCATTAAATTCATTTTAAATAAATCCCGGCTAAGACTTCTTGAAACAGCACTCATTATAAACTCTAACGGAATTAAACAACGTAATAGCTTCTATAATTTATCTCTTTTAATCAGCAAACTTATATTAAGCGGACAGAAATTGAATTTACATCCAGTTTAGCTATTTTAGACCACATTCCCAATAAAACTTTGTACATAACATCGATATAAAAAACAAACAAACAAAAAAAGAAAACACTCATTACATTTCATAAACGCATCACACAATTTGAATACTAACGGCTATGGTTCGTTCGAAAAAGGAACAAAAACATTCTTTTCACGTCATAATCGAACCCCATTTTATTTTATTCTAACGACTATGTTTCGTTTGAAGAAAAGAATTGTTCTCACTTTATAAACGCACCAAATATTTTCAAATATTGTACTTGTATGTCATTTCTTCAAATCAATCATCTAGAGAAAGTCTTGAAATAAAGACGAAACGTTGATGGATATAGAAATAATTCTAGTTTTTCCTTTTACATTGTCTATTACGTTGGAATATTATTTCCATAATTTTCATCTTATATATATATATATATATATATATATATATATATATATATTATCATTATTATTAGACGCCCTTTTTAATAAAGTTAAAAGTAGAACACTATCAGAAATATTAAAAATAGACATTTACCTAATGCAATGCTCAGACTCTGTCGTTGAGTTCTATCGAATGTCTGGATATTTATACTGGCATAATGGACTAAGTGAACACTTACAGATTCGAGGTGTCTCTGTGAACCGGGTTCGCGTCCTGTGATTGTCTGAGATTGTTATTTCCCTGTGCTGATGACAGCCGTAAGCTCAAAACGACGTCGTGCGTAGGTTGTGTGTATATATATATATATATATATATATATATATATATCAGACAATAACAGGGTGCTAATTTATTTGTATTTTATATTTTTGTATCTTATTCTTTTTTCTATTATTTTATTTCTATTTTTATTTCTATTCTTTGGTTTTCACTACCCCTCTGACAAAAGAATTAGTAACTTTAATCAATTTATTGCATAACTTCAAAGCGTAAATCTATTGAAAATATTGGATTATTTCTTCTGTATGTACCGGTGTTTTGGTTTATAGGTACCATTGTATTCTCCCCCCCCCTATACTACTAACATCAACCGGTGACTGTTTCTGTCAGTGAATGTTTCTCTACAACGAGCTTTTACATTTTTTCTCTGACTTTCTGTAAGACGTGTTTCTAAAGGCGCTGATGAAGACGTTTTAGATTAGCTTTATTAATTTATAAAATAAAATAAAATAAAGTATTTCAAAACTGTTTTGAAAACGATCGTACGCCATACTGAACTTGATGTTCTAATTCTTAGAACAATTCATTGAATGTTATATATATATATATATATATATATAAGTGCCGATTAGTCGTCCGAGGCTATAGCAATGCGATGTAGTTGCCGTAAGATGGAACAGTGAAAAGAAATAAACGAAGAGAGAAAGTGAAACTCAAAATGATTTATTACTAATTTCACGAAAAATGGATTGTATACCAAAATAGTAAATACTGTCTGGTAAGTAACAGTTCGGCAAAGGGTAATCTTAAATTTTCGAAAGAAAAACTTTCATTTTCAGAAGACAACAATAAAAGACCGAGTGGGTCGAAATAACGGGAAAAACATGTGTCAAAACATAGAAATACGGCAGCAGACAATTGGAAGTAGTAGGAACGCAGAGAATGTCAAAATCAACTAAAGTTAAAATATCATAAACATTTGCTTATTAATTATTATAATTTTATTATGTTTTATTTTATATGATTCATTAATTTTTTTCTTTCTTTATTCAATTCAAATTTAAATTTACGTGTGGGCTGTTATTATTGTAATATACGTCATCAATTTTTTTTTCTTCAAGCAAACTACAATCTCCTTATATATATATATATATATATATATATATATATATATATATATATATATATATATATATAGGCAGCATCTTCTCTTGCAGGCAAGTATTGTTGAATATAAGGGACATGTCTAGATATCCTTTGGTAGATCCTTTCAATAGTCTATTCTAAAATGTTTATAGCTCCAAATATAATTATATACTCAGTACATAATTCCCGCCAAAGACTTCTATAAATACTAACACATGATTAACCTGATTAACCTCATTCCCCCGCAGATGGACCCAGATGGGTCCGAAAGTACTTGGGAGACAAATCCAAATTATGGCAAATTCATCAGCCAATTCCCCTCCGAAACTAAGATCCTAATTCGGACTATTGAAAGGATCTACCAAAGGATATTTAGACATGAGTTGTCTCTTATATATATATATATATATATATATATATATATATATATATATATATATATATATATATATATATATATATATATATTAAACCGGGTTTATAAAAAGTTCTCAATATCAAATAGAGCTTTTATATATGATTATTTTTAGTTACACAGGCATGTACAAAATCTGCGACACTGGCATGTCGATGTTATCGATCAACAGTTATTATAAACTGAGACCTCATCAGGCAGAGTTAGAATTCGATCTTAACCTTAGATCATATTTGGAAAGAATGAAATGGGGGAGAAAATGTGAAAGAACAAAAAAAATTATCCTTAGAGAAATGAAAAGATTAAATCTTAAAGTTGAAATAACATCTAGTATTAAACTAGTTAACTTCTTAGACGTAACATTTAACTTAAATAAAGAAACGTATGAACCTTATACTAAAGAAAATGACAATCCAATCTATGTCCACCCAGTCTCTAACCACCCAAAAACCATAATCCAACATATCCCCAGATCAATTGAAAAAAGAATCAGCAATAACTCCTCTAATGAAGCAATTTTTAACAACCATAAAGCCTTTTACAATAAAGCGCTAAAACAAAGTGGATATAAAAACACACAAATTAAATTGACCAAACCTAAACCCCCCAACAACAAACACAAAAATAGAGATAAAAAAATTATTTGGTTCACACCCCCGTTTAATCACATGGTTAAAACCGAACTCGGTAAAAGATTCTTAGACTTAATTAACCTTTCCTCCTAATAATATACTGCATTAATTTTTAATAAAAACACCCTCAAATTAAGCTATAGCTGTGGAGAAAATTTAGAAAAAATAATAAAAAAACATAACAATAAAATTCTAAATGGCAAAAAAACTACTGAAAGAAAAACAACTAAAACCAAGGCTTGTAACTGCACAAACAAAACATAATGGCCCTTACAAAAACATTGCCAAATAACTCAATCAGTATACCAAGCAACAATTTTAACTAAAGGAAACCCAACCCTGAAAAAATACTATATACGTATGGCCGGTAACACCTTCAAAGAAAGATATACCGGCCATAAATGCTCATTCAATAACTCCACCTACACAAATAGGACCTCACTCTCTATATATTACTGGAAATTAAGCCACAATAATCAATCACCAACAGTGATTTGGAACACCATTAGAAGAACCAGCACCTGCAGCCCCCTGAACTCACCATGTTATCTTTGCCTAACTGAAAAACTTGAAATAATTAAATTTAGTAATAGAGGCAAACTTATGAACAAACAAGAAACCTCAATTAACTGTAGGCATAATAGATTACACCTTCTCAGTAACTCACTTATAACCCCCTCAAGCTAATACTACCTCATAATTTTTTTTACCTATCCACTAACGGTAATTTGACAACATAACTCTCAATTTATACCATATTCTGTACTATACTTGATATAATTATTGTGTTCAATCTTCTATTAAATGGGAATCATAATTAGAGGCCATTACTAAGTATTACCACCGAAACCATTATTACCAATGGCATAAGAATATGTATATATATATATATATATATATATATATATATATATATATATATACATGTATATATGTGTTTTCTGTGTGAGTGTCTCCATGTATATATATATATATATATATATATATATATATATATATATATATATATATATATATATATATATGCATGTGTTTATATATATATATATATAATTAATAATTATTATTATTACCATCATTATTGTCATTGTTTTAATTAATTATTACTGTTTTATAATTATCTTTTACAGTTTTTACTACAATTACTACTTATAGCCACCATTATATCTATTATTAGAATAACCACCTCTACTATTATTATTAGTTTTATAAATTAATATTATTATTATTTTTATTACTATGATTAATACTACTATTATTCTTATTATTATCATTATCATTATTATTAAAAGTATTAAGATTATTGTGGTTACCATTGTTATCATTATTATAGCTATCACTATTATTTTTACTATTATTAATATCATCAGATAATTATCTCTATTATCAAATAATTTATTTTTATTATCATATTTACAACTACTATGCTTAATATTAATTGCCATCTTCTTTATTTTTCTTTATTGTTTAATATTCCCTGATTATTTTTTATCCAACTATTGCTTACTACTATAGATTATTATTATTGATTATTATTATCATCATTAATATTTTTAAATATTATTATTTGCCATTTCGGCACTATTATCGAGATTATTATTATTAATATTAATGTTCTTTTTACTATCATTATCATAATTATCATAATTTGTAGCAGGAAAATGACAATATTACCACTTTTATTATGATTGTCAATAATATTACTATTACCATAGTTACCGTCATCTAGCTTTTACTGTTATTGTTATTATTCATTTTAGTAGTAATGGTGGTATTACTATTAGTGATATTGCCATTATTTATATTCTTCTTCTTCTTCTTCTTCTTCTTCTTCTTCTTATTATTATTATTATTATTATTATTATTATTATTATTATTATTATTATTATTATTATTATTATTATTATTATTATTATTATTATTATTATTATTACCACTATTTGTATTATTTTTATTATTATTTATTATTAGTTTTATTAGCATTATAACTATTGTTATGATTATTGTGATTACCATTGTGTTCATTAGTATTAATATAGCTATCATTGTTATTACCATTTTGAATATGATTAGTATCATTGCAACTACTAATTCTACTATTATTAATAAAATTATTCCTACTACCATATTTACAACCATTATGATTAATATTATTGCTACCTTCTTCTATATTATTATTAGTTTTATTATTATTTATTATTTATTATTATTACCTTCTAATATTTCCTGATTATTTTATTTTTTATCTGACTATTACTTTTTATTAATTAGTATTATTATCGAGTGCTATTATTGTTATTGTTATTATTATTATTATTATTATTATTATTAGTAGTAGTAGTATTTTTATTACTATTTTTATTATTATTACTATTATTATTATTAATACTTACTAATAGCAACATTTAGCACCTTTAAATTATTACCGATGTTATTATTATTATTATTATTATTATTATTATTATTATTATTATTATTATTATTATGTAAACTTAGTGAATTTGTCTAATTTATTAATTAATTAATGATAATTTGATAAGTTTAAAGGAAAATAAAACAGTGTAAATACAGAATTAGTGACACAATGTTTTAACAACTCCTGCCCCCCAACACACACACACGTCTGCGCGCTCACACATATATATGCTGCCACTGATTACAACTGATTTGAGAATATGTTATTTACCCTGAGTAAAAAACTTTCGACGGTTTTTTGACACATTCTGTTGCATGTACATTCCCTTTCCACTACTTCTGTCTGAATTAACAGATGATTTCATTTTTTTCTATCTATCTACCTATCTATCTTTCTATTTATCCATCTATTTATCTTTTTATTCTACCCTTTTTATTATATATCTCTCTTTTCACTTTATTTTATTTTATTTTATTTTATATTTGGATTTTGTTCTTAACGGTCCCAACCACGTGACTTCCCAAACTTTGACATTTCAAATTTCTTTTCTTCTTCTTTTTCCCCCCATTTCATTCTTTCCAAATATGATCTACGGTTAAGATCGGATTCTAACTCTGCCTGATGAGATCTCAGTTTATAATAACTGTTGATCGATAACATCGACATGCCAGTGTCGCAAAATTTGGTACATGTCTGTGTAAATAAAAATAAAAATATATATTATATATATATATATATATATATATATATATATATATATATATATATATATATATATATATATATATATATTCAAAAGAATAACATCTTTCGCTCATAAACTCTCTTAATAATAAAAACGAAAAATCAAAATCATACAATATGTCCAATTTTGATACTTAAAATATAAAAAAATTGAAGCGAGTGCAGAAGTGAGTTTTCCAGAACAGAATTAATTTGAGCTCTAATTAATAGCACTATCAGAAACATATACATATGTATTGTGCATAATTCGTTCTTTCTGCATTTAAATAGTTTTTAAATATTCTCTAAATATATATTGAATCTATGTATCTATGCATCTATATATTCATTTGGTATAAAACTTTTTATTTATACAAACATTTTGGCTGCACATTTGCAGACATGTTTCAGATCAAACTGAATGTTTTTTTTACTAAAAAGAGTCACCATTTATCAAGGCTAGATGCCACTCGAGGATAAGAGTTAATGAGATGGAATCAAGTCCGAATATTTGTGGAGAAGGTTTTAGATAGGAAACTGTTGACATTGGCTTTGAAAATGACCAAGTTGTAACCAGTGGGGAGTCAGTCCCGCGGCAGTGTGTTTCACAGACGGAAAGCCCTTCTGAAGAAGCTCTGTTCATTGAAATTTCGCTGGATGGTGGGCACACTGAGGTAGAGTAGAAAGTTTTTCTTTGTTGTGTAACAAGACTAGTTCTTGCTGTGAATGTCTTACAAGAAGGAACCAGAGATTTGAGCTCAGTCCGAACACGTTCCATGAAAATAATGATAGAGTAGAGAGAGACTAGCAACGCCTCTTCGGTAAGAGGGATGTATATATATATATATATATATATATATATATATATATATATATATATATATATATATGTGTATGTGTGTGTATATATATATATATATATATATATATATATATATATATATATATAGTCTCGGAAGTTTCTCAACCATTAAAACTATATATAAAAAAAAAATTTAAAAACTTTAAGTCCCAAGTCGTTCAGTGGAAAATCACTCATGTAAGTCAATTTAATGTTTACAGTTATTATATTAGTTTGCTTCTAACATTATTTAAGGGATCATCAGTTGTTTACCATGAAAAACTGTTTCGGGAATTTAAAAACAAAACAGTATTTAATTTCATGGCTTCCCAGCAGAGTTGATCAGACCCAACTTCCCTTAAAAGACAAAAAAATAAACGTTCCGTATATTAAACCTAAGTTTTGTTCCGTATAAATGTTTTGCTAACTTATATTGTTAAAAAAAAAAAGAAAAAGTCCTCCTTACCTGTGTTGTTCGTCTGTCTAATAAAATTTATCCGTTACTTACAAAAATGTTTCTGCATTTTAAAGTGTGTAGACGAATCCATTACACTACTTTTTATGTGATTAATGTATTTTTAGTTTTAGTTTTATATTAAAAATATAAAAAATATCAACATATCCAAATATAGAAAAAAAAAATTAAAATTATATATATATATACATATATATATACTTTTAGTCCTTTTTTCTCCCCCTCCTCCTTCTTCGCCTCCTCCTTTTTTGTTTAATTCCTTGTCATCAATTTTAAATAAATACTAATCTTTCTTCCCAACTCACAGCGTTCATAAGCTTAACTGCCGATTTTTTCTCTTTCTTCTTTTTCTTTTTTAACTCACAGCGTTTATATATAAATTCCTTCAAATTCACATACAATTTGGAGTAATAGCTCAATGGTGTATACATTACTTGAGCTCAAAATGAGAATTCTTTTTAGTTACATTCATCTGTAGGTCTGTGGAGAAAAGGGACAAATAAGTGAAATGAGGAGAACAATTTTGAATGTAAACGATTCTGTTTAGGTGTTTTGGGGGAAGGGCTTTATCTTGATAGTAAAAAAATCACTGAGGAAACCTTTTGTAAACATCTTGAATTTTGTTATCAAGAGAATCTATGTTTTAAAATGGGAAGAACTATTTGTTTGAATTAAAACGTTTGTTTTAACAAATTTGAAATATTTACTAATTATATATATATATATATATATATATATATATATATATATATATATATATATATATATATATATATATACATCGGAATTTACCATCGAAAATAACATTCAGGATATTTAAACATCCACGTTGACATCAAAACGATTATGATAATTTTAAATCACTAATAATCACTATGCATTTCAAATACGGTGTAAATACTACTCTTGAAACGCTTAGTATTTATATTTATTATACATTTCATTTGATATTTACTTTAGTATTTATTATTGTACATTTCGTTGTTTTTAAATAGAAGGAGGGGAACAAGGTTATATTTTCAAAGAACTTTATGTAAAGGCAAAAGCTAAAATTTATCCTCTCCTCCTTTTTCCACTTACACACCAGAAAATCAAAATGAAAATTGCTATTTAGAATAGTAGGTAGGCCTCGGTCCGTCAGGGTTGACCATGAGTGGCATCCCAGTTATCTTTTTGGCTGGAGCATTGACGTCTAAGGCCGATGCGGGAGTGACAGTCTCTGCAGAAGAGGTCGCATGTATGCTCTGTCTCCTGTCTGCTGGAGCCGACATTTGCTTTCTACGGGCTGGCCTCTCTGTGTCGACTTGTGTCAGCTTGTTCTCTCCTAATTTGAAGTGTTTCGTCAGGGTTTCTCTCAATTTGGATCAGTTGGTTGCCAGGCTGTCCCAGGATTCTGTGTCGATGCACACAGCTTCCATTTACATCACTCTATTTAAATTAACATTGAGAAAACTATACATTTCTAAAATTATATCAAAATTTGGGCTTGATTAAAAGCCACTTGGAGGTCGGTTAATTTTCGGCAAGTATCCAATAAATTTTCAAAGGAATGAAAATTTGAATCACGTTGAACAGATTTAGATGATAACTTTTTTGAAATTTTATAAGAATAAATGAATGCAGATCTGAATATATTACATCCTCTCAAAGAGAAACAAATTTATTCCGTGAACAAGAAAATATGTTGTTGCAACCTGAGTATCAGGGTTAACAGAGAAAATAATATGAAAAAACTCCAAGTGTCAAGGATAGAAGAGAATATTTATTAAACAAAAGATACAATGTGAACAGAGTCATTTAGCAATAGCTAGGTTGAGCTAGCAAGTCACATAAGATCTCGTTAGTTCGCATTCTTTTTATATGAAAAAAACAACCGATTTAATTTTCTTTATTTCGGTATTATATTATCACATTTGTTCACTACTACATCTTTAAGAAAGTAAATTGATAAATATTTCTTTTTATATTTCACCTTTCTATATCTGCATAAAATGAAGACATGATAAACCAAAAGCATTTAAGTAAATCACAATACGAATATAATTAAGTTTTCAGACGACAATATAACCAGACAAGTGTATAACCGAAGCTTTGATATGATTATACAATATTGAAATAAATAATGATAAGGATATTAACAAATGTCCAGATGACGTAAACCTCACCCAATAAAATTATCGAGGGAAAATCTTTTACAGAAATATCAATATAATCAAATTAGTTGTACATACCTTACGTTGTCCGGGAGTTTTTTTACTTTGATTTATGTTTCGTTTTTTTTTATACTAGTATAGTTTTTAAACCAGACAAAAACCGACTAGGTTATGGTTAGGTTAGGGTTAATTTAGTGTTAGGTTAGGATTAATTTAGGGTTAGGTTAGAATTAATTTAGGGTTAGGTTAGGATTGGGTTAGGGTTAGGGTAAAAGAAAAACAGTTCGGTTTTTGTCTGGTTCAAAAGCTGTACTAGTACAAAAAAACGAAACATAAATGAAAATAAAAAACTCCCGGGCAGCGTCGTTTTCTTTTCACCAAATTATTATTTAATAGAATCTTGAAATTGAAATTTAACTATTACAGTATCTTATAGTATTAAATTATTAATTAAACAAAAAACTATAATTAATTTTGTTAAGATAATGTTGTTTTAATTATGTATGCATAATATAAAAACACATTTAAGTAAATCACAATGCCAATATAATTAAATTTTAGAAAAACAAAGGTGCCAGACATGTACACAAGCAAGAATTCGATATGATTATACAGCTTTAAAATAAATGGTGATAACAATATTATTAAATGTTTAGCTGGCGTAAGTATGGTCCAAGGAGAAGGCAAGACAATAACATTGGCAAGGAAGTAGAATCGGTTTTACAGAAATGCAATGGCCTTTTGGCTAAAGATTCAAAATTTGTTCAAATTTAAATTGTAATTTTTATATTTTTTTTGCAAATAAATAATTCAAGGTGTAGTATCTGTTCTGATACTACTATTCATCTGTTCTGCCCTCCTTATAGACTGAGGCAGTTTTCATTTTTTGCCCCAATCCAGAGATCTTTTTGGGGAGTTGGATTTTCCCCACATTACAAACCGATTTTGTGTCTAACTCTGCCCTCGTGGGGAGGCAAGTAAATAGGGACAATAGCAAGTTTTTTTTCACTTTCATTTTTGTTTAGACTTTTTTTTAACTATGCTGCTTTGTTATTTTTGTTATTGTTTAAATAGGATTTTGAAAATTAAATTTAATTATGATGGTATCGTTTGGTCGTTAAATTATTTATTAAACCAAGTAGTTATAAAACTATGAATAATTTTGTTAATATAATGTTCTTTTTGCGCTTGTGCAATATGGCAGTTAAAAATAGAATGACAGGAAAACTTTATGAAATACTTACTTGTTATTGAAAAATATTAGCGTACACCAAAAATTACGGAAAATGATCAACTAGAATTTTAATAAAAAATAAAATGAATGTATGTATAACATTTGTGATTGAGTGACGCCATTTGTAGTCTTTATCTTAAATAGCTAACAATGGCGTCGTTCAAGAACTACGCATATTAGTTTAATTTCTTATATAAAAATAGAAATGCTTGATAATTTTCTATAATTTTCAGTGTACGCAAATGTTTTTCAGTAACAAGTAAGTATTTCATATAGTTTTCCTGTCATTTTATTTTTAACTGTCATATTTCATAAGCAGGTTTAGAGTCACAAGCGCCGTTTTTTTTTCTCTCTATTTATAAAATTATTGAATGCTTTCAGCACTTTCAATCTTTTAACACATGCGAATTTGCTAAAGACTTTAACGACAGAAATACTTTTTATTCAACAGTTTAAATTCTTTCAAATTTCGATTAGTCACGAAGTAATTCATTCTTTGTTACAACTATTAACAAAAGGTTTAAATGGCTGACTTGTTTACGAAGAAGCCGAAAGGTGAATGATGAATTTCATTTCGTAATTATATTTAATTTTACATAGGATTTAAAAAAAAGTTACTTCGGTACTTTATGCTATTGCATTATTGATTATTTCAATACATAATCGATTAATAGCAAAATAAAAACACACACGATGATATCTAAGTCACGTAGAGATGAAAAAGATGCACACAGACATATGAGAAGTGGTCACACAATTCTATTAATATAGAGATGTTACAAATGTAATATCTTTGACGTTGATATGTTTAGGCATTGGTACATGGCACCGTTTGCTATATCTGTTCCATTTCATTGTGTTAGCTTTAGCAGACATTGATATGGAATATTTGAAATCTTACCCTCTATAATAGAGACCAATGTGTATATCATCATCATCATCATCATCATCATCATCATCATCATCATCATCATCATCATCATCATCAGCAGCAGCAGCATCGTCATCGTCAGAATCATCATCATCATCATCATCATCATCCAGTTTATTTGTTGCATCAGGTCACAATCAATCCTCTGATTAGGGTGGGGCCTGATTGTCTAGTTGTATTTCGACAAGACATAGTTTTCAAGGCAGTTTTACGGCTGGATGCCTATCCTTCACCAACTTGAACACTTTTGGCAGTCCAAGACCTTTACCATTCCTATCTAACTAGGGCTAATGTGGTTTCCACTTGAGCATACACCAATGCCGCATATTACATGTGAGTTGCTGCATACACTACTGTCATCCAGGTTGTGACAGGACATCCAAAGATAGCATTTGTCACATTTGTGACCGGGGATTTGATTGGTGAGTGTCGGGACTGTCCACATACCAGTGGGCCCTGCACACTGTATCTCTTGGGCTCCAATTTACTCTGAGATCCCTAGCCAATTAGCCTGTGGCTGTAAAGGCGCCTAGTATCCATGGTGTACTACGGGGTAGTTTGGCCAGAGTCTTGTCGGTGGAGAGGTTATATACTAGCAGGGAAGACTTATGCACTCGACTTCCTTTTCGCCAAAGAACTAGCTTGTGGATGAGGCTGAAAGCGGTTAGTCGGAAGTATATGAAAAGACATCTACACACAGCAACACAACTTTACACATCACACAGACCTGTGGCATATATGCTACACCACTAAAATGTATATATATATATATATATATATATATATATATATATAGAGAGAGAGAGAGAGAGAGAGAGAGAGAGAGAGGAGTATTAGAATCCTATCACAATGCAAGAAATGGAAATATGTCGGCGTTGAGAAGTAATGCAAAAACAAGTGATTCTTTTTTATACATATTTAAAAGAAATAAAAAAAATTTATAATTTTTTTTATATATAGCAAATCTTACTTGATTAGGCAAGACTTCAACACTGTGATGTAATGTGTGTGACTGTGTTATTTATCTACCTCCCACAAGGTAAGATGTGACCCAAGGTCGGGAAAGTGGGATTAGATAAGCCAGTGCTCGAGAGGTGAGCACTCTGGCCATTTAAAAATTGCCTGGGCAGCCCCGTCGGCATTCCCCGGTACAGGCGCCTCAGACAGTAAGCAATAAACTTACTCCTCCCCAAAGAGTGGAGGCAAAGCCTGGGAGGGTGCACCTCCTAGAACTGCACAGGACCGGCAACCCCCAATAGACTGGCGTGAATCCAGACCCAAAGGCTCGGACAATACCGGTTTATTAGGCGGGGTAAAAAACCCTCTTGCATTGTGATAGCCTTCTAATACACCTCTATATATGTATTGCACACAAAGCTTCAAGCAAATTACCTCTCCTTATATATATATATATATATATATATATATATATATATATATATATATATATATACATATATATATATATATGCTCCGTCACACAAAAGTTAGCAAGTAAAAAGCTGTCGGACAAAACATTTCAAGCTTTTAGGGGAAGGAAGAAAGCAAATAGCAAGGCCGACACTCCTTTTCGCAGTTTTAAATGAATTCGGAAAAAACTCCTTCAAACTTTTTTCATAATGAGACGTTTTCTTTCTTTTTTAATTTTCTTTTTTCCATACCCATTGATACGTTTTTCTTTCTTTTTTAAAACTTTCCAGTTTGAAACGTTTTCTTTCTTATTTCTCTTTTTAACTTTACCGATTGAGATGTTCTTTTATATGAATGAGAATATTAGTGCGAACACCAGCGAAGCATAATTTTTTCCATTATTTTTGACAGAGAGTGTACACTTGTAATACAATATGCTTTAATTATTCGTCTCAGATATAGCCCTTTTTAGGGAAACGAATCATCTCTTTGACTCTGCCCATGTCAAATTTCTATTTATATAAAGTTAGGCATGTGCATTTCTATGAATAGGATTCACTTATAAACTAATTAACCGATCATTATGAATTTGGGAACACATCTGCTAGGTTTAAGGGTGGGTAATGTGGGCTATATTTCGGGTAGTTTAGTTTTATGCAAAGGGCGTACAAGGGTGTGAAAGTCCTTTGTGAAAATTAAGACTTAAGACTTCTCTTTGTGACGTAACCTGTTTGTGACGTCAAAAAAGATCATTTTTTCGCTAACTTAAAGAACAACCTTTGGAAATGTTTTATTTGATTTTGTTAAAGATCGAACAGGTATTTACAGGCTGTTGACGTGTGATGCAAGGAAAAGTATAATATAATTTGTATACTTCTGTGGACAGCGTTGGGGTAAATGTTGATTATTTTTACAAAAACATGGTTAAAGCAAGAATAATATCGCTTATTTGTTTCTACAGGTGGATATATTTGAAAAGTCGAAAGATGATTTAATTTGGAAAGAAAGTTAAATTTTATTTTATCAAGCATTTTGACGTCACGCCATGCTGCAGCAACATTTCAAAGAATTAAGAGATTTTCTAAGTATTTTCACCTCTTTTTCTTAATGAATAAAAAATATAGTACTATTTAACTGCTATAAATGAAAGAATGTATTATTATTAATATTTTTTATTAACAGCTACATTTGCTGCTGATGAAAAAAGATGGTGTCAATTTTAACTAAAATTTGCTGCAAACAACAAAGATGGTTTCGGAATTTTTTAGATGAGGATTGATATTTTGTATTATTTGGATTATTCGGACGACACTTCTCATCCAGGATGTTATTCTCACTCTCAAATTCTCAAGTTCAACAAGACGAACCTGAAGAAGGCCGGAGTTCACACCGCAAATTGTTGTAAGAATAACATCCAAAAAAAAAAAGAACAGTAGTCTTAATAATCTAAATAATACACCTTAAAAATATTCCTAGTCGGATAAATAATTTTTTTTGAAGGGAACGAAAGCGAATTACATTTTTTAGTGAAAAGAACAAGGTGCAAGGATAACAAGGAAGAAATCGCTTGTCAGAATCAAATATTCGTTTGTCAGATGCAGTGCTATATAGTTGTAACTTTTATAATCTGACGGATCAATTATATTTATATATACACACACATATATATAGTGTTTGTAGGATTGTTGGTTCATAGGTGGTAATCCCATGAAGCTACAGTGTTTATAAGATAGTGCTCAATTACAAGTAGAGCTGAATTTAAGTATACCTTTTTATTCATACTAACATTTTTGGCTACATATGTACATACACGTTTCAGCTAAGACTTTTTTTTAAAGTCTAGCTTCCTCGAGCCATTGAAAAAGAAGATCCTGAAAGAAACCTTCAAAATCTTCTGTCAGTGACCTGAGAAAGCTAGACTTTGAAACAAGTCGTAACTGAAGCGTGTATGTTTGTATAAATAAAAATTTATACTGATATATACAGGGTGATTGGAAAGCAACGCCCTAATACTTGTAATTTATACTTGTAAGTTATTACTGAAATATAATTCTTACAAGAAATGTAGGGGAGCAAGAGTTATGAATTATGCGTTATTTTTCCATTAGTCTTCACATTTCACGAGCAATGTTTTTGACAATAGCGAAAAAATGCTGTTTTCTGGGTCGGCTGCTGATTTCAATACTCTCATAGTATTCATCACTATTCATCTGTAAATCTATCCATCTTGTTGATCCTAATCTTTGAGTAGATTTTTGGCGTTGATAAGTGTTGACTCATTAGTAAAAAAAATAAAAAAGTTCCTTGTAAATCCGTTGATGCGGTTTCCAGGCAGCTTTAGAAGCTGGTGTCGATTGCTGGCACCCATAACGAATTTTGAATAAAACTCCATTTCTTATAATATTCATTTCTTGTAAAAATCATATTTCAGTAATAGATTACGACCACTTAATAATAGGGAGCTATTTTCTAATAACCCTGTATATGTATATTTAGGCTTTGACCGTTTAGTTTTTCATGTTTTTTTGCGTGTTTGCTTTGTTTTGTAAAATTAGCACTGAAGATTGCCACACCAAGAAATAGATGCACAGGAGCATTTTACAAATATATTGGTGTCTGCTGAAACAATTGTATGCTGCATAAAAAATAAGTTTATGAAATAATGTGAATAACATTGAAATTGTATAAAATTACATAAAAATATTGAATATAGCATAGCTTTGACCCTACACTATTGAGCTATTATAATTACTTTGCTATAAAATTTATATTTGAATAGAAAAAGTTCTAAATATAAATATAAAAATACACACATATATATATATTTTGTTTTTCAAGACATTTTAATCCAAGAATTTTTTATTCTTTGTGGATTTTTCTGATGATGTTGTAGTGTTGCAGAGACGATATTGGCATAAAAATGTTGTTTAGCTCACGGCAAATGAAACGGACCGTAAAAATGCATCTCACAGAAATGTTATGTTTTTTGGAAATGTAAAAAAAATAAAAAATAAAAACATGGTTATTGGAATATAAAATGAACCTGATACATATATATATATATATATATATATATATATATATATATATATATATATATATATATATATGATCCAATAAAAATATCTTTGAAACTTGATAAAGACAAACATCTAGAATAAACTGATTAATTAGAGAATGGAATTGTGGTTATTCGTTGTTTTCTGAATATTTCAGGCCTCATAGTGGAATGATGATTGCATGTTTTACATTGTTATATAAATATGTATCCAATAAATGTTCCATATTCGGTTCAAGTGCATTATAGCGTCATATATGCATGCACATGTCTGTGTACACGCAGTTGTTTGATCAGTACTAACGGAATAGCAGCCACTGTTTCAAACAGCTGTGCTTTTTTGTATGCAATTATTATCTTCTTGTTAAGGTGGAGTAGAGAATCTGGCAGGAAACACACATTAAACTTGTTTTCATTACAAGATGACAGCGACAGTTGTTGTAACGTTCTATAGTTTTAAATAAAATTAATTAGATTCATTGAAAAAGTATTCGGCTTTGAACTCTGGTAATACCCATTCAGTCATTTTTAAGGATTGAGTTTTCTGCATCTACGTGTTGGGATTAAAACATTTATAGAGGATTAATGCATGAGGAGCAGTGGTGTGCAGAGGAAGGGAGGGCTGTTCATCCAAATTGAGGAGGAGGTATCCACTCAAATTCAAAGTATTTCCTTTTTCATAATATTTCCTAGTAATAGAAGTTATACTTGAATCTTTGAGGTATACAATCAAGGAGTTTGCCCCGGTCATCACCAAGGCATCATCAGACCTCTGCACACCACTGATGAGGATGAAAACACACATTACTACAATAATTAAAAGGGTTTTATTGATATAAACCTTTGAGTCGATAGAAGTTGAGTTCTTTTCAATGTTTCTAAAGAAAAAGCGTGGAGTTCATTTTTAACTGCAACAGTTTGGTAACAGTTCTTGTTGTGGCCCTGTTTAAAGGGACCGAAATGAAGACACGAACACGGTATAAAGTAGAAAGAAGTGTATTAAGAAAAGAGAGTACAGAGGGAAGAAATATGCGCCTGGTAAGTAGAGTTCGACTATCTTACTGGATTTTCACTGGCGAGAGTTAATTGTCGTTTGCATTTATTGAGCAAAGAAGAAGAGTCCATGTTGTACATAGGTAAGTCACCATAACAGTTCTGATACTGGGAAACACATTGTGTGAGTATGACCTTGTCCATGTTTGTGTATTTTCTAGTAAGCGTTTCTGATGTGGTGTATGTGATTCTCCAATCAGCTAGTGAGTTCTTGTAGGTCAGTGAGCAGATGACCGGCAGTGATGAATGAAGTTGGTATGAAGTATCGGCTTGAAGACAGCAAAAGTTTTGATATATTAACATACTTTTACATATATACAGAGTATGTGGAAAGTAACTCCTTATAATTAAGTGCTCATAATTTATTACTGAAATATAATTCTTAAAAAGTGGATAGCATGAGGTTTTATTTAGAATTTAATATGGGCACCAGCATTCGCCACCAGCTTCCTAAGACGCCTGGGAACCATATGAACTGTTTTCACAAGGAATTCTTTCTTTTTATTTTACTAATTTAATGATGACAAAACTATTAGAGGATTAAAAATAACCACATAGTACCCACTCAAAATAACAGCTGACTCAGAAAACGGCAAGTTCTTACATTCCATTTTCTATGTTCCTGAAAAAAAGGGGAAGAATTGCTGTTTTCATCTGTCAATCTATCTATCTCATTAACTCTTATCCTCGAGTGTTTTATGTCTGGATAACTAGTGACTGACTTGTAAAATAAATGAGTTACTTGTCAGATCAGGTGTTGCAGTCCCCAGGCTGAAGTAATCCTTCAAATATACACAAATATCAATTGGACCAAACCGCGAGACCACTCAAGATTTATCAGCTGATATTCTATGGATATAAACACTGACTGACCAGTGTATCTATTACCTAGAGTGAACATAACTTCTGTAAGATCTCAAGTGGGTTGCGTGCTCAGCATGAACGCTCGTTTTAAAGAAACCATAATTTTTTCAAAGACGCTAACAAATTTCTTGGGTGTTATCATCTCTTAGCTAAATATTTTCCCATTGCAGGTCTGCCGTTTGTTACATGCATCTATGCACTCCAACGAAACATGCAGCATTGTGCATGTTCACACCTGTATATATAACATACTTTTTCATGCTTTCTAAACTGTGCTATCTTATATATTTCCTAGTTGGTCCCAAAATAAGTAAATCAAATATCTGTGTTACGTTTAAACCTTGTGTCATACATGAATGAAAGTTCATAATCCTACCTTGTTAGT
Organism: Sepiola atlantica; assembly: GCA_963556195.1. Classification (NCBI taxonomy): domain Eukaryota; kingdom Metazoa; phylum Mollusca; class Cephalopoda; order Sepiida; family Sepiolidae; genus Sepiola; species Sepiola atlantica. Next base: position 134,614,716 of record OY744523.1, read on the forward strand.
TGCTTGCTCCTGTATGCACCTTTTTTGTGATCTTGCAAAAGTGAGAAAATGCCGCCTGAAAATAAGTTCTTTCACATCTCGAAAAAAGGACAAAGGCAAGACAAAACTGTTGAAGACAGAGGAGGTTTATTCGCTTTGTTCTTTGTTCCAAATCACTACCCAGTAGCAGGACAATTTTCAAACCTAATGTTCACACTTTTCATGCTTCAAAGAAACTTGACTTCTTTCACGAACTCTCTTTTTGACCACATCTGTTTCGATTAATGCCCACAGCCTCAGTAAATCTAATCCCGAGTTCATCAAGTTGACCCCAACTGAACTTTCAATTCCTGTTATTTTCAACCAACCAATTTATATACTAGCAGTCTACCTGCCCAATATCTAACATCTTAATTTGGAATCTGCTTTTAAATAAAAAAGAGACTCGTTTTGATTTTTGCTAAGAAAATCTAGTTATTTCTTCATACATTTTTGTAAAATGAAAACTAATTGACTTATCCTTTTTATAATTCTACTTGCTCCTTTGTTCATGTGTAAATGATGTTTTAACAAATGATCTCACTGAAGGCTGCTTAGTTTGTCTAAATTATGGTTCTTTGATACGACGGTGACACATGGGAAAATGTTTTTATTTAGTTCAGGAGCACAAAAGAATCATACTAGCTGACTTTTTAAATTTAAACTTTCATTCAAGCTGAAAATTAATTCCTAATTGACGATTTAAAGGCTTAATAATTACTTTCGAATCCCTAAGTTTTCTGATATATATATATATATATATATATATATATATATATATATATATATATATATATACATAAATATATATATATATATATATATATATATATATATATACATAAATATATATATATATATATATATATATATATATATATATACATAAATATATATATATATATTTATATATATATATATATACATAAATATATATATATATATATTTATATATGTATATATATATATACATAAATATATATATATATATTTATATATATATATATATATTTGTATATATATATATATTTGTATATATATATATAGATAAATATATATATATATTTATATATATATATTTGTATATATATATATATAAATATAAATATAAATATAAATATATATATTTGTATACATATATATATATATATTTGTATATATATATATATATATATATTTGTATATATATATATTTGTATATATATATATATATATATATATATATTTGTATATATATATTTGTATATATATATATATATATATATATATATATATATATATATATATATATATATATATATATATATATATATAGTCTTGGACGTTTTTCAACCATTATAACTATATGAAACAAAAACAAAAACACTTTAATCCCAAGTCCTTTGTTGGAAAACTACTTTGCTTGTAAGTCAATTAACTTTTAACGGTCACTATATTAGTTTGCTTCCAAGAATTTACGCGAGTCTTAACATTATTTAAGGGATCATCAGTTATTTACCATGAAAAACTATTTTGAAAAACAAAACAGTATTTTATCTCATGGCGTCTCAGCAGAGTTTATCAGACACCACTTCCCTTAAAAAACAAGGATTAAAACGTTCCAGATATTAGATCTAGTGTTTTGTCTCCGATTATATTTTCGCTAAACTTATTTTGTTATTAAAAAAATGTCCGCCTCACCTGTGTTGTTCGTCTGTGTCTAAGAAAATGTATATATATGTTTGGTTAACTACTTACCAAGGCCAAAAGCCACCCAAGGATAAGGGTTAGTGAGAGTTTTAGTTGGATGATGAAACAGTACAATGAAAATATTGAGAACTATAATTATTTCACAGGGTGAGTCTACAGATATTTTTTTATATTGGACTTTAAAACGACCATGTTGTAGTTTGTAGGGAAACATTCTCGCGGTAACGTGTTTTACAGTGTTCAACATTTGAGAAGTTCTTGAAAAGAAACTTTTTTACCGGAAGTTACGTTTGATTTTAGGTACACAGAGGAAAGAAAGAGAGTTCCTTGTAATGATGAATCAAGACGAGTTTTTTCCGAGAAAGTTTCATGGAAGGGGGTGGGGGAACCAGAGCTTGAAGCTCAGTCGAGTACCTACTATGGAAATACTGATTGAGTAGAGAAAGACTAGTAATATCTCTTCTTCTGTGAGAAAGAGACTGCAGAGAAGAAAACAGATCCTCACCCACTCGATGTGAAAGTCGATTTTGTACTCACTCAAGGCAAGAAAGAATGCTTTGAGTGGCACTTCCCCTAAATGTGGCAGCAGTACTCCATCTGACTGACTCTTATACAGGTAGAGGATTGCATCATGAGTCAGGTACCTTCTGGAGCAGTAGAGTGATCCAACACTTTTTCCAGCAACTTTAGCAACGGATTTGATGTAAGTCTTCCATTTCAAGTCTATGGTGAAAGTCATTCCTGGGAGTTCGTCTAAGCAAAAGGTTTGTGAAACAAACCTTTGTGTCAGACTCTATCAAAGGCCTTTAATACATCAAGAGCTAGGGCCCTAGAAAAGAAGCCCCTACAACGGTGAGACTTTAGGGGAAGGCGTTGTTGCTGCTAAAATGTCCATGCATTACTTGGAAAGTATGCACACGTCCGTAATAAAAGATGCTAAATTAGCATGGTTAACAAAGATAATATTATTATTAGTTTGTCTAAACTAACTATAAAAAACAATAAACGAGACATGCAAATGTAGATTAAGCATATAATTAAATACATCAGTCCCAATACAGATAAAATGCACAAGTTATTGCTAATAGAGGTAATAAGTGTGTGCTAAGCAAAAAGGCAAAAACTAACATAGCCTCATAACTTTGTTGTTTGTAGAAGACATGTCTAAAATGCAGATTTGTTCTCTGGAGACCACAATTATGCCAGAGTAGCAAAATTTTTGGTGACGACTATCGTCAGTGTAAACGTCGAAGTTCATGAACACAAAAAAACAAAAACGAAACAAATATAAAAATAATAGTAAACTAGTGGGATCCATGTAAATTACACGAAATGATGTTTTTAATACTAATTATCTTGTTCCTAACCTATACATGTTTGAATAAAATATGATAAGATTTGGACTTGTATATTTATTTTTAAAAAATGAACAATACATGAAATAATTTACAAAACTTCTTTATATACAATATTTCTAGTGGAGGTAATATTTCGACGATTAAACCTTACTTTGTAAATGTTTTCGCTTAAATTAAATTTGGCTCCAATTCATGAATATTTATATTACTCCTCTCCGGTAGTTAGGCACAAGGCCAGTTTTATCTTACTCTCACAAGTAAGATGTGACCCAAGGTCGGGTCGGGAAAGTGAGGTTTCAAAAGCCAGCGCTCGAGAAGGTGAGCACTCTGGCCATTAAAAATTGCCTGTGCAGCCCCGTTGGCATTCCCCGGTAGGGGTGCCTCAGGCAGTAAGAGGAGAGGCGAAGCCTGGGAGGGTGGACCTCCTAGAACTGCACAGGACAGACCCATAGACCGGCGTAAATCAAGCCTCGAAGGCAAGACAATACCAGTCTATGGAGTGCAGTATCCATCGAAACAGATACTACACTTTGATCTTAGTCAAAAGGCCAAGCCAATTCATGAGTTGCATACAAAGATTCGGAAGGTCGTTGCTTTTTATGTAAGCATGACACACAAAATCACACACGCTATTGTATTAATATGTGTCTTCCCGGTCGTCCCCTCCCTACCTCTCTTCCCCTTCCCCTCGAATTGTAGAAAAAAAATCTTAGAGGTTGGTTGGGATCGAACTATAAACCAGTCGGGCCGAAGTCAAAAATACTACGTCGTTAACCGTTGCACCAAAGGGAAATACTCGAAAATATTTCGAAAATTAGGTGAGTTGAATGTTTTTCAAAATCTAGGTGCGGCACGCATGCGCAGAGCTTTTGCCGGAAGCGTGACATACGAACACACACGCTATCGTATTAATATATAGATGGTAAAAAAAATATCCCAATTGGTACATATCATGGCATAGACCACACTTTTCGCTTCTCAGGCGATTCAGTTGCACCAAGTCAGAGGTAGAGAGGTTGGAACCGGGTGTGTCAGATTCAGCAGGTGACTAGGTACATTGATGTAAAACATTAATATTCACAGTCCAACGACTTCGACATTCATGCATAAATATCCATTAATAGATCTGATAGGATTTGAACTCACATAGTTTATTCCATAGTTTGAAATCTTTGTTTGTTTCGTCGTCATCAACACACGGTATGCACATAGCAGAATATTCAAATGAGTTTGCTTTTGAAATAACCAACGAGAATAAACATTTTCAAGTGATTAATGTTTTCTTGAATGAAAAGAACTAACAAGATGTAAATGGCAAAAGATAATGAGATTTATTATTATTATTATTATTATTATTATTATTATTATTATTATTATTATTATTATTATAATTAAATGAAATAAGGGAATTAATATTGAAGACACAATGCAATAATTATTCTTTCAAATATGAGAGGAAATAAACATGTTGACGCTAAAGAAGAATGAAATGATTCTATTTTTCAAATTGAATTCTCATAAATAAATGACAAAGTATATATATATATATATATATATATATATATATATATATATATATATATATATATATATATATATATATATATATATATATATATGGCTTCGTTTTGAAAGAAATCCAACAGAGTGCTTGATTATACAATAATAAAATCATAATATTTATTCATAACATTATAGAAGATTAGATCAACATGGTACCTTATGTTTAAAACTGAGAGAGCCGACCCAAGACTATATTTTTTCGGTACCATGTTGATCTGATCTTCTGCAATATTATATATATATATATATATATATATATTGGAGAGAGAATGGGTAATAAGCTAGGCAGTCGCTTGGAAGATTTTAAGGCGAACACGATGTGTAGAGAATGTCTGAACATCGACGATAAATTAAGGGGCTAAGGGCCCCAAATGATCTGCAGCTCAGAATGTGCTCATTACCACTGACAGGAGATACGGCCACCTGAAAAATACGAGAATAACATGTATTATTTCGAACTACTGTTTTCATTTTGGGTGTTATTCTGACAACATTTCGGCCGATGTAACTTTCGACCTTCTTCAGGTGCATCTTGTCGAACTCGGAAATCTTTATGTAGTACTCGGGAATCTGTACATAATTTCAAACAGAACCCTTTATTTTATCTATTGGGGGTAGCTTTCTCTCGTTCCGTTTAGCATGATCGGATAGAAATCTTAAATAGTTCGTAATTGTATTCTTAATATCACCCGTACTGAGGTATAATGATTCCCCCATCGAACGTTACAAATGGCTTATTCGTGTCACGTAATGTTACACCAGCCCTGAACTCTAACTACTCACAATGTGTCACTGAGAGACTCAGCTATTTTCTGTCAATGAGAAGACGCTTACAGGTAATTGGTGGGAGGTCAAAAGATTCCCCTATCAAGCGTTACAAACGGCTTATTCATGCCATGTAAGGTTACATAGATGAGAAAATGTAAGGTTACATAAGAGAGAAAATATCTTAGACTGGTCTCCCGATATTTTAATCACGTGGCAAATGCCATAGGGAGAATAGATTTATTCATTCATTTATTTCATAAAATATAAATTTGAATGTCAGGTAATCAACGCACCAACCATTTGAGATTGATTCATTGATCCTTATTAACATATTCAGCACACTTGCTCTAAAACATCTACTATTCTTACTAGCCTATACTGAAACAAAGCCATTCAATATTTAACAATTTTTAACTATTGAAGTAAACAAAGGCATTATGAGAAAAGAGAAACACTTATCTATATACAGGTGAAACACCAATTTTCTAATGTTATGTTGTCGTTTCTTACTATCCGTTCTTTTTAAATCGATCGTCACTTACTTCATTCTCTTTTCGTATACAATTCTCTTTTTGTATACTGACGCCCATCGCCGTCACTATCGTCATCGTAGTGTGTTGCATTTCGTCACTATCATCATCATCGTCCAGTGCGCCGACTTTTGCCGTCGTCAGTGGGCCGCACCTCGTAGCCAACATCACCGTCATCGTGATCGTCTAGGTCTGTAATTAAAACTTTTCATGCAGAGAGGAAAAAGGCGAGTGCGGCAAAGAATTTCACTGGTCTTTATTTGCCTGAGAGATTTTCTCGTCGTACGAATAAAAGTCACACATTATCATCGTCCGTGTCTGCAATCAAATACCCTCCAGGCACAGAAAGGAAAAAGGTGCAAGACGCCGGAGAATCCAAAATGGGCCCTTATTCCTTAAATTGGAGAGAGAGAGGCCAAATTGTTCTTCCTAACTTAGATCTACTTCGTTAAAAGGATAGGAAGGAAGGGGCTACCAACTCGCTATTAACTCTTTTAGGAATTAAATTTCCATTTTTCTTTTTCTGAATTACATCTCGATTTGCATCCGTTCACCACGCTCCCAAAAGACAGACTGACTAAAAACTTCTTTCTTTTCACGTTCTCACGATTGTGACGTAATTGCTTCAAACAAAGGCATTCAGCCTGTCACCACGCGCCTGTTATATCAGAGATCTGGGAGGGGCCAGAGTTCAGGTATGTTTATATTTTTAGTCCGAGAGCAAACTTGTTTTTCATATTTTCGTGTCAAGTTAACTTGCACTGGTCCATCTAGATACTAAATCCATACTAGCTGATGTAATCGTTCTTCACATACATACATAGATTATGTAACACGAAAACCCTTGGTTCCAGACCCTTGCAAGATTAATTCCATTTGCTGAACCACCCTATTTCACCTTTATAATAATTAATCGCCCCCCCCCTCCTTTATACACCTACCATGACCAGGGAGTACTCGAAACTTAAGCTTTTTCTTTGATGGAAATGGACCAGTGTTTATGTTTAACACTATGGCTACCACTTGAATTTGTCTATGAAATAATAACTGGGGCTAATTTGTTTATGTACTGACAAGTCACCGCTTATCAAGGCCCAAAGGCCACTCAAGAATAAGGGTTAATGAATTTGCCAGGTAGACGGTGAGACAATATCGTGAGGATTCAAATTTGATTATTTAGGAGGACGGCTCAACAAGAATCTTATAACATTGGACTTGAAAATGACCATGTTGTAGTCAGCTGGGAAGTATCCCCGTTGTATTGTGTTCCACAAACGGGTAGTTCTTGGAAAGGCAAAATAAGATATAATCTCAAAATAAAGGGAAACTGCCACCAGTAGATGTAGTGTAAACAAACACATTTATAGTTTGCTACACACAGAGCTATCTGTTGGCCATCCAGTAAACTAGTCTGGCAGCAAGATTATCAAGTTTCCGCGTGTGATTTTGTTCGGATTAAAAGAAATGCCGGATTATCAGTTACCGGAAAATGGGTGTTGCACCTGTACTACTAAAACTCTGTGGATCTTGTTTGTCCCTGTGGGCACTGAATGTTGGTTGTCTTCAAGTCTAATGTCAACAAATACTTGTCATAAACCACTCCAAAACTAATCAAATGCAATTCAAACCATTGATCAATGTTAGTACTCCCATAGTGTTCTTCATCTTTCGGCTCGCAATCATTTCCATCGCATTAACCCTTATCCTCGAGTGACTCTTGGCCTTGATAAGTGGTGACCCAATTGTAAAAAACGTGTGGAAGATCCTTCATGATGTTGTAAATGGATGATTTCATCACTTTTGTGACGTCATTCATTAAAGATGGGATGGATGATATCCTGAAGAAATCCTTTATGATTTACTAAATGAAGTAGCAAAAGGATGACATCATCCATTAAAACAGAACATAGACGACCCGTGATCCAAAGTGTCACAGTTCTTCTATGTGAGCAGTTACTAGTCTAGCCCAAATTCTGAAATAGACATGTTTCCCACTACCAGACTCCATCGATGTAAATAAAACATATCAAGAAGTTTTCATTCAAGAAAAATCAAGCGAACGACCACCAAAGAGATGGGCTATCAGATAACGGTTGAGACTGGCATGCCGCTCCTGACAACTGAAAAACTGGCCCAATATCGTGATAAGTGGCAGAATTTTGTTTTCAAGCATGTGGCGAAGCTCTCTGAAATATGCACATAAGTCAAGTCAAGTCAACTGTCTAGATCAGGAGGCTCTAGTCGAATGTAAAAATAAGTCATACAATTGAAATTTAATGGAAACAAAAACAGCAGACATTGTAAATAGCACAAAAAAGATTCCATTTGAAATATTGTAAGAAAACATTATTGATATTAAACAGCAATAATATAATTTTTTGTTTCGTGATAAAGGAAATATTGAACATTGGAATTGAAAAATATAAAGTTATGTTTCAAATATTAAAATGAAAATAAATACATTGACATTTTAAAAGAGCTCAAATTATTTTTTCAAATTATTGAAAAATAATACAACTATGCTGTTTATTTTAAATGGCATCTCAATTATTTGAAAGAAATGAATATCTTGTAATATAATTGCTGAGGTTTCCAAGGGATACTGCATTAGAATTCAATATATAAATAAATATATATATATATATATATATATATATATACTAAAAATATAGAAGGTATATGCTAAAACATATATTTTCATACTAATATATATATATATATATATATATATATATATATATATATTGAAAAAAGTTTCTACTTTTAAATGTTACAGAATATGGGATATGGGGATTGCAAATTGAATACAATTTTGATATCAAATCTTAAATTTCTCGTTTTTCGCCATTTTCTCTTTTTTCTTTTCCTCGTCTTAAATATGCCGGTAATGAAAAACAAGCATTAAAGAGGTTTATCAAAAAAAAAAACATAGCAGAATATATATATATATATATATATATATATATATATATATATATATATATATATATATATATATATATCATAACTATAAATGCATGTTCCTTCCAAATCATAAACTATAAATGCATGTTCCTTCCTGTTAAACACTATTATGACGGATGACTACCGTTTGCCCGTCTGCTCAGCATAATAGGATTTATTTTCCATCACTATGTATAGTTATTAAGATTAGCCTCATTGATTAGGGCGTCGGGATTCGGAGTTAAAGGTAACTCTCGTACCGGGGTACGAATCGTGAGACTGGTTTGAATAGTTATCTCTACACTGATAATTCCGCGAGGATGAAACGTATACATCTGTAGATAATTAAATATTTATTATTAAATAATCATATATATATATATATATTGATATATATAGAATTTCTTTTAATTAACACAAAGTTTTATATTGTGGCTCAATAGTGTACGAATAGATGTCTTAATTTAAAATCATGTAAACCTTAGTAATTCAGAAACAATATTCTGTATTTCTTTTTAAAACACTTTTATATACGAGCCATTGTTTATGCTCATCTCAATGACATATATTTAAATGATATACAAAATATAACCGATTTTCATTAGGAGCCCTCACGCCCCCACCCCCACACACATATATATATATATATATATATATATACATATATATATATGTATATATATCATATATATATATATATATATATATATATATATATATATATATATATATATATATATATATATATGATAATTTTATTTACACAGACATGTACAAAATCTGCGACACTGGCATGTCGATGTTATCGATCAACAGTTACTATAAACTGAGATCTCATCAGGCAGAGTTAGAATCCGATCTTAACCTCAGATCATATTTGGAGAGAATGAAGTGGAGGGATAGAGAAAGAGAAGAAGAAGGAAAGAAATTTAACATTTCAAAAATTAAAGCCGTTAAAAAATTAAAATTAAAAATTAAAAAATCAAAAAATCTAAAAATCTAAGAAACAAAAACCAAAAACAAAAACAAAAAAACAAAAATCTAAAATCTAGAATCTGAAACAGACAGGGCCAATAAATAAATAAATAAATAAAAATATAAGGTGGAAAGAGGAACAAATAATGATGAGGGGAGAAACACATAGAGGAAAAAGAAGGAGAGAGAGAGGGCGTCTGTTGATTCAGATCGAGAGGGAGGGAGGGGGGTGGTAGACATGTACGAATCAGGTGTCAAAAAACCGTCGAGTTTATAAATGTATTTTTCCAAGTGAACTGTAATATTGTTTGTATGCGTGCGGGCAAGCTGGGCTGATTGTTGTGGTGATGGGGCGGTGATCAAATGTGTCGCGATTCTGGGTTTATATTGTCTTTATAATTTGTCTGGAGTTAATTTGAATAAATAAGTATATTCGTTAAATGTAACAGGAATAGTAGTAGTAGTAATAATAATAATAATAATGATAATAATAATAATAATAATAATAATAATAATAATAATAATAATAATAGATACCCCTAATAATTGAGGTAAAGTAATTGAAATAATAAATGAATGATAATAAAAAATGATAATAAAAATACTAAAAAAACTAAAAAAATATAACTAAAGAATAACTAGAAAATGCCGGCGTTATAAGTTATTATTAATAATAATGGTAATAATAATAATAATAATAATAATAATAATAATAATAATAATAATAATAATAATAATAATAGTAATAATAATAGATACCCCTAATAATTGAGGTGAAATAATGAAAATAATAATAAATGAAGTATAATAAAAATACTAAAAAATACTAAAAAATATTAAAAAATATATAACTAAAAGAATAACTGGAAAATGCTGGCGTTATTAATTATTAATAATAATAATAATAATAATAATAATAATAATAATAATAATAATAATAATAATAATAATAATAATAATAATCATGATAATAATAATGGTAATAATAATAATAAAAATAGTAATAATAATAGTGGTCAATAATATTTTAGAGTTTATAAAAATAATAGTTTAGGAAAAAAATAGAATAATTAAGGAATATTAGGAATCCTAGGAGGTAGTGATTATCATAATAATATTAAATAATGATAAGATAATGTTTGCCGATATTATGATATGGGTTAATGGTTGCAATAATGCTGATCATATAAAAATAGTGGTTTAACAGACAACAGTAATCAGAGTGGTAATCCCAGTAATCTTAACAATAGTAATGATGATAGTGAAAAATTATAGAAGTAGTCATAATGGTGGCAATAATAGTAGTAATAATAATAATAATAGTAAAAATAATAATAATAATAATAATAATAATAATAATAATAATAATAATAATAATAATAATAATAATAATAATAATAATAAAATGGCAGTGGAAGCAAATGCAAGGTAACGGTAAAACATAGCAATATCAATATTATTAATAATAATAGTGATACTGTTAATTTCATTGCTGCAAATAACAATAACTATGATAGTAACGTCAGACATGATGTTACCACTGATAACAATAATTATCTTGATAAAAAGTACAGAAATGAAAAAATGAAAAATGAAAAAAATGAAAAAATAATTCAATGTCAAATAGTTAACTTTAAGATATTACTAATAGTAGTAATAAATAATTGATAATGATAATCTAAAAATAATCTAAAAGATATAATCTAAAAAATAATCTAAGAAATATAGAAACATTAATCAATAAATGGATAAGCATAAAAGGGGGGTATTTAAGAGTAAAGAAAAATACAGAAGATGACCATTAGTGTTAATCGTTGTGGGTATGATAATACTAATAATAGTAATGATAATAATAATAATAATAATAATAATAATAATAATAATAATAATAATAATAATAATAATAACAACAATAATAATACCAACCAATACTACCGCTTACGGTACTACTACAAATAATACTACAAACAAAAATGCTACTACTAATAAAAATAAAAATAATAATAATTAATAAAGGTATAAGATGATAGTTGTGTTGACAAAATTTTCAGTTGGTGGGGAGGTGGTTTTTTTTTTTTTAAATTTTATTTATATAGTAACGGCCTAAGGGGTTATGAGTGGATTACTAAGAAGGTGTAATCTATTATGCCTACAGTTAATTGATGTTTCTTGTTTTTTGTTTAGAAGTTTGCCCCTATCACTAAATTTAATTATTTCAAGTTTTTCTGTTAGGCAAAGGTAGCAAGGTGAGTTTAGGGAACCACAGGTGCTAGTTCTTCTAATTGTGTTCCAAGTTACTGTTGGTGATATGTTATTGTTGTATAGTTCCCAGTAATATATAGAAAGTTAGGTTCTTTTTTGATATGTAGGGTTATTAAAAGAACACTTATGTCCAGTATATCTTTCTTTGAAGGTATTACCAGCCATACCTATGTAGAATTTTTTCAGGGTTTGGTTTTCTTTAGTAGAGATGGTTGCTTGATATACTGATTGGGTTATTTGGCAATTATGTTGTAATGGGCATTCTTTTTTGTTTGTGCAGTTACAGGCCTTGATATTTGCTGTTTTCGTTGCGGTAGTTTTTTCATTTAGAATTTTGTTGTTATGTTTTTTTATTATTTTTTCTAAATTTTCACCACAGCTATAGCTTAATTTGAGGGTGTTTTTATTAAAGATTTTATGCAGTATATTGTTGGGAGGAAAGTGTAGATTGATTAAGTCTAAGAATCTTTTACCGAGTTTGGTTTTAACCATGTTGTTATATGGGGGTGTGAACCAGATAATTTTTCTACCCCTATTTTTGCGTCTGTTGTTGGGAGGTGTAGGTTTGGTGAATTTAATTTGGGTGTTTTTGTATCCACTTTGCTTTAACGCTTTATTGTAAAAGTCCTTGTGTTTGTTAAAAATTTCTTCATTAGAGGAGTTATCACTAATTCTTTTTTCGATTGATCTGGGGATGTGTTGAATAATGGTTTTTGGGTGGTTAGAGAGTGGGTGGACATAGATCGGGTTGGCATTGTCTTTAGTATACGGTTCATAAGTTTCTTTATCTAAGTTGAATGTTACGTCTAGAAAATTAACTATTTTAATGTTAGATGTTATTTCTACTTTGAGATCTAATCTTTTCATTTCTCTAAGGATAATTTTTTTTACTCTTTCACATTTTTGTCCATTTGAGTTCTTTAATTTTAATTTTTTAACGGCTTTAATTTTTGAAATGTTAAATTTCTTTCCTTCTTCTTCTCTTTCTCTATCCCTCCACTTCATTCTCTCCAAATATGATCTGAGGTTAAGATCGGATTCTAACTCTGCCTGATGAGATCTCAGTTTATAGTAACTGTTGATCGATAACATCGACATGCCAGTGTCGCAGATTTTGTACATGTCTGTGTAAATAAAATTATCATATATAAAGCTCTATTTTGATATTGAGCACTTTTTATAAACCCGGTTAAAATTCTCTGGATTACCACCCTGTGGATATTTTTCACCTGGATTATTACCATTATTATATATATATATATATATATATATATATATATATATATATATATATATATATATATATATATATATATATATATATATATATATATATAACACTTTTGTCCCAAGTCCTTCGGTGGAAAATGACTTTTCTTGTAAGTCAATTTACTTTTTACAGTCACTATATTAGTTTGCTTCCAAGAATTTACGATAGTCTTAACATTATTTAAGGGATCATCAGTTTTTAACACAAAAAAACTGTTTTGGGAATTTTATATATATATATATATATATATATATATATATATATATATATATATATATAAAATTCCCGAAATTTGTCACAAAAATTGTAATAACGAATATCTTTATTAGGAAAATAAAAAAATTGTTTGTAATAACGAATATCTTTATTAGAAAAACAAAAAATTGTTCGTAATAACGAATGTCTTTATTGGAAAAATAATTTGTTTTGTTAAAAAAGTGTACTTTGTAGTAACTCATTGGTTCAATTCTAGAAATATGGATCGTTGGATTTTGTTTAATATTTGCTTAAATTTTGAATAAAATTGATCGTTGATTTAAACGACACTTTTTGTTTGAACATAAAATTTGAATTTATTCTAGAATTTGACATAAAATTCAAATTTCATGTCAAATTCTAAAAGAAAATTGGGGTAGTTTTAACTGAAGTCAACAGAAAAAAATAGAGGTAAACAAAAATTAATAGGTTACCAATGGCAAAATAAGTTGCTTTTCTACCTCCCCGGATACGTTTATTTGTATTTTAACTTATTTTAAAGCGCTATTTTTTGTTAACAACAAACATAGTGTCGACTCTGTTCAGTTAGAACAAATAAAAAAGATGGTGCAGATAAGCCCTCCACGAAGAACCCTGATAATCGCTTAAAAATCGAAAATTAAACTAAATACTGGTAGAAACACATTCAATAAATGTCACCAATCGTGCAAAAATGTAATGTTCTACAAGTATTTTATTTAATTCTCGATTTTTAAGCGATTATCAAGATTTCTCGTGGAGGGCTTATCTACACGATCTTTTGTTTTCGTTCTAACTGAACAGAGGTTTAAAATAAGGTAGAACACAAATAAACTTATCCAGGTAGTGTTGGGACAAAGCATTATGATTATAATATTCTTATCAGTGCATTTGAATATTTTGTAACGTCTTGGTTATTATATAATCGACTTCAGGATGATTTTAAATTACTCATTGTGAGAACATCTTTTCGGTGATATATTTTCTAAAATTTCTGAAAATCAGAAAAAGTGCATTCTTTTAGTTGATGAAGTGTAAGTAAAAGCTTCTTCACAAAATCACGGAGGAAATGCATTTGGTTTTGGTGAAAACTTTAAAGGATTAGCAAAAACAATATTGGGGATTATGGTAAAATGTAAATATTTTACCATAATCCCCAATACTGTTTTTGCTAATCCTTTAGAGTTTTCAACAAAACCAAATGCATTTCCTTCGTGATTTTGTGAAGCAAAATTTTTACTTAAAATAATCGATGTGGCCAAGTTAAAGGAAATATTTTTATATGAACAATTTTCAAATATTGTTGATCTAATTTAGCAATTAAATGGTCAAGTAATTGCAATTGTTTGTGAAAACAACAGGATTAATCAATCTTTTTCCAAAAATGTTGACACTGTTTATGATAGGTCTTGGCTAACTAAAAATGGCTTGTATTTACTTTTTAACTATGTCCACCATTTTGAAATTATTCGGATTACTGAAGCTTCTTCTGAATTACTATTTGATTCTGAAGTCAAGAAGATGTTAGCAAAATGGGGAGTTGTAAAAGGTCTTTACGAACATGAAAAAAATCAGTTTGTTAAATTATGCTCAATACTCGTCGACGCAGTATAAATTCAAATTATTACTAATGAAATAGGCTTTTACTATTATCATTTATAATCTCCTTTATTTTATTTGTTCAATAAATGAAATGTGAAATTTTCCGTATTATTGTAGATTAACACCTTCTGCTAAATCCCCCCACCTAAAAAAAAATTAGATTCTACTTTTTTTAGGCGATTATGTGTACACACTCTGATGTTAACAAAATAGGAATTGGTAAAAGATCTTTACGAACATGAAAAAACTCAGTTTGTTAAATTATCAAAACATACTGATGTGGCAGTTTACCCAAAACCTGTTGAGTGACAAAAAACTTCCCATTTTTAAAAAGTTGTTTTGTGATCAAACTGTAGCAGCAACTAAGTCGCATCCATTATTAAATGAAGAGGAAACTGCACAAACAGTTCATTTTATTGAAAAGGTTTTGATATTTTGGAAAATTGTCGGTGTCAAAGAAATTTATAATGACTTTAAGAAAATGATCCACTGAAAAAGGTGATAACAGATTTAAATGATGAAAACCTTATATTTCTTTTTGATTTCGGAAAATGGCACAGAAAACGTGAAGCAAGCAAGGAAAAAGAATTACATCATTAACAAGGAATACTAGTTCAGCCATTGAACATGCAATGGTTTAACTGATGTTTGTAAATATTTACCAAACAGTGGGTTTAACTTTGTTATGCTTGATGAATTTACCACAGACTATTTAGAAAATAAATTTGGAAAATTAAGACAAAGTTCTGGTGGTGCATATTTTATAACTGTTCAAAATATTATTAAAAAATTTCATATTGAAAAAACTAAACTGCTATTTAAATTAGATGTTGATGTCAAAGAAAACAACTTTGATCTAGGACATAATTGTTCAAAATGTGAATATCTGCTCGATGAAATGGCATGCAAAATGCTTAATAACTTACCAGATCTTGAAATTAAGATCTCTAAAGATATTAAAATGTCTCTTTTGTATATAGCCGGTTATGTTACAAGAAAAGATTGTCCAACTGATGAAGAAATATTCAATTTCAAGTATATGGACATTTTTAAAGAAATAGATCATAGTAATTTGAAAATTCCACTGGATACCACAATCCAGTTAGTGTTTTTCTGTTTTATAATGTTTGATGTTGTTGAATTGAACACTTGCATTTATATTTTCGCAAAAATATTTGTCAGTTTTTGATATGCATCATTTCACTATGAAAAGAGAATATGAGTTTATATTTCCAATATATTTTCCAAAAATTATTGTTTGTTTGATTCACCTAAGACATTTCAAGAACCAGCACTAAAAGTTTTGAAATTATCTTAAAATATCATTTATAAAATAAAAATGTTTATATAATTCTCATGATAACATAATCACTATTGTTAATGCATAATTGTCCAAACAGTTATCAGATATGTTTTACATTCCTCTCTTTTGACATATATTTTATTGGTTGTATGTTCTTGTTAATGTAAGTTGATTTTATGATTAAGACTGTGTATAATATGTATTATCGTATCATGAAAAAATAAGTATTTTCTTCATCTTCTGCAAAAACAAATTGTATATGTAACAAACATCACAAATTTTGTAAAACTCATCAAAATTGTTTCTCCAAACATTATTTTATTTATAAAGTATTTGGCTTTGTAAAATCATGAATTTCCTTTCTGATTTTATTGTCATTATATTTTCTGTAATCAATTAGTCAATATAAACAAATTGACTCATAATGTTTGAAATATCAAATATGTGCCTAATTCATGGTGAATAAAGTGATTATTTTAAAATTGAGTTCTTTTATATTTTTGTATTTTTTACATCTGATTTGATGGAAATAAATAAATTATTGTAAGCTGCTTCCTAATATGTATAGTTGCTAATTCCTGGACATTACTAACAAATTTCTTACTATAACTCTCTGTAATTATTATTTAGTAGCAATTTTGGTTTTCACATGTCTGCCCCCAGTCGTAGACCCCAGTCGCATGTTTGGCAGACCTGTAATATGGATCGCCTTGGTTGAATCGCATTGTGGTGAATTTAATTACATATTGGGTTATCTTGAACATTTCATCTGTGTAATGGCTGCCAAATGTTTTGTCTCATATTTCGACCAGTCTAAGAGCAAAAATAATATGCCCTATTATTTTAGCCCTGTTTATTTTTTGCTTATTTTTTATTTTTAGTTTAAAAATTATTTTGCCAATATTCTATATTATTATTAGGTTTAATCTATTATATTAAAATTTAAAAAATTCAATTTCATTTTATGACAAAAAATGTAAATGTTTAATACATTTCAATTCGTTTGACTTTATTATTTGTTAATTAATTTATATTTCAATTCCATTTTTAAAAACACTGTTTGATTTTACAAAAATGAAAAAAATAATTGTGTAATATATTTCAATTTCTTTTTTTTAATAAACACTGATTGATTTTTATTATTTGTTACCTTCAAAATCAGAAAACAAATTCGTATTTGCAAAATAAAATCACATAGGCCAAAATATAACATATAATTTTTGCCTTTACTCTGGTCGAAATGTGAGATAAAACATTTGCCAGCCATTATAGTTGAAATGTTTAAGATAAATACATAATGAAATTATTTTTTGGAATAGGATTTTTTAATTTTCGTTTTATCTTACAAATTTTTGACTTTAATAAATAATCGATTAATATCTCTCTATAAAGTAAACTCGAAAATTCCCCTATAAATTCAGTCACCATAGGACTATAAACACAGGTTCTATATTAGAATTCCAATATGGTCAGGCGTCATGTCAATGACTGATGCGTGTTTCTGTAAATTATCAGTCAGTTTCATTTGATTTCATAATTTCCTACATTAATTCCGACCTACCCAACTCTCTCAAACATGTCATACTTAGAGGAAGTCGGAGCAACTTTTACTCACACACAAAAAATCTAATACCACTACTCCATCTATCATCGGGACTTCTCCTTTATTGGATACATTTTCAAGCACCGACTGCCATTGTTTCATTTTTGAATTCCATGATATTCTCTTTTACTTATTGTATCTTCCCTAAGTAAATACGGATCGCTTTCTTGACCATATGTTCTTATTTTTACGACGCCTTGATTGGCTGGTTACAATCCTATTCAGGAATGATTGAATATAATTGTCGAAGCTAAATAAAAAAACAAATTAGTTTACCACATGGTGTCTTCTATTCCCCTATTCAGTAAAACTGACCGGAAATAATGCTCATAAATTCTATTAAATATTACCAGTTCAATATATATGTAAAGAAAAAAATTCAGATGAATACTGACATATCGGATTTTAAATGTCCAATACAATGACTGTTATGCGTATTATAGACAACAACGCTTCGTGTGACTATTCAAATTTCATCATTCACATTCCGATATTCCAAATTACATTCTCAAAAAAGAAAAACAACAGATCCTCTCAGTCAACGTGGTGTAGCTTAACAAGTCATTGTAAGTTTATTTCTTCACTTTATAATAGTTTCCGTTCTGAGAGGCTTATTACAATTATTTTCATCAGTAAACTTATGCTTTCGTTTAGTTATTAACAACAAAAATACAATATAAAAATAATAAGTATTAAAAAATACACTCTTCCACTACCATTTTCAATATTTCTAAAAATTGGCATAACTAGTTGGTTTATTTTATTTTTATTAGGTAAATTAAATTGAACATTAAAGTGGGGTATCTGCTGTGGGTAACTGCTAAGTTCGAAGTGGTAAACATAATGCGAGCGACTTTCATGGCCTTTGGGCTAGGGATCAAAGTGTAGTATCTGTTCCGATGGATACTACACCCTATAGACTGGTACCGTCTTGCCCTTCGGGCCTTGATTCTGCCGGTCTGTAGGTTTGTCTTATGCAGTTTTAGAAGGTCCACCCTCCCAGGCTTTGCCTTCTCACTCTTTGAGAAGGGGTTAGTGTTATGGTGACTTACCTATGTACAACATGGACTCTTCCTCTTTGCTCAATAAATGCCAACGGCAATTAACTCTCGCCGGAATCCAGTAAGATAGTCAAACTCTACTTACCAGGCGCATATTTCTTCCCTCTGTACTCTATTTTCTTAATACACTTGTTTCTACTTTATACCGTGTTCGTGTCTTCATTTCGGTCCCTTTAACAGAGCCACCACAGTTAGTTTATTGCTAATCGCCTGAGACGCCCCTACCGAGGAATGCCCCGGCTTTTTTTGACGGTCATAGTGCCCTTAATCCCGCTTTTTCCGACCATGTGTCACATTTTACCGCTGTGGGAGGTAGATAAATACCGACTTTCTTGGCCAAAAGATCAAAGTGTAGTATCTGTTCTGATGGATACTACACTTTATAGACCGGTATCGTCTTGGCCTTCTGGTCTTGATTCCACCGGTCTGTGGGTTTGTCCTGTGCAGTTCTGGGAGGTCCACCCTCCCAGGCTTTGCCTCCCCTCTTTGGGGTGGAGTAAGTTTATCGCTTACTGCCTGAGGCGCCCCTACTGGGGAATGCCGACGAGGCTGCCTAGGCAATTTTTGTAGGCCACAGTGCTCATCTTCTCGGGCGCTAGCTTTTCAAATCCCACTTTCCCGACCTTTTTTTTGACGGTCATAGTGCCCTTAATCCTCTAGGGTGCTGGCATATCAAATCCCACTTTTCTCGACCTTGTGTCACATCTTACCGCTGTGGGACGAAGATAAATAAAAAAAACAAAAGAAAACATTTGTGTATAGGATATACAAACGGTTTTAGATTGTTTTGGACAATAATATTTAATGAGGAACCATTTCGACTTAAAATCTATTCATTACAACGCATGTAATCTGAAGAAAATATACTACAAGAAGCATGATATGCATCTGAAAAGAAAATTCACAGATGGAATCCACTGTTAGTAATTTACGTGATTCAAATACGATTTATTCCCAAAAACTGAATTAAAAAACATTAAATATTTTAGCAGTAAATCGAAAACTATCACCAAATGGTTTCTCAATTTTGGGACGGGAAAATTGGGGTGCTTACATCATTTTTTTCCTCATCAAAATTACTTTTTTCTGTTTTACATATAAATGAGCGGGGGGGGGGGGATTTTACGGTATTTCTTTACTATCACACTCGGCGTAGTTTAGCCCCTAAAAAACTAAAAATCCATCTTTTTTGTAAACAGCCTGAAAATGTATCCGCAAAGAAGGAATTAGAATAAAAATTAAATATTTTACATTTTAGAGTGGGGGATCACTTTCCTATATAGATTTAACGCAAAATGAACATCCACTTCCTGACCAGTTATTGATTGGAGTTTTATTTTAGGGGCGGAAAAAATGAGGGGGTTATTTTTTTTACTCATGCATTTTAGTTTCATTTTTGTGTTTAAATATAAATCGGGGTATCTTTATGTCTTGATTTAGCGATAACTGGCCAGGAAGTGGGTGCTCATATTACGTTAAATTTATATAGGAAAGTGACCCCCCACTATAAAGTCTAACATATTTTTTTATTTCTTCTTTGTGGATATTTGTCAGGCTGTTTACATGTAATCGCCCACCCCCCCCCCTCCACCAAAAAAGAAAAAGAAAAGTTTCTTAGGGGGTAGCAGTTTCGACTTTCCTGAGAAAGTTGAATCAAGTTCCAATGCTTATATACAATACGAACCGAATTAAACCGACTTTGCAAACTAAAACTAGGTTTAGGGTTAGGTTACGGTTAGGTTAGGATTATGTTAGGGTTATGGTAGAAAAAAATTAAAAACGAAACAGTTTGGTTTGTATTGTGTGGATTGTTCGGTGCAGATTGTTAGTGTTCGTTATCGTAACTTTTACTTAGCCAAACGCGAGTATTTTCCATCATGTTCAATTTTTTGGGCAAGTAGTCACTGATTTCGTTATTTAAAAATGTCCCCCCAAATAAAATTCTAAAAAATGTAACATTTTTAAAATTAAATATAAAATAATTTATATTTAAAACAGAAAAAAAAACTACATTCGATGAGTAAAAAAAAATGCCCCCACCCAAATTTTCCATCCCAAAATTAGGAAATCTTTCAGATATACGTCTCGATTTGATTTACTGCTAACTGGCCAGAAAGTGATCCCCCATTCTAAGATCTAAATAATTTAATTTTTTATTAAATTTCTTTTCTGCAGATATTTTTCAGGCTGTTTACATGTAATCGCAAAAAAAGTTGAATTTGAAGTTTTTTAGGGGATAAACTATGCCAGTTTGGATAATAAAGATGTACTAATTTTACTTTATAAAAATTATACATTTTTTAAAGTTTCTTTTTTTTAGGGGGGGGTGCGTATTTTAAAACTCTGAAATTAGCTACCACTTGATAAAAACATAATCGACCTGATGGAAAATACACATGTTTGGCTCACGTTAACGAACTTCACCGAAAAATCTACTCAATACGAACAGAACTGTTTTTTATTTTAAATATTTACACTAACCTCACAAAAAGTTAACCCTAACCTAACCCTAAACTAAGTTTTAGTTTTAGTTTGTAAAGTCGGTTTAGTTCGGTTAGTATTGTGTAGAAGCATCGGAATTTGATTCGGCTTTTTCCGGAAAATCGAAACTACTTAGATGACGACTGCAAATTTCTGGATACCTATTCCTAAAAAGCACTAAAAAATCCCCCCCCCCCCGCGTCAACCACAAACAGTAATCCCCTGAGCAACGCCGGGACACGGGTCCTGCTAGTTGTAAATAAAAAAAAATTACATGTGTAATTATCATCATTACGTTTAGGCGAAAAATACACACACACACACGTGAAGTTGTCCCATAATTTTATTAATATAGAGATGATAAATAGTAATTTAGTATAACGTAATTTTAACAATTGTGTCCTATATTGTCACGCTTTTCTTTCTTTTATTTTAGCTTTAAATTTAACTTTAACTCTCTTTTTCTTTCCTTTCTCTTTTATTTTTTCTTTCTTTATTATTCTTCCTTCATTATCTTGTTCACATTTTAAACATTTTCTCCCACATTTCACCCCTTGTCTTTCCTTTCCACCCATTATTTTTATTCTCTACTATTTTATTTTTTCTGTTTTGTATTCTTCTTGTGGTTTCCCGTTTTCTTCTTGTTTTTCTTACTTACATTTGTTTTATTAATTTTTTAAATTATTCTTTCCATTCTCTTCCTCTAATTTTCGAAAAATTTCATTCATTTTCTCTCCAATATATATGCTAATTTTAATAGATTACCAAAGACAATTTTTTATGGTAAAAGCTCAATTGCTGACCATTCTTTCCTTTGAAATGACCTGATCTCACAGGAGAATAATGATATTATTTAAAAAACAAACAGTCTCTCCCCCTTTCCCTCTCTCTCTCGCTCTCATATATATATATATATATATATATATATATATATTATTTTTATTCATACAGACATGTACAAAATTTGCGACACTCGCATGTCGATGTTATCTATCTACAGCAGGTAAAAACTGAGATCTCATCAGGCAGAATTAGAATCCGATCCTTACCCCAGATCATATTTGAGAAGAATGAAATGGAAGAGAAAGAGCAAAGAAAGGAAAGGAAAAAGAGAATTTTGAATTTGGAGAGTCACGTGGTCAGACTTGAGACCGTTGAAAATCAAAAATAATATAATATAGAGGGGGCAATGCACCAAGTGACACAAAAAATTGCAACATTTTGTTTTTTAGGGTTTCATGTCAGATTGGGTCTACTCTACATCATACTAAAAGTTTGGCAAGATTTGAGTATGGGAAAGTTTCAAATTTCGCAGTTGAACATTTTCGACTTACAAATCATTTTCCACTAAGTTTTAAAACACTAACTCGGTCAGTTTTCATGATAAACCAATAAATCTTGCATTATTACCCAGGTTTTCAAGGTCAATCTTTCACATTAAATGGTTGTCAGTGATGTTGAATCACCCCTTATACCATATATATGGTTACCCCTACCTCAACTCCTATTCACATAAATCATAATCTTTTTTCAAAGTTGTTCACACTTCCTCCTTCTCCTTCTCATCATATATGACTGGAGCATTTTTCATCTTGTCACAGTTGCCATCTTGGCAATGTGCACATGCACTGGTACATTCTAGTCCATGCCTTTTGCAGATACACCTTAAGGTATTGCATCCTTCCAAACAGTTGCAGTGAATCATCTGAATCAGTTCATCTGGAGCAGGACTTTTGTCTGTAATCACTGGAACAAGTTTGCCCCCTTCTACCTTCCATCCCCACTCAGATAGTGCCATTTCATCACTACATACCATCCACTCCTTAACCTGGTAGTAAGTCCCCAGAGAATGAAATCTACAGGCACACGCGGGTGGAGGGAGTCGTTCTGGCGTGGCGAACATCTTTGCCCTTGCAACTTTATTGCAGAGCATATTGTATTTTATCGATGCCAGTGAGTCCTTTTGATCTCCATTGAACAGTGCTATCATTGCCTTAGCACCATTGGTTTCCACAACATTCTGCATTTGCTTTGGTCAAGAGAATACTTTTGAACAGTCTTTCCTTGTCTTTTCTCTTTTGACGATTCGCTGGAACCCCGACTTCTTTCCAATCCTGGACACTGAATCACATCCTATAAAGGCATGCAGAAACAATAGGTCATTGCAAACTGCTTCACCAAGCACCTGTTTGAGAACCTTGATATTATAGACGTAGGATTTCACCTTGTCAGAGCAGAAATAGAGTACAGTGCATTTATAATTTATATATATATATATATATATATATATATATATATATATATATATATATATATATATATATATAAAATTATTTGGTAGATTACAAAGTTTTAAACAGATTAATTAAAATTAAATATATTATAGTCCAGACCCTGAAATCAACACTTAACAATTGCTATCCATATATATATATATATATATATATATATATATATATATATATATATATATATATATATATATATATATATATATAAATAAATTTAATGTGAAAAATATATAAATGTTTAGAAAATGTCTTTAAAAGAATTTTCGGCCGTTTCCTCCGGCCTTCCTCAATATATATATATATATATATATATATATATATATATAATATGCTTGAGATGAAAATCATATACATTTTCAAGCTTTACTTAAATGTAATTTTAATAATAAAGTCGTTTTCTGAAATATGCTTACATATTGATAAGCTTTGTTAAGTGTTACTTCCGGAGCTGGATTATGATATTTGAAATTTTCATTAACATGTTTGATTATATATATATATATATATATATATATATTAGCTAGATGGACGAAGAGGGATAAACATGCACGAATGTCCAAATGTATATGAAACTTCGATTGTTCAATGTAAGGTATATTCTGTAATAAAATTATGTTTATTATTCTTTCCTTAAGCCAAGGCTTTTCAAAGATCGAAGTTTGATATAAATTTTGACATTCGTGCATGTTTATCACTCTTCGTCCATCTATCTTTATAATTGCTCTATCTCGTATATTGAGCTTTTACCATTTCACTATAGGTTCTTTCTACTAAAAGTTTACTTTTAGTTACATATTTATTCTATATATATATATATATATATATATATATATATATAGTAAGTTATGAAAATATATTTATTGCAATTAAGCTACACAGAGGCTTCCGCGTTTCATCGCCATAGAAAATTATCAGGCTAAATTGCATGGAGTTTGTGTGGTCGGGTGTTTTTATATATACGCATGGTGTTTAGTCTAGCTAGTTAACCAATCTGATACCTTGTTATTCAATAAATGTGACACGTTGGGTCACACATTCAGCTCGGGTTAGATTGTTTAAATCAGAAAAAAGTTAGTTTACACAGCCAGTTAAATATGAAAAATAAAAAAAAGAAAATGACAAATTATTCGCTTTCTGCTCACCATACCTTATACATCTCTCCCTTTCTCTTTCTCCCTTTTTCTCTCTTTTGTCTCGCATTTTGAGAAATTACTCTCTTACACAAGTTTGATCACAAATGAAGACTCAAAACAAAAAGCATTTCATGTTATTTGTTTTTATTACTGATAAATGTCTACATCATCTTAGTACTACACTCATTTCCTTGTATACGGTAAGCTCTCTCTTAGAACCTTACTATGGAACAAAGTCACTATTAGCTCGTGCATGAAGAATTGTTGCCACATCTGGGCTGGTGCTCCAACAACTAGTTTCTCCCTCTTGGACAGGGTGCAAAAAAGAATTTCTAACCTAATAGGTCGTGCACTGTCTACCATCGCTGCAATGTTGCATCCCTGTACTTGTTTTACAAGTGCTTCCACGTAATGTGCTCCGGTAAACATACTGCACTTGTACCCCCTCAACGCAAATACCTCCGATCCATCCGACTAGCAGCAAAATTCCACCCTTTCACTCTAGAAGTCCCTAGATACTGGAATATTTTCTACTCTAATAACTTTTTTATTCAAACCAATTGCCTTCAGAATTCCCTCCCTGCTGCTTGTTTCTCCGTGCAGAAATGTAAATGCAATGTGAGCAAACATCTTGCTGCCCAACTTCCCACCCAGGTGCCTACCTATAAATCCAGCGCATATCACAGTAGCCCCTTTACGCTTCAGGGGCAATATGCCTTTTTTAGGGTAAATAAAAAAATTTAAAAAATAAATAAAAGAAAGCACAGTATGTCTTCACTAGTTGATGACAAATTTGACTCTCTTGTTTTTCGATTGCTGATAGTATTTATCTGTCAAAATAACACCTAGATTCAAAAAGCCCACTGAGAATTACATTCCAATCTTAACTTATATTATATCAGCCCACTTCTGTAACAACTCCAGAATTTTTATAATCATAATAACTATTGCGAATTATTGTTATTGTTATATTTTCATTCATCAATGCGTGCATAAATCATTATACACCTGTATCGTCATTGGGAACCCAGGTATTTACTGACAAAATCACTCAGACGCCGACGTTAATTTATAAAATGGTTTATTAAAAAAAGAACGTTAATTTATAAAATGGGTTAGTAAAAAAGGAAGTCACAGAAAAAAACTCAGAGGGATGGGTTACTTGTTACGAGTGAGAGAGAGGAAGACAGACAGATAGATAGCGGCATTGTGCGCACCCAACTTCCATTGAGGACGGTGCCCTGGACACGTCTTCTCTGATTGAAGTGGGGTCAGAAAATCTCCATGGTTTCGTCAACTTATGTTCTGGAGTCATCTCTGTAACCCGACTACAACCATTGTCAATAATTTCTCTTCCTCTCTCTGTCTGTGCCTAAAACTAAACGAACTCCCAAGAGCAAAGTTTCTTTCCCAGAACTACCCGTCTGTGGAACACAATACCATGGGGCTGCTTCACAACTGACTACAACATTGTCGTTTTTAAGTTCAATGTAAACAAATTCTTGTTGAGTTGTCTTAAATAATCGAATTCTGTCAAACTTCCATCATCATTACTAGTCATCACGGTGTTGTCTCACCAACCACCTGACACTTATTAACCCACATCCTCGAGTGGCTTTTGGGCCTTGATAAGTGGTGACTCTTTAGTAAAAGAAAAACGGCTCTCATTATGTAACATTATAATTATTAGTAATAGTATTATTAGTAGTAATAGTAGTAGTAGAAGTAGTAATAGTAGTGGTAGTACTAGTAGTGGTTTTTGTAACATCCAACGGATGTTGCAGGAGTTAGAAATTAAAAGATAAGAATAAAAATAGTAAAATGGGGTCTATGGTTGGGAGCATGAGTTTCTTGGGTTAATCATTTTTTCCTGGGAAATGCTGAGTATCACACGAGTCTCGCTCGTACTATATATTTTAATATGTTCACCAAAGGTTACAGAATATTTAAAAAACCAAGAAGTAAAAAGAAAAAAATAGATTAATCATACTTGGTAATTTATCTGCTGATTATCTCTGGAAACAGGATGAATATTCCAAATTACTTTCATGAAATTACAAGTTAGATGTGGCAGTTGGTATCAACGAAGGATAATAAAAACTTGCTTTCAAACAGATTTTCCGTTTAATCGACATTTCAGTTGGCAGAGAAATTGACAGTTTAAGCGGATTTAAAGCACAATAAGTAAAGCAGTAATCTGTTGAATATGTTTTCATATCAGCATCATTACACCATAAAGTCGTTATGGATTTCTCTTCAATTTGCATTATTATGATAGATCAATATGACGAAATGCCACGAGATTATTTATAAAAATATAGATTTGAAAATATGAAATTGCTAAAGAGTTTTTTTTTTACTCATCAAGGCCCAAAACCCACTCATGGATAAGGGTTATTCAGTTTGATAGGTATACGGTGAAACATCAAGGGGATTTGTAACAGTGGTTGTAACTTGTCAGAAATTGATCATTTAAGAGGACAGCTCAACAAAAATTTGTTTACATCGGACTTGAAAACGGCAGCCGGGAAGCAGCCCCATTGTACTGTGTTCCACTGACAGTCGGTTCTAGGGAAGAAACTTTGCTAATGCAAGTTCCGTTTAATTTCAAGTACACATCGTAACATTTTTGCCTTTTTTTATACACCACAAAGTAGTCGGTGGTGAAAGCTGTGTATGGTGCATACAGATGCATACAGGTGCATACAGATGCACCATACACAGCTTTCAATGCAGCTGCAATCACTCAGTTGCTAGTACATTGTAAATGGATCATAACAAATATGAATGACAATGCTCACTCTATACTGAAATATGAATATCATTGTTAGGAAGGAAAGAAATAAAACGCATTGACCGAACAGAACATTTTATAATAATACACTAAGACGTACATACATTATCACTTTTTACACACATAAAAAATGAGATCGTCCGATTAGCAAAGATGGTGACTGGTGATTAATCTGATGTCGCTAGGGTAAAAAGAGTCTGAATTTACCCATTTTAAAATGAATTGTTCCAAAATCAAATTATGTGTCCCGTCGACTAAAACATTACAATCTTAAATAAATACATGTCAAAAAGTGGCATTCGTTTTATTTGTTTGAAGAATATTTAATTGTTTTAAAAAGAAATAAATTGCTACAATTTTTAATTCTTAATAAATAAATAAAAAAGAGGCATTCGTTTTATTTATTTAAGAATATTTAGCTGACAATGGCAATTATTGCTACGGAAGAAGAAAGAGTAATTTTTTTCTTAATAGTATTAATCCTGACAAACATTTATTAATTCAAAAGGAATATTATTATTGACAGTAAATTATAAAGGTGAATGTAGAAAGCACCCTGGAATTTCCACAGGGCCCTGCTAATTTATATAAATCTCTCTATATATAAATGTAAATGTCTGTGTGTTCTCTATAGAAAGAAAGGTTAGAGAATCTACATAAAAACTAACAGGATATTTATATGTAAACATTTCAGGGGAAGACAATGAAAGTCGTCCGGAATCTCTAAGTGCTCTCTTAAGAGACTTATAGGGACAGAACCCTTCTTAAAATTTCAAATATATCGTAATTTGATGAAATTTAAATCATATGTATCAAATTTTCCGGAGAAGACAAGGGAGGTAGTCCCGAATTTCTAAGTGCCCCACCTAAGATAGCTATGGGGGAAAAATCTCCCTTAAAACTTCGAATATATCCTATTTTGATGAAATTTAAATCATATGAATAAAATTCTCCAGGAAGACAATGGAAGTTGTTCTGAATTTCTATATCCCCCTCAATGTACCGAATATCTATGTGTCCCTTCTAAGAGAGCTATGGGGGGGGGGGGGCAGGACTCCTTAAAACTTTAAATACGTATAACCAATTTTAATGAAATTTAAACCATATGTATAAAATACCAATTCAGCGAGTTTTCCAAAATTTCAATTTCTTCCGATTATATAAATAATACATAATACTTCCTGCTAGCATATATATATATATATATATATATATATATATATATATATATACATAATAATAATAATTCCAGTAAGATTTTGTTCATAGGAATTAATCCAGTGAATTGTTACTGTTTTTACATAACAGTGCTCAATAATAAATAGAGCAGTATATTTATTTGGTATAATTCTTTTATTTATACAAACATTTTTGACTACACATTTGCACACATACTTTAGTTCTCGCCGGGTATCAGCAGGGCAAATTGTTAGCATGAAAGCAGAGATGAAAATGAAAGAGCATTAGTTTATAGAATTAACTCAGAACATACAATAGAAAAGTTTAATAAAATAAAAAACATCAACCGTTCTACTTTTAATTTTTAAAATAAAGCCGTGTCATGTGACTTTTGCTATTTGTAATCTCTCTGAATGAATGAATGCTCTTTTATTTTCGGTTTTGTCTCGATACCAAGAACTTTGCCTGATGAAGTTCAGCTGATTCTAAGCTAGAACTGAAAGATGTCTGCAAGTCTTTAGCCAAACACGTTTCTATAAATAAATATGTATACCAAATATATATATATATATTAACAATATGTACAGTTAATTTTATTGCACTAATGTTTGGATGGTAATCCTCGAGTTGCCTTTGGTCCTTGGTATGTGGTGACTCTTTAGTTAAAAAAAAGTTCTTTTGTAGATAAGAGAAAAATTAATTACTCTGTAAGAATAGTGTGTATGTATGTTATTTTATCTGTGAGCACATATATGTGCACCATGTGGGCGACATTGTATGATAGCAGTCCTTTGCCCTATTCCCATACAAAGCAAAGCAAGGGGCTAAGCATTTTATCCGCTTGCAGATTACTGGCTGACAGGCCTGCTGGATGGCAAGCAGAGGACAACGGAAGGGTCTTCTTTTGTTGCTGTCTGTTAGGCATCTGTTTGTGTTCTTCTGTCGACATCAAGCTGTAAATAATTTGTAAAGGATTACTATGCTGAGTCGCTTGATTGGTCAATACATAACCAAGTCACATCAGTACAATAACTCTCCGCAAAAATATATAGATAAGAAATAGTTTGCCACTGCTACATCACTAGTACACATTGCACCTTTTTCATCCGATAACAAACCAGCTGCAACATTTTTATCCGTTCAACAATGTGTAACATTGTTCCCGTTTTTTTTACTTGGTCCCCAAATTGAAAAGCGTTACAGCAGAAATGAAGAAATAGAAAACGAAAAAGGGATTTTTTAAATAGCTTACAATTCATTGTATGTAGAATGTCAACATTCCTTTTAGTACACTCTGCTTATGGCTACAATCAACTCCAAACTCCATGCTAGGAGAGCAGAACGTGGAACGTCTACTCGCTTTAATCATAAAGTCTGTTCTCTGTGTTTTTTTAAAATCTTCTCTCAATCGATGACGTACGTCTGTAATTGATTTTTGAATCAGCATACTTCGAATTGAAAACAAAACAAATGTTTACAATTTAAATTTTAGGCTCAACCTTGCAATAATCAAAACAATCGCAGTCGCACTACAAATGAGAAGCATACTCACACCCCTGACCTCTGACCACGTTACCATCTATCATTTCTATTCGCTATCTTACTTTTGTCGATCACTCCGAGGTAATCTCATTACAAAATGAATTGATTAAGAACCATACCATCAAACTCTGGTATGAATTTCATGTCTAATTTGTCTGCCGTGACAAGCTGAACTCAAAATAGTTTGAAAAAAAAATCACTGTAGCGAATCAAATGACATGATCCTCAAATCACTTTGTAAAAAAATTATAATCCATTGCTAATCAAACGGAGACTGAGCGCAGCACAAATCTCGGACCAAATTGTAACAAATTATCAGCCATCAGAAATCAAACAAAGAATTTACTACCTGAAAAACTTTGTAACAAATTATCAACTGTCGTGAATTAACCGGGAAGTGACCACAACACAAATATCAGACAACTTTATAATGAACTCTCTGTATTTACTCGGAGTTGCCCGGGAGTCTTTTTACTTTAAATTTTTGTTTCACTCATTGCCTTCTTTCTATTTTCAGAAAGATAATTCAATAAAGGAAAATATGTCATTAAAAAAATTTGCAATAAAATCTGTAGAACGTCTTAGGAAATGTTGAAATTTAAATCCTATAAATACTTTTGCGTTTGTTGATGGTTTAAAAAAACCTTTTCGTAAAAACTGCAACTTTTAGCATACGATTATTGCAAAAAAAAAGATTTTAAAAGTAATTATTTTATATTCATGTAGCAAGTAGGTTTCAATTCGCTCTTATACTGTTGTTTTAAAGGAGAAAAATATTATAAATTCAAATTTCTTCCTTTGTTTCTTCTTCTTCTTCTTCTTCTTCTTCTTCTTCTTCTTCTTCTTCTCCTCCTTCTTCTTCTTCTTCTTCTTCTTCTTCTTCTTCTTCTTCTTCTTCTTCTTCTTCTTTAAGGCTGTATCGTTTCTTACATTTTTAAGACATGATGGGTTATATCCCTTTGTTTAAAACATATACAATACATTGAGAATGCTTGAGGGAAGTTTCAGGTAAATCCCGGAATTGCAACAGGCTTGTATTTAGATTCGGCTTACTCATTTGCATTGATGAGGTAAAACACCATCTAGATTGATTTCTTCACCCAACACTGATATGCGGAACAGCATGCACATGATGATTATAGCCTTTTTTCTTTGCCATAAAATGAATACAAAATTTGTTAACTAAAGAAGCATATGAATTTAGATAATTTGGGATTCAAATAATTGAAGAAATCCAAATGTGTGATTATCATTGAATAAATCTGCAATCATGGTAATAAGTTATTTCTATGATAATTTCAACATTCTGATATTCCATAAAGTAATCCTTTCTTCTGGTTCACCGAAATTGTAAAGATGCCAAACTAAAATGTCTCTTTAAAATTCATGAAAAGACAATTGACAACAAAATATTGATAATAACAAAGGAGAGTGAAAAGATCTGCAATAATTACATACATACTAGTTTACAATGGAATATATTGTATGACTGAAGCAATATCAAAGGACAGGGTTGTTAGTTTAATCATTACATAAATCCAGTCATGGACACATGTCCGTTTTGTCCAAACCGCATCTTTGTTTTCCCAGCCAATAATCAAAAATGATAAAAAAACAAAGGAGATCACTATAAAAGCTAACACAAAGGAATAGAACTTTTTATCTCAATATAAGGGAGATAACTTAACATTGATGGTGTCTTCTTCCGAAGACTACGGTACCATAAAAAAACAAAAGTAAAACAACAAAAGTAAAACATTGCAACAAGTCTCTCAGAATTTCAAAAGAGGCTCCCATCTTCATCAGAAAATCTGCGATTTGTTCTCAGCCCTTGATCCATTCAGTTTGGATTTCCTTCTTCATCATCATTTCTTTCACTCTGGCCACATCACCTCTCAGACGCCTGACATTCACAAGATTTGATGACTTTAAAGTCTCTACCAGAGACGCATTGTCCGTTTTACAAAGAACTTTAGGCAATCTACATAGTCTGAGATTGTCTTGAAGCATTGCAGCTATCAGCTGCTTCACAAAGCGCAAGAGTCTCTGATGCTAATGGATTTTTTGTTATACGGTCAAGTATTTTTGATGATCAACATATAGGAGTCATCTTGTTCATCTTGCCACAAACAGAGATGATAAAAGCAGCCTGTGAAGATCCATCCTGCAAACTAGCATAGGTGGCACCTGAATAACAAACAATATTCATATCCAAAAGTTTCCAAAGCTGGGGATAAGATACAGAACCTGTCCTTGATTTTAACTTTATTAGTGACTTGTTTGCCTCGAAAAGTAACTTCACTTTTGGAGATTTCCCAATATTATTTATTCTACGCACATTAACCTGTACACACATCAAATGATACATCTGGTTGCGTCTGGGTGGATACCAACGTTATTTGACCTGTCAATCTCTTTAGTTCTATCTCCTCCTCTTGACTCAATTCATCATTTTTCCATAATGGTCTTCCTTTCTTTATGACTATTGGGGATATAGCTAAAGCATATAGATTTTGATCTATAATGATCCCATTTTTTTTTTGCTTAACATTCAACCTAAAAAATTTGAATGTTCAACTTTCATGCTTTCCAATTTTGAATATCTTTTTCAATTCTGCGATCACATTTTTCTGAAATAGATAATTTCTACAGATTATAGAAATATCTACATGTATTGCTAG
>OY744523.1:134652995-134745495 GCA_963556195.1 Sepiola atlantica
TTGTTTTATTTCCGTTCACCTGGACACGACGTGAAAAATTGTTAAAACTCTGTCATACTCCTCTCTTGGCACTACCTAGATTTTCATCTGTGATGGCTTTCTTCAATTCAGGAATAAGTTTGGGGATTGTTTTGATAGACATTACATTTGAGATGACCATATGAATAAAAATCTGTGTGTGCGGGGGGAGTTTAAGTTACGGTTAGTGCAAAGTCCATTTAAGAATCACACTTTATACGGATGAAAAGATCACCCAAATACCCCACTATATTATTGAAAAACAATAAAACAATAAAACAAAGACTCTTGGACATTTATAACTAAAACTTAGTGGATAAATCACACATAGAATGAAGTCTATTTGTACCAGATATGTTTGTATTTCAGAAAGGATAGTAAATTTTATTTACGATTTCATGGGTGGCATTTTGAAAGGGAGGGGGTCACCTTATATTATCTAAGGAGCATTTGAGGCATATAATGCATTATGAGTTTAACAAAGTAACTCAGCGACTCAAAATATTTACTCAGCTTATGGAGAAGAATGCCTGAATTTCAGAAATGGAAATTTTGCTCTCAACGATGAAGATCAGTCATGAAGTCCAGTTGAGTTTGATCAAGAGGCCGTTGTGGCATCACTTAAAGAAAACCCTGGAGTATCAGTTAAAGAATTGTCAATGAAGCTTTCCTCAAACCATACAACTGTTCATCGTCATCTTCAACAACTTGAAAGAGTTCCTAAGATTGGGTACCTCGTGGATTTGTCTGGACACTTCAACTTATGATTTACGGTTGCCTTCAGACAATTCATGAGGAACCCTGTATGACAATGAACACATGACATCAATTAAAAATTGCACCACGTAAGCATAAGTCTATCTTCAGTATTTTGGGACCAATAACCAGAGGCCACTAGAATTAGGTATGTATGTCACTGAGTGACATCTTGTGATGCTCATGCAGTATTGGTATCAAGAGGAGTCATAGGTTTGCTAGTTCTGATAATTCTCCTTTTGTGGAGAAACTATTTTTTTTGTTGTATACATTCACAAAATATTGTCTTCCTTAGGTAGAGCAGACATATTCTTAGACTGAATACAAGGCAATCATTGTCCAATTGACCAATGAACTTTTAAACATTTTCTTGAATGAATGTTCTTTTACTGCTTGCACACATGACTACCCTCTACTAATAACATGAGATATACCGTCGCCCCCTCCTGCATGAAGAACCAAATGCACACTCAAACAAAATCCATACAACCTGAAAATGCTCCATTGTCCAAGCAAAAATAGCCGAGCACACTACATATTCAGGCATCCATCTACAGAGAAGAGGTAATTGCCAAATAATTTGCGTACTGTTCATCAGGCATGTCCACATTGTACACGGCTGTTCAAGAGGAAGTGATATGCGGAACATCAATATCTCCGTCAGAAAATTATGAGAATAATCATGAATTGGTTTGCAGTTCAACTGGTCTGAATTAGACATTTAGCATTTATGCATTACAAGCAGAACAGCCCAGCCTGGATGACTGTTCACTTGTTAATGCTAACTCTCCGAAGGATTGAACTCGCTATCTCTGGTTAACAAACATTGTTGAATTACCTTACCTCACCTGCTAATTAAAAATAAGCCAAACCCTTTTCTGCAAAAGCTTCTAATAATTTGTTCTCTAGGAATTAAATTTTTCTCTACGATATATGTATATATATATATGAGGGTAAAATAAAATGCAGTGAAAGACAAGATGTGTGAAAAAAGACAAACGGAAAAAACTATATTTAAATACAGGAAAAAATCATCAAAGAAAACGAGAGATTTTACCGGTTTTGTTCGGATCAATGAACATCTCCAGAAAATGTTCGTTGATCCGAACGAAACCGGAAAAATCTCTTGTTTTCTTTGAGATTTTGTCTTGTATTTAAAATTAGTTTTTTTCCGTTTGTCTTTTTTTCACACACACACACACACATATATATATATATATATATATATATATATATATATATATATATATATATATATATATATATATATATATGTTTGTGTGTGTGTATTCATCCACAGATTGACTGTTTCCCGGTATCACAACTCATCAGTGTGGCTAGATGAACAAATGCTTGAAACTGAGATCAAAACTTAATGTTTTTGTCAATAGTCGAACTTCTTATCCAGGTCATGCTTGGAAATAAGTAACATCTTAATGCTTATATATGCCTTATCTGCTGCCGAAAGTTCTTTATTCTATTACGAAGAACTAATGGCAGCTGACGACCCCTACCCCTTACCAGATTGCTTAACCAACGAAGTTAGGGGACATATATTACAGAAATAGCTAGAATCTCACAGACCATATAATAGGAATATACAGATCAAATTCCCTAAAATATTTCATCAGATAGGCCCCCAAAACGTCCTTGTAAGTTGATTCTTTCATCATTATTTCGTAATTCATCCAGTTGATTATCAACAACTTCTACACTAATGTTATGGCAGGTGATGGTAGTGAAATGGATATCGACATAGACTGAGTGTACGCTGTTCAAGTCCTGTTGGTTCAATAGCACGACTTTCATTGAGGATGTTAGCAACCTTCACGTGGTGCCTATCGCGGAAAACAAATCCAACAAAATAGAATTAATGAGTCAAAATGTCATAACTTGCTGATTATTATGCATTGCACATTTGTGTTATTTTAACTAGATAATTTAATTTGTTCTAAGAATATATTACTCTGTTTAATACATAAAATTTAGTCTCCGGGATTTCTTACTTCAGATCTTAATAGCTTCCATCCTAAAATCTCAATATTTCATTCTGAATAGCCATTGCCTTTTCTTTAGCGTTGGTCCATGTTGTTAAAGAGAAAAATTGTAATTTGTTTTAATTTCTTTGCAAATACAATTATTCCTGTTCGGAATAGTTTTTGCAGAGGAAGACATTTTTCTTTTCTGTTGTAAATGACAGTTACAAATGGAAACCGTTTTTTCTAATGAGGATAACTCATATTTTAATTTAAAGAATATAATAGGAATTATCTACCTCACAACTAAAATGTTAATTCTTTTTCTGTATAAGTTTTAAAATGTGCAGACAAATAAAAATTAGAAACTAAAGTGACTTTTACTGAATTCTGTGCAACGTCGGATAGGTACAGATAATTATTAGAAATAAAATCGTATTGTGCGATAGATTTTGTTTCTAAAATAAAGTGTGAGAAAAGATATTAAAAAAACTGTGCTCATATTTATTGGCAGTCCATTGTGTGTGTCCATTTGTGTTGGGAAATGCAGATTACAAGAATCTGTTATTATGAAAGTAAATAATCAGATTTTAATGATTGAACAAATATTGTTTGTTTTTTATTTGATGCTTAAAATAACAATTCTGGAATAAAGTTTACACACTTTGGTTTGCTGTTTCATTTAATTATTCATTTCAATTGAATTTCTTTTCTTATTCTTGAGTGGAAAAACTAATTGAACAATTAGGTGGCATCTGGCAGAACTGATTTTCTTCTCAGATTTTTGTGGTATGTGTCTCTGAAAAAGTTTTACTATCTATGTCCGTCCGTCCGTCCGACATATGTTTGTAGCAATACAGCTGCTGCTGCTTTGTTTGTTAGTTAGGTGAGTCAGACTTTTGCATAGAGCTCACGATGATTGTACCTCAGCATTGTCTGGTCTGCACGAAGTCATCCTCATTGATCGCAGCTATTTGTAAATCGTCTAGATTGTAGGCTTTCACACCTGACACCAAGAACAGCAAGGCTCAGCAGTTGCATGCAAAGTCGAGGAAGGTTTGGCCCATAACACACAAAAGAATCTCGCAGAAGAAACATTGCCACTTTCATTCCATTGATATGTGGTTCACGCCTGACACGTCTTTGCTTGCCATATGCAGAGACAAACAGACATTCTGATGCCGACTGCTCCTGGATGTTCACCGGAGTCCTGTTAGTTGGGTAGTTCCGACATTATTATCTATTTTCACTCGCTTTTTATATCTACTCCTCTCTCCACCCGAAACATCGAGTACTTTCTTAATAGAGACAACTTTTGTTAAATAACCTAAATTATTTCCTTTTGTCCTATTTAATACTATATAAATAATACAATAGCTTTGAAATTGAAATAACGATTGATCCTTTTCGCGGTTTAAGGGAATATCGTTCAGCCGTTTTGAATGCCTGTTGCTTATACGTTCTGTAAACATTCTTGAATTTAATGTGTGTTTTTTTAACCTTTTTATCTTTTCATAAGTGTAATTATTAAACCCATTTTCTTTCCTTAACATTCTCTAGAAGACACATAATTAACCCTCAAAACAGTAACGGCCAAATATATGCTACTTATAAACATTGACTCATGGGATTTATATAGAAATATTTTTTATTTTTTTATATTTTTAAATCTTTTCTATTTTTAAATCTCAACTGTTACATTTCACCCCCTTTTTTAAAAACCTTATTATACCTCCCTTACATTAAATTTAAACAAATATACATAACACTCTAAGCAAATAGCGCGTCCAAACGAGAGTAACACGTGACTTCACATTTTCGAAACAGATGACAACATAAGATGAAGATAGCCGGATGGCTAAGTCCTTCTGAGCTCGAAACCGACGGTACTAATGCTGTACTAATTTTTCTGTACCAAAAATAAATAAATATATATATATATATATATATATATATATATATATATATATATATAATAAAATGACGTAAGAAGCCCTTTTTAACAATGCGTGAAAGAATTTATTTCTTTTTTTTCTTTTTCCAATCAATTTCGAAGTCTACAAACTTCATCTTCAGGGATGTATTTTTTTTTTTTTTTTTATAAAATAAACAAACTTTTGTTTATAAGTAGCATCGAGGTGGTGTGACGCTCTCCGCCAAGATGGAGTAGGGCGGAAGTGAAAAATATTAAGGACGATTATGCCAGGGGCAAGCCGGGAGTTATAAAGATATTGTTCGTTCTTTTTTTTTTTTTTAAGCATTGAATAAAATGTAATAAAATGACGTATATATATATAGACTGAAGATTGCGTTAGCATGAAACATCGATGTCTCTAGGTATTTAAATATTTAATATTTATTTATAAAAATATTATTGTTTATCAGCCCTCTCCCACGGAGGCTGGGCACTTTCGAGGAGCTTTAATAACAAGCAGTACAAATAACTATATGCATGGTTCGACGTTTCGTAGATCACTCTAGCTGCTTGGTGAGTAGTCGCTGAATTCCGCTATTTACAGTTAAAGTTCCTCTCTATTTACTAACTAGTTGGCAATGGCCTATGGGTAAGATCCCCGACTGCGAATCAGTGGCGATTTGTGTTCGGGGTTCGCGCCTACCGACCGTTGAGAATTAGTTCCTAGACTGAAGATTGCGTTAGCATGAAACATCTAGGTATTTAAATATTTAATATTTAATATTTATTTATAAAAATATTATTGTATATATATATATATATATATATATATATATATATATATATATATATACAGGGTGGGCAAAAATAAGGGTCCTATTTTTAAAAATTCATAACTTTTTTATTTATTGATTTAAAAAAATTTTTTTTTTAGAATAAGTAAAGGACCCCTTCCGAAGCAAGCATGAGCCGTATTAGCCCTAAGGAACGTACCCTCATTTAGAAAACATTATTTTTGCTTAAAAAACTCAAAACAGTGTAAAAAACAATACTTTAGTTTTTGTAAGTTTTAAGAAGTGTTTTTCGGCTAAAATTTGTTTTGTTTATTTCAAAAAATCTCGGAAGGGTCAGTCTACACACACATAAAGTTTGGTGAGTTTAACTTTTATTTTGTGGAAGTTATTCAAATTCAAGTTATTCAAATTTAAAGATAGGACCCTTATTTTGGCCCACCCTATATATATATATATATATATATATAGTAGTTAAACCATAAAGATTAAAACCTATTTTTATAATTAAGACTCTTTATTCCTTTGATTTGATTGAGAAAGTATAGCTGATTCTCTGTGTTATAATATTGAAGAACACAACGCTGCAAAAACAGATCAATCACTCAGAGGTTTGTTGCTTTTTTATTCCATTGTACAGCTTAAAACGTAAATTATTGGAAATTACATATAAAATTGGTGGATTTGTATTGCTCATTATATTTGAGATTTTTTAATATTTTAATGTTTTTAATTTCATGTCCTTGGAAGTTCAGAAAATGTTTTCCCATAGTTAGCTCACAAACTATCAGTATGAAGCACCTGTCCGGGTGAACATTATAATGCTACTATCACAATCATCGTCATTGTCGTTGTCGTCGTCATCGTCGTCGTTGTTGTTGTTGTTGTTGTTTCAACTTTGGATGTTTTTAGTTGGATTTTTTCTTTTTGAACATCAATCAATTTCCTTGACTTTAGACATTCAAGCTGTACCTTAACACTTTCACCGTTCTTAACAGGCAAGCCTGTTGCAGAATTGGAAAAGAAATTGTCTCGTCAATCTGTTTAAACCATTTATGGTGGCTTTTCTTTATGGTTCAAAGCGTTCCAATTACAATGGGAATCACCTTGACTTCTTTACATTTCCATAGTCTAACTAATTCCCATTTTAGATCTTGGTATTTATTTATTTTTTCATGATCTTTCTCCTGCATGCTGGTATCAAAGGGGCAGGCTATATCAATGATTAAGCAAGTTCTCTTGTCTTGGTTTAGAAAGATTCAATCGGGTCTGGAATGCTCAATAACCTTATCAATTTGTATGCGCATATCCCAAAGAAGTTTGACATTGTCGTTCTCCTGTACCACTTCTGGCTCATGGTCATACCACTTCTCATTGTGGTCCAATTCATAAAGTTTGCATATATTCCAGTGTAGTACCTGACCGATTTGTTGTGTCTCCATGTTTTATATTTATGTTCTAGCATAGTCATTCAGATACAATATGCGTTATGGTTTCTTCCCTTTCATTACACAATCTGCACATCTTTGATTCTGCAGTTTTGTCAATGTAATGTTTGATGGACCTAGTGCGGGTGGCTTGTTCCTGAGCTGCCATTAAGGTGCTCTCAGTAGATCTTTTGAGATCACCCCTGACCAACCAATGTATTAAAGAATACACTGTGTAGTTTATTTCCAAATAATCTTAACCCCCTCTCTTGCAACCTTTGATTGTTTGTCATACCAGTTCTTAATATTTTCTCTCTTTTCACTTCGCGAAGAAGAATCTCATTACTTTCAGAAATATATTTATATATACAACCTTATTCTGTATTCACGACATATTCAACACTAAGTAAACCTCGACCATCTTCCTTTGTAGATAGATACAATCGATCTGCATCTCTTTTCTTTGCAAAAGCTCCATAATTGTAAGCATTTTCTGTGTTTTGGTGTTCAAGCATTTTAATTCATCTACATTTCAGTCAAGTACACCAGCAGTATATCGAATGATAGCTACTGCTCTAGCATTGATAGCATATATTGTATTTCGACTGTGGAGGTGTGATTTAAGAATCACCCTTACTCTTCTGTTGTACTCAGCTTCCAATATTCCCAAGTATTTGTAGCACCTCTCACTGTCAACATTCTTTATCAGATCTGTTATTGGGAGTTCAAGGCCATTTGAATGGCCAAGTTTACCTCTTTTTATAACAAGAATAGCACATTTAGTGATGCCAAATTCCATTCGTATGTCGTCACTAAATAATCTAACTGTATTCATTAGGGTATCAAGTTGGTTTTCATTTTTCCAAAAGATTTTAAGGTCATCTATAAATAGTAAGTGGTTGACTGTAGGAACTCCTTTCCCAAGTTCATATCCTGCCTTCACATTGCGTAAGAGAAATTTCATCAGGATCAAACTAATAACAAAAAGCAAAGGGGAAAAACTATCCCTCTCCTGATTTTCACTTTATCTAATGCAACACCATCTGAAGTTAAATTGGTTTTCCAATTCTTTATGCTATTCTTTAAATGTTGGGGATGTTCCGAAAATCTCCAAGCATTTGTGTATCCATGAATGGGGTACCATGTCAAATGCTTACTTATAATCTACCCACCCCATGGCAAGGTTAGTAGTTCTTCGTTTGCAGTTTCTCAGGATCATTTTATCGATCAGAAGTTGATTTTTGGTGCAGCAGCCTTTCTGTTCCTCAGGCAGCAAATTGTTTTGGTCCAAATGATCATAAATTCTTTCAGACAATATGCTAGTGAAAAGTTCCCACATAACTGAGAGGCAAGTGATCGGTCTAAAGTTTGTCACTTCATCCACTTTTGTTTTATTTTTATGATCAAGACTGTGGTGCCCTTTGTCAGCCACTCAGGGAAGCTATGTCGGCAAACAGCCATTTATCATTACTGCAAGAAGTGGGTGAAGATCCGGAAGGTTTTTAAACCAGTATCCCTGGACTCTGTCAGGTCCGGGTGCTTTCCAATTTGAAAGATTTTTAACCCTCTCCTTCAGCATCTCAACGGTGACTGTTATATTTGTTTGTTGTTCTACTCTAGAGGACACCTCCCTTTCAATATGTTTGATCCATTCTGCATCATCTTGATGTTTTATTTCCTTTCCTGAAATGCCTTTCCAGAATGCATGAGATTCGTTAGCATCAGGTATATCGTCATTCCCTCTTTCAATTCCTTCTAGTTGTTCAAAAAAGAGGTTTATGGTTGTTCTCGAACAGTCTGTTTTGTTACTCAATTCTGTCATTGTAACGTTTAACTTTGGCAGTCTTAGCTATGACACAATGTTTCAGTTCTTCAACTATACACTTGACACCTTTCCGGTATATGTCGAACTTACGGATTAGTCTTTCACAAGCACTCTGACTTTTGAGTTCGCCATTTTCGACAGCTTTCACTTTACTTAAATCCTTTCTAAGTTGTTTTATCTCCCCATTTAAACATTTCGACCACCAGGGCTCTTTCTTTACCCCTTTTGTTTTTATTCTATTCCGAGTAGCTTTAACACAGTATTGGCAGACGCTTTAATAACTTTACTACACTGATCAAGATTGTTTACTAATACAAATGGCAAGACTTCATTCACTCCTATTGACAAATCACAGGTTCGGCAGCTGTTCTAAATTGCCAGCTCTTTGCTTCTTGTCTAACAATCTGAAAATATTAATATTTTCTTCTGTCACCACATGTTCTATCATACGTTTTACGATTGCATCTGTGGAAACCGCCTGATTACCATTAGTTACAATATTTTCGTTCTCAGAGTTAGTCGTTATTTCTACCTTAGACTTTTTCTTCAACTACATCAAGTTTATTAATCTCCACAATCTCGTCTAAGTCTTCCTTCTTAATTTCTATTTTTAGTTCTTCAATTTCATTAGTTGTAATCACCCGCAAGTTTTTGTTCTGATAATTCAAACACGCCTAGCTCATTCCAGCTTCAGTGCATTCGTTGTATATATCGTCTCTTAGGAGGATCATTTATCAAATAACATTTCATCACAATTCTATTTAAGGTCTGAGTCCAATTAGTTTTAGTTTTAATGTTAATGTTTCGATGGTTTCGCTGGATGACGATTTGGGAACCCTCGTTCATTCCCCTGTCGGACGTGGGACCTGTACTTGACATTCCAGATCCACTTACGTCGTTTCGATTTGATAATTTTGAACACTTATATTGGAATAATACAAAGAATGGTTTGTGCAAGGTTTTCCTACCCTAGTATTTCTATTGAGATACCATCTCTAGGAGAGTTGCTATCCAAAGCTGACGACCCAATCCTGGCCATGAAATGCAGTTAAACCCCGGTAGATGTCAACCTGGTATTTACAACTGCCGTTGCATTCCATCAGGTATTTGCTATCCTTAGAGATCTTGTGTTCGCTGTGGCTTACTGGAGATTCTCTACCAACTATGCCAGTTGACCTATAGCTGGGATTACTGTTATTATTATCATCATCATCATTACCATTAATATTATTAACATTATTACTACTACGACTATACGTTCAGACAATTTGTCACCATCATTTTTATTATCATTTTTATTACTATTATTGTTGATATAATTATTATTATGCCTATTATTATTATAAAAAACATGTCTACCGATGTTATGAAAAATTATTATTATTATTATTTTTGATGTTGTTTGTGTTTTTTCTTCAAAATAACGAACGCGTCTGTTTTGGGGAGATCCACAGATATTATGAATTATATTTTTGTTTTTAAGAAATATTGGCACTTTTTATTTTTCCTGAGACTACCAGATCGTCCAGTAAACACCTTAACGGACATTCACGAGAAGTTTATTCATCTCCAAGGGGAAAAAAACAATGATTCATGAAATTATTATTATTATTATTATTATTATTATTATTATTATTATTATTATTATTATTATTATCATTATCATTATCATTATCATTATCATTATCATTATTATTATTATTATTATTATTATTATTATTATTTCTGCTCACTAGGAGTTATCACACAAGTCATCATCAGTGATTACTCACCGACAACAACCAGTGGTGTTCCCTGGAGTATGAGTGACAACAAGCCTCCCCAGATTTCCAGTATTCTCCACCTCTTTTTTGATCACCACCACAAATAACCTTGCAGTATTGCAACAGTCGCCTACCATTGATTTCTCTCTGGCAACGACCATTGGTCTCCCCTGGGATTTGGTGGCAATATGCCTCCCCAGGGTCCCAGTGCTCTCTGCATTCTTTTAGTGGAGGTCTGGTTAGTGCTCTCACTCCTCGGTCTTCCCATCCTCCGTGACCCGTCACAACTATTTTGTGTGGTCTCAGC
This sequence comes from Sepiola atlantica, assembly GCA_963556195.1. NCBI lineage: Eukaryota > Metazoa > Mollusca > Cephalopoda > Sepiida > Sepiolidae > Sepiola > Sepiola atlantica. The sequence goes on from OY744523.1 coordinate 134,663,774, forward strand.
TAGATCTGGTGCTATCACTTTTTGGGGGAGGGGGGCAGCTTATGATATTTCTTGCAGTTTCTGTTTGTGCAGTGGTGTTCTTCTGCTGATTTGTTTTCTTCCTATTGTAACTTCCATGTGACTAGTTACCATTCGTAGCTTATGCGGATTGCTTTCTGCATTCGAGGATTTTCCCTAAGATTGCAGCTGTTTTCATCATTGCCATCGTTTGTATAGTCTCAGTGATCCCTTTGATTATTATTATTATTATTATTATTATTATTATTATTATTATTACTTTATAACTGCTACTACTTCATAAATAGTTTGGGGATTGTTTAAACATATTATCTGTGAAATAATCTCACTGATAAAAATCTGGGGATTAAGGTCCAGTGAGTGTGAAGCCTATTCAGAATTACACCTCCTACTGATGAGACGATCACCAAAGTGTTCCCGTAGCCATTTCAACGAGTCATTTGATGTGTGCGGAGTTGCCTCATCATGTTGAAACCACTGTTCATCCTTCACAACAACTCTTCATCAGTACAAGGTTGTCCAAAACTTCTTAGTAACCACAAGGTAGTTTCTTAGTATTGATCAACACAGAAGTGCATATTTGGAGCATATCACTGATTGGCAATCAAACAATGACTATTGAACATTCATGACTGAAACTTGGCGGACAAGTCAGGCATTGACTAAAATTAATTTATACCAAATATGGTTGGATTGCAGAAAAGATTGTGAATCTTATTAACCATTCTATGGGTGGCAAGTTTTGGGAGTCACCTTGTATTAAAATGGGAAACTTATTTAATACCACAAAAATAACTAGTATCTTGTTCCGAGCAGTACTGGTCTAAACCTTATTGTGAATATATATTTTTTGCTTTAATAAAATAACTAGTATCTTGTTCAAGAAAATAGTTTGAGACAGTGCTGCCAGCAACAGTATATCTGTTGTTAAAGAACATACAAGAAAACAGTCTCAGATTCTGAGAAAAAAACTTTATTGGTAATAATAATGCAAAAACCATGCATGCAGACATAATTCAATGATACATAATTCATATTTGCCCGTGTGAAATGTGTAGGATTTCATCAATTCTGTATATTTTTCTATTAACAATAAAAGTCGTCATTTTCATATACAATAAAACTGTAACACTGAATTGAAACATAAATGAGGTGATAGTTCAATTTTAGCTTTTTTAAAAAAAACTTTCATCGATCAATGATGCATTTCACCATTAACGCGTCTCATTACTTTGGCTTCATCTTGCAGGATTCAAAAGTCGACTGAACAGAGATTAAAATGTAAATAACAAAATGATCTTATTTGAAAAAAAATCATTTTCATTGCTGTCTTTTATTCAAAATTTATTTTAATCATTAGTTATTGATTAAAAATAAATCAATGAATTCTGAATTGTGTACATATTTTGATATTATTAATAGGATATAGATACAAAGTATTCGTCTTTTTGATATGTAATAGCTAATTGATAGTATTGTTGGCTCAGTAAAGTCACGAATTGGTAGCTGCTACTGCTACTGCTACAAAGATGGAGAAAGGTATCCGGCCTAAAAACGTATAAAATCGGAACATCCAATATTCTAATTTTACAATATTATTTACATGTTTCCTTATATATGCTGTTGTTTTTTTTTCATAATATATTGGCTGTTGTACTCTCTGGCCTTTTTCAAATATCTTTTGTCATTGTGAGTAACCTACCGAGAATTTACAAACAGAGCCCAAAATGCACACAAAGGACACCATAAGAAGGTTATTGTAAACATAGCAACAATCATGTTGAGAATCACAATCAAAAACATGTCATTCATATAATTGCATGTGTATAACACTTTGTATATGAAGGTATCAAATGTTCGACACATCCCCTTCCCCTCGCTACATGTTGTTCTCGCCCTCTCCCCCTCCCTCTCTCCCACCCTCCTTCCTACAGCGTCCTATTATGCGACTCTGATTTAGAACCCTTCCGCTTTCTGGCCTCAAGGCTAAATTTGAAATGGTTCAAGAAACATGTCTGATGTGCCCTTCTCCTCCTTCGTTTATTTAAATTAACTCCGACCACCACTAATATTTTCCCCACACCTTCCACAGTATTGTAATGTCTCCCACCATCTCGATGAGTCCATAGCTGATCTTATCATAAACGACGTCTCTTGGCTTACATAACACTAGCTCACTTTCCCTCTCTAATGATCTTATAACTCCAACCGCCACCATTCCCTCAACACCTTCTACTGTTAACTCAATTTCCCACCACCAACGTATATTTGTATCTCATAATTTATTTTTTCATAAGTGGTCCTTCAGGCCCACCCAGGCTACCACTTTTGTTTCAAACAATTTGTACTTGTGTGTTATTTTCTTCAGACAATCATGCTGAGGAAGTCTTGAAGTAAAGACGAAGCATTGATAAATACATAAATAATATTTTTTGGTTTCCTTTTTTCAATTTCCAACACTTTGTGTCTATACTTTATTTAGAATATCAACATATGATCAAATATACATATACATTTTCGTAGCATTAGTAGGATATAGATAATGTTACGGGTGACCAGATACAAAAAGTTAGCCCAATGAACAAATCTCTGCACAGAACTTTGAAATTAACTCTTTATTTAATCCACAGGGGTAGATTGTTCTCATTCTGTCAGCCATGACCGGGTAGAAGTGGTATTCTTAGTTATTATCGCCTATATTAAGGACTAAACCATCAACCTTCAGAAGACTGTCACATAGAACTGATTGTTAACCAGCACTTACATTACAAAATTAGATTCCACCATAATGCACTTCGGTTGATTCATACACAGGTAAGTTCTTTTGTTGAATTATAAATTAAAAACAAAGTCCCCTCCCTCAAAACATCGCACGCACACACACACGCACACACACACTACGGCCAAACAAACCAGTCAGGAAGTATCCCCCCTAAATAGCGTTTTACAAATATTTCTTTTATATCAGGAGACGGGTCCTATTAGTTTATATAAATGTTTCATATCATAAATTATTTTTTAAATATATATATTTGGGCAGCATCTTTTCATTCAAACAAATTTGATTAAGCAAACAACGACTTATGTCTATTAATCTTTTTATTTAACTTTTCAATTCTTCTCACGTCTTTTAATATCAGGATTAAAGTTATTAACGAAATAACCAACATTATTTACAAACCGAGTACTTTCGATACCACTTGTAATAATTTTCAGGATATTCCATTAAAATGAAGGAATATACCAAAAACTGATAAAAGCCATAAGAGTTCAGATCGGCAACAGTCTAATTAGTGTTTAGTAGGGTTTCAATGGGAGGTGACGGTGGTTCCAAGTTCGAATCCAGTCGGTTCCACAGTATCACTTACGCTTAGGGATGTTGGCAACTTTCTCGTGTTTCTTCCTGTAAGTACCCGATGTCTTTCCAGAAAGATTTCTAATTAGAAAAACATGGGGGGAAACTAATGCCAACACCAGAATCATCTGATTCCCACAAAAGAAGAAGAAGGGTTTCAATTTTTACTCTAATAAAATTGTTTGTTATTTTATTCCCCTAAAATTGTTCTATAAGCTTGTAATTTTTTTAATCCAAAATTTAATCACTTGACTTTGAAATCCGTTTATTCTGTATTCTGTTTTAAAGATCATATTGTTTTATTTTTTGTTTGCATTTGCACCAGTCTGGCACAAGACTGCCAATTCTGGGTATGCTCATCGGTGCATGCATTACATAGCAGTTACTATGCTGTAAAACATATAAAGCAACTCAAATCTGCGAGTGAAGAAGCCGGACGATGCTGCATTGTCCATGTATTAACAACAACAGCGCTGTTGCATATCTATTTCAGCATTAACATCTTTTTAATTTGCGCAGGGAATTTGCTGATGCGGGTTGCTAGTGGCAACTTGGTTTCTGTTTTAAAGAGCCTGTTTATACCCAAGAGGCAGGTTATCTGAATGTGTTGTCACTTACTAAAGAGAAGATACGCCTTGCTTAATATAAATGAATATCAAATTGTTATATGTTGATGTATACCTCTTTTATGAAAGGAAGGAAATATTCAAGTGTGATATGAATAACGAGTGCATTCCCTCCGTCAAAAATGACGGAACAATATTATGCTTCGCTAGTGTTCGCACTAATATTCAGATTCATGTAAAATAACGTCTTAATCGATGAAGTTAAAAAAGAAGAAGAAAGAATAAAAACGTCTCAAACTAAAAAGTTTAAAACAGAAGAACGTATCAATAGGTATAGAAAGAAGAAAAGAGAAAAACAAAGAAAAAACGTCTCATTATGGAAATAGGGTGAATACTTTCTTTCCGAATTCGTTTCAGACAATGAGGGGGGCGGATTTCTTATTATTTGCTTTCTCCCTTTCCATAAACACTTGAAATGGTTTTATCCGTTAGCTTTTTACTGGCAAAACTTTGTGTGAAACGACCAATATATATTTATTTATATATTTATTTATTTATTTATTTATTAATATACAAATAAATACACATTGGTCTTTATTATTGATTTTCGTAAATAACAAATTATTATTATTTTTTCAAGTTTTTCCGAGAATGTTTTTCTCTTTCAAAATATAAATTTTTTTTGAATTCACACAGAATTAAATTAATTAAAAAAAAATTAATGTTTTTCCATGGAATAATTATGGGGAAGTCGTTTCTTAGAGTATGATGAGAAAAATATTCTGGTATCGCCAGACAATCTATCTCTTATCACCACTTCTGAGCCTGGCTACTGCACCCAGTTGGTTTAGTAATACCACTGTCTTCTGTCCTAGGATGGTTTATGTCTCTACAGTGATGGAAACGAAAACAGTCTGACATTTATTGATTTTTCGTTCTTTGACATGCCTATTGATAGCATCGGGATCGATAGCAAAGGTCACGATATTATGAACAGAAAAGGTATTGGAACATGTGGTGTGCCTCTGTTATTTATCGGAGACAAATAACATAATCACAAGTACAAAAAATGGGTCTGTTTTTTCTCGTGTTCTGGGTATGACATTAAAATACATTCAGTTAAGAGGCCCTGATTTGGGATTTTGCGGAAACGTAGGGGCAACCCTTAGTTGTCATTACTGCCAGATCTATTCTTACCAAAGTGTTAATATTCCATCCATAGGTTAAACAGATTTGTTTTGTATGTGTCTGTTTTGTAATCTACAAAAGTTTAAGAATAAAAGCTTTTATAAAAATGACTGGCATTATGTCTCGGAATTTTTTAGATGAGGACTGATAATTTGGATTATTTTGATTATTCGAACTACTATTCTCATCTTAGTTGTTATTTTCACAACCTTTTGGCCGATGTAACCTCCGACCTTCTTCATGCGCACTTTTTCCAACTTGATTGATCTTTCTCTCATGAACGAGTTAACATCCTAAAGTATTTCAAACAAAACTCATATTATCAGTCGCAGTGTGACACCAATCATGGTGTCATAGAGACACATTTTACCAGTTTCTTTACATTGCCCATTACTTTGAGATGATGTTGAAAAAGTAAAGTTTTGAGCACGTGCTATATATCTGATCCACACGTTACCAGACACTCATAATACAGTTACTTCCTTAATCAAAAGTCATACCTTGTTTTCAGTGTCCATGTATGTTGTCATCGTGTTCTCAAAGACAAAGACCAAGAATAATTCACCAGTTGCAATCAAAAACATATCGAATAAATTATGGTAATTAACTAATTAACCGACACTGCCTGACGATGATTTATTAGGCCATCATCTTTGTGCTGCAAAGCTACAAGGAGGGGTCCAGAAAGATAATGACAGAAGGACAGAAGGAGACATTTAGTTAGAAGCATATTACTCCGTTAATGGTTTTCAGGACATGTCAAAACATGTCTGCTCGCTCTGCATTTCCATTCAGACTTTCAACTTCACATTCTCAAATCCTTTATCTGATATCACTTCCACTAAGCTTCTTTCCCATGTAGAAACGATTTGCCCCAAAACATCAATTACTGATCCCTATCTACAAGGCATCCTGTTTATGACTTAACTTGTGATAATTTCCTCTACGAATATTTGTACCCATCAATATGCAACACAATTGTTCATGAATTATTGGCGACTTCTTTCGATAATCCACCATCACGAAATAGATAGTGGTGATAGAGTTGCACAATACTTACAGATCCCTAGCCAAGTGCGTACACCAGAAAGCCATTTTGTAAGATGCTGAAAAGAAAGTAAAAGTATTGCTACATAAAATAGCACTGTTTCTTCCTTTTTCTTTAAGCAAAAATCATTTGCTTTCAGCAAAAGATAATCAGTGAAAGAAATCAATAGGACCATAAATTAACATTCCCTGAAGACCTTCGGCAGTGGATGCCATTTGAATGGCGTTATAACATTTGATGCACTGAGCAGTTTTAAAAGTTACTCATTCAGAATCCATTTTGAAACAGCGTTTATAAAGTGATTGGAATTTCAATGTTGCTTTTTTGCGGCCTTGTGGATTGTTGGTCGCCATTGTTTTCTCCAGTTCTGTTATTTTATAAAAAAAACATCAAAAAGTAATTATTTGCTCCCAAATTTTGTTAAGAAAATACAATAAATGAAGAAACTGTCTGTCTGTCTGTCTGTCTGTCTGTCTGTCTGTCTGTCTGTCTGTCTCTCTGTCTGTCTCTCTGTCTGTCTCTCTCTCTCTCTCTCTCTGAACAAAGCCTAATCATCCAGAATTAATATCCATCATTCTAGCTTGCACAAGATTTAAAAAAAAAAAAATCTAACTTTTAATGAAAGAATATTAATATAACTAGTTATCAGTTGTATCATTTAAGATACATGATTTACTGGCAGTTACCTCCAGCCGGCGTTATCCAGGAATGAATGATGATATTTGTGAATTTATATAATGCGGATTCCACAAAATTATTGTAAACTAGCTGTACCGACCCGGCGTTACCCGGGATCCATTACGTTTTTATTTTGTAAATATTTCTATGTTCTATGCCTCTTATTAATTAGAAACGTTCTATAGATATGTTCTACAACCACGCCATTGTTGTTATGTTCAGTACTTAAGTTAAAAGTGAACCTGGTTTTGATTTAATAAGAACGAAGCAAGACGTAAGTAGAAAAAGAAATAAATATCTTAATGATCCATCAGTTTCTTAATTACAAATTAACTTTGGCTTTTGTTTATAAAGAAATAAATTAGTTAACCTTGAATGAAAAAAGGCAAGTAAAGAAAGATAACGCTTACTGAAAAAATAAGACTTATTGCACATAGCTGATTTTTCTTTTAAGGTGACTATATAAAAATTTCTACATTTCTGTCAGATCGAAGTAAGTATTTATTTGTTAAATTAAATTGTAGCGAAGTATGTTAGTCTATCACAAATGAGATGGTACAACAATAACTCTTTGGAGAGTAGAAAGTGGACCTTGGGTTTACTTTCAGCAGCCTCGCCACTCTTGCTTCTCTTATTTTGTCCTTTAGTCCTCACATTCCATGAGCGATGTTTCTGACAAAGAGGGAATACTTTCTTTTTGGGGAGTCGGAATCTACCAATCTAACACTTATCGTTGGCTAGTTTTTGACATTGAAGTAGTATTTATTTTTAGCTCCTTAAGTCAAGTAGCTTCCTGCCTTGTCTGGGGCGATATGCATTAAAAAAAATAACAAATTAAAGTTGGTTAGTCAGAATAAAAGTTATTTTGTCAGCTTAAATGATATTCAGGTCTAACTTTAAAAATTCGGCCAATGAATGAAAATTAATAACACCATTGGATTCCTCGGAAAATATACCTTGAAAAGAGTTGTATTTGATCATGATATAGGGTTTTATTTTCAATTTCAACCCTGGAAACTTAAAAGAGGCAAACATATATTGATAAACAGAAAATTTACGAGTTTTGAAGACCTCTCTTTGACATAACCACCTTCCAAATATACAGCTCATATTCTAGCTATGTATGTTAGCACTTCCATGGGCCCACTGAATCTTATTAGCATCTACATTTCTATACTTTTCTCACGTTATAGGAACCTATGTCAGAGCTATTGGAACCTATGTCAGAGCTATGCCATATTCCAAACAATTGTGATTTCAATGCTGGAAGTTCTGGTGAAGTATATCTAGCTTGAAAGTGAATGCAGTTTCAGATCTAATCGATCTTTTTTTCTGAGACAACTGCAAGAGAAAACCTGTGAGCATAAACATCCTCTCTACATTGCTTTACTTGGTTCGACTTTGTCGGCAGAGGTGGCCTCTTCACCTTATTGAAACGAATACGTTGTCCACCCAAGCTCTTGAAACTTATCATCTCATCTGATGAAAATACAATGAACACTTTCCAGTTAAATTCTGACACCTATTCCCATCAAAAGTAGTGTAAAACAGGGATGCCTACCTTCTATATTTCTATCATTCCCCATGTGTATCTAAGGAAAGAAAAGAGGTCTCTCATGAATACTTTTAATAGTAAGTCGTTTTTTTCTATAAATCTGAAGATTCGTTTGTCTATAAGATTCAGCCTTTGTTATTACCAATGCTCTGATTGCATGGCTATGGAGAAACAGCTGTGACCTTTTAAAATAAAAAAAACAATTTTGCTGTATACAAGATCAGGTTTATGTCGAAAAATATCTCAATTTATATATATATATATATATATATATATATATATATATATATATATATATAGAGAGAGAGAGAGAGAGAGAGAGATAGAAGAAAAAAGAGTGATAAATATGCGACGATTGTCCAAATTTATTTCAAATTTCAATTGTTCAATGCAAGGTGTATTCAGTAATAAACTAGTGTTTATTATTCTTTCCTTAAGCCAAGTCTTTTCAAAGATCGAAATCTTATCATCAGAGGAGAAATACAGATGGATATCCCCTTTAAGTGCGTCTGGACTCACCTATATTTTGAGCACTTTCTCCACACTGCTCCCACGCAAAGAGTTTTCTTCACATTCTACAATTCATCTGACTTCTTTTCAACGGAAATTTACCACCCGGACAATCTGCATATATTTTTCACGGAATTTTTCTTTTCATTCACTGCGTTTTTTTGACAAAAATTCCTTTAATAATAATTTTCATATTTTTCAAATATTTGAACTTTGGTTTTTTCGAAAGCCAACTTATCCATCTGTATTTCTCCTCTGATGATAAGATTTCGATCTTTGAAAAGCCTTGGCTTAAGGAAAGAATAATAAACACTAGTTTATTACTGAATACACCTTGCATTGAACAATTGAAATTTGAAATAAATTTGGACAATCGTCGCATATTAATCACTCTTTTTTCTTCTATCTCTACAATTGCTCTATCTCGTATATTGAGCTAATCCTCTTCACAATAGGTTCCATCTACTAAAAGTTTTTACTTTGGTTTATATTTGATCCTATATATATATATATATATATATATATATATATATATATATATATATATTTGGTATCACATTTTTATTTATACAAACATTATTTGGCTACACATTTGCATACATGTTTCGGTCAAAGCTGAAAATAGCAAGACCTCTTTGGGTCAAAAACCTTTCACTACAGCTGAAGGAAACGGAAGAAAAAAATATTTCTATTCTGGAATTGAACATGTAATCAACTTGTAAAAAACACAATTTAAACTGCATTAAATATTCGTTATCTTTAATTACGTTTTAATTTATATTTTTGATTTTTATTAATTTATTTTTCTTTCAATTTTAAAGGAAAATCGCTGAGACACTGTCACCTCAATTATCGAGTCTTGTTTGACACAATACACATATGCGTATATATATATATATATATATATATATATATATATATATATATATATATATGACAAAGTGTAAGATATATATATATATATATATGAGTATATCTAAGAGACATGTTATAGTAAAAAGACTAATATATAATTAGTGATACTTATTACGCCTCTCTCTCATTGTTCACAAAAAATTAATAACAATTTTAGTTCATTTGAGTTTTACCAATTTTACGGTATATCAATCTTTTTCTTTAGTGAAAATATTAGTATGTAGTTGTAATAGGCACATGAAGGTCTTGAATACTTTGCTTCGCAGTAGTTGATCTAATTTTAAATGTAATCAAGACTGACAGGTGATCAGTACATTGCTTTTAGAAGATGGCCACTCATACAGTTATTGTTTTTACTTGTATTGTTTACATTGTCGATTAGAAGAACGAAGACGTTTACAGGAGAAATAAATAAGGTAATTTTCAAAAGAAAACAGTTGAAACTTTGGCACTTCTTTCGTATATATGAAGCAGTAGATTTTCTATCCTTCTACTGAAAATAAAGGGAGGTAATTCAACCGGAAGTGATTTTTTTACAACATAAAAAAAAATGCAAGACTTATTTGTTTTTGGGTAACAAGAAACAATTAACAATTTCTTTTTTATTATATGAAGTAAAAAAATTTTAAATAAAAAACCCTAACCTAAACCCTAAACCCTAACCCTAACCTAAACCCTAAACCCTAACCCTAACCCTAACCTTAAACCCTAACCCTAACCCTAAACCCTAACCCTAAACCCTAACCCTAACCCTAACCCTAACCCTAACCCTAACCCTAAACCCTAACCCTAACCCTAACCCTAAGAAATCAGGCGGTGTGCCTGTAAAAAATCTATTGTTTTTTTGCGGCTGGTTCATTAAATTACCAATGTCTCGAAGATTAATCTCATTTAACTCCATTTTCTAAATACTAAATTCAACTTCCGGTGAATTCTGAATGAATGGTACTTGGAGAAAAAAAACGGAACTCTTCAATTTCGATTTCTTAATCGGCAGCTGCTTCATATATACGACAGAAGTGCCGAAACTTTTCCATATGTACAATGTCTAGTGTAAATACAAATTTCTTTTTTCTTATTTAAAATGAATAAATTCTGCTTTAAAAAGAATTTATGGTTTTTATCTCTGTAATTCATAGTTTTAATCTATGTTATTCATAGTTATAATACCGGTCCATTTAGCATAATGGTTTGTGTTTGATAATGGGCGAGAGACTGGAGTTCAATTCTCAATCGGGTCATGCCAAAGGCTCAAAAGCTGGTACTTGATGCCTCCTTGCTAAACACTTAGCATTATAAGGTGACACTCAAGAGTATGTGGAGCCATGAATGGAACGGAATGGTACCCTCCCTTATATCTCGGATATAAAACAAAAACCTTCAGCCGATCCATTTATTACTTTTTATTATTTATAGTCTGTAATGTTTATGTTGTGATGGGATAACCTGACTTTCCCATTCACGAAATAGATGGACTAGTTGGACTATAAGTACGACTACAGCGAGCAGTCGAGTCATTCGAGTTAAGACACATGCAGTCTTAACATTCTGTCTTATATATTCTCTAGTCGGTCTGCCCTATTACATATTCTGTATTCTGTTAATATATCTTATGTGTACAAGATATATATATATCCGGAAATAAACCTATTATTTTAAAAACCTTCCACTCGGGTTATTTATCATTATATCTTCCACAAGATATATCAGTTTCTAAGAATGATGGAGTGGAACAAAACCCCAACTCGTTTGATTAGTACACATTTTTCTTAATTTCCAAGGTATTCAAGTTATTTTAGCAAAATAAAAATCCTTTCAAACTGAATAAGTATTATCTTTACGCATAAAATATTTGTATCTTATACTAAAAATCTATTATATAAAAGAAAGTTGTATTATCCGTCTGTGTGTGTGTGTGTCTCTCGGGTAATCTCAGAAACTGCACAAGATGAACTGACAAGACTTACAAATTCTGATTTAGCATGACCTCAGTCAGGTTCTGGTAAGAAAAAATAAAGTTTATATGAGCAAAAGGTTTTTCAAATTAAAAATTACATAATGTTAAGATATAAAGAGGCAATTTTTACAGCATTTCAAAATTATGGTAGACCAAAACGGACATATTTAACCGGTCGTATCCCCATGAATTTGTATATTGCTGAAGCCATCTTTGATATAATACACATGTCAATTATATTTATTTAACTGAATAAAGAGATAAAAAGGCAAAGAATTTGTCTTTGATATTGATCATCACTTACATAAAAGAAAAGTCGTATTTCGCATCTGCGTGTGTCGAATCACGAGGGCAAGGTAATAACTCACACGCTGAAAGAAAATGGTCTTGTGCTGTAGGTGTGCTTGTGTTCAGCGAGCACCATTTTAAAAAGGAAAAGAATTCAATTCTTTCCTACTATCAGTGTTTGGCATTATGAAACCAGACACTGTTTTGACACAAGTAGCATTCAATGATTTGTTTTGAATGATCCTCGTTCAGAGAAAGACATGCCTTTGGCATCCTGTCAGTTACACTATCTATTTTTCTGCCTATAGCCATACTGTCTGTTATGCTATATTCTACCAGTTTCACTGACTGTTATGATAACCAATGTTAGTTATGCTGTCCGCTTGTAATGCTAGATAAGACAGTCGTAAACTTTGGCTATAATGCAACGTTCCTTTATGTAGAACACTCTCTGACTGCTGCTTATACAAATGTCCGCTTACTGACATAAATAAGTTTATTTCACACAATTTTGTATGACTATTCATGCCGGCCTCATCGTTTAAAGCGTCAGATTTGGAGTTATAAACAAACAACTCCGGTTCCGAGGTTCAAATCGTGTGGCCGACTTGGATGGTTTTCTCTACATTGATGATTCCGCAAAAATGAAACATATACGTAAGTAGATAATAATCAAATATTTATTATTAAAATAATTATATATATATATATATATATATATATATATATATATATATATATATATATATAGTTCGAAATTTTAAAGGTAAAAGCTCGCTGATTGCTAACATTTAACAACAGAGCATATATAAATAAACAAAATTAAGCTAAATTCCAGTAACCAAGATTTTATTCATTCCACTGTTCATTTTTCCAAATCCAAAAACTTTGGTACATTTTTATGTACCGTTTCGCCTATAGACAAACAACTAAAATTAATATGTCAATTCCAGATCTTTCGACCATTTGCTTCTAAGAAATCCAAAGTTCGCCACCAGAAAAATATATTATAAGGCAACCTACAAAAAAAAACATAAAGCAAGCAACTTACATTAAATTCAAGTTCCCTTGAAGAAAAAAAATGGATGTTACTAACCCATTCAGGCAGTCATATTTTTGGGGGTTGTTCGTCTATGGGCGAAACGGTCTATAAAAATGTACAGAAGTTTTGGGATTTGGAAAAAATGAACAGAAGAATGAATAAAACCTTGGTTACTGGAATTTAGTTTAACTTTGTATATATATATATATATATATATATAGAGAGAGAGAGAGAGAGAGATAGAAGAAAGAAGAGTGATAAATATGCGACGATTGTCCAAATTTATTTCAAATTTCAATTGTTCAATGCAAGGTGTATTCAGTAATATATATATATATATATATATATATATATTATATCAACATTTAAAAACTAAAACATGATGCAATTTTAAAATGAATAAAATCATTTATTTACTTTTTCGAGGCTAAGACTAAGGCCAGAGTTAATACCAACAAAAAGAATAAGAAAAGAAAATTTCTTGCTCTGAGAATGATATATTTATCGAAAGTCTCAGCCTAAAAAAATAAAATAAATGATTTTATTCATTTTAAAATAACATCATGTTTTGGTTTTCCAATTTTGATATAAAATATTCATACATATGGATACTTTCTCTCTCTCTCTCTATCTCTCTCTCTATATATATCTCTCTCTATATATATATATAGTAGTAGGCCTTCGTCGGTCGTGTTCGACCATGAATGTCACTTGCAGATCTTGTTGGCTAGTTCCAGTTTTTAGAGTCCTGTCAGTGGTGTCAATGTCCCAAGGGGCATACTGGCTCGATCAGGGCATTTCTTGCTGTGGCTGAGAAGGCCTATGTGGGCCTTGCAGTCTCTGCCACAGTTGTCACATATGAAGTGGGAGGGTTGATGAGGAAGCTCACTTGCTTTTGCCCTTTCTTTCCTCCTTGCACGCTTTTCAGCAGCTTTTATTTTCCACTTTGCCTCCCCGATGGCAAGCTGTCGTTTAAGGGTTTTTTCCATTTATCCCTGTCAGAGGCAAGGCTTTCCCAAGATGATGGATCGATGTCAATGGCCTTCATGTCTCTCTTGCAACCATCCCTGTATCTTAGAAGAGGGCGACCATGGTCTCTCACTCCTTCCTTTAACTCTCCATAAAGGAGATCTTTGGGAATTCTGCCATCAGCCATCCTGTGAACGTGACCAAGCCATCTCAGTCGGCGTTGCCTCAGTAGTGTGTACATGGATTTCATACCAGCTATTTCAAGCACCTCAATGTTTGTCTTTTTGTCTTCCCATTTGATACCTAGGATGAAACGCAGGCTTCTAAGATGGAATATCTGCAACGTTTCCTCTTGTTTAGCATAGGGTGTCCATGTCTCACTGCCATACAGCAGGACGCTTATAATGCAAGCATTGTACACTGACATCTTTGTGCTGGCTCTGAGTAAGGAGTTTTCCCAGACTCGACCCTTTAGCTTAGACAAGGTACCTGCTGCTTTACCAATCCTTTTGTTGATTTCCGTATCCAGCGAGAGAGAATCCGAGATGTTTGAGCCAAGATATGGGAAGTCCTCAACAACACCCAGCTCAAAGCTGTCAATTTTGATAGAGGGCTTGCCTGTTGAGCCCAGGGACAGTATTTTGGTCTTTGGAAGGCTAATGATCAGGCCGAAATCTTTACAGGCAATAGAAAGGCGGTTCATAAGTAATTGAAGCTCCCCCTCAGTGTGAGTAGCAATGCCTGCATCATCAGCATATAGCATGTCCCTCATCGTTGCTTGTCTTACCTTGGTTTTTGCTCTGAGTCTGGAAAGGTTAAAGAGGCACCCATCAGATCTTGTCCTAAGAAGGATGCCTTCATTCACATCACCAAAAGCATGCTTCAAAAGCATTGAGAAAAAGATCCCAAAGAGGGTTGGGGCCAGAACACAGCCCTGTTTCACTCCATTACAAATGTCAAATGGTTCAGACAGGTTCCCATCAAATTGTACTCTTCCTTTCATATTCTGGTGGAATGATCTGATGAGACTCAGAAGCTTTGGAGGACAGCCAATTTTAGAAAGTGCCAAGTACAGCCCTTTGCGACTGACAGTGTCAAATGCTTTTGTGAGATCCGCAAAAGCAATCTGCAACGGCATATTTTGTTCCCTGCATTTCTCCTGAAGTTGTCTCAATGAAAATATCATGTCCACTGTTGATCTCCCTGCCCTGAAGCCACACTGGGACTCAGGATACACACGCTCAGCAAGCGCCTGTACCCTTACAAGTAATACCCTTGCATAAACCTTGCCCACAATACTTAGTAGAGATATGCCCCTGTAATTGTTGCAGTCACTCCGATCACCTTTGTTCTTATAGAGAGTAATGATTTTGGTGTCTCTCGTGTCCTGTGGTACTTCACTTTCTGCCCAGCAACAGCAAAGAATATCATATATGGGTTTCAGGAGGACTGTCTTACACTGCTTGATGAGATCTGGAGGAATCTCGTCATTACCTGGGGCTTTGCCAGGGGCAATCTGGTCTATAGCTTTGTTTAGCTCAGAGATGGTTGGCATTTCATCGAGCTCATGCAGGACACTGAGTTGTTCCATTGTAGCAAGTGCGGACTCAGAGACCCCACTTGTCCTTGCATAAAGGTCAGCGTAGTGCTCCTTCCAGCGATCCATCTTCCTCCCCTTGTCAGTAATAATTTCTCCGGAGGAGGATTTCAAGGGGGCACACTTGCTCTGAGTGGGGCCCGTAGCAACCCTTATGCCTTCATACATGGTCCTGATGTTGCCTGTGGCAGATGCATTTTCAATGCGATGGCTAAGCTCCACCCAGTATTCATTGGCACAACGCCTGGCCATCTGTTTGGCCTCTTTTCTGGCTTGCCTGAGCTTGCACAGATTTTGATTGCTAGAGAGCTTGTTGTACTCGCACTGCATCTGCCTCTTTCTGTCAATGTAAGGTCTGAGTTCCTTGGACTTCGCCTCAAACCAGTCAGTTGACTTAGCTTTTTTCCTTCCAAAGGTGGGCAGAGCACAGTTGTGCACTGCTCCCTTCAGAGACTGCCATCGCGTGTCAGCCGATTCAGACTTGATTGTGGAATATTCCTTCTCAAATAGGTCCGCAAACTGCGATACAAGCGCAGGATCCTGCATGTTTGCAGTATTCAGACGGGGCTTTCCCTTAGCCTTAGAAAAGAGCATCTTTTTTTAGGTGAGAGCCTAATTTTGCAGCAGACAAGCGAGTGGTCAGTATCGCAGTCAGCGCTGTGGTAGGATCTGACAACTCTGACAGAGTTGAGATTTGCGCGATGGATGAGCACAAGATCAAGTTGGTGCCAATGCTTACTTCGTGGGTACCTCCAAGAGACTTTGTGCTGTGGCTTTGTGTCAAAGAATGAATTGGCAACACACAGTTCGAAGCGCGTGCATAGTTCAAGCAATCTCTGCCCATTTTCATTTATTTTTCCAGTATTGAATTTACCCAGACAGGAAGGCCAAGCTTCGTGGTCACCGCCAACCCGAGCATTGAAATCGCCGAGTAAAATTACTTGGTCCTTGGGAGGGAGCTTAAGGAGGGTAGCACAGAGACTCCCATAGAACACATCTTTAACATCAGGGGTGTCCATTAGAGTTGGGGCATAGACACTGATGAGTGTGACAGGGCAAGTGGTGGTGTTGAGTCTCATTGTGAGGATACGTTCAGATCCGTCTATAGGAAGTTCTACCATTTTTAATATGCTATTCCTCACAGCAAAGCCAACACCATGCTCCCTCCTCTCACTTTTTGGCTTACCATGCCAGAAGAATGTGTAATCTTTTTCGCGCAGGCTAGCAGCCTCAGCAAGGCGCATCTCTTGCAGTGCAGCAATGTCTACGTCTAGTCTATGAAGTTCGTTGTTGATAACTGCAGTTTTCCTCAAGTCATTAATGCTTATCAAGTCGTCTGAGATGCCAGTAAGCATAGTCCTGACATTCCAGGTTCCCAGTTTAAGAGCTGGACTCTTTGATGTAGATTTTGTATTAGCGCCTGGTGTAGTCGATTCATCTAATTTTTCGGCTTTTGGCCTAGCCCCACACACCCAGATGAAGCAGGTTAGACGGGCACGAAAAAGCACCTTATTAGCTGGGGGCTGCCCAGCTTGAGGAATGGGCGGTAGCTTTCTAATGGGGCACGAAGACCCCTCCCACCGTCGAAAAGAGGCCCCTGGCGCTCCTCATTACGGCCATTAGTCAGAGCTTAGTCCTCTCCAGTAAATTAAAAAAAAAAAAAATGATATATTTCTAAATAGCTTATAACTGATAAACTGCTTTTCATCCGTGTTATGCTCCACCGAGGTGAAGTTAATGGACTGGAGTGTCCTTCCCCTCCAGTGCAAGTGCTGCCAGGGCAAAAAAAAAAAATTATATATATATATATATATATAGGAATGCAGATGCTGCCCAGTTATCAGCATTCCCCTCTATTTCCCGGTGATTACACAAGCGAGGCATACGGAATGACATCATGTAGTTTGTCAGGTCAGCCGAAACCTGGTACCGAAGTGAAGTCATCGCATGTATTGCGACTTCTTGGAGCCATACATGAGCTAGATATGCAGTGTGGACCAGAGGCTGCTGACCAGATACCAAAGTATCAGCAGCTGTCTTTCACCAAAGGTGCTACCACTCCTCCATATCCAACACAAAATATTCCCCGTGTCCCCTGGCAGGGTGGCTTCCGGGTACTATGCCTTGCCAAAGGGCAACCCGCGATTTTGTCCGGCACTGCTTATTGGATATTCGCAGCTAACCTTTATATTTAAAGGCCGTTCTCCTATCCGCAACCCGAGGAGCCGGTGGATGGGAGTTTTTCTTCACCACACCACATATATATATATATATATATATACGGGTTTAAATGTCCATTGGGAGACTGTGTCTCTGACAACCAAGAAAAAAACGTATACATTGGCTCGACTACCACGACTCTGTCCAGGAGGTTGACCATGCATCTATCGGATAATAGTGCCATAGCCAGACACCTCATTAACGAACATTCCTGTCCCCGCTCGCAAATCCGAAAACTTCTTGTAGACAACACTAAAATCCTAGAACGCAATACTAATATACAAAAACTCCATATACTAGAAGCTTTACACATTAAAACAAAAAAACGGTTATTAACAGGATTAATTTTAACACTAGTACTAATATACTTAAATGTTTATAATACTAAATAAATATAGTTTCGTATTTAAATTTTCCCGCCAAAATTAACTATGAATTCAGTCCAGGTCTTTACCTGATTTACATTATTCCACTGAAGATGACCCAGATGGGTCAGAAAGTACTTTGGACATAAAAGAAAATTACGGCAGATTCATCAGCCAATTCTCATCCGAGATTAGGACTTTAATCCGGAAAATGGAAGGGATTCATACAAAAATATCCAGACATGAGTTGTCGGTTATTTTTAATAATACATGCCTTAGAGAAAAAATGCTGCCTCGATACACACACACACACACACACACACACACACACACACATATATATATATATATATATATATATATATATATATATATATATATATATATACTCTTTGCTAAGATTGGTAGAAGGAAATCCGACAGAATGCTCAATTATTTAAAATCATTCCAAATTTTTCAAAAGAATAAAAAATAAAAAATAAGAGCATAATAATTATTTATGGTGTTACAGAAGATCAAGTCAAATCAACATGGTACCGTCGGTTTCAAGTCAGTGGGGGTCATCACCAGCTATCCTCAGTCATAGTTTAGAAGTTCTGTTTAAAAAACTGGGAGGTCACGTGCTGGTCAGGGATTTACGTATGCGTTATTTGGATGTTACTTTATTTTTTTCTACATTTACTTTTTTCTTCAAGAGCGTTTTTAAGAATAATTTTAAAGTTATAAATAAGAGTTACAATAAAGATACAATTTATAAATGATTATAAAATGTAAAGAAAAAAATATAATACTCTAATAATAATAATAATAATAATAATAATAATAATAATAATAATAATAATAATAATAATAAAAAAAACAACAACAGCAACCCGACGTGAAAAGCTAGTGCAGAAACTGAGAGAATGTATCCACAAAACAGACATATCAGAGTGGATGACCAAAGGAAGGACAACGCTAATACAAAAAGATGCCGAAAGGGGAATGATCCCAAGCAACAACAGACAAATAACCTGTTTCTTCTCTTACTATTATTATTATCAAATATATGTTTTCGGTTAAAAAATATGTTCTTTTTCAATATCTAATGTTCCTTTATTTTTATTTTTATAATTTCTTTCTTTATTTTTTATTTATTTATTTTATTTTATTTATTTTATTTCTTCTTATTATTATTGTTCTTCTTCCTCTTTATTATTTGTACTCACTAGGAGTTCTCACACAGATCATCGTCAGTGATTGCTCACCGACAACAACCAATGGTATTTCCTGGAATCTGAGTGACAACAAGCCTCTCCAGATTTCCAGTATTCTTCACCTCTTTTCGATAACGATGTGGTATCGCAACAGCCTTTTACCATTGATTCCCTGGAGTCTGAGTGACAAGTCTCCTCAGACTTCCAGTATGCTCCACCTCTTTTCGTTCATCACTGCTGATGACCTTGCGGTAGCGCAACAGCCACCTACCACCGATTTCCCGCTGATAAGGGCCATTGGTCCCCTCTGGGGCCCGAGTGGCAACTAGCCTCCCCAAGTTCCCAGAGCTGTCCGCGCTCTTCCAGTGGAGGTCTGGTTTGCGCTTTCCCTCCTCGACCCTCTGTCCATAATTTTCGTGGCGTCAGCCTATGCTTGCACCTCTCTTGTGCGGTTGTATTTTCCCCGGTTCTGTTGTCTTGTGCTTCCATGTGTTTGTTCCCATTCGTTGCTTATGTGGGTTGGTTTCCGCATTCGAGGACATTTCTCAGGATTGTAGCTGTTTTGATCATTACTGTCCTTTGTATGGTCTCAGTTATCCCTTTGATTCCTATTTCTCCTAGTCTTTTCTCCATGTTTTTGGGGACTGTATCAATATTATTATTATTATTATTATTATTATTATTATTATTATTATTATTATTAATGTTATCATTATTATTATTTTTTTATCTTTAATTTTATATTTATCTTTACTCATTTATAATTCCGGACCAGCACGTGACCTCTCAGTTTTCAAACTGAACTTCTCAACTCTGTCTGAGGATAGCCGGTGAGCACCCTCACTGACTTGAAACCGATGGTATCATGTTGATTTGACTTGATCTTCTATAAAACAATTATCAATTAATGAATATATATATATATATATATATATATATATATATATATATATATATATATATATATATATAAATACATATAGTGGATGTCTATTCGATTTCGAATATGACCACTTTTGTCATATTGATGTGATATTAGTGTAAAAGGTTCCCAGTGAGAGGCGCGGATGTGGCTCTTCAAGCCTACCAGACTTTTACAAATCTTACCACAGATGGGGCAGGTGTTGTGATGATCTGAGGGGATGTCATAAATGAAGCCGCCTCTTGTCCGTGCTTGATTTTGCAACACATACGCTCGTTGGTAATTCAACAAACCTGCACGTCACATAGTTATCAAGTTGCACGCTTGACATCTTAGGTGTTCCATGTTTCCTCCATATGCTGAAGGTGTCACGTCCCGCCTTTTCCTCGCTGCTCTCTTCTGCTGCTGGTATTTCATGCTATTCTTTTTAAAAAGCTTGCTGCCTTCAAAAAGCGCTCTCCTCCACCTTGACCTATCTACATCCACCCCCTCAGATCTTATATATATATATATATATATATATATATATATATATATATATATATATATATAGAGAGAGAGAGAGAGAGAGAGGGGGGTATTAGCTACATTGGTTTCACAAGCACTACCCTTTCCGGCCGCCTCACCATTCATCTGGTAAACTGTAGCTCAATTTCCCAACATCTACAAAAACATAACCGCCCTCCCTCTCGTTTAAGACAAATTCTAGTTAATATCACTAAAATTATACATTCCGAAAGTAATTTTAAAAAATGAAAAATACTGGAAGCTATCTACATAAAAACACAACAAACTAAAATTAACAACATCACACATAAAACCAGTGGAAATATTTTAAAATGCTTAACGTAATGCGATTTTGTTCTGTGATGCCATCCAGCGTTTCTGAATTTAAATCGTCAACGACTTCTTGAGACAATGCGAAAAAACGTTCCATGCGCGTTTCTCCACCGTCTTTTTAAAAATACTCTTCTTTCTCCAGATTTTTTGTTCATTTGCTTTTGACACCTGAGGATAATTCGACGAAGAATCGAAACCCTTCGTGAAACCTGTAACACATATGGAATTATTATTTTTTTATTATTATTTTAATACAAAAAAGACCATCAGAAACATTGAAAAAATAAAAAAGATATAATTAAACAGACGAATTCTGTTATTTTTAACGATGTTTGCATAAATAAATAAATAAATAAATATATATATATATATATATATATATATATATATTAATTAATTAATTTATAAACCAATTTATTGTATATATATTTTTATAATTAATTTACAAATAAATTTTTGCATGCACAAAAGTTATACATGGACACGCATTTCTGTCTATAAGCCGTCATCAGCATGACTTACTGGGCATATATATATATATATATATATATATATATATATATATATATATATATATATATGTATATATATATATATATATAGGGAGGTGGTGTCTGATCAACACTGCTGGGATGCCATGATAAAGAAATACTGTTTTGTTTTTAAAATCCCGAAACAGTTTTCATGGTAAACAACTGACGATCCCTTATATCAAAAACATGTATAAAAATATATTTATATTAGAGTAAATTCTTGGAAGTTACTAATATAGTGATTGCAGTAGATGCATTGCCTATATATATATATATATATATATATATATATATATATATATATATATATATATATATATATATTAAAGAACACAGTTTTTTGTTTTATGAGACTTTCTTATTTTTTACAATTTTCAGAATAATTTATTTGGTATTCTGATCAAATTGATGTATATAAGTTCCATTGATTTCTTGTTCCATATTTTCGCAAGTACTTTCAATTTGATTCCTAAAATCATAAACCGGCCTCATGATGATTTCTGACTTTATGTTATGTATTATGCTGCATTTTTGTTGATGCTAAATTTTTGCAGGTAATATCAATAAACAAACTATTCGTTTAGTCCGCAGGGCTGGAGATAAACAACAATCTTAACTTGCTTATCGAATATCTGTTATTGCTTAGATTATCCATTACACTATCCATTGTTAGTTACAATCTCTGTTATGCTATACATTTTTGGTTACATTTTCGATTGATATACATTGTCAACTACAGTGTCTGTTATGCTATCCATTGTCAGTTACAATCTCTGTTCTGCTATACATTTTTGGTAATTTTCCGATTGATATCCATTGTCAACTACATTGTCTGTTATGCTATCCATTGTCAGTTACAATCTCTGTTATGCTATACGTTTTTATTAACTTTTTTGATTGACATCCGTTGTCAAATACATTGTCTGTTATGCTATCCATTGTCAGTTACAATCTCTTTTATGCTATACATTTTTGGTAACATTTTCGATTGATATCCGTTGTCAACTACATTGTCTGTTATGCTATCTATTGTCAGTTACAATCTCTGTTATGCTATACGTTTTTATTAACTTTTTTGATTGACATCCGTTGTCAACTACATTGTCTGTTATGCTATCTATTTTCAGTTACAATCTCTGTTCTGCTATACATTTTTGGTAATTTTCCGATTGATATCCATTGTCAACTACATTGTCTGTTATGCTATCTATTGTCAGTTACAATCTCTGTTATGCTATACGTTTTTATTAACTTTTTTGATTGACATCCGTTGTCAAATACATTGTCTGTTATGCTATCCATTGTCAGTTACAATCTCTTTTATGCTATACATCTTTGGTAACATTTTCGATTGATATCCGTTGTCAACTACATTGTCTGTTATGCTATCTATTGTCAGTTACAATCTCTGTTATGCTATACGTTTTTATTAACTTTTTTGATTGACATCCGTTGTCAACTACATTGTCTGTTATGCTATCCATTTTCAGTTACAATCTCTGTTATGCTATACGTTTTTATTAACTTTTTTGATTGATATCCATTGTCAACTACATTGTCTGTTATGCTATCCATTGTCAGTTACAATCTCTGTTATGCTATACATATTTGGTAACATTTTTTATTGATATCCATTGTCAACTATATTGTCTGATATGCTATCCATTGGCAGTTACAATCTCTGTTAGGTAATTCAGTTTTGATAACATTTTTGATTGATATCCATTCACAACTACATTGTCTTTTATGCTATCCATTGTAAGTTACAATCTCTGTTATGCTATACATTTTTGGTAACTTTTTGAATTGATATCCGTTGTCAAATAAATTGTCTGTTATGCTATCTATTGTCAGTTACAATCTCTTTTATGCTATACATTTTTTGTAACATTTTCGATTGATATCAATTTTCAACTATATTGTCTGTTAGTCTATCTATTGTCAGTCACAATCTCTGTCATGCTATACATTTTAGTAACTTTTTCGATTGATATCCATTGTAAAATACATTGTCTGTTATGCTATCTGTTGTAAGTTACAATCACTGTTCTGCTATATATTTTGGTTAATATTATTGATCGATATCAATTGTCAACTACATTGTCTGTTATGATATCCATTGTCTGTTTCAATCTTTCTGATGCTATACATTTTTTGTAACATTTTCGATTGATATCCATTGTAAACTACATTGTCTGTTATGCTATCTATTGTCAGTTACAATCTCTGTTATGCTATACCTTTTTGGTTACTTTTTTTATTGATATCCGTTGTCAAATACATTGTCTGTTATACAATCAAATGTCAGTTACACTCTCTGTTATGGTATAGATTTTTGGTAACATTTTCGATTGATATCCATTGTAAACTAGATTGCTTGTTATGCAATTTATTGTCAGTTACAATCTCTGTTATGCTATGCATTTTTGGAAACCTTTTCGAATGATATCAATTGTCAAATATATTGTCCGTTATGCTAACCATTGTCAGTTACAATCACTGTTATGCTATACATTTAGGTAACTTGTTCGAATGATATTCATTGTCAAATACATTGTTTGTGATGCTATTTATTTTCAGTTACAATCTCTGTTATACTATACATTATTGGTAACTTTTTCGATTGATATCCATTGTCAAATACATTGTCATGCTATCAATTGTCAGTTAAAATCTCTGTTATGCTATACATTTTTGGTACCCTTTCCGATTGAGATAAACTGTCAACTATATTGTCTGTTGTGCTATCCATTGTAAGTTACAATCTAGGTTATGTTATACATTTCTAGTAACCTTTTCGATTGATATCCATTGTGACTACATTTTCTGTCACGCTATCTATTGTCAGTTACAATCTCTCTTATGCTATACATTATTGGTAACCTTTTCGATTGATATCCATTGTCAAATATATTGTCTGTTATGCTATTATTGTCAGTTACAATCTCTGTTATGCCATACATTTTTTGTAACCTTTTCGATTGTTATCAATTGTCAACTATGTTGTCTGTTATGCTATCAATTGTCAGTTACAATCTTGGTTATGTTATACATTTTTGGAAACTTTTTCGATTGATATCCATTGTCAACTACATTGTCTGTTATGCTATCTATTGTAAGTTACAATCTCTATTATTCTATACATTTTTGGTAACATTTTCGATTTATATCCATTGTAAAATACAAGGTCTGTTATGCTATCCATTGTCAGTTACAATCTCTGTTATGCAATTCAGTTTTGGTCCTATTTTCGATTGATATCCGTTGTCAACTACATTGTCTGTTATGCTATCCATTGTCTGTTTCAATCTCTCTTATGCTATACAATTTTCGTAAAATGTTCGTTATATATCCGTTGTCAACTATATTGTCTGTTACGCTATCCATTGTCAGTCACAATCTCTGTTATGCTATACATTTTTTGTAAAATTTTCGATTGATATCCGTTGTCAACTACATTGTCTGTTATGCTATCCATTGTCAGTTACAATCTCTGTTATGCTATACATTTCTGGTAACCTTTTCGATTGATATCCATTGTAAAATACATTGTCTGTTATGCTATTTATTGTCCGTTACCATCTCTCTTATGCTATACATATTATTTAACATTTTCGATTGATATTTATTGTAAACTATATTGTCTGATATGCTATCCATTTTCAGTTAGAATCTCTGTTATGCAATTCAGTCTTAGTAACATTTTTGATCTATATCCATTGTCAACTATATCGTCTGTTATGCTATCAATTGTCAGTTACAATCTCTGTTATTCTATACATTTTTGGTGACATTTTCGATTGATATCCATTATCAAATACATTGTCCGTTATTCTATCCATTGTCAGTTACAATCTCTGTTCTGCTATACATTTTTGATGACATTTTCGATCGATATGAATCGACAACTACTTCGTCTGTTATGCTATCCATTGTCAGTTACAATCTCTGTTATGTTATAAATTTTTTGTAACATTTTCGATTGATATCCATTGTCAACTACATTGCCTGTTATGCTATCCATTGTCTGTTCCAATCTCTCTTATGCTATACATTTTTCGTAACATTTTCGTTTGATATTCGTTGTCAACTACATTGAGTGTTATGCTATCCATTGTCAGTTACAATCTCTGTTATGCTATACATTTTTTGTAAAATTTTCGATTGATATCCGTTGTCAACTACATTGTCTGTTTTGCTATCTATTGTTAGTTACAATATCTGTTTTGCTATACATTTTTGGTAACATTTTCGATTGATATCCATTGTCAACTACATTGTCTGTGATGATATCCATTGTCAGTTACAATATCTGTTATGCTATACATTTTTGGTAACATTTTTGATCTATATCCATTGTCAACCATATTGTCTGTTATGCTCTCTATTGTCAGTTACAATATCTGTTATGCTATACATTTTTGGTAACATTTTCGATTGATATGAATTGTCAACTATATTTTCTGTTATGCTATCCATTGTCAGTTACAATCTCTGTTCTGCTATACATTTTTAGTAACTTTTTCGATTGATATTCGGTGTCAACTACATTGTCTGTTATGCTATCTATTGTCTGTTTCAATCTCTGTTATGCTATTCAGTTTTAGTAACATGTTTAATCGATATTAATTGTCAACTACATTGTCCGTTGTACTATCTACTGTCAGTTACAATATCGGTTATGCTATTAATTTTTGGTAACATTTTCGATTGATATCCATTGTCAAATACGTTGTCCGTTGTACTATCTATTGTCAGTTACAGTCTCTGTTATGCTATACATTTTTGCTTACATTTTCGATTTATATCCATTGTCAAATATATTGTCTGTTATGCTATCCGTTGTCAGTTACAATCTCTGTTATGCTATACATTTTGGTAACGGTTTCGATTGATATCCATTGTCAAATACATAGTCTGTTAGGCTATTTAGTGTCAGTTACAATATCGATTATGCTATACATTTTTGGTAACTTTTTCGATTGATATCAATTGTGAAATACATTGTCTGTCATGCTATCCATTGTCAGTTACAATCTCTGTTATGCAATTCAGTTTTAGTAACATTTTTGATCGATATCCATTGTACACTACAATATATTTTATGCTATCTATTGTCAGTCACAATCTCGGTTATGCTATACATTTTTGGTAACATTTTCGATCGATATCCATTGTCAAATACATTGTCCGTTATACTATCCATTATCAGTTACAATTTCTGTTATGCTATACATTTTTTGTAACATTTTCGATTTATATCCATTGTCAACTGTATTGTCTGTCATGTTATCCATTTTCAGTTACAATCTCTGTAATGCTATACATTTTGGTAACTTTTTCGATTGATATCCATTGTCGACTATATTTTCTGTTATTCTATCGATTGTCAGTTATAATCTCTGTTATGCTATACATTTTGGTAATATTTCTGATTGATATCCATTTTCAACTACATTGTCCGTTATACTATTGATTGTCTGTTACAATCTCTGTTATGCTATACAGTTTTGGTAACATTTTCGATTGATATCCATTGTCAACTACATTGTCTGTTATGCTATCCATCGTCAGTTACACTGTCCATTCTGTGCAGAAAGTGTTTTATACATTGTTACACTTACTATTTCACAATCTGCATGTCACATCTTTTCAAACTTTCAAATGCTACAAAATACAACTAAAGTGTTATAATTAGAGAATTTTGTTTTTTTAACTTGAATTCACTTCAGGCAAGGCATATTGCCATTGAGATGTAAGGGGCTACTGTTCTTTAGGGGCCAGAAATTAAAGGGGCATCTTAAGTGAAGCGTTTTGCAGCGAGATTTTTGTTTAGATTACACTTAAATTTCTGCATGTCGGTACAGGCAGAGAAACCGGCAGCAGGGCAGGAGTTCCAAAGGCTTGCACGCACATACAGAAAAAGATAAACGAAAAGAACTTAAAACCTAAAAGAAAATTATAATAGCATTTATTTTGAGCACATGTCAAATTTCCTAATGTGTGGATTTCGAAGTATGTGTAGAGATACGTTGACAGAAGTAATCTGGATAGTCAGGAAACTGACTTGTCTGATCACAAACTTTTCTGATCGAAATAGGAACAATGAAAAACGATGTGGTTGTCTCAGTAATTAAACCGAAAAAAAGAGAAAAACGGAAATGAACTTCTGAGTCACTCCTTTTAGATATGTGACCACGTGACTGGATCAACTAATGTTTAACCACCCTGCCGTCAAATAACCTAGGATTCAATGAATTAGGAAAAAGCAACCACAACATTATAATTACATTAATCCATCAAGTGTTAAAATTTAAGTGTTTAAATCCTTAATGAGTAGAAGAAAAACATTTCTTTCTCTGATATTAAGCAAAAAAATATTATTTTCGTATAGAAAATTTTTATTTTGTTTATTCATTTCTTTTTGTTCACAAAGATATTGATATCTGAATAATTAAAAAATTTTATTGAAAATTTATAATTCAATCGCCGAGAAATTTTTTTTATTTTTATTCATAAATTATTATTAAAAAAGCAACAACTTTTTCCCGTTCTATTTAAAGAGAGATAAAATCTAATCTCTTTTGAATTGAAATCTTAAAATAACACATTATTGCTTTGAGTTGGTTTTTATTTCTGTGCCTCGTTTTCAACATACTGTGAAAATCTATAAAAATAGATTATTATTGCTTGATATTTTTTTTTAACAGAAAAAAAGCATGATATTTTATTACAAAATCAAACGTAAAAGAATTGCTAATATTTTAAGACTTTCCAGAATAATTAATAGCATGGAACTAGAAATAAATAAATAAGAGCATATTTTTCAAAGGCATTGTTACAGATTAACAAACACAGTTACGTCCCTTTACCGCTTGCAGTTTTCTGGTAAAAAACTAAACTCGTATAAATTCTTACCACTAAAATAAACAGACTCTTTTTATCTGATGTTATAAAAAGCAGATGTGTTTAATCATCATGATTCATTATATTAGGTTTAACATTTATTTTTCATGCTGGCATGTGTTGGACGGCTTTTAGAAATTGCCTTCAAATTAACCTATCTTTAACCAGGTCTTTATTTATCTCTCTTTTTATCAGGTCCATACTTATCGTTTCATCTCATGTTTTCCTTGACTTTCCACTTTGAACTGACCCTGCTACTTAAACTCTTTTACATCTACTAACCCAAACACTCTCATCTATCCTTTCAATTGTGGCATCAATTTTGTATTAGGGTTTTTACAAAGATATAGTGCCGGATATTCAATAAAAACAAAGACAATATTTTACTTTATTTTAGAAATAAAAGAATAAAAATAAAAGGGCTGGAAGCAAGAGTTCACAAGTGTCCTCATTCACCGGGGATGTTTGCTATTCTATATAATAAAATTGTCAGACAAGTTATCGGCTGTCTGTGGAAATTCATGTTCTAAGGTAACTTTTGAAATTAACTTTCAACAAAGTATGTTATAATTTAAAGCAATTTTATTCTATTAATGCAATGAACAAACGATACCATGAATGATTAATTGAAACTTCAGAAAAATCAGATTAAAAAAGTGAGAAAGGGACCAGCATACAACAGATATTAAAAAGATATTTCATACCATGTCTATTTTGTCGTTAAAAGAAACTATCAAAATTATTCATGAGATTTAAAGTTTTTAATTTCATGGAACAAAATAAAGAATAAGTCTTTCTTTCCTTTAAAGAATGTAAATATGTTCTTACAAGAGGAAAGGCAAAAATGTGAAGGAGGGATTCAATGAGCGAAATAAAATGTAAGTGAAATGACTTCCGGTTAAATAAAGCTAGTATCTAGTATAATTTCTTTTATTTATTCTTTTTATATGGAAATAGCTCAAGACAAGGCATGAAGCCACTTGATCTAAGGAGCTAACAAGAAGGAAAGACAGAAGATGCCTATTGGCCTTAGTCTTGAAAAGGTAGGAGGAAAACAGTCAGCAAGAAGAGAGTTCCTGAAAGGAAGCTATTAGAATAAGAATCTCTATTTCAATGAGGTATCAAAACAGTGAATTGATTGAGACCTACTAGACCAACGAGTCAAACGATCTGCAACAAAGGAAGCAGCGAATAGATCAAACAATTCTGA
Source organism: Sepiola atlantica (assembly GCA_963556195.1). Lineage (NCBI taxonomy): Eukaryota > Metazoa > Mollusca > Cephalopoda > Sepiida > Sepiolidae > Sepiola > Sepiola atlantica. Next base: position 134,693,652 of record OY744523.1, read on the forward strand.
AGAACACATGCCATAATAGTATTTATAGAAAATACTGAGACTAGCAACATCAAGTCTGTGAGAGAGAGGGTGCAGAGAAAGAAGAAAAAGTGAGGCCAATCAAATTACAGATACGTTTCTGCATCTTATCAAGAATCCTCAACTAGGACAGATTCACCAGCCCAAATATGACAACAGTACTCCATACATGGTTTGATAGTAGATTTGTAGAGATAGATAATAGCCTCAGGTGTGAGAAAGTGTTTGAAGCGATAGAGAGAACCGACTTTACCGGAAACAGAAAGAGCAATAAATTTAATGTATGAACCCCAAGAAAGATTTTATAAGAAAGAAAGAAAGACACAGAAGTTTCAGTGTCAATTTCTCCTCAAGAGTAGAGCCATCCATGAGAATCACAAGAAGAAAAGGGACATGCCTACGATTGATAGGCACACGCTGAGTCTTAATAGGATTAAATGAAACAAGACATTTCATACCCCAATCCACAACTGAACGCAAGTTAACTTCTAGATAAGCTGCATATTTCAACTGATCTCAGGGAGATGGGCAAGAAGCCACATTAGAATAGAGAGTGGTATCATCAGCATAGATGTTAATCTTATGAATAATATTCTGAGGAAGATCATTGATATAGAGAAGAAACAATGCTGGGTCTAAAATAGAGCCTTGAGGAACACCAGCATTGATAGGAAAGAGAATTAGGAGACACCATACAGAGTTACTCGCAAGCTTTGATCAGAAAGAAAAGACCCAATAATGTCAAGAACCTTACCACTAATACTATTACCCTGAAGTTTGTGTAGAAGACCAGAATGCCACACTCTGTCGAACTCCTTCGAAATGTGAAGTGCAATGGCCTTACTCTCTCCTGAATTATCCATAAACCGACAGATCCGTTCAGTTAAAACAGTTAAAAGATAAGCAGTTGAACGAAAACCATGAAAACCATACTGAACATCAATATAGAGGCCGAGACTTTCCAGCTCAAGCCTAATAAAAGGAATATCAGAACTCAATTGTCAAACCATTTGTGGAATCTATCCTTACATAAACAAGTATTCATTTTTTTTTAGAAAACATATCTTCCCCCACCTATAAAATTGAACAAGTAGGTTTTAAAATTTTTTTATATGCATATAGCTGTACCTACCCGGCATTGCTCGGGATGCAGTAAAGTCCTTTTACTTTTAATTTTTAATTGTTTGCAGATTTTTTTTACTTATACCGATAAACATTTTAATTGTAAGGTAGACAACTCTATATTTTTGATTTAGAATATGAGTTACCTCCCCTTAGAATATTTCACTTTCACTTATACTTAGGAATGAAAACACCATTTAGGAATCATGTGTCACGTGACCTCTTCAACATCTAAATGTAAAACCTTTCAGATATCACCATTTTCAGTGACATGTCAAAGGAAAAGAAGAATTCATTGTCTTTATTAAAAGAAGTATGAAGAAAAAACTAAAAGATTTTTTACTGGCATAAGCTGATTTTTATTTTTAGGTGATTATTTGAAAATGTTTCATATTACGTGCTTGGATAAGTAAATTTTAAAATAAATTATAGTTATTACATCAATTATATGTTATTATTTTGCCAATACATCTACAGCAATAACATGAAAATTGGCTCGTCAGAAGCAAAGTTTGATTTGTCAGCATAAATACTATTTTGGTTCAACTTTTTAAATCTGGCCGACTTTTCTTTATATATTAGATTGCAAATTGCTAAATTGATACCAGTTCATAAATTAATAAGAACAAGTTAAATAATCACTGTTTTGAACACAGTGAAACGTGTTGTACATGTTCACCCTAAAAAAGTTTTACACCAATCTTATAAAGATTTTTCCCATTGCATAATCTTTGTCTAAATATCTTTAAAAATAACAAAATCTTACATATTTTAACAAAATCTATTGACGTTTTCTCCAAAACTCTTAAACTTAAGGCTTGATTTTAATTAACTACATTTATCTCCCTTGTCTTTTTTGTCTTGTACGATTAAGAGTTGAAATTAAATAGAAATGATTTTATCTCAGCAACCCACTTCCGAAGATCCAATCGACGGGGAACATTATACGTCAATAAACGTGTTAACAAGATGCAGCCATGTTGAAAATGGACTCTCAAACAACGATAATCATATTTTTTAATTAAATTATATTACACATTTTTTTTTGTAAAAAAGAACTTTAAATATAATGGTTGTATGCATTAATAAGTTGTTTTGAAATAGTGCCGATGAGTATTTTTTTTAGGATTCCCCTAAATCTAATGTTATCCACTAATTGATCGATCTTATAGCAATTCTACACTTCTTTTATGTGGTAGACAATAATGACCAACTTAGAATGCTTGGATTAAATGCATTTGGTGATTGATCGATTTTTTTATATTTCAGTTGCTAGCAACAACCAGCATTCAGCATTTTTATTCCCACATCATCTATTGATTTTTCATAAACAGTTCACATTGGTGCACACACATTTCTTTTTGGTTTTAACACAATTATTTATGTTTTAGCTCAAAACCAAAGTTAATGACGTATATTGACTTTTAAATGGAAACATTTTTTTAAAAATTGCGTAGTTTCTCATATATTTAGTTTTTTTAATGAATTTTATTCATATAGCAATGCGATAGTTAGTATATGGAATGAGTTTCAGATTAAACAGTTAAAATCCTGACTATGGAATTTAATACTGGCAATAAATATGTGTGGGGTGGTTACATAAAATCGGAAGTATACAATACTACTACAAGATCGTGTTTAGGTCGCCTGGCGATCGGCCAGGGTGCGCACCACTTGTCATGATCGATTAAAAAACATGTAATTCATGAAATATACTATAACACTCTGTCAGAGAAGGCATTGAGCACAGTAAATAAGTGAAAATACGAAATTTTTATCTGCAAATAAAAGATATATATATATATATATATATATATATATATATATATATATATGATAATTTTTTTTTATTTACACTGAAATGTACAAAATCTGCGACACTGACATGTCGATGTTATCGATCAACAGTTACTATAAACTGAGATTTCATCAGGCAGAGTTAGAATCCGATCTTAACCTCAGATCATATTTGGAGAGAATCCAAATATGATCTGAGGTTAAGATCGGATTCTAACTCTGCCTGATGAGATCTTAGTTTATAGCAACTGTTGATCGATAACATCGACATGTCAGTGTCGCAGATTTTGTACATGTCTGTGTAAATAAAAAAAAATTATCATATATAAAGCTCTATTTTGTTATTGAGCACTTTTTATAAACCCGGTTAAAATTCTCTGTATTACTACCCTATGGATATTTTTTACCTGGATTATTACCATTATTATATATATATATATATATATATATATATATATATATATATATATATATATATATATATATATATAGATATCTTATATTTGCTTTCCATAGACCATGGTGAATTAATCCAAAACCATAATTTTCATTGGTTTTAAAAACTTCTTTATTTCTGTACTTCGATGAGTTTTTTTACATCTCTCATTTTACATACAAAAGTAATTTATTCAAATTTAATGTTCATTCTTATCCTTTACGCGCGTTTCATGGCAAAATTCGGATAAGTGTATTTCTTTTTCAGTTAATCCAATTTTGTAAATCTTTAGAGGGTTGCAGTATATGTTGTTGAGTAGCGAAAAAACATGTCATAACAAAAACACCAGATTACATAATTCCCGCCAAAACCTTGGTCTGTACCTGATTAACCTCATTCCCCTGAAGATGGACCCAGATCGGTCTGAAAGTACTTGAGAGACAAATCTAATATATGGCAACTTCATCAGCCAATTCCCCTCCGAAACTAAGATCCTGATTCGGACTATTGAAAGGATATCTAGACATAAGTTGTTTCTTATATTGAACAATATATATATATATATATATATATATATATATATATATATATATAGTGACATTCAAAGTATGACCATTCTTTGCATTCCAACCCCTTTATTCTTTTTTAATGATCTAAGACGACTTTTACGGTCTGCTGCTCATTTCTAAGTTCTATAATATATCACACAAGTGTTTGGCTGCAGTCCAACTATTGATTATTAACATCGCAATTGCAGCCTATCAGAGTTCAATTGACGTGTAAAGTCAATTGCAAATCTGACATGACAAGAGGTGTGTCCATTACTTTTGGAATATTTTTAGGCATTTTATCCGGCCAGCAAGTGTAAGACAACAGAAAGTAACAGCAACATGTCAGTTCTTACGTTGTTCTTCATTCGAAAGTAAATTCTATTTCCTATTCTATGTGAGCTACTTGAAGTGACTTTGCATGAGTGATCCTTTCAGACTATATGATAAATCTTTTCCCTAAGCATTGCAATATCTGTTCCAAGGTCACCGCCCACACGGATTTCCAATAACCTAAAACATAGAGATAAAAATATGTATATGTATATAGTTTTATATTTGTACATTAGCATATTAAAACACACACACACACAAACACACACACAAACACACACACACACATACCAGAAAAATATCCGTTCAAGGACGGGTAAAATGAATTCTCAAACAGAACAGTTTTGCACCACTTTTATGTCCCTTTACGAATATTAAAATCAACATATAATGCTACCTAACCTTATATCTTGAATCATTATTTCAATTTTGATCAAAATCCATTACAGTATTTATATTCTAGATAATGTCTGAAATCTTAAGCTTAAGGCATAAAATTAGGGAGATGACGGTTGTTAAGTGAATAACGACACGGACTGAAGACCTGGGTGTTCCAAGTTCGAATCCAATCGGTTCCACAGTACCACTTTCACTTAGGGATGTTAGCAACCTTCTCGATACCCGATGTCTTTCCAGAAAGATTTCTAGAAAAACATCGGGGAAACTAATACTAACACCGGAATCATCTGATTCACATGAAAGAAGGGACTCTTGTATAATTAGTGTCTAATGACTATGGATCAAAGTTACTGAAAATATGAAATGTTTTACTTTTCAAATGGGAGTTTCAGGCCACATTATGCCCCTTAAAAACCCTTTAAATACCCAAATACAACCCTAAAATTTGGGGAATATTTATTAATTAATATCAAATACTTATTATTATTTCACAAAAATTGAAGGTATCTAAATTTTTACAAAGGACTTCCACTCCTTCTTTTACCCTTTGCATAAAACTTAATTAAATTAAATATAGCCGATACTAACTTAGCCTTACACTTACTAGATGTGTTCCAATATTCATAATGATCGGTTAATTAGTTTAGGAGTGAATCCTGTACATACAAATATATCAACATATACACATACTTAACGTTATATAAATATAGATGGAGTATAAAAATATACTTATGGCAAATGAGCTACACGGAAACGTCTGTGTTTTATTCCTGAAGCAAATAGTCAGGCTAATTGTATGGATTTATATTCTAAGACACTTTTAATATTCAAGAAGTTGTATCAGCTTCGACCTCCAACTAATTAAAGTCATTAATTTTATTGCCCTCATTTCTCCACTCTCTCCCTATTAATTTCCATCAATCAATGAAATGTCCCTCCTCTTTTTTACAAAAAGTTTTCAATGCTCTTTATTTTAACTGGCTCAAGCAAATAAAATATGAATTTTGTTACAAAAGGTTTAGCCATCCTAAGTCATTAAGTTATCCATTCGTTAACTATATCCCTGTCTTATTTTTGTTCTTACTTTACACACAAATATATGATATTTTATATTATTACCACTATAGAATATTTTTAGTTTTTACTTTAGTTTTTTCTTTGATTTTTCCTCTAAATTCAACTTAGAGTATTGATTTACTCCTCTCCAGGAGTTAGGCACAAGGCCAATTTTTATCTTACTCCCACAAGTAAGATGTGACCCAAGGTCGGGTCGGGAAAGTGGGGTTTAAAAATTGCCTGGGCAGCCCCGTCGGCATTCCCCGGTAGAGGCGCCTCAGACAGTAAGCAATAAACTTACTCCTCCCCAAAGAGGGGAGGCAAAGCCTGGGAAGGTGGACCTCCCAGAATTGCACAGGTCAGACCCATTGACCGGCGTAAATCAAGACCCGAAGGCCAAGACAACACCAGTATGGAGTGCAGTATCCATCGGAACAGATACTACACTTTGATCTTAGCCAAAAGGCCAAGAACTTAGAGTAAAAAAGAATACATTAAGATAATGACAACCAAATATATGTACATCCAAAATCCAACCACCCAATTATAAAACATTCCTAGTTCTATTGGATGTAGACTTAGCAATACCTCCACTAATGAAAAGGTATTTAAAGAATTTAAGTAACGTTTATAAGACAGCTCTAAAAATAGTGAGTATGTCAATATTGAAATTAAATATGAACACACAAATAATAAAAATAGAACCGATAAAAAAATTATTTGGTTCACCTTGCCATATACTTAAGATGCTGAAAACGAAACTAGGTAAGACATTTCTAAATCTTATGAATAAACCTTTTCTTATAATTAGCCCTAATGCTCACAATAATTAAATACAAAGAAAAATAAAATTAGAAATCAAGCGACAAATATAATAATAATAATAATAATAATAATAATAATAATAATAATAATAATAATAATAATAATAATAATAATAATAATTATAATAAAATAATAATAAAACCAAACGAAATAGTAATAATTCAGATAGAAATAAGAAAGGAAAAATGAAAAAAAAATTTAATTGTAAAATAAGGATCAATTGCCCTCTACAAAATAACTGTTTAACTAGAAGCATAATCTATCAAGCCACAATATATAGTACTAAAAATCCAAATAGCAAAATATTATATGGAGGAAACCATGTTAGATTAAAAAAAAGATATTATACTCACAACAGCACATTTAATTAAAAAAACACATATAGAATACATTATTATCTTATCTTTTTAAAAGCATAAGAATAGGGGATTCTCTTCTGTAATTGAATGTAAAATCTTTAGGTTGGTTAGGATGTGTAGATTTTTAGATTATCCATGTAGATTATGTCTGAAAGAGAAACTAGAAATAAAGTATAAAGCTGTAAATAAAATTACTAAATCATTAAAGTTGACTATAAAAAGGATCTTAGAATGTAAATCCATGCATTTAGCCTGACGATTTCTTTCAGAAATTAAACACAAGCGTGTATTTGACATAAGTATATTTTTATACTTCTATTAAGCTCTACTTCTGTTGTATTTCAAACAGTTGAAGTAAATAGCAAACCACAAAATATATACATAATAAATTATTGTATTACAGCAATATTTTATTTTAATTTTACTTCAGTGGAAGTTCTCAGAAATCAAGGATCCCCTTCCTGTGGCTAACACTTGATCTGTATATGAGATACATAGATATCCGAGTGTTCCATTAAAGTTATTTTTTACCTGTCACACGTTGAGTTTATAAAGGAGTTAGAACATTAATTTTTCTCTCCCTAATTGACGAGTTAACTACGTTATAGTATATCTTTCTTGTGGTATTTTAGTCTTACAGGATTCCAGGGCAAGAATTCATCTAGTCTGGTAAAGTATCCAGCTTAGTGTTGTTACTAGAAGCAACATCATTTGGAGAAGATGCACCATTCCTCATATAAGCCAGTATGATGTAGCCATACTAAGGGGATCTTATTTGGGATTTGAATACTATGTTATTTTAAATATTTAGTGATGGTTTACTTGTAGGATATCCTCATGCCAGATTGTCCTAACAAAACCCTGTACAGAGAGACCTTAAACACTTGAGGACAGTGTCTAGTAGGCATTCAAATTCTCTCCAGTAGGCATTCACTTTTTTTTCTCCAATTTTCTTATCTTTTTGCTTTTGCTGTGGATGGGTCATCTTATCAGATGTCACACATTCACCCGATATTTCATACACCCCAACCGAGAGATCTTTTTTAAGATTCTAACTGTCCTTTTATGTGTGTGTGAAATAAAAAATCATTTAGTAAGTAATAATGATCTTATCTTTGAAGTCTGGCACAAAGGATTTTCATTCTCTTGAAATGAATTCTGATTTTCTCCTAACAGAGTTTGAAGAATTTGTTGTATCATTTTTCACAGAATTTATTTTCCTTTTTCCTCTCTTTTATCTTACCATAACCTTTCTTTATTCGTTTCATTTATTTCAATAACCCTGTTATCTCCTTGTTTATACTGTTCTGTATCGAAGATATACATGCCCAAACAATGTTCAGAGAGGACTTAAGATTGTGATATTTTGCTACTTATTACAAATTCGCCTTTTTTTCTTTTTTTCTCTTTTTTCTTTATTGTTTCCTTTTTGTTTCTCTTCAACTATAGACGTTTTTTTTGTACCTTTATCCTATATTTCTTTTTTATGATTGATATATAAATGGCAAGTACAGTTTTTCTCTCTTTTTCCTGTTTGTGATACTACTTTCTTTCTGTAATTATTATTGTCTTTCTTTTTTAGGATTTCAATGGCAAATTTATTGGGCCCCACTCATCATCATCATCATCATCATCATCATCATCATCATCATCATCATCATCATCATCATCATCATCACCATCACCATCACCATCATCATCATCATCATCATCATCATCATCATCGGTTTAACATCCGTTTTACATACTGTCATGCGTTGGACGGCTTTTAGAAATCGACTCTCAAACTAATCTATCCTTGGCCAGGTCTTTATTTATACCTCTTTATCTCAACTCCTTGCTTATCACTTCCTCCCATCTTTTCCTTATCCTTCCCCTACCAACTGAATCTGCTATCTCAAGTATTCTACATCTACTAACCCTCATCCATTCTTTCTACCTGACCATACAAACAAAGTATCCTGTTCTTCCCACATTTCTCTATACTGTCCAGATTTAATCTTCTTCTGAGGTCACATTACACATCCATCGTATCATTCTCATATAATTTTCACTCCCTGCAACGTATGTCCTCGTCCCACACTGGCCAGGTTTCACTTCTATAGATCATCACACTGCATACACATGCCTGATAGACTCTTTTCTTGGTCAACGGGGGTAACACATTGCTAGTTAGTAATGGCAGAAGTTCCTAGAGTAACTCTATCCACTCTTAAGATTTTCTACACAAGTAGTAGCTCCTCCCTATGCTTCAATCGTATTACCAAGATAACAAAACTTTTGAACAACCTCTTATCAAAATATACTTTCTTCCCGATTACTTTCTCATTCGTCTCCATTGTCTTGCACACAACTAGTTATCATCTTTCAACCTACTTGTAATTCCACTGCACTTCGTGTTACTCAATGCTAAAAATTACCACAAAAATTGAATTGCACTCGACTCCTTTTCAACAAACTGATCAATGGAACTTTCCTCTTTCTGGGTGCTTTTCAACACTATTACCATTGGTCATCACTTAAGTTTTGGGAATATTCACTCTCAGACGTTTACTTTCCACATACGAAAAAAACTTATTCCATTAGTCTGTTAGTTGTTTGGTTTTCCCAAAATTGATATAGTAGATTTTCAAGAAATTTTACATGAACAACAATAGAGTAACATAAGGTTCAGTGCTGGCTGCAGGAGGACATACAATTCTACATTTATTCCTGGGCAATAATTCCTACTAATAAATAATATGTTACATCTGTAATGTTTGATCACTTTCAAGAATAATGAAACGTTTATTAGCATGTGTAATCATAAATGAACTTGTAAGAGACAAAAAACACCTTTGTGGCATAATAAGGTTTCGACAATGGTCTAAAACTCGGGAGGAATTCTTGTTCAGACAATGCTGAACCAAAACTACCAAAACTACCAAAACTACCAAGAAAACCAAAACTACCAAAACTACCAAAACTACCAAGACTACCAAGACTACCAAGACTACCAAAACTACCAAGACTACCAAAACTACCAAGACTACCAAAACTACCAAAACTACCAAGACTACCAAAACTACCAAGACTACCAAGACTACCAAAACTACTAAAACTACCAAGACTACCAAAACTACCAAGACTACCAAGACTACCAAGACTACCAAAACTACCAAGACTACCAAGACTACCAAAACTACCAAAACTACCAAAACTACCAAGACTACCAAAACTACCAAAACTACCAAAACTACCAAGACTACCAAAACTACCAAAACTACCAAAGCACTTTCTGAATTGCACGAATCTCTTTCTCGTCTATCTATGTCCACCACATTTTTCCCGTTTTTCTGACTGTCATCGTATCTTATCTTTAAAACAGGTTAGTGTCCATGCATTCAAAAATGAGTTTGCAAAGCCAGTTCAATATAAGAGAATAAAAAGACTAAATCCCAAATTAGTTTATTTCTTCTCGCTATATCTCTATCTATTTCTCTTTTAATCTTTTATTGACTATGAACACATTGACTGGGCCATATTTTAGGGGGATTTCACTGTCCATTATAATAAATCTTCCTATTTTAGAACGTTTGTAGAACTTTCTTCCTGTTGATTCGTTTACTTCCTAACTATTGCCTTGGTCTTTTCAAAACCCAGGTGAATAGTCATCTCCTTTCGTTCTTTTTAGCTCCTTGCATCAAGTGGCTTTATGCCTTGTCTGGAGTGATTTCCCTAAAAAAAATACTCTTGTGTCTACCGCAGCTAAAATGACTCAAAATAGCAAAACTGTCAAGATTTTTATCAATAGATTTTCTGAAGACCTATCAAAAGTTAGGATTAATTGTTATTTAGTGTACCGAGGACAACTCTTGCTTGCACCTTAAGAAATGCTCCCCAAATTGGCAAATACTTCACGTTTTCACAATTATGTGAAAGTAAATTCGTTGATTTTTCCTCAAAATCCCCAAAACGCTGTGAAATATTGTTGTTTATATTAGACAAGTAGTAGCGATCGCAGGGAAAGATAACTCATGCTTAAATTATTTTCTTTGTAATTGTTTCTCTTTTACCGCATAACATTTCTTACGTTCTTCTTTTCATCCTTTCTTTCATTCCTGTGAGATTTCAATGTCAAATCAAATTTATCTTAATAATCTATCAATCTACTAGTTTTTCTTTCTCTCTATTCTCTCTTTCTTTCTTTCTTTCATCTTTTGAGGTGCTATAACTCTGCTTTTTCCTTTAATTGCCGAAATACATCAAACTAGCAGGCTTTCTTTCTTTCTTCTTCTATTTGAGATCTTCTTCCTGAGTACAACACTAAACTGCCTCGAACAGGTTTGGACAAGGAGTTTGCTCAACCCAACCATGACACACTACCATGAAATTCATCTTTCCTAGTCCTTTTATACCTTTTATATTAAAAAAAAATCTTTTGATCACATTACTTCTCAACCCTATCAACCCTTCAATCTCTATTCACCTCAACCCGGTCCTGTTATGATATCCTGTCTGGAGTTCTAAATTTGGAAGCTTTGGGGAGGGTGAAATCACCGCTTAGTTGCCATTACTCCGAGGTCCATTCTTACCAGGAGTATTAATACGTGTTAAAGTCTCATTTATAGATTGAATAGAATATATCATTTGCAGACTATTTGTTAACAACTTACGCCTACAAAACCAATTATTCTATAAATATCTGAAGATATTAAGTAATTGAAGCATATAAACTTTAACCAAACTGACGGAATTCGGCATTGAATGACCCCAAAAGAATTGATATTCCATATCACAAAACAACCATTTATTTAAGATCTAAAAGCGTGTAACATCTTTCTTTTAAATTCCCACTCTATCTCTCTAGCTCTCCCTTCGACAGCCCTCTTCATCTACCTATTTGATTACCCTCTACCTCCCCTCCTCTCTCTACCACCTCCCCCTCTCTCTTTCTCTATTAACTCTCTCCCGCTTTCTCTGTCAACTAGAAAAACTCGTTGACGAATTACTACATAATAACATTAACAAATCACTCTTAATGTCGACCCCTTGACTAATTCTGTTTTATTTTTACTTCTAAAACATAATATTTAAAAATAAATGTGCCTATGTTTTATCTGAGACAATGCTACAAAAAATATAACATCTTTTTGGATGTGTCTTGTGTAGTCATTGAATTTAGCTGGATACACAGACAGTCAGACAGACAGACAACTTTCCTTTATATAATTGAAGATAACTATATTTGTAACTCACTTAAAAGGATCCCTACTGTTGAGTTTAAGCCTGATCCGTTCACTTTCATGAGCTTATCTTGACAGCTCATTCTATACATTGGAATATTTTATATGATCTATTACTAACATTCATTTTTTCTCCAGATCAATATTCTTTTCTTTTGTTACACTTCTTTTTAAACCCATGATTTCACTGCTTCAGCCTATGATCATCTCGTGTTTCATTATGTCATTAACTAGAAAGTGAGTTATCTCCCCTGTCGATTGATTCTTTGCTTTTCTTTCTTGTATAAGCAGTTCTATGCTATTTATTTCTTCGTCATAGAGCTATGTACATCTTAACTAAATGTGTTTTACAGTTATGTAACCATGACATTTATACAAAAGAGCAAGAACGTACAGCGTTTTAATATATACTTTTAAATTCTAAAACATTTTACTTTTGGTGAGAGCCGTAAGGAAGGGGGTTAAGTCGTATACATACCAATCTTCATTCTTTCCAGTTCAGGCTAATCTTTTTTGTATTTCTCTTTCATCTAAAGAAGAGAATATTTTCAATAAGTTTTAATACCTGACAAGTTTGATTTAAATTAAAAATGCTAGTATGCATGACCACACCACACAGTGGCACGCATAGGTCTGGAGATGCCCAGGTGATGCCCGGAGCCAGATCCTTGATAGTATTCCTCAAAGACTCAAGTATAAATCCTAGTACTATTTAAGGAAAAAGTAAGATTAATAAAAATAAATTTTCACAAATTGGTAAGAGAAATTTATCTCTCTTTTAGGATTCATGAAATATATTAAAAAAATAATAAAGTTGGAAAAAAACAGCTAATAAACAACCATACTTTAAAGAAAAGGCGTGGTTATCTAACCAGCTGTAAGGGTCCTTTTTATTAATATTAATGTGTAAACATTTTATAATTACTTTAAATAATTTTAAATTTGAATGTTAATTGACTATTCATTGCTATTTGGGTCTGATTTTGAAAATTCGACTAACTTAATTTTATAGAGTAGATTAATAAAGTTATTAGAGAATTCCACATGTCTGTGTGTTTTACATGCATACGTGTTTTATAATTACACTGACTTTTATTTTACTTTCATATTAATAAGTGTCAAAGAAAATGAAATGATCAAAATCCTATTTAAAAAAAAATTGGCACAATAACGCATTTCGTAAGATGTAACCTTCCTCCCCATCTCCAAATGTAAATTGAATTAAGTGGTTGCTATATTTTAATAACAACAATGGAGTAACATAAGGTTCAGTGCTGGCTGCAGAGGGACATTCCTCATGTATTCCTGGAAAAACCCGGATATTCCTACTAATAAATAATATGTTTCATCTGTAATGTTTGATCACTTTCAGGAGTAAATGAAACGTTTATTAGCATGTGTAATCACAAATGAACTTGTAAGAAACAAAAAACACCTTTGTGGCATAATAAGGTTTCGACAATGGTCTAAAACTCAGGAGGAATTCTTGTTCAGACAACGCCGGAACAAAACTACCAAAACTACCAAAACGCTCTCCCAATTGCACGAATCTCTTTCTCATCTATTCATGCCCACCACATTTTTCCTGTCTTTCTGACTGCCATCGTATCTTAACAGGTTAGTATCCACACTTGCAAAAATGAGTTTTCAAAGCCAGTTGAATAAAAGAAAATAAAAACACTAAATCCCAAATTAGTCTCTTTCTGCTCACTATATCTCTGTCTATTTTTCTTTTATACTTACTGTTATGGTGTGATGTTGATCTACCCTATTTCAGGTGTAGATGGACTCTTCTAGAGACTATAAATAGAGTTTCGACTAAGTGTCGTAGCATTCATGGCAGCAGTCAATGGTGGCAGTCATAGCCACAGTATCGGATGCAGACTTTCTGTAATATACTATTCTGCACTTCTGTAAATACATTCTAGTAAATATACCACTTTAATTATCATCGGCCCTTCAAGGTCACAACACTTACCGACGACAGCTTGAAAAGTATTAATACTTGTGGTTATATTTCCTTTTTGTCTATAATGGACTATTCCTATATTTTTATTCTCTCCTTTCCTTAACCGTTTGACTATAAATGAATAGAGAGAGAGAGAAAGAGGGAGAGAGAGAAAGAAACTAGAGAGATAGAGAGAAAGAGAGAGAAAGAGAGAGGGAGAGAGAGAAAAGAAAAAAGAGAGATAGAGATAGATAGATAGATAGAGAGAGGGGGATAGAGAGAGAGTGGGAGAGAGTGGGAGAGAGAGAAAGAGAAAGAAAGAAAAAGATATATATATATATATATAGAGAGAGAGAGATGGAAGCGAGAGTGATAAATATCATATTAAATAAGAGCAGGGGTCGAACAACATAGAGTGAGAGAAGGTGAGATCGATCGATAGAAATTAAGTATAAGTTTAGTTACGTGTTGAGTTAATTGCAAATTGTGGCTAATTAGAACAATTAAAATAAAAGGTTTTCCAAACATAACTCAATTCTGAAGCTGAGGAATATTTTAGCATGTATTTTGTGTGATTAAAATATATAGGAACAAAGCCTTAAGGAAAAAAGCGTTAATTAATTCAATTTTAATAATAATAAACTAGTGCGCCCTCATAGAAATACCACGGTGCTTTCTACATCAATCAAAAATAAAATTCCTTTTGAAATAATAAATGTCTGTCAGAGTCAATACTATTAAGAAAAAATGACTCTTGTTCCGTAAAAATAATTGTCATTATCAGCCAAATATTCGTTAAATAAATACAACGAATATCTCTATTCTTTATTTATTTAAAATTGTAGCAATTTAAATCTTTTTAAAAGCAATAAATATTCTTTGTCTTCTTAACGTAAACATAATTGTCAGCTGAATATTCTTTAAATCAAATGAAATGTATTTATTTAAAATGGTTAAGGGGTTTTGGAATAATTCATTTTAAGATGGGTGAAGTCGGAATTGTTTACTTTATTGATATCAAATTAATCGCCAATCACTATCTTGGTTGATCTCATTTTTTAAATGTGTGTGAAAGGTGATAACGTACATATGTATAAACATAAAATGCCTTAGTGTAATATTATATAGGGGCGGCGATTGGTACGTATATTGTATGTGCACCGGGGTGGCGATAGATATGTATATAGTATGAACACCAGGGCGGAGATAAGTACCTATATAGAAGGCGCAGATAGATGTGGTACTTTTTATAGAAATATGTCATACTATTGCCCTGGGCAACGTAGGAGAAATGGTGGGGAATAAGCAGCTTTCGCAAAAGGCAAAATTAGAAAGTAGCGGTGAAATGGGGCGACCAGGGAAGAGAAAGGTAGAAAGATAAAGAGACGGCTATAGAGGAGGGGGAGAAATAGAAGTTTGAATATAAAGATGTTACACACGCGATTTTTCTTCAATTATATGTCTTTATGACCCCGAGCAACGCCGGGTAACCCCGCTAGTATTATATAGATACTAAAAACGTAACAACAAAAAAAAACGATCTGAACTTGACTCACCACTTCTATAGTCTGTGTTGATACCATTCGTGCCGAATCTCTCCAAAAGATTTAGCTTTTTCTAAATGAATAAGCAAATTTGACTGTCAAGCATGAATCATAGTTAATTTATGAATAATTTACTAATATGTATTGATTCTATCACTATTCTGTCAAAATCAAGAATTCAAAAACATTAACATGCCAATTCTATGATATCAAGAAGCTTGTTGGAATGAAAAGCAGATATACTGAAAAAAATCTTTCAATAAAATAAATAAATAAAACACAAAAAAAAACAAGAAAATGAGTCATAAAAAAAGAAGAGTATGATTTTATAATGGCAAATGGAATGGATTGATTGCAAATTCGTTTTTCCATTTGAGTAATTATTCGTCTTAACAAGTTTCTAATGGTATTGATATTGATTACTTGAGCAACCTTACTATAATAGAGACTTTGTGTCTATTTGCTTGTAACCAAAACCTAGAATATAATATAAAAGAGACACTATGTGAAATAACACCGGTCATTATGTTTGACTACACAGTACATCTATTACTAATGGAAAATTGGTATCTGTCTGTCTGAAACTGAAACTATACTATTACTTCTATTAATTGTACGAACTTTTAATGCTTGATTCAGTTCACTATACTATTTCAGACTAATGTACTACCTTTCAGTGCTCAATTCAGGGGGGAAGTAGTGTAGTATCTGTTCTGCTGTCATGATACCTACCTCCCAGGCATTGCTACCTTCTTTTTTAGAGGGGGGGGGCATAGTGAGTGTTATATTCTGTTCATGGAAATTCTGTTTGGTTTTAGGTAGACAGAGGAAGAAAGGTATGTTCTTTGCAGATGTAGTAATAAGACGAGTTATTGATGTGAATGTTTGACAGAGATGAACCAAAGATTGGATCTCAGTCGAGTCTCTGAAATGCTCCAAATGCACCCAATAGCAGAAAATATTTGAGAAAAATGCTATATATTTATTTAAAAATAGCCATTACTTTATATAGATAGGTTTTAAATGAAGAAAAAAAACAGTCAAAAACCTTTCTTTTCATTACGTCTTTTGCTAATAGTCTCAATTTTCACATCTAGATTTAAATTGATCTTTATTTGAATGCTTTATTTTTTTTATATTGGTTTGAAAATTTTTTATCAAGTTAAAAACGTTTCATAGGAGTAATATAAAGTAGTATAAATGATTTCTTGAAAAAAAAATGTATTGAACAAGAATAAATAATGTTGCAAATGAACAACAAATGGCATAAAACTTTAAATGTATAACAAGACTTCAATATATGCATCTAAAAATAATCATAATACACTAGAGAATCATAAAATAATTTTTGCTTACGATTATAATGACCAGATTTAAAAGTTTAGGCTCTTGAATTAAGCAGATAACATCGAAGATACTGATTATCTATTTAGCGGGTGTGCTGATACAACACAATACTGATACCTACTCACACTTATAGGCTCGTTGCAGATGTGAAACAAGTTTCAGTTTGACACATTTTCGTTGAATATTATATTAAATAGGAATTTTGTTGGAATGTGTCATATTTGAAACAAAAAAAAGCATTTAAGTGTTAAGATGTTTATGATTGTTTAATGACACTTTCTTTCTGGCTCAGATCTAAGACATTCAATGACAACTAATGGCTATTAAAAATTCAGACTTTCAATAATTAAAATGATTTCAATTTAAAAGAAAACTAGAAGTCTCACCTAGCATTGCTCAGTAATGAATGATGATTCGTGTGTACTCCTGCTCCCAGCCCTGAACTCTATATTACCATTTTTATAATGTTCTGTTAATTTCAAGTTTTCCTTTTCTTCTTTATATCTTGACGTCATTTGCTTATTCTCTTACAGCTGGCCTAAATAAGACATTTTCAATAGACGTATTACCCAGGAAAGCCATTTTAAATGAATGAGTTTTCCTCTGTTGTCCCCTTAGTACAAAGTTATATTTATGCAATTTTAATTTTTTTAAATGAGTTTTAAAAAGATTTATAAACTTATGACATTGATAAGGTTATCAGGTGGAAGGTGCTGATTTCAAATCTGTGGTTATTTTGGCTTTCAGATCAATCGTTTAACTGTGGTGCTGTGACACACATGCACACATACACACATACAGACAACTTTGCTTTATATATACAGAAGATGACATTGACTGTTTTTAGAATTAGTCAACGAAGCGAGTTCCTCTTTTGATTGTAAAACTCTTCTTATTTAATTCGCAATCTTCCTCTTTTTAATGGTGACTCTCTTATACCTATTCTAGACTTGTTGAAATAAATGGGTTGCCTAAGACTTGTGTGCCATTGTGTAGAGTTATTAAAAATTCATATTCATATCCTCTTTGGACAGCAAATAATGGTAAGAGTAATGACGTGTTGTTATTGGTCCAACAATCATGTTCTTCGGATAATATTAGATGATTTTAATCATGAGATGGCAAAAATAGAATAGAAATCAATATTGTGTCTTTGTTGCATTCAAACCGTATTTTGAACTTGTGTATAGTTTCATTATGCGTCGAGTTCACTGATTGATCAACTGATTGAATCCCTGCTTTTGTGTTTGTCTATTTTGATAATATCTACTGAAATTAATAAATAACTTTGTTTTGATTATATCTACTCAAATTAATGAATAAATATGATTAAGATAATCTGTTTGACTATTGCACATTCCTTGGCAGCAATATATTTTTAAAGAGAAGTGTAGAAAAAAGTTTTCAGGTGCAATGAGTTGTATGGTATGATTAATGCAGGTATGAACTTAAGGTCAGCTAGAACCCTATATGAAAAGTAGATATCTGATTAGTTTGCTTAACTGTGTGACCTCTTCTTCATCATCCAATTTTGGTATTTAGGATACTGTGAGTGGGAAACACCAGGAAACATTTCATGTTTGCTATTCATACAGTGCACCGGGTTGAAATTAGCCAGGGTGCATGCAGTTATATCGCTTCTTACACACTCACAGCACGTCTTCCTCAATCTATCACATTCTTTACTGTGTTATGGAGTTGATGTAAGAGGTGCACATGGAAGAACCACCTGAGACGTCGAGAGCGTAAGGCATCTCATCATGGCCTCAGTTCAGTCTTGAGAGACAATGGACACCTCCTGAACGAACCACCTGAGACGTCGAGTGCGTAAGGCATCTCATCATGGCCTCAATTCAGTCTTGAGAGACAATGGACACCTCCTGTAAGGTAGGCTGCGTGTGTAATTGTGAAGCAAGAGTCGGGCAATTCCTAATCACACCTCTTCTGAGTCGGCAGGGCCTGATTCCAGTGGCAAGAAGAAGTCCTGGACGACTGGAAACAATGCCGAGATAAACGGAGAGCACATACAGCACCTGCTATTTTCAAATGGTCACCCATTTTAGTACTGATCATGCTCAACGTCGCTTAACTCCGGTGATCTAACTGGAACCGGTGTGTCAACGTTATCATGCCGTATATGAAGCATCTCATCAATACCAAGTTATTGATGAAGCACAATTGATGGGATTTTTTCTTCCAGTTTGCACATCCACCTGATCATGATACGATCATTACGCCGAAACGATTACAGATCAAAAGTGTTTCAGGCCTTTGTTTCACTGCAGTGGAAAAGAATATGTGTCTAGCTATAAAAATTGGCAGCAATTATTTAAACCTTCCTCATACAACACAACAGCGAGCAGTGATAGCGCGTTCTCAACCACTACCAGCATTCAACATGTCACCGAAGTAGCAGGAGGTGGCTTCAACATCACATAGAGCACAATCTACATCCACATGATTCTCAGCTTAATCATCAATTGAGAAAAAATTCAACCACTAGTTCAATTGCAGCTAGAATTTTAGCCGTGTTCTCCTCTGTAGGGGATGATCCAGCCAAAACACACCCCCTAGTTAAGGAAATGGATCTATATTAGTTAAGTTGTATTTGAATTTAACGGTATTAATTGTATTTGAATTTAATATTTGACTGAATTAATTGTATTTGAATCATTTGCAAGACGAGTCAGCAAATATTCAAAGTGTTTGTCTTTTATTTTAAATTGAATCTGTTTTCATAATTTTCGGATTTATAATTTTTTTTTATTCAACAGTTGTCTCCACTTGATCCAAATTAAAAGCCCGAACAAATAATTAAAATCTTATGAAATTATCTAACATATAAAATTACCTTGTGAGATTGGGGCTAAATAATATTTAAGCTACCATATAAAGTTCGATTCTCACTAGCAAATTTTCAGTTGTTATTGTTGGACCATGTTATTGGCATATAAGAACGTACCTCGCTACAGTTTATTTTTAAAGAATATGTAATTCTGCTCAGGCAACTCGTAATATGGAAACAGTTTTCCAAAAAAGAACGTAAAAAAATTACCATCAGCAAGGGGAGTAACTCATATTTTTAACTGAAGAATACAAAAAGAGTTGTATTATTTAATTTTGATTATTCAATATTTAACTGGTTTTGCAAACTCCCCTTTTCTTAATTCAAACAATCAACGGGTTGCATCTTTTTCTAGTATTCATTAAAACAGACAACAATGATTTTTACTTCAACCAAACATTTAATGGCCAGACACTTGTTTGTTTAATATATGTTACCTTTTTTAAGATGCATTTAAACATTTTTAGTGTTTATGTATTATTTTCGCATGGTATATGTACATGTAAATGTGGGTGTAGAGCCGGCACAACCAGTCTCTGATCTGGGTAAGAAGGGAACAAGCCTGTGAAGGGGAGAGTAAGAAGAACCGGGAGGAATGTTTTAGTCGTACTCTGGGGTTCTCCTTAGCATTACTTTTTATAGTCTACTTAAAATATTGTCATAATAAAGATATAGTCGCTTTTAACAGTAACAACATATTAAAAAAGTTATTGCACAAATAAATTAATATAGTCCTTAATTAAATTCGGTCAAACCTCCATTCTTTTGATTTTAATTTTGAAAATTTGTATTCCTTTAAAATCTCTCTCTCTCTCTCTCTCTCTCTCTCTCTCTCTCTCTCTCTCTCTCTCTCTCTATATATATATATATATATATATATATATATATATATATATATATATAAAGTAATCCAACAAAAGATATAAGCGTCAACTAATATCTTATAATTAGTGAAACATCCGGATAAAAACTGAAGCTCAATATACTGGATAGAGCATTAATATTATAATATGAAATGAGGTAATAAAATAAGGTGTCAATCAAATTTTATTAGAATTCAAAGTTCAAGCAAAGTATTCTTAAGTCCTTAGTTCATGAGTTTTCAAAGATAATTCTTCTCTTCAGAGGACCATTACCGCAGTTATACTACTACAGGTAATAAAATTACGCTTTGAAAATATATAAAATTATATACACAAATACACAAAAATACATAACATCAAAACATATCAACCCAAAAACATACTTTTTGTTGAATCCATATAGTCCATCCAGTTCATACATATTGAGAAGCATAATCAGGAAAGACAATTACTCCAAGTTACAAACAGCAGTCCAAATACGTGTAATTGAAGGTGCCGACAAAGTTATCCAGTCCCTAAATGTGTCAATATTCAATGTTAATGATAAATAAATCAAATAATATAGAAAGTCCAATCAAAGTTCCAAAATCCCGAAATGTG
Source organism: Sepiola atlantica (assembly GCA_963556195.1). Lineage (NCBI taxonomy): Eukaryota > Metazoa > Mollusca > Cephalopoda > Sepiida > Sepiolidae > Sepiola > Sepiola atlantica. Next base: position 134,714,917 of record OY744523.1, read on the forward strand.
CAACCCAAGTCAAATCAAAGTTCGTTGTTTAATTAGAAAACCCGTTAAATCCGAATTGAGCAATATATATATATATATATATATATATATATATATATAAGACATTTCTTCAAATGGATTTACATATCTGACGTGAGCACACCACGCTTGAAACGCGTTATATAAAATTATAAAATTATAAAATAATACTCCTTAACATATATATATATTAATAAGATGATAAGCTTTAGCTGAATAATTATATAATTAAATTATGATATGAATAATTAATATTGATGTCCAATCAGCTTATTTTAATTCTTTTTCTGCATATTTACTTTCAATTCTCTGCGGTATTTCGTCAACAGTTGATCCCATCAGTCCACCTTGTTTTTTCGACCACTCGGTCATATTTTTTTGGTCTTTTGATAATGAGAGGTCCCGCTCTCGAAAATTTAAGTTTACCTTATTCCGGAACTTTTAATTGCCTGACAGTAACCACTTTTTTATTTACTGTTCTGGTATTTAATGTGTTTTACGTGAAATATTAATAAATTGATTTGAGATTCCATTCTTATTTTCTCTTCTCATTTATTTTTGTTCATCTGTTCCACCTTCCGGTATCTATTTCACATTGCTCCTGCCTCGGATTTCAAACTTACACTTATATATATATATATATATATATATATATATATATATATATATATATATATATATATATATATATATATATATATATATAAATAATCTTTGAAAGAAAAAGTCTTGTGTGGTGATGATTGGTCTCCTGAACAGAATGCTTTGGTAAGCCTTCAAAAAAATCACATATAAATGCTCTGTACCCTGTAATTGAGTATCATCGAGCTTATTTTTATTGGCCTAATCCCGGTCTTTCACTGAATAATCTATCTTATAAGTGAAATATCTCTCTCTCTCTCTCCCTCTCTCTCTCTCTCTCTCTCTCTCTCTCTATATATATATATATATATATATATATATATAACGCAATGTCAGTTTGTATATGTGATTGCGTGATATTTGTGTGTTCCCTATAGAAAAAAGGTTAGAGAATATACATAAAATCTAAAAGTGTATTATTATGTCAAATTTACCGGAGAAAACAATAGAAGTCATCCTTAATCTTGAAGTGCTCCACTAAGGGCGCTATGAGGGCATAACCCTCTTAAATCTTCAAATATATCCTATTTTTATGAAATTAAAAACAAATAATATAATATGGTGTTATGAACATAATGAAAAAGTACATAGTAGTGATCCTCATTCAATCCCGAGCAACGTCGGGTCTTCCTGTTAGTAATTTGTAAATGCTGAAAATTTCATTAAAATTAGATAATTCTCTGATTTTTGGTAATTAAAAATAGAACTTCTAGTTTCTTTACAAAACGTAGTTTCTTTATGGGGCCCCCATATCATGGATTCAAGATAGAAGGCCTGGAGGCAATGTGTGTGTGTGTATTAAGTAAGTAATGTGCATTTAAGCAGTAATCTTTTATAAATACAGATCTCAGTAAAAAATATAAATATTTTAGGATACTTGTTACTTGAGTTTTAGGTGGAAAATTAAGCTCTATTTATCAAGGCTCATGTTATGAAAATATTAATTGTTCATTTGTTCGCTTATGTGCATAGAGGAGGAAGAAGTAATAATTATCTCTTTGTTTTTAGATGCGTGAAAAGGAAATAATTGGTGTGCACAAACAAGTATGTGTGTATGCGTGAAATGCATGCTGTTGTTCTGATCTGGTTTATTGTGATTGTTAGTAGCAAATGCCCATTACCATTGGCTAATAGCCGTTGGCAAGTCTTCTAGACTACTTAACTACTGTTTTGGTGTTGCTGCTTTGTTTGTTTGTTAGGTGCATTGAACTTCTGCATACAGATCATGAAGATCGTACCTCAGGGTTGTATGGTCTGCATGAAGTCCTCCTTGTTGGTCGCAGCTGTTCGTTAAACTGCAAGATTGTAGATGTCTACCGACAACACTGAGAATAGCAAGATTAAGCAGTTGCATGTGTAGTTTTGGGAAGGTTTGGCCCAGAACACACAAAAGGAATGGCGCAGAAGCAACGGTGTCACTTTTACTCTATTTATCTATGGTTTCGCACCAGCCATGTCTTTCAATGCCACATGCAGAAGCAGAGATAACAAAAGGATGGTGGATCATAATGCCGACTCCTCCAGGATTTTCACCACAGTCCTGTTACCCGAGTAGTTCTGACACTACCACATTGCCACCCCCTCTACAACAATGAGAAAGAGTTTGACATTAGAGGGGGTACTTCTGCTGGTCTATTAATATTCTAGATGATCGGCTTCTAGAGTTGTTGTTTCATATTAGACGGGAACAATTCTGATTGGTTTAGCAACATAAACCCCTGTTGACCTCAGATTATTCAGAGGTCAACTTGGAAGCTAATACTTGGAAGTTATTCACGCGACCTTTTTCTTTCAATTTCACTATTTTTCTCTGGAGGCCCCGTTTGCACAAAACTATAATAGATTTTGCATTTATCAAGATGTGTTTTGGAGGCATGTCTTATTTGTTTGTGTTCGTCCTATTTACTTTAAAATATAGGATTTAAATCCTATAATAGAAAATACTTGCATATAAACGTATTTATTAAAGAGCCTAAGGCTAACACAATATTATGCGCCCCCCCCCTCGCGGCGCTGGGTATTCCTGTAAATAAAAAAAGCGGCATGGTTATCTCGTAAACAGACTGAGATGCTATGTGACATTATTGCATTAGTTGATATGAGTCTTATACAGAGAATCTGGAATTTGGAGAAACACCAAATGCAATTTTCTTATGTTTATTAAGTTATCAGCAATAATCTGCCTTAATAGAATCTGACGGAGATAATAGAGTTCACTGGTAAAGCTGGGTAAATTATCATCTTGTATTAGATGAACAGAAAAAGGATTATAATTGATTTTCTGGCATTTACGCATGGGAAAAATGCTTACCATAATAAGATGATGTCACAGTAATGAAACTAAGAAGCATCAGAGAGAATTAATTGTATTTGAATCATTCGCAAGACAAGTCAGCAAATATTCAAAGTGTTTGTTTTTTTAAATTGAATCTGTTTTCGTAATTTTCGGATTTATAATTTTTTTTATTCAACAGTTATCTCCACTTGATCAAAATTAAAAGCCCGAACAAATAATTAAAATCTTATGAAATTATCTAACATATAAAATTATCGTGTGAGATTTTTTAAAGTTTGACTTAAATAGTATTTAAGCTACCATATAAAGTTCGATTCTGACTAGCAAATTTTCAGTTGTTATTGTTGGACCATGTTATTGGCATATAAGAACGTACCTCGCTACAGTTTATTTTTTTAAAATATGTAATTCTGCTCGGTCAACTGGTAATATGGAAACAGTTTTCAAAAAAGATCGTTAAAAAAATTACCATTAGCAAGGGGAGAAACTCATATTTTTAAGTGAAGAAAGAGTTGTATTATTCTGATTATTCGAACTACTGTTCTTATCTTGAGTGTTATTCGCACAAATAAAAAAAATGTTCAATCTTCATTTAAAAAATTCAAAAACATAAAAAGAGTTGTCTCCCTTAAAACTAAAAGTTTATTTCTTTTTCTCTATAAGTTAAAAATAATTAAAAACTAAAATGACTTCACGTTGGGTAAGTAGAGCTAGTTTACTAAACTTTAATGTGAGCAGTAGGCTAACCTGTTCTTCCCTACATGGACATTTATTTGAACTTGTCTAGGCCGGGATCAAAGTGTAGTATCTGTTCCGATGGATACTGCACCTCATAGACCGATATTGTCTTGGCCTTTGGGGCTTGATTTATGCCGGTCTGTGGGTCCACCCTCCCAGGCTTTGCCTCCCCTCTTTGGGGAGGAGTAAGTTTATTGCTTACTGCCTGAGGCGCCCCTACCGGGGAATGCCGACGGGGCTGCCTATTTTATAGGCCAGAGTGCTCACCTTCTCGGGCGCTGGCTTTTCAAGCCCCACTTTCCCGACCCGATCTTGGGTCACATCTTACCTTGTGGGAGTAAGATAAAACTGGCTTTGTGCATAACCTCCTGCAACTCAATTATACCAATTCTTTTACACATCGTAGTTCGTTCTTTGTTCTTTTCTTTTTTTTTCGCTTTTTCCATCTTCTTTTTTAATAACAGTGGTTGTTTTTCTTTTTCTTTTCTAGTATACAATATACATGCATAATACTCCCATCCCATCCACCATCATCCGGTGCTACCAGATCAGGCTGTCTGAAAATACCGGCTTCCTGACTTAAAATGCACTAAACATTGATGTTATTGTTTTTTTCCTTTCCCTTTGCAAAACTCAATCATGTTCTGCAAAGCAACAAAAGACAACATTTTTCCTCTACAAAACAACCAAACCAAACACCATGAATAAATATTTGAAGATATAAAGAACTTGAAGCATAAAAACCTTTACCAAAATAACCTCATTCGGCATTAAATAACTCGAAAAGAGTTGATATGCTGTAAAACAAAACAACCAAACCAAACCAGCCATCAGTGGGGAGGGGGTGGGGGAGCTGTCTAAAATTTGACCGCTCTGTGACGCAATGTCCTGCCACATAGCCCTAATTCTAATCTTTTAAGTTTTAATGGAATTTTTCACTTCTCTGCTTACTCTAGCCTTATACGGAAAATACAGATCCGTATTCATCTTGCTACAAAGTAAATATATTTTACAACAATGGAAGAACTCCAAACAATAGTGGAACACAGTATTTACAGCAGTGCATGGTGTTCTAATGTTATCGTCTTTTAGATGTATAGGTTAGAATTACAACGTGTAGTAATTTCTTTATTTCATAGAATATAGTACTCATTTAAGTGGAACATTTTTGTCGAGGAAAATTAACTTCCAATTGTTTGCTTGTTTATATTTAAAGTGTTTTTGAAATTGAATCTGATTTCAGAATTTAGGATTTTAACATTTTTCTTTTTATTGAAAAGTTCTCTTTAGTTGATGATGTGTAGCTATGCTTGGCAATCCTTAAATACGCGACCGTCGTATAAAATACCCAATCCAAAACCGGGAACCAAGACAACCACAAATTGGTGACCCCGACATGATCATGCAAACAACCTTCTGATACTATCATCAAATGCAAAACATAAAGTACAAAAAAGCTTAATAATAATAATAATAATAATAATAATAATAATAATAATAAGTCGGCGTGGAATTGAAGAAAACAGACACAGCTTAAAATAAATATATATATATATATATATATATATATATATATATATATATATATATATATATATATATATATATATATATATATATATATATATACAGGTATGTGTATGCAAAAAGAAATAAAAATAAGCAATCAAACACAAACAAAACGATACTTTATTCAAAAACAAACAAAAAGAACATTTGTGTGTGATTCTCCAAAACAAAAACAAAAAAAACTTTCAAGGCGAAGCTAGAATATTTATAAACAAACAAGGAAAAAGAAATCTTTCGACATGCAAGAACTTTCATAAAACAACACAACACAAAACAAACAAACAACCAAAAACGAAAGAGAGAGAGAGAGAGAGAGAGAACGAGAGAGCATCTGACGGTGAGTCCCCCACTTCTTTTCTTGTCTATATTTTCCGGACTGTTTACTTTTGCTTTTCTCGCATATTTTAATTCTGTCACTTGTAGGTTGTAAACAAAATTTATTATTTTAGAAAAGATGAAAGCGCAACACGTTAGGGTCAAGCCACCACAGTTTATGGAAACTAGTGTAGCGCTGGATGGTTTTCCATACTCGAAACGCAGTTTTACCTTAAGTGTGTAACGGCAGATGATGCATAATTTTATACAATCGTTAGCACACTCCAACCTGATGTGGTAACTAACATACCAGCATCAGTCCTAGATTCATGAGACTACTGTAAATTAAAGGAGTCAGTATTGTCTGCGTATGAGAAAACCAGATCTGAGCTCCTGGAGAAATTAATGAGGACCACCACACTATCTGGCTGCCCTTGGTTATACCTCCAGGAGATGTTGATTATAGCGAGTAGGATAGGAGCCAGCGAGGAAATAGTTAGACATAAATTTATCCGGGCTCTTCGTCATCAGATAGCACCAGTAATAGCAGCCCACACTGAAATGCCGTTAGTAGAGTTAGGCCGATTGTCCGACAACTTGATGCCATTAATAAAAAAAATGCATCAGTATTTCGAGTGACTAACAACCAAACTCGGACAGGTTACCACCATAGACAGCCGAGTCAAAATAGCGAAACAACTCCCAGGAGTTTATGTCCTTATAATAAAAACCAAAAACCAAATAGTCTGTAGAGCTCATCTCTATTTTGCAGAACAGGTCAAAGAAAAAGGTAGTTTACAAATATTACCTAACTCTCGTCCTTCTTCTCCCAGTCCTAACGATTTCGAAAACTAGAAAGGTGGGCTGCGCTTCGACTCCATTCTTAGAAGTTACTGATAAAATAGGAGTTACTAAAATAAAGTTTATTATAGATAAAGGGGCCAGTATTTCTATTTTACCGCGTTCTGCAGTAAATGGTGCTACCAATGCCTGTATATATCTCTACAACTAACGGAGAGAAAATAAAGTGTTATGGTCAAACGAATTTAGAAGTGAGTTTACCATGTTTAAGAAGATCTTTCCAATGGACTTTTGTGATCGCTGATGTCACCAAGCGATTATTAGAATTTGACTTTTTAAACAAATTTAGCATAATTGTAGATTGCAAGAATAGACGCCTCCGGAACGAAATAACCGAATGAGAAAAGTAAAGGCAATAACAGAAACTATTAACATAGTAATTAATAAAGTAGACCTAACTGGAAGCGTGTGCGATATAATAAACAAATATGATAGTGTGATCTCCTCTCAAAGTTACGATGAAGTTTATCATATAATTGACACGGAAAATCATGTACCAGTCTTTGCTAGAGCTAGACAACTTTCCGGTCCTAAGTTTGATGCAGCTCAAGCAGAATTTAAGAAACTGCTAAATACAGAAGTAATCAAAATCAAGCCTTCAAGTAGCGAGTGGGAATCCTCGCTACATTTAGTAAAGAAATCGGATGGTACATATCGAGCGTGCGGTGATTTCCGTGCGCTGAATAGTATTACCAAGACAGACCGCTATTCGATACCCAACATAAACTCATTCAGTTCACGGCTAGCTAATAAATGCTATTTTTCGAAGGTAGATTTGACTTCTGCATATCACCAAATAAAGGTACACCCAGATGACGTGCCTAAGACAGCCGTTGCTACTCTTTTTGGCTTGTTTGAATTTAATTACATGCCATTTGGTTTGAAAAATTGCTGCTGCTACATTCCAGTGATATATGGATAAAATATTTTTCGAGTTAGATTGTGTGTTCATCTATCTGGACGATATATTGATTTTTAGTGACAGTGAACAACAACACAAGGAAGACTTAGATAAAGTATTTAAAATTCTTAGTGACAATAACTTAAAGATTTCCTTAGCTAAGAGTATATGTAGCAGATTTAGATTTCCTAGGTTTTCACGTAAGAAAAGAAGGCTTGTTACCTACTCCAAAGAAAATTAAAGAACTGGAGGCCTTCCTAGTACCCAAAGATTCGAAAAGCTTACGTAGGTTTTTAGAGATGACAGGTTTTTATCACAAATTAATCCCTAATTATGCATCTATAGTATTACTACTGTCCGAACGAATGAGGTTGGACCCTATGTCAAAGCTCGGACTGAATGAGAAAGAAACTGACGCTTTAAAAACGGTAATAAGTAAATTGTCAGAAATTATGGCATTAGCCCATCCACAGTCTTCAGTCACTGAGTACCACCTCGTCATGGATAGTAGTCAATATGCAGCTGCATTACACCAGCTTATAGATAAGAAACTAAGAAACCTGTAGGTATAGGATTCTTTTCTAAAAAATTTTCTCAAGCTCAAGCCAAATATTCAACATTTGACAAAGAGCTACTGGCAGCTTATTTCTGTCACCTCATAGAAGGTCGTCACGTAACATTGTTCGCTGATCATAAGCCGTTATGTGGAGCCTTTTGTAGTCAGACACCGGCAAAATCGAATCGGCATCAACGACACTTGTCAGTACTTGCTGAATCTATTGCTGATATAACATATATTAAAGGCGATCAAAATGTAGTTGTGGACTGTATGTCTCGACCTGCATTAGCTGTGCAAGTAGATGACTGTGATTTGACAGAAATAGCTCAGACACAAATAGGAGATGATGAAATAAAATCATACCCAGACTTAAAAGAGTATTTTGTATCAAATGAAGTAGGCTCAGTCCTATGTGATACTTCAACTATGTACCCAGACCGTTTATCCAGAAAAATCTTCGTAGAGCAATTTTTGATAGCCTACACTGCTTAGCGCATCCCGGAACGGGAGCGTCTATAAAACTGGTTAAGTCCAGATATTTTGGGTCGAATTTAGATAAAACTATCAAGCAATTCTGTGCAGAATACGTTGTATGTCAACAAGCTAAAGTTCACAGACACACTAAATCTGCTGTCCAGAATTTCGAATTGCCATCTGCACGTTTCCAAACAGTGCATATTGATATTGTCGGCCCAGTACTCTTAACCCACAACGATCCGGACCTGTATCTTAGTCCATATAGATATCTATTTACCTGTATCGATCGTGGAACTCGCTGAATTGAAGTACAGCCTATGACTGAAATAATGCATGGATATCTCAATTCGGAGTTCCACTGCATGTTGTAACTCATCGAGGTACTCAATTTGAGAGCGAATTGTTCTAGGAATCAGCAAAGCTGATAGTTTTTTACCGATTAAAAACGACTGCATATCATCCTCAAAGCAGCGATAATGGCTCCAAAAGAATCATGGATGAAAGCGATACCTATAATTCTACTTGGTATACACAGTACCGCTAATGAATCAGGCTTTTCACGTTTTTCCTCTGTTACTGGGGCACCAATATTGATCCCTCAGCAGTTAGTAGACAGATCGGGCATAGAAAGAGAAACCCCAGTAAATCACAAATACATACGTGATTTGTGCGAATCGATGTCCCAATTTGATGCAGTCAGTTGCGATAAAGGACATCACCATGCAACTACAAAACCCTTCATACCAAAAACTCGACTTTTCTGTGAGAAAGTATGTCTTAGAGTCGATCGAGTGAGAAAATCACTAGAAGTGCCTTATTCAGGTCCTTATAAAGTTCTGACTCGATCAACTAAACATTTTCAGATCGATATGAGCAATGGTACTCATACTCATGTATCGATAGATAGGTTAAAACCTTATATAGAACCAACTATAAATAATGACAAAACTAGAACTACTAAGAAAGCACAGACAGATGCGTGCACAATTAACAAGGAAAATATGAAAACAAATACCGCTGACGAAGTCGATAAAGAAATTACTAGTAAAACATATGAGTCGAGATCTGTAAGAAAAGTTACATGGAAGAAAAATAACGAATTCTTTTATTTTTAATAACTATTTAAAAGTACGACTACTTATAATAAGACAGAGGAATAGATATAGATATAAGAATAATGAGAAAGAAAAGGTAAGGAAATTATAAAAACTAGGGTACTGCCTATCGGTTAAGCTCCGCTTACTAGTGAGGGACTATTATGGCAGATCAATAAATCGATGAGACGAACAGGCATTGATAGAAAGACTAGCCTGTATTAGTTACTACTTTTCTTTCTAAGTTCGTTTGGCTTACTCTCTCCTCTTCTTCCTCTTCTTTTCATTTTTTTTCTTTCTTCTTGAAGAGGGAATCAACTTGCGGTTAGTTGATAGTAAAATAAGTACATACAGATGTTGACCAGAATTTGAACTCAGTGAAAAGTGTTCACACATGTTTTAATCTGAAGGAAACAAGTAGGTGCGAAATAAATTTGATAAAAACAGTGAATTGGGTCAAAAGAAATCAGAGTTTGCTGGCGACACCGAACGACTCGCTTCGGCTCTCGGCAACAACAAGAAACACCCCACTTGAAATGCGAAGCCCAGCATCCACTTTTTAAGCACGCCTGCTGTCTCCCTAATAACAGGTTAACTCAAGTATGTAAACACACATACACGCACAGACACACACATACACACACACGCATACGGAACTTTGAAAACAAATATAATGCTCGTGTCGTTTTCATATGCAAAAACTTTTTCAACATTCAACAAACTTTATCGTTTATATTTTACATCTTTGTAAAATTGTTTATATATAAATGTTTTATTTTTTACTTTACAGTTTCTCCTTTTTTATTAACAATATTCTATTGTTAAAAGTTAGCACTTGCTAACTGGTGATCCATGCCAAACATATATGTTTTTATCGAGCCGGTCTAGTCCCAATTTAGCTACTACAAATATTGTTTAGTGTGGTGCTTGGCAATCCCTAAAGACGCGACCGTCGTCTAAAATACCCGATCCAAAACCGGGAACCAAGACACTCACAGCTTAAAGTGATGCTGAACTTCAGCGGCTGACCTGCAATTGGCTGCTAATTTACATATATAAAATATTTCTTATCTGCTTTTGCATCAAATTTCTGAATAAGAAATATCCCTTGAATTTACATGTTACTCACAATGACAATGAACAGTCCGAATCCATACTTTTAATTTATGAAATAATTTACAATTATTTAAAACCATAAATATGTTTTGGAAATTTTCATGTTCTTACATGCCAACTCTCTGTAGACAATAGAATGCCTTTTTTGTTTGGAAAAATAAACTGAAAAATTATGGTTTAATTTTTTTAATAAGCTTTTTCTGCTGTTCATACAATTCAAATGGTTTATGTAGTCATCCAGTCAAGAATCCGGGCGTTTAATTCAATTACGCACATTCAAATTGCATCAAATTTCCAACATTCTGGCTCTTCAAGGCCTTCGTCCACAAAAGTATATTACTTTTTTAAGACAACCGTTTTTTGTTTAGGAACATTAACTTCAAATTAAAATCTATTTAAAATTGGATTTGTTTTTATAATTTGGGAGTTTATATTTTTATTTATAGAAGAGTTATCTCCACCTGATCAGAATTAAAAACTTGAACCAATTTACAAAATAATTTGCTATATTTTTTAACCTATAAAATGCTTATTTTTTTCATAAAAAATATCTACTTAAAATTGGGTCGTATTTTATGGTCTGAATACTTGTGTAAAGCTGTATGGGAAATTCTTCGTTCGTGCATTTCAACCATCTTTAGATATGCGCTTTTTGCTTGGAAAAGTAGACGTAAAATTAGGATGTATTTTATGATCTGTAAGTAGATGATATGGTGTAACTATTTCATGAGAATTCCTAACTTACTACATATCAGTTACAGGCCATAAGACACTATTTTGCTTACAAAAATACTTAAAATTAGAGTGTAGATTACAACCAGAAGGTAACTGATACATAGTACAAAGTTCAGGCATGAGGAGGGAGAAGAGATAAGTTGTAAACAAAGTTTTTCTTTTGAGAATCTAAACAAAGAAAATCGAGTGTTTGTGTTTTGCAGGAATGAATGTGTTATTAGCTAGGACTATGATATCAGTGATTACCTCTGTGTGTTGGCAATGTTTATGTCAGTGGTGTTCTCCAGGTATTTAGTTCCTTCCAAACGCAGGAATGTGTGGCACAAGGCCGGAAGGCGAGGGGAGAGTCAAGCCAGCACCCTTAAAGGATGAACACTCTGGCCTATAAAATATTGCCTGGGCAGCCGCGTCAGCATTTCCCGGTTAGGGCGCCTCAGGCAGTAAACAATAAACTTACTCCAACCCAAAGAGGGAAGGCAAGGCCTGGGAGGGTTAACCTCCAAGGACTACTAAGGGCTAATACCTCAGCCCGACAGATAAAAAGCCACCAAAATGGCCCAGTTCCTGCCGGACTGATTGTCGAGAACGCCTCTTTGACTGGTATTGACCAGCCTGAAGTCTCTCAGCAACTGACGTTACTGAAAGACCGCACCATGTCAACACTGTACATTACCTCCACTTCAATTGATGCAGATGTCTAATGTAAAGAAGAGAACATCTACATTCACTTCAACTAAAATGAAATGGATTTCTAAAAAAAGACACCATTTTATGTTCTACTCGATGACAAACAATTCTTTTCACATTCAATTAGGGAGAACATATATATATATATATATATATATATATATATATATATATATATATTTCATGTATCCACATAAAATATTATAAGGAGATATAATTTTTTTTATGTATCAGTTTTCAGTATTTACTTCAACAGTGCTCGATACGTAAGTAGAGCTAGGTAGTGAGTTATGAAAATATATTTATGGCAATTAAGCTACACAGAGGCTCCTGCGTTTCATCCCCGGGGGGAAATCTTCAGGCTAAAATGCATTTTAGCCTGAAGATTCCTGCCGGGGATGAAACGCGGGAATCTCTGTGTAGCTTAATTGCCATGAATATATTTTAATAACTTACTAATATATATATATATATATATATATATATATATATATGTATATATATATATATATATATAATAACAGTTTTTAGAAAGGTTGAAGGCAATGCGAAGATCTGAATTGCTGGAAGCTGTGAAGAACAAAAACAAAACAAAACCGAAATAAGTCGGATATAGATCGAAAGGTTTGTTTATTTTTCTAGACAGCAAGGGTGTTAGTTTGTAATATCCGGATTATCAAGAATTAATTTGATATATTTCGAGAGATTTTTTTTTCTTTCTTTTTCCTCTCCTTGTCAAAAATAAATAAAAGAAAAATCCCGGATTCCGAGAAAATGCCAGGAGCGCTGGGGGGTTAAACCGGAAGTAAACCCCCCCAGCGCTCCTGGCATTTTCTCGGAATCCGGGATTTTTCTTTTATTTATTTTTGACAAGGAGAGGAAAAAAAAAAAAAAAAAAAAGAAAGAAAGAAAAAAAATCTCTCGAAATATATCAAATTAATTCTTGATAATCCGGATATTACAAACTAACACCCTTGCTGTCTAGAAAAATAAACAAACCTTTCGATCTATATCCGACTTATTTCAGTTTTGTTTTGTTTTTGTTCTTCACAGCTTCCAGCAATCCGGATCTTCGCATTGCCTTCAACCTTTTTAAAAACTTTTATTATTACTCCCAGCAATGCTTCCAGCAAGCTACCAATTTCTATATATATATATATATATATATATATATATATATATATATATATATATATATATATATATATATTTCTTTAAGTTCACAAAAAGGTTTATGTAATAGCTCGATAGTGTATAATACGACTAGAGCTCTTAATTTAATATGATATAACCCTAGTTCATTCAGAAAATTTTTTTTTATTTATAAACAATGGTTTCTGCCAACATTTATGGTATACAAAATTTACTAAACATTCACAAAAAAGGCTTAATTTGTGTATAGTACACCACAGTTCAGCTGAAGAAAAGAACAAGATCCGTCCAATATTCATTTAATTAATAACCATTTCATTAATAAACAAGACCGTGGTGTGTTCTGCACTGATGAAGCCTTTTCTCTGAATGTTTGGTAAATCTTGTATACCATAAATGTGTATACTGACAAAAATGAGCAGAAACAATTGCTTGTGAATAAAATGTTTTTTGAATGAACTAAGATTAGATCATGTTATATATATATATATATATATATATATATATGAGAGAGAGAGAAAGAGATATATTAAAATGATACTAGTTTTGACTATAAACACGACATTTGTTTTAAAAGTTATGTACCAATAGAAATGTTTACAAATGTAAGTTTTTTTTGTATTTTTTTTTGGGGGGATGCTGTTCTCGTCTTTTTCTTCTGATGAACCATCATTCTGAAAAATTCAGGATATGGTTGTATACCTTGTTGTCTGTATAGATGACGAAACGATATAAAGAATGAACCTAGATATATTGGCTGCAATCTGCATTCTATTATTTATTTATACATGCTCTGGAATAAAAAATGAATATCCATTCAGCTTAAACCTTGAAAGTTTGAGTACAGATTATAAATATGTCAAGAAAGTTCTAACACATAAACCTTCTATCAACCATGCTCGATATGAGGGTTGGGGAGGAATATTAAAACGGTTTTAATTTACTTTCTTGATAAATTCACTAATTTTAATTTGTAACATCATCATGTGCTTTAGGACGACTCATGCGTGTCTAAAATGCTTGCAAATATGGCTTTCATTTATGTTTAATAAAACTTGTATCAATACCCAAAATATATATGTACATGCATATATGTGTATATATGAATATACATATATATTATTGTTATATATATATATATATTGTTACGGTCGAGTCAATTCACTCGCTCTGCCACTTAGAGAAAGGGAGGTGCGAGCGAGTCTCGCCTGATTGACTGCTACTAAGAAAGGTGGAAGAACAGTGAACACGATGTGCTTGGCCTTTTTCTTCACTTTTTGTCTCTAACCCGCCTGACTGCTACTAAGAGAGAAGGAAAGCGTACGTTAACACCAGTGATCACAGCGTGCTTGGCCCTCTCTCTCACTTTTCATCCAGTTCCCCTCACTTATTTCAAAGGAGCGGCCCGAAAAGAGATATAAAACAATGAATGAAGGTACAAAATAATAATTCCCGGGCCAAACACAATGGTGGGAAACTAAAGAATTTTTGAATAAGAAGTCAGTCAGAGAAAAGATTTTGAAGCGTTCGTTCGCTCGTCGAGAAACACCTCTTACAAGAAACTCGAAGACACTTGCTTCCCAGATTTGACGACGGAATCATCCTTTTCTGTTTACAAACTTAGGATTTAATAAGGACCAGTGAGATGTCGGAATATCACTCAGCTTGGTACAGAAACCTTTCTATATATATATACATATTCGCATATTGGCCAACGAACTTGTTTCCATTTATTTTAATATTGACACACACACATCGCATCACATTTCGTTTAAACAATAATACGTCTCTCCTATCTTTCGAAGCCCACATCTCTGAAATAAAACTTTCTTTAGTTTTATATCTATATATCATTGTCTGTGTTTTTCTTTCACAGTGTATTGCATTTCGTGTTTTTTGCTCGTCAGTTCTCGCCCGACAGACAACTCCTCTCGCCAACAAGACATTGTTGGATAGACTGATGGAGGTGCAAAAGAAGGACCAAAAATATAAATATCTTTAGTCACGAATACGGGTTGTGGCTATATATATATATATATATATATATGAAGAGAGAGAGAGAGAGAGAGAGAGAGAGAGAGAGAGAGAGAGAGAGAGAGAGAGAGAGAGAGAAATAATTATAGATGAATAGATTCAATACACATTTAAAAGATGTTTAAATAATTTGAAGAAAAATGTCATGCAAGTACATCGAAGTTTAGAGTTGACATGGTGGAGAGATGAAGGAAGGTAGTAGCCGTGGCTACTATAAACGCCACAACAAAAATGTCATGCAAGTACATTGAAGTTTGAGGTTGACATGGTGGAGATATGAAGGAAGGTAGTAGCCGTGGCTACTATAAACGCCACAACAAAAATATCAGCTCCCCTTTAACCTCTCCCACCTTAAGGCCATTTCAATTATATTCCCCCCTCCCCATTTCATAGCTGCCTCAATCTTATCTACTCAAAGCTTTCCATATTCATTTGATTCTTTCACGACCATTGACTTCTCACATCCTGGACTCTCTGGCGTTCATATTAGCCACGGCTACTACACTCCTTCATCTGTCCACCATGTCAACCCTAAACTTCGATGTACTTGCATGACATTTTTCTTCAAATTGACATCCTGAGGAAGTCTTACAATAAAGACGAAACGTCGATGAATATATAAACAACTATCTCTTGATTTTTCCTTTTTCATTTTCCATTACGTCGGATTACTCTCATTCTTCCTTTCTCATATATATATATATATATATATATATATATATATATAGAGAGAGAGAGAGAGGTAGGTTGGACAAAATAATGGAAACACCTTAAAACCTTACCATGAAATCCAGCCTTGTGAAGCTCTTGGCGAACAGATTTTGTTGAAACGAGATTATCCAGATAATTGTTAAGCTCTGCTGTAATTTTCGGTGCCTTTGTTTTGTGCTATTTCTTCACAATCCTTACAAGGGCACCACGATCTCTTTCAGACAGCTTCGGCTTTCTTCCAAAATTCTGTTTAGAAAAGGATGTTTTCCCTTTCTATTTCATAGGCTATCATCACCTTCGAGACAGCAGTTCTTCTGGATACGGCCACCATCTCAGCCATTTCTGTTACAGTTGCAGCTGCCATACCGGCACCGACCATCTACCCTCTTTGAAAATCTGATAGATCTGTCAGTTAAAGTTTTCTTACTAATATGCACTATCTGAAATTTAAAAAAAACAACAAATTTAACCAAGTAATTTATATATTCATTTCGAACAACAATAACCATAAATAAAAAAAAGAATAAAACTAACATTTTGGTAATTTAAAAAAATTTTTGTAGGTATTTTAGAATTGATCCAAAATTCACTAGGGGTTTCCATTATTTTGTCCAACCCCTATATATATATATATATATATATATATATATAACCATTTATCTAGAAATATTGAGTTGTATAAAGCCAGTGTACACATGTAATAACGATAACACTTTAGTGGTTTTTATAATTACATTTTGCTTGTAATGAGATTAGCACACTGCAATTCACCATTTTGAAGCGATGATGAATTTTAAACAATGGAAAAAAGAAAATAACTAAACTGATTACACTCGGGGAATTATCTTCAATTTTTATCTCATTTGAATGAATAAAAACAAAACAAAAATAACAATCCTTAATCCATGAAACCGTTCTTATGGAGGTCCTCTATAATTAAAACAAGTGCGGAGGTTCCATATTATAATAATAAAAAAGCACAGCACCTAAAACTACCATTGATCTGGCACTGTTGCTGCTTCTGAAAAATAAATAAGAAATTAACATGATATGGGTCATCGTAACATACATACACACAAGTCGATGCATATAGATGCACGGACACATACACATACACATGCAGGAAAGGTTAATTAAACCAATCTATAAAGTTTTTTTTCTATTTACAATCTTTATTAGATTTGTATTAACTTTTAATGTTCCATTCTTTCTGAAAACTGCACTGACCGGAAGTGATGTTCATATTCTAATGCCGACAAAATGATAACCCTTTGTTTAAATTTATTTTTAAATACAGGCTGCTCGAAAGGTCTCTGTGCACCTATTTTTTATGATCAAATCGCAAAATAATAAAACAGAGGAGAGCAGTCAGATATTTTGAGGTACAATTTGCTCTTGATTGCAAATAGACTAAATAATTGGCCCGGATGGATAGGCGTAGGAATACAATTTGTTGGACTAGTTCTTGCAGTGGCCATGCAAGTTGTTGCCTGCCTAACCAGTTGGATTTCGAGAGTCGTATAAACCGGATGTTCTGTTGCTGGCTCTTTCAACTCACCAGCACATGATGCTTGATGCCCCCTTTTTCTACAGATTGATTATTTCCTTTTCAGCTTTACCAAAATAAAAGGTATTTTCTGTTACCTTTTAATATCTACTTATTTCATCTATGAATCGGATGAACATTCTATTCAATTGTTTCGAACACAGAGTCAAATGGACCTTCTATCAAAACCAAGTTTTAATGATACCCCTTTATTTTTCGATCACTCTGTACAGTTGAAAAGAAATAACTCTTACCAGTCCTCCTGAGATTTACATCTGAGTCATAATGATCATGTCTGTAACGAAGTACATTTATTGTATTACTGTTACAATGTGGATGGACGTATATCAGCTAGCGGTTACATGAGCTAGTATTATTTTTTTAGACTGGTGAACGGTGCAAGGCGAAGTGACACTAATTATTATTATATAATTAATAAACATCCATGCATGCAGAACATTATTTTTAATCAAGCAACAACATTACATTAAAGAATAAATTGTTTCCATTCTTAGCAATATGTTAAAAAGTAAAGGCATTATAAACATTTGAATAAAAGAAAAAAACATTTTAGGTATTTTTTGTAATTCCTGACAGGACTGAGGCTCTGAACCTAGAAAATTTCCAAAACAATTTTAAGAGTTGATAAAGGATTTCTGTTTAAATACACATACTAGTTTATTATTATTATTATTATTATTATTATTATTATTATTATTATTATTATTATTATTAGCAAAACTATGCTCCCTCCGGTCGCATACTTTTGCTAGTTATTTTATTTAATTGTTCAGTAAAATGTGTTTGTTTTTTTTTCTTTTACAAAAGAAAAAGAAAGAAAATCAGCCCATCCTTTATTTTAATAAATAAAACACAGAATGATAAAAACATAGTTTTTAAACAAAATTTACCTTTTACGGCGTAAAATGTAAAACAAAAAATCCTAAACTCAGTCATGGTCGTAAAAAAATAATAATATTTGTAGTTTCTCAAATCGAAAAAAAATGTGTACCTAAAATAAAAGCAACAATTAAAAAAATAAAATACACTGAACACTATTCTAACTTCAGTTATTTAATTGCTCAGTAAAATGTGTTTGTTTGTTTTACAAAAAAATAGTAATTTTTAAATTAATTACTTTTTAAATTAAACAATTTGATTCAATAAATTTATGCTTTTAATTTCTAATAAGATTAAAAAAACAAAAAGTTTTAATAAAAAATCAAAGTAAATATATCATTTTTGAGCGACTCGTACGATTAATCTCAGAGAATGTGTTGTTTACATGTTATTAATAAAATAACGCGCCCCTGTATTGTGTCCATATCTTTCTCTCTCTCTTTCTCTCTCTCTCTCTCTTTTTCTCTCTCTCTCTCTTTCTCTATCTCTCTTTCTTGAAATAGAACTTTCTGTGTGTTCGAAATAGAACTTTATACTTAATAATCAGAGGGCGGGTAACCAAATGTTGGAGTGGACGCCGTCTGTTCCATCATATTCCATTACAATATAATTTAATTACGTAACTTATATAAATTAAAAAAAACGATGTCTTTAATTAATTCTATTTATAATTCTTATTAAGATTATTATTATCGAAGAAAATATTTTAAATACATCTGGAAATCTGAAAAAAAAAATCATGAGTGTATATTTGCGAATATTAATTTATTAAAAGCTGTAAAACCAATTAATTATGTGAATTTGAAAGACGCATGATGTTTGGGGAAGTTTTGGAATGGGTATATATAGGAGCTGATAAGTAGATATAAAAAGAGAGCGATCAAAACTAATAATATAGTTTCAGCTTTAGACAGACAGGTACATCCTCTCCATTATTAATAGATTGTTATTATTGTTATTATTATTATTTGTACTCACTAGGAGTTCTCACACAAGTTATTGTCAGTGATTGCTCACCGAAAACAACCAGTGGTGTATCCTGGAGTCTGAGTGACAACAAGCCTCCCCAAAGTTCCAGTACTCTCCACCTCTTTTCGATCACCACCACAAATGCCCTTAACTATCGCAACAGCAACCTACCATTGATTTTTCCTGGCAACGACCATTGGTCTTTCCTGGGATTTGGGTGGCAATAAGCCTCCCCAACGCCCAAGACCTCTCCACACTCTTCCAGTGGAGGTCAGGTTAGTGCTTTCCCTTCTCAGTCTTCCCATCCTCCTGGACCCTCTATGACTAAATTTTGTATGGTGTCAGCCGAGGCCGGTGCCATTTATTTGGGGGGGGGGAGCAGCTTATGATGTTTCTTGCAGTTACTGTTCCTTGGTTCGTGACGTGGTGTTCTTCCTGTGGTTTTGTTTTCTTCTAGTAACTTTGATGTGACTGGTTACCATTCGTAGCTTCTGTGGGTTGGTTTCCGCATTCGAGGATTTTTCTTAGGATTGCAGCTATCATTGTTATTATTATTATTGTTATTATTATTATTATTGTTATTATTGTTATTATAATATTTGTTGTTATTATTATTTTTTTTATTTATTATTATTATTATTATTATTATTATTATTATTATTATTATTATTATTAATTAATTAATTAACGATCATGCAGGCAAAGTCTTACTTGAATGCAAATAACAAAATGATATTAAGGAACAAGCCCTTTCCAATCATTCTGTCAAGTTTTATTACAATTTGTCAAAAATGTGTTATAAACATTTAAATTAAAAAAACACATTTTTAGTCATTTTTCTCCTTGTAGTGTAGTATCTGTTCTGATACTACACTTCATCTTTTCTATCCTCAGTCAGTGAAGGAGAAATCTTCTAGACTGAGGAAATTTTAATTTTTGTCCCAATCCAGAGTGCCTCATTTTGGGGAGCTGGATTTTCCCCACATTAAAAACCGGCCACATGTCTAACTCTGCCCTCGCGGGGAGGCAAGTAAATAGGAACTGAGGCTGTGGACTTAGAAAATGTCCAACAAGATGTTTATTTACTCCTCGCGGAGTTAGGCACAAGGCCAGTTTTATCTTACTCCCACAAGTAAGATGTGACCCAAGATCGGGTCGAGCAAGTGGGGTTAAAGCCAGCGCTCGAGAGGTGAGCACTCTGGCCATTTAAAAATTGCCTGGGCAGCCCCGTCGGCATTCCCCGGTAGGGGCGCCTCAGACAGTAAGCAATAAACTTACTCCTCCCCAAAGAGGGGAGGCGAAGCCTGGGAGGGTGGACCTCCTAGAACTGCACAGGACAGGCGTGCAGTATCCATCGGAACAGATACTACACTTTGATCTTAGGCAAATGTCCAACAAGATGTTTATTTACTCCTCGCAGAGTTAGGTACAAGGCCAGTTTTATCTTACTCCCACAAGTAAGATGTGACCCAAGATCGGGTCGAGAAAGTGGGGTTAAAAGCCAGCGCTCGAGAGGTGAGCACTCTGGCCATTTAAAAATTGCCTGGGCAGCCCCGTCGGCATTCCCCGGTAGGGGCGCCTCAGACAGTAAGCAATAAACTTACTCCTCCCCAAAGAGGGGAGGCAAAGCCTGGGAGGGTGGACCTCCTAGAACTGCACAGGACAGGCGTGCAGTATCCATCGGAACAGATACTACACTTTGATCTTAGCCAAAAGGCCAAGGAGAAGATTTTATTTACCTCCCCAGGAGGTTAGGCACAAGGCCAGGTTTATCTTACTCCCACAAGTAAGATGTGACCCAAGCTCGGGTCGGAAAGTGGGGTTTGAAAAGCCAGCGCCCGAGAAGTTATTTAGGCCGGTGAATTCCCTCGGACAACCTCCATCTTTATCTACAGATGGAGATTTTACAAACCTTGGGAACTCACCAGACCTTAGGCATAGCGCCCGGGATGTAGGGGGAGGGGGGGGTCGGGGATAAGTGAGACAAGCTTTTAACATTTTTTATTTTCAAAAAATACAACAATAAACAGAAAATAAAAACTTTTGCTTACTCTTAACCAGATTCTTGCACCAAAATACCGCATTCACTCTGTGGATGGATCCCTACTTAACATATCCCAAAAAATTGACGTTGTAAATGATAATTATCGTGGGAGTGGAAAAAAAGATTAAAAACACCCAAAAAGAAAGAAAAATAAAGAACCAAATAAAATGATAAAAAAGGGGGGTTAGTATGGCCCGTCTTTCCCTCGTTGCTAAGTGTTGGACCACCCGCTGTTTTCCGGCCCAAGACCGAAAACAAGCGGGTCTGTCCCTAAATGGGAGTGGGAACTTAAAAGGGGGGTATTCAAAAATAACTTCATCGGGAATGGGATCTGGGGTGGATGGCGGCTTCCAAGATGGTAATGCCAAAGGTTTCAAACGACCGGGGACAAAGTAAAACAATGGAAGTGGGAATCTTTGGAAGCTCTCTAGTGCCGGCAAAAATAATGTAGGGACAGGATATCTCTCATTCCTACTAGTTAAGAGTTGCTCTTTTAATTAAAAAAGTCTACAGGGGTGGGTTCCGTAGAACCCAGTACCGCGTGTGCCATAACTATGGAGGGAACACGAACTCAAACTTGGCGCCTCGTCGGATGCACAAACTAGTGTCATGCACCCATCTCCTATTGAAATCCATGCGATGTAATCGCTTCCAATCGCATCTGATTTTCACTTTAAGTTGATGTTTAAAGTAAACTACCAGATCGCGATCTGAAACCGATCCAACCCCATGAACCTCATCAAGACGTGTAACCCACGTCACTAGTCTCGCTACGGCTAGGATGGTCAGAAACACCATTCGTTTTTCCCCCGTCCATTGCGGAGCTGCGTTGTTGATGACAGATGCGACATCCAGGACCATCGGCTGCTCGGCGTCGATGCGAGCCGTCACCTCTCCGACATACTCCCAGAGACGTCGAACTTTGCTGCAGGTGAAAAAGGCGTGCTCGGCCGTTTCTTCTTCGTCGTCTTCACAGCGCGGGCATAAGGGGACGTCCCTTAAGCCATCTCTGCGTAGTCTGCCATAGAGGGGCAGTGCGTTCCGAACCAGTCGCCAGGTCAGAGAATACTCAGAATTGTTGAGATAACTCTGGCCCGGCGCCCAACTCCACTGGGAGCGGGACTCCTCCCTCGACCATCCAAGCCGCTCCTCAAGTGGGTCCGAAGCGATACCCTCCACTAGATCCCGATATAGTCTCTTCCTAGACCGGGCAAGGTTACTGGACCCCGGCAACGCTCTAAGCGCGGCCCGGCATTCGGTGAAGAACAAGGGCTCCCCTCTCGGCCTACGTCGACCTTCGACCGAGAGGTCGGGTATGAGGTTGGGAAAGGCGCTCCCGACCGCAGGGACCCACGGAGTGTCTTCCATCAAAGTCCGACTCAGGAAAGCCAGTCTCTCGGCATGTCGATGACTTGCCAAGTCAGGCATCCCCAAGCCTCCCACACTCGGAACTTGAGTACAGACCTGTCTGCGGACGTACGCCTTCCGGCCCTTCCAAAGAAGCGAGAAGAGCAAGCGCGTGAAAGCGTGAAGGCGGGCCGCAGGCAGTGGTAGTACAGACAGCCGGTAAAGGATGAGAGGGAAGACGTAAGTGGCGCACGCCTCCGCTCTGTCCTTCAAGGAAAGCTTCCTTCGAATCCAAGTCTGGACCGACGATTCGACCTTTGTCTGTACTTCCGACCAGTTCTTTTCCAGCTGGAGGCCCTGTCCGAACCATACGCCGAGGATTCGAACCGGGCCATCCGACCAGCTGAAGTCACCTGGAAGAGCGGTCTCTCCGCTCCAGGCACCCAACCGCAGGCCGTTCGACTTGCTGCGGTTGACTATGGCCCCTGTCACTTCTTCGTACCGAGCGAGCGCCTTAATCACCGTTCGAATGTCAGTACGGCTCGACACGAAAACGGTGACATCATCGGCAAACGCGGAAACCCTGACTCGCGCTTTGCGAGGAGGGATAGCGATCCCGCGCAGGACTGGTGTTGTCGCCTGATCCCTTAATTTGCGAAGGAAGGGTTCCAACGCCAGGATGTAGAGCAGGGGCGACAGCGGACAACCCTGACGTACCGACCGAGAAACAACGAACGATTCCGACCTCTTTCCATTGACTTGCACCACTGCCGTCGGCGAGTCATACAGAATGGAGATCCACCTGCGGAAGTCCAGACCAAAACCGGCAGCCGCTAAAACAGCTTTCAGGAAACCATGGTCGACCCTATCGAAAGCCTTGGACTGATCTAAATTGATCAGCGCGGCTTCAGCGTCGTCTTCTGTCCCCTCTATGATCATGCGAATCAAATGCAAGTTGTTCTGAATCGACCTCCCCTTCACAGCAAAGTTCTGCTCAGGCTTGATCAAATCACCGATAACAACCTGCAGGCGGTTCGCAAGAACGCGGGCCAAAATCTTTAACTCTGTGTTTAGCAGAGTTATGGGCCTGTAATCGTCTAAATTACCCCCACCAGGTTGGTCCCCCTTCTTCAGTAATGTGACCACTCCTTTGGTTACCTGTCCAGGGATTGACTCCTGAGCAAACCAGTGGTTAAACACATCCTTCAGAATTGGGACAAACATGGGCGACAGCCTCAAATACATTTCGTACGGCAGACCATCGAGTCCTGGAGATTTGTTCAAGCCGACCTGCTTCAACGCAGTAACGATCTCGCCCTCCGTAATCCTGCCATCACAGCCAGCTGCTCGAGCCGCCTCGAGGCGGGGCGAGTCAGCCAAATAGCTGTCAAACTCCTGGCCGCGGAGTCTGGGCAGTTGGGTGAAGCGTTCCTCCAAATGCTCACGGAACCCCTCACAAATCTCACGAGTCGATACCAGGGTATGTCCTTCCAGGGTTTTCACCTTTCGAATGTACCCGTCCGAGCCACGACGTAAAGCAGCCTTACGCTCAACAGCGTCAACGTTCACGGCTTCGTTAGAGACTTTCTTTAACCTAGCTCTAACTACTTGTCCCTCATATCGCTCGCTGGCCAAGCGATTGAGGTCCCCCGTAATTAAGGCTATCTCTAGGGGATCCCCCCCCGCCACCGCCCGGGTCATCTTATCCTCTGCGTGCTTTTATGTCCTAGCCCTATCTTGAGCGAGGCGCTGGCTGTAGCGGACACAAAAGCTTCTAACACGAGCCTTAGTTTTGACCCAGTATCTACTCCCGATAACCACCCCCACTAATCCCTGCTGAAGTAGTAACGTCAGCTGTTCCCGGAAGTCTCGTATCTCCAGCAAGGAGGTATTAAACTTCCAGTACCCAGCCAACCTAGGCCTATCGCTTAAGTTCAGACGGGCCATAACTAATTTATGGTCCGAATGTCCTAACATAGTGAACGTGGGACAAGATAAGAAATCTATGTCGCCTCTTCTAACTAACATTCTGTCCAAGTAGGTACTCGGACAGAAGGCCGCGCTAGTATACCACGTCCACATCTCCCGCCCTGGGTGATCGACACGAAATCTGTCGACAAGATCGCACGAGGCCATCAGGTCAGACAGACTGCTCTCACACCACGCCGACCCTCTATTCCCACCGACCTTGTCTATCTTGGGGTCTAGGATGGCATTCCAGTCCCCCATTAAAACTACTCGCTCCGGACCCCCGAGGAACGCCTCCAATCGTCGAAAAAAGGAAACCCTCTCGCCAGCAATGTTGGGCGCATAAACCGCAACGATCCGAAACTTACTGTTTTCGACGGCAACATCGACCACGACCAGCCGTCCCGCCGCATCCGTATGAACAACGCTAACGTTTGCCGACAGGCTGCGTCTAACCATCACCGAGATGCCACTCCTACGAACATCGCCATATGCTGAGTAGACGTCAAAGTCGTCAGTCAGCACATCACAATCCCCGTACGAACAGAAGTGGGTCTCTTCAATTGCAGCTACATCTACCTTACGGGCCACGAGATCTCTTAGCACGTGAGCAGCTTTGCCTCGGGATCTCATGCCCCTCACATTCCAACAAGCCAAGTTCAAATTTGTGATCCCCATCAGTTAGTGTCGCAAACGGGGCTAAAGTCCTCGGGAGTGAGGACGCCGAAGGCCTGACCGAGACTGCCGGTCAGCAGTTCGGACGAAATCCGTCCGTCTCGTGCCAAACCTCCCACGTCCAAGGGGAAGGTTAGTTTAAGGGCCCGAAAGAAAGATGGGTGAACATAAACAGGGACCCTCCCCGGACATTGAAAAGATAATTTTTTAAGGGAAGGGTGCTCCTCGTCTATTAGTTTGAAGCCCGGGAAAGCTGTTTTCTCCTCCTCAACCATCCTCCAGAGAGCATTTGTCCTGCTCCCCTTGTTCTCTCTCAGGAAGGTGGTCATCATGGGGGCCTCCCGAAACTTCTGGGGGCTCTCCACCCGCTTTCCCTTCACATGGGTGAAAGCCTGCATTTGTTTGAGGTATTGCCTTTGCCTCGCACTTAGATCTGGGTGAACCTGGGAGGCGTTGGCTGCACAAATCCTCTCCCCCGGCAGGAAAGGGGACCTCTTTGTCCTTACCTGCCTTCCAGCTGGTGGAGGAGGGGGCGTCTTGGCTGGGGCGGACTCTTTGGTCCCTGCTGCTTCCGCAACGGCCGTTATGGGTGTTTTGGAGAGAGGAGTGGAGTCCTGTACCCCCGGGGGTGTTGGTGCCTGGACAGTCGGAGTAGCCCCACAGTCTTCGGCCTCCTTGATCTTTTTGGCCCTCGGGTCCTTTTCTTTGGGCTCTACCGGCCCCTCCACTGCCATCCTCTCTTCGTTGGCCGCTGGCTCCTCCTCTGACTCCGACGACTGTTGGAGCTTCCGTTTGTTAGGGAGGGTTTTTTTTTCCCCTCCTGGAGGTTACCGGGCTGAATCCATCCTCCTCAGGCTTCTCCGCCGCCACTGGAGCTGGAGCTTTGGCTGGGGCGGGTGCGTTGGGTTTCTCTGCCGCCACTGGAGCTGGAGCTTTGGCTGGAACGGGTGCTTTGGGTTTTCCCGTTGCCACTGGAGCTGGAGCTTTGGCTGGGACGGGTGCCGGGGTCTTTCTCCTGGGGCAGTCCTTGGACATATGCCCCGGCGTCTGGCAATGCCAACAATGTGGCCTCCGTCCCTCCACGATGATGGACATCGTCCAGCTCTCGCACTTGAGTTGGGCAGGAATTTTTTGGAAACCCGCACGCTCCAACCTCATCCGGAATTTGAATTCCCCCGTTTGGATGTTGCGGGGGCCACGGACCGGAATAACCTCTTCGACATCTCCATACTGTGACATTATTGCGCCTAAATGGTCAGCGCTGACACAGCATGGGACGCCGAGAATGGTGACGTTCGTCCTTCTCTTTTCGAGGTACTCCGGCTTGAATTGGAGGTCTTTCCAGCCAAAGTCTCCTTTTGCCACCGAGAAGGTTAGCACTCTGGCCATTAAAAATTGCCTGGGCAGCCCCGTCGGCATTCCCCGGTAGGGGCGCCTCAGGCAGTAAGCAATAAACTTACTCCTCCCCAAAGAGGGGAGGCGAAGCCTGGGAGGGTGGACCTCCTAGAACTGCACAGGACAGGCGTGCAGTATCCATCGGAACAGATACTACACTTTGATCTTAGCCAAAAGGCCTAGAGAAGATGTTTATTTACTCCTCGCGGAGTTAGGCACAAGGCCAGTTTTATCTTACTCCCACAAGTAAGATGTGACCCAAGATCGGGTCGAGCAAGTGGGGTTAAAAGCCAGCGCTCGAGAGGTGAGCACTCTGGCCATTTAAAAATTGCCTGGGCAGCCCCGTCGGCATTCCCCGGTAGGGGCGCCTCAGACAGTAAGCAATAAACTTACTCCTCCCCAAAGAGGGGAGGCGAAGCCTGGGAGGGTGGACCTCCTAGAACTGCACAGGACAGGCGTGCAGTATCCATCGGAACAGATACTACACTTTGACTTTAGCCAAAAGGCCGAGAGAAGATGTTTATTTACTCCTCGCGGAGTTAGGCACAAGGCCAGTTTTATCTTACTCCCACAAGTAAGATGTGACCCAAGATCGGGTCGAGCAAGTGGGGTTAAAAGCCAGCGCTCGAGAGGTGAGCACTCTGGCCATTTAAAAATTGCCTGGGCAGCCCCGTCGGCATTCCCCGGTAGGGGCGCCTCAGACAGTAAGCAATAAACTTACTCCTCCCCAAAGAGGGGAGGCGAAGCCTGGGAGGGTGGACCTCCTAGAACTGCACAGGACAGGCGTGCAGTATCCATCGGAACAGATACTACACTTTGATCTTAGCCAAAAGGCCGAGGATGTTTATTTACTCCTCGCGGAGTTAGGCACAAGGCCAGTTTTATCTTACTCCCACAAGTAAGATGTGACCCAAGATCGGGTCGAGCAAGTGGGGTTAAAAGCCAGCGCTCGAGAGGTGAGCACTCTGGCCATTTAAAAATTGCCTGGGCAGCCCCGTCGGCATTCCCCGGTAGCGGCGCCTCAGACAGTAAGCAATAAACTTACTCCTCCCCAAAGAGGGGAGGCGAAGCCTGGGAGGGTGGACCTCCTAGAACTGCACAGGACAGGCGTGCAGTATCCATCGGAAGAGATACTACACTTTGATCTTAGCCAAAAGGCCGAGGATGTTTATTTACTCCTCGCGGAGTTAGGCACAAGGCCAGTTTTATCTTACTCCCACAAGTAAGATGTGACCCAAGATCGGGTCGAGCAAGTGGGGTTAAAAGCCAGCGCTCGAGAGGTGAGCACTCTGGCCATTTAAAAATTGCCTGGGCAGCCCCGTCGGCATTCCCCGGTAGGGGCGCCTCAGACAGTAAGCAATAAACTTACTCCTCCCCAAAGAGGGGAGGCGAAGCCTGGGAGGGTGGACCTCCTAGAACTGCACAGAACAGGCGTGCAGTATCCATCGGAACAGATACTACACTTTGATTTTAGCCAAAAGGCCGAGGATGTTTATTTACTCCTCGCGGAGTTAGGCACAAGGCCAGTTTTATCTTACTCCCACAAGTAAGATGTGAGACCCAAGATCGGGTCGAGCAAGTGGGGTTAAAAGCCAGCGCTCGAGAGGTGAGCACTCTGGCCATTTAAAAATTGCCTGGGCAGCCCCGTCGGCATTCCCAGGGTAGGGGCGCCTCAGACAGTAAGCAATAAACTTACTCCTCCCCAAAGAGGGGAGGCGAAGCCTGGGAGGGTGGACCTCCTAGAACTGCACAGAACAGGCGTGCAGTATCCATCGGAACAGATACTACACTTTGATCTTAGCCAAAAGGCCGAGGATTTTATTTATCTACCTCCCACAAGGTAAGATGTGACACAAGGTCGGGAAAGTGGGATTAGAAAAACCAGCACTCGAGAAGTTGAGCACTCTGGTCATTAAAAATTGCCTGGGCAGCCCCGTCGGCATTCCCCGATAGGGGCGCTTCAGGCAGTAAGCAATAAACTTACTCCTCCCCAAAGAGGGGAGGCGAAGCCTGGGAGGGTGGACCTCCTAGAACTGCACAGAACAGGCGTGCAGTATCCATCGGAACAGATACTACACTTTGATCTTAGCCAAAAGGCCGAGGATGCTAAGACTTAAGAAAGGATTACCTTTAAATGTACACACTCATGTCATACATGTCATGTGAAAATAATGCATAAACACTAAAACGATAACATCTGAAATAAAAACATATGGAAATGAAAAAAGACAGCTTAACTAAACTGTATTCAATGTAATTAAATATGGGTAACGAAATAGGTCAGACCATGTTTTTTGTTTTAGAAAAGTAGTCAAGAGAAGATAACTATGATTGTTCTTATCCCACATTAACCTTTTGCTGGGTACTATTAAATCCGAGTCGAGGTAGAAGTTGATATTTTTTCGTTTTAGTCTTTGTATGCTAGAAGAGAACTCTTTAGAATTTCATGCTCATACTCTAAGCCATTAGGGGAGTTTGAATTACCTACTAGACACTATCCTCCAGTGTCTTCGGTCTCTCTGTACAAGGGTTTGTCAGTATCACCTGACATGAGGATACTTCCCCCTACAAGGAAACCCTGACCAAATATTCAAAATAACATAGTATTCAAAGTCCAAATAAGATTCTCTCGACACGGCTATACACTGGTTCATACCGGGAATGGTGCATCTTCTCCAAGTCATGTTACCTCACGTAACATTACTTAGCTGGATACTCCACCAGACCAGATGGATTCTTGTCCTGGAATCCGGTAAGACCAAGAGACCACAAGAAAGATATACTATAACATAATTTACTAGTCAATTGGGGAGAAGAAAATGAATGTTCTTAACTTCTTTACTAACTTAATGTTTGAGAAATAAAGGATAACTTTTATAGAATATTCAAATGTCTATGTATTTCATATAGAGATCAAGTGTTAGCCCAGGAAGGGGCCCCTTGATTTCTGAGAACTTCGACTGAAGTAAAATGTAACAAAAAAGAGATACGGTCATGTTCCCAAGTTTTTAACAAAATATTAATTTGTATTAGTTGGATTATTGGGAGGTTCAGTGGTTAACGGCACGGTCTGATGACCTGGTTGTGCCAAGTTCGAATCCAGTTTGTTCCTTTCACTTAGGATGTTGGTAACCTTCACGTGGTCCCTCCTGTAAGTACCCTATTTTTTTCTAAAAATAATTTTGACTAGAAATATACCAGGGAAACCAATGCCAACAAGAGAATAATTTGATTCATAAGATATGAATGAATTTAGATTATTCGGACTACTGTTCTCATCTTGGTTTTTCTTCTCACTACGTTTCAACCGATGTAATCTCCGACCTTATCCAGGTGCATCTTGTCGAACTCAGGAATCTTTCTGTCGAACTCCAAGATGAGAACAGTAAGCACTTTTAATTTTGGTCTCAATTGAGAGTGCCAAATAGTACAAATTATTAATCCTCATCTAAAAAATTCCGAAACAAAATATTAATTCTAAAGTAGATAGAATCTCTCTCTCTCTCTCTCCTTATCTATCTATCTCTCTCTCTCATTACCTCTCTCTCACAAACACACACACATTCTTCTCTTCTTTCTCATCATTGATTTTGACACTGAATTATTCATCACTGTCTCAGCTACAATGCTTATATGTACTCTCTCTCTCTCTCTCTCTCTCTCTCTCTCTCTCTCTCTCTCTCTCATTCACTCACATCATAGTTTTCTATAATGAATTAATAAGGCACTGTTCTAGCTACAGTCCATTCGGGGACTGCACAGTTCTTTATATTTCTAGAAATTAAAATATGGTGTCTAGTAGGTAATTCAAACTCTCCGTTTACATGTGT
>OY744523.1:134750495-134765495 GCA_963556195.1 Sepiola atlantica
AGACCGTGAACAAAGGAAGTTTACCTTGTGGTCCCAAAATGAAAATGCTTAAAATCGTCTCTGCGCAATCGACTCGATGCACTCATTCGCTTGAAGTAATAAAAACAAATAAAAAGATTTTGAGCCAATCAGATGCATTTCTCTGGATTTATCAACTTTGCCGTTTTGATTCACCCGGAATGCATATACAGCCAGATTTTTTCTTCAACACAATGCTTAACCCAAAAAACCGCTACTCTACACACATTATATACTCCATACCTGACACAGCTTGAGTAAGATTTCGTACAAGTCAGGGATGTAGAGACGATGTTTACCTTTCGGTGTCAAAATGAAAATGCTTAAAATCGTCTCTGCGCAATCGGCTCGAGGCACGCATTCACTTGAATTAATAAAAACAAATAAAAAGATTTTGAGTCAATCAGATGCATTTCTCTGGATTTATCAAATTTGCCGTTTTGATCCACCCGGAATGCATATAATGCCAGATTTTTTCCTTCAACAAAGATATTTAGCTCAAATCTATAACAGAGCTAACATTGACATTTCTCCAGCCCTTCGCCCCTTTGTCAGGTCTTGGGAAAGTTGAGAAGGCCTTTTCTAAACTCACACACACATAGCCACACTGACACCAAAGCATACCCATACACAATGCATAAACTCATTCACTGTCTTACGCATACGAACACTAAAGGCGACACACACACCGTCTTTGAATTCCCTTTCAATGTCGTCTGCTGATTGAAAACAAATGTATAAATTTAACCACTTTAATACTTCATATATTTCTCACTGAACTTTCTAATATGAAAACAAATTATTATTAACTCAATTTACTAACTTTCAATAAAATGTAATTCATGTAATTGGGTGAGGAAGTTTTGATTAAAATTTTCCAGACTTGTGGATAATTCACAGCCCTTAAAGTATCGACTCAAGCTTCCTCGATATCTCAACTAATGAATTCCCCTTGTTCTGCAAGGGCACTCAAAATACTAAACAATTATTCTATGTTTTCCTATTTATGTAGACTTCTATTTTAAACATATATAAAATATCTCTTTTGTTAACTTATACTTTTGTACTCTTTATTTGTGTTTGTTTATCATATAACATTTCTCTCGCTCTCTCACATTTGAATATTACTTAAAACTGTTTTCTTTAAAATGTTTCTATAAAACTGGTTCTTCCCAAAATTTTCTCCACAAAACTGGAACCCTAAAAAGGGTCCCTCCATAACCGTGTGAAAAGAAATGACAGCCACTCAAATCCATTCATTGCAGGGAATTTTGTATGCATTACTCTTTGATCCCTTGAAGAGGTCTGCCTGCCCATCTATCATGGTGCTAACATTACCATCTTAAGCCTTTAACTCTTTGCAAACATTATAAACGAAAGAGCAAGCTACTTTGAAATTGGTTCTATTTCTAAATTGCTATATTCAACCTTTATAGTCCCGATAACTCTTTCTGTTCATTTGTTGTGTAAATATAGGGGCTGCCATTGATAATTCTGAGATATAGAAAATATAAAATCAAATAATATTCCTCCTATAGTAAAAATAACGTATGTCTTCAAATATTTTACAAACCCAGTATATTTATCGCATGACAAAAGTTTTTTTGAATTTGAAAACACGGCAAATTCTTTTATGGATTTATGCATTCAAATTATCCTCCTACGTCAAAAAAAAAAAAACACTGAAGAGGAGAATCTTAAAAAATGATTCTACTAAGAAAGGTAACTCTGGTTCATGGGTTGTAACTTCACTTATTAGAAAAAAAATTAAAATACTAGATTTTATGTTTCAGCATTTTTGAGTTGGGAATTGATAATTTTTTGTATTATTTGGATTATTAGAACTACTGTTCTCATCTCGGATGTTATTCTAACAATGTTTCGGCCGATGTAACCTCCGACCATCTTCAGGTGCGTTTTGTCGCACTCAGGAATCTTCGAACGGAATCCTTAATTTAAGCTTGCTCTTGCTCCGTCAGTCATGACCGGGTAGAAGTCTTAGGTAATTCATAATTGTATTATTAGTATCGCCTGTACTGAGAATTGAACCTATAGAAAACAATCACTTCAAACTGATTATTACTTAGCACGTATATTGTTACGGTCGTGTCTCGTTGGGAACGACAAGACGGTCATGCAACAGAAGAAAAAAAAAGAAAAGATTTAGGTCCTCAGGTTCAAATATGTATACACAGCGAACAAGAGAAGAAGAGGGACTCTTTCTCAAGACGCCTGTGAAAATGAAGAGACAGACGACAAACACTTCGTGAAATAACGGAAGATCAACACAAGTTAAGAATTTAAAATGACAATGTTTATTTATAAGAAGGGATGAGATACAAAACAAAATAAGATAATACAGGATTCGGTCTTAACGGATATGTAACTAGTCCGAGCGAAACTATATATATAATACAAAACGTATCAGGTTGAGAGAAAGAAAGGCGTCTGGCTCAGTTTTCAAATTCGTAAGACATGCTCAAATCCTCGAGCAGTTGTGAGTAGTTGTCGTCGATGTGTCGTTATTGGTTTCCGGGGGGAGAAGCCAAGAAAAGTTTTTTTTATCGACTTAGCATGCTTTACCTATCTCGTTAACTGACTGTTCTTCGGTATGCCTTTGGAATTTAACAGAATACGTCCTGAGCGTTCTCTTTGTGTCGGCGTCCAGACAGTTTTGCAGTTTTTCCATATGCAGTGATTTGCACGGCGTTCGTTCCAAGTGTTTTCTTCGGTCGTGATTTTCAGGAGCAACCAATATCACGTCCGTTTGCTCCCAAAGCTCGGGGAAAGTTTTTTTTTTGTCTAGCCGTTCTTTTCTTTTTTCTTCTTCCCTTTTTTCTTTCTTATTCGTTCAGCAGTTGACATTGGACCGGGTGTCAGGTTGGGATAGGGGAAACGGGTCGTTAATTACACGCGGCCTCCACAGAAATAGCAAGACGACTCATCCCTTTTTCTCAACGGTCACATTCTTAAGACTCAAAAGTGAGAAGGGGACAGCCACCCCCATTCTATATTTATCTTTCGTCTCTCAAGCCGACGAACAAAGAAAGTTTTTAAGACGAAATATATATATATATATATATATATATATATATATATATATATATATATATATATATATATATATATATATTTCAGGGGAAACATTTTTTTAATCAATGAAACGGGCGGGTGGAAAGAAAAGAAAATTGCTAAAATTTTCCTTAAGGCATTATCGTCTGACCCTCTAAGAAGAAACGTCAGAATGATAAATTTAAAACTAAGAAAATCGAATGGGATATGAGGGGAAAAAATTGTTTCAGTTGGAGAAAACGATTGAGAGAGGGGGAAAAGGTAAATCTCTCAACGTTATGGTGGCTTTAAATCATTAAATATCTCCAACTGATGTTTCAAAATTTTTTGTCTACACAGGCTAGGTCAAGCATTGTTAATAACTAACGCCTCAATAATATTGAGATGGTAGTTCGACCTGGCACTGTGTAAAACAAAAAACCACACATCGGAATAGTTGTCAGAACAACTATTTGTACTAACGAGGTGATTACCGATGGCTGATTCCTGTTCCTGAAAGTTCCCGGATGATCTCGAAACCTTGTGTAAGCGAATATCACGTGGTATGTGTTGGGGTATTCTAAATTCTAATCTTTGGGATGTCTTGCCAACGTAGTCAGCTCCACACTGACACATGGATTTATAAAGAACATAATTATTTTGAATGGCTGGCAAAACATCCTTACGAAAAGAAGAGAAAAAGGTTTGAGCTGTGTAAACTACTCTCAGCATGGTTGCTGGAAAACAACGTTGAGTAGAAGAAGAAATCCTTTTGACAACGTCAAGGTCGTCAGAACCAAACCATGGGAGTTTCAAATAAATAGGGCAACGTGACGGGCCAATAAATTTACCATCATTAAATATAACAACTTTGTGTGCAATGGTGCTTTTTATGATATTGATGGGATATCCATTAGCAAAAAAAATATCAGTAATTTCACCAAGTTCCGCATCAAGTCGTGTTGGTGAACAAATCATAAGTGCTCGATGAGTGAGAGTACCAATAAGATTTATTTTTCTTGCTCTTGGGGCGAAGGAAAACAAATTTAGATAAAGGCCCGTAAATGTTGGTTTTCTATACATAGAGGTTTCAAACGATATACCAGATTTAGACACTAAAACATCGAGGAATAGCAAGGAACCACAATCCTCGACCTCCATAGTGAATTGCAACGATGGATGCAAGTCACAAAGAAGACGAAGAAACTGTTCAGCATCACTCCGTGAGGGAAAACAGGCAAAAGTGTCATCAACGTAACGTGTGTAAAAAGCCGGCTTGGTCACTTTGGAAAATAATTGGTTTTCCAAAAATCCAACTAAAATGTTGGCTAACTATGAACCAAGAGGGCTGCCCATGGATATACCATCAATTTGCCGATACATTATATTATTGAAACTGAAGGAAACTGATTTAGTAGCACGTTCCATTAGTTCAACAAAAATTCGTTCAGGAAACTGTGGCGACTTAAAGGGGCCACGGTAAAGATAATCTGCACATATACCAATGGTTTGATCCAAAGGTACATTGGTAAACAGACTACTAATGTCAAAGGAAGCCAAGAACTCGGTATCCTTTGAGAGAGATAATTTGTGTATATAAGACACAAAGTGAAAGGAATCAGAGATACAATAGTCCGAATAAAAAGTAAGTACGGGCTTAAGAATATCAACTAACCATTTACCAAGTGCATGTTGTGCAGAACCCAACATTGATAGAATAGGCCGTAAAAGAATGTTGGGTTTATGAACTTAGGGTAAGCCGTACATTCTAGGCCTTTGAGAGCCGATAGGTCGTATTCTCTCATATATCTCTTTAGAAATAAACTTGCTTTTATAAAATTGAAGAAGCCTTTTCTGGATTTTTATTTCCATACGAAAATTTTCTTTTTTTTTCCACCCGCCCATTTCATTGATTAAAAAAATGTTTCCTCTGAAATTTATCCTACGATTTTGTTGTACGCGAAAATTACTTTATATATATATATATATATATATATATATATATATATATATATATATATATATATGGGCAAAGATTTAACAATAGATGCTTTAAAAAAAAAAAATGAACTTTAAACACTTATACAAATCACGTGTTGTATTCACGTTCTTCATATTTGATGATGGGAAACTACACCTTGCCCATTCGGCTGTATAACAACAAGCCGTTAAAGAGATAAAAAAAATACAAATCCGATGACATCAGGATATATTAACACACCGAGGATGCCAGGTTTTGGCGAAATATCTGTATCACTTTAAACTAACAAAAAAATGCTAGTTTTAATAAAAAAAAGAAAACGAAAAAAAAAATCGGTTTCGATTTAATGTTTTTCTTTTTTTATGGAAAACAAAAATTGATATCGCATCTTAATGCTTAAAAAGGTATTTATTTTACCTACTCCTTCTTAAATTTAACAATAGAGGCTTTTAAAAAAAAATATGAACTTTAAACACTTATACAAATCACGTGTTGCATTCACGTTCTTCGTATTTGATGATGGGAAACTACACCTTGCCCATTCGGCTGTATAACAACAAGCCGTTAAAGAGATAAAAAAATACAAATCCGATGACATCAGGATATATTAACACACCGAGGATGCCAGGTTTTGGCGAAATATCTGTATCACTTTAAACTAACAAAAAAAAATATGCTAGTTTTAATAAAAAAAAGAAAACGAAAAAAAAAATCGGTTTCGATTTAATGTTTTTCTTTTTTTATGGAAAAAAAAAATTGATATCGCATCTTAATGCTTAAAAAGGTATTTATTTTACCTACTCCTTCTTAAATTTAACAATAGAGGCTTTTAAAAAAAATATGAACTTTAAACACTTATACAAATCACGTGTTGCATTCACGTTCTTCATATTTGATGATGGGAAACTACACCTTGCCCATTTGGCTGTATAACAACAAGCCGTTAAAGAGATAAAAAAATACAAATCCGATGACATCAGGATATATTAACACACCGAGGATGCCAGGTTTTGGCGAAATATCTGTATCAATTTAAACTAACAAAAAAAAATGCTAGTTTTAATAAAAAAAAGAAAACGAAAAAAAAATCGGTTTCGATTTAATGTTTTTCTTTTTTTATGAAAAAAAAAAATTAATATCGCATCTTAATGCTTAAAAAGGTATTTATTTTACCTACTCCTTCTTATATATATATATATATATATATATATATATATATATATATATATATATATATATATATATATATATATATATATAAGATTATTTTTATTTATACAGACATGTACAAAATCTGCGACACTGGCATGTCGATGTTATCGATCAACAGCTGTCAGAAATTAAGATCTCATCAGTCAGAGTTAAAATCCTATCTTAATTGTGGAAGATCATATATTGGGAGGAATGAAATGGGGAGAAAAGAAAAGGAAATTAAAATGGTTAGATTTGAGACCGTTGAGAATCAAATATGAAATTAAATAGAATAAAATGAAATAGAAACAAAATAAAATAAAATACAAAATATAAATTCAAGGAAACGAAGGGGAAAGTGGGTGGAGATAGGGGAGAGAGAAAATAAAAAGGGGGAAGGGAAAAAAAACTACACAGCTAATGTCTGAATGTGTGATGGCTGTCAAAGA
Source organism: Sepiola atlantica (assembly GCA_963556195.1). Taxonomy (NCBI): domain Eukaryota; kingdom Metazoa; phylum Mollusca; class Cephalopoda; order Sepiida; family Sepiolidae; genus Sepiola; species Sepiola atlantica. The sequence goes on from OY744523.1 coordinate 134,757,186, forward strand.
CGCGTCAATATCAGCTTGATGTTTCGATGTGTAGCAAGACGCATTTTCTTGCCTGGTTTCAATTGGGGTCGGCAATGGTGGTGAGATGTTAATACATTAGGCTCTAATCTTGTTGGTTTATAAGCCCGGTTGAAATTCTTTGGATTCCTATCCTGTGGATGTTTACCTTGCCTGGATTATATATATATATATATATATATATATATATATATATATATATATATATATATATATATATATATATATATATATACTAAAATATTTCAATGCTAGCTTTTCTTACGGCTAGCTTTTGGATTGAAATTAACTTTTATTATTTCACTTTGAATTGAAGAACTCCATAAAAAAACTCTCTGCAAAGTCCATAGAAGTTTTCTTTAATGGTTTTTAATACAACACTGCCATCCGAAACTTTCACACACTGCAACTTTTTCCAACTGGATCATCTCTGCCATTTAATGTTTTTTTGCCTTTCCACAACTTCAATGGATTTTAACAACTTCAGATGCAAATGTTCACTAAAATATGACTGAATTTTAACTTACTTCAAACCTGCTGCTTAAAACTCTTTAATGGTGCCTTCAACTTTTGCATATATTTTCAACCTTTTCTGTTTTCTTTTTACTTTGTATATTTTGTATTCTATATTATCTTTATTTTTATATCTTTTACATTTATGACTTTTGGTAATTTTTCTTTCACCAACTTATCTGTTTGCATTCCCCAGACGATATGAGATCATTCTTTGAAAAGCCATAGCCCAAGGAAGAAATAATAAAAGTTCTTTTATTTGAACCTCCATATTTTAAAAACTGATGACTTCATAGATATTGTATTTTAGACTATTTTTCTTCTCATGCTCTACTTGTTTATATAATTGCTCTAATTCGTATATTGAGCATCAATTTTTCATGATTTAAAGGTATGCATCATATCTTTATTCTTCTGTCCCTTATATATATATATATATATATATATATATATATATATATATATATATATATATATATATATATATATATAGTTTTCTCTCTTCACTATCTTTTTTGTTAATTTCTAGACGCGACGAGCGATTCGTCGGATTTCTGGTGTTAATTGGTGGAGTATGGCACCTAACGTTGTATCGTGGGCCATTCCTCTAGCGCTTTCGGTCTCTCGGCCGTCTTCAAGAGGCTGTGTCTTATTGTTACTAAGAGCCGTATTTATAGTTTTATTATTAGTTATATATCTATTAATTTACATATGTATATATATATATACATATATATATATATATATCTTTATTCGTTTATTTATTATTTATTTATTTATTTCATTTTGTTTATTTATTTATAGTATTTTATTTATAGTATTTTACAACTCAAATCCCGACATCTAGAACCACACGGCCACCGCTGAACAGCTAAATAAACAATGATCATTTTAACACTTATTCGGCGACTTTGACGTCAGAGAGCGTTCTACTTAATGAAAGAAACGATGCATATATAGCTAGCGACGTCACATATATATACATATATATATATATATATATATATATATTTTTTTTTTTCTTTATGATACAAAACTTAATTATTGTTATATACAGACCATATTTATTTTTAGCATAATGAAATTAAAAGATAAGAGAATGAAAAGGCAAGTTGACCGGTTTCAAACCTTGCTCAACAGAGCTAGACCGAGGTTAAGATTAAGAGAAAAAAAATATTATATGTTTATTATAACGAGGGTAAGGCTGAAAAAAATTTGAATCAAATAGAAACTACATTGAGTCCGAGAAGATTTCTTTTTGTTTACAAAGAGAAGCTCTCAAAGACTTAATTTAAATAGTTTCTAGAATCTTTATATATATATCTATATATATAACAATATTTCGAATAATCCAAATAATATTTCGAATAATCCAAATAATAAAAAAAAATAGGATGTTTTGATATTTATAAATTCATCCATTCATCTATGCATATGCCGGAGAACTTCACCACCTGCTTGAGAACAAAATTATGCCCGAGGGATCGGTTGTTTTCTTGTGCCATCACATGTTTGGTTTAGTAGGTTATATTGAAGTATTTGTTAAAAGCATCTTCAGGGCTGGGACAGTATACAGCTTGCCAAACCCGTATATTTCACTTACAATTCTCTGCTCACTGCAGCAATGCACTTTCTTGTAGTTTTCCGCGAAGCTGTGATGTTTTCTCTCCTAGAACCTCCGTTTATCAATGGTTGCCACAGAAACTACAACTACGCATAAAGAATAGAGGGAATTTTGTTAAACGTTTACTCCTCTAGATATGCTGTGTTTTATAGATGTTCTATGCATATAAACAGATATCTCTATTTATATAATGTTAAGTATGTTTATATGTTGATGTATTTGTATGTACAGGATTATCTCCTAAACTAATTAACTGATCATTATAAGTTTCAGAACACAGCTCCTAGGACTAAAGGGGTCCAAATGAGATCCATATTTAGTTTAATTTACTTTTATGCAGAGGAGGAGGGGGAGGGGTTAAAAAGAGTCTGGAATCCTTTCATAAAAATTCAGATACTTCAGATTTTGTGAAATTTTAACAATAGGTATTAGACATTAATTAATAAATATTCCCAAAATTTTAGTTTATGGGGAGTATTTTAAAGGGTTTTTAGGGGGAATAATACGGCACAACCTTTCATTGGAAAATTTAAATATTTCAGATTTGCATTGAATTTGACACATAATTACTAGACATCAATGAAGGAAGATTCCCTGGATTTCAATTTCTTCTTAAGACCTCTTAAGCTTAAACCTAAACTTTTAGACATGTTTTAGAATCAAGATCATGTGTCTGAGATGGGTATATTTGCTAACGATACTATGCTCTACTCTTGTCACGCACACATATCCGAGGCAATGGCTGAATCCTTAGAATGTGCCCTCCAGTCTGTAGTGGAATGAGATCATAAATGGATGGTAACATTTAATGCTGCTAAGACAAAGCTCTTTTCCTTCAACAACTACAAGAAACCTCTTCAACCACCGATTAAATGGCAAATAACACCCTACCTGAGAGTCCAACGTTCAAACTCTTGGCCCAACATTTACAGATAACATAGATTGGAACAAATACATACAAGACACTGCCAATGCTGCTGCAAAAAAAGTGAGCTTCCTCTACCGTACTAGAAAACTTCTCACACCTGACATCATCCTATATCTCTACAAAGCCAGTATCTGCCCATTCATGGAGTATTGTTGTCACATCTGGGCTGGTGCACCATCCACCAGTCTCTCCCTCTTAGACAAGGTCCAAAAAAGAGCCACTAATCTAATAGATTCCTCACTATCCACCAAGCTCCAGCCTCCTGTCTCATCGCCGCAATATTTCATCCTTGTGCTTGTTTTACAATGGAATGTGCTCTGATGAACTTGCTGCTCTAGTGCCCCCTCAACGTAAATACACTCGACCAACCCGACAATCAGCTAAATCCTATCCATTCACTGTGGAGGTCCCCAGATGTCGGAGAGCCTTCTAATCCAATAGCTTCTTTCACTAAGCTGCCAGCCTTTGGAACTCCCTTCCTGCTATCTATTTCCTCGACTGTACTGACATGCAGAAATGTAAAACTAATGTGAACAAGTATCTCGCTGCACAGCTCCCAATCTAGGATGACCTAAAAAACTTTCACCCTAATTCTCAGTAGCCCCTTATGTCGACAGTGGCAATTTGACTTGTTTGGGGTGAACTAAGTTAAAAAAAAAATGTAATGAATTTTGATCAAAATTAGAATAATGATTCTAGACATAAGGTTTAGTATCATTATATGTTGATTTTAATCTTCGTAAGGGGATATCAAAGTGGTGCAATACGGTTCTCTTCTGGGAATTAATCTTAGGGCGGCTATTGTTCTGGTTATTATATAAAAGATATTGGTACTGGTACAGCTTTTGAACCGGACAAAAACCGACTAGGTAAAGGTTAGCTTAGTGTTAGATTATGTTTAGTTTAGGGTTAGGGTTAAGGTTAGTTTAGGGTTAGGGTTAGTTTAGGGTTAGGGTTAAAAAGAAAAACAGTTCACTTTTTATTAGGTTCGAAACCTCTACCAGTACCAAGATATTTTAGAGTGAATTCTGTGTATACAAATAACATATAAACAAACCTAACTTTATATAGATAAAAATATGTGTATATACATGAAGTAGTAGAACTTATTCTTTAGGTCTTTCAGAGTTCATGAAGCTATCTGAGCACGATCAGTAAGTAATGTAGATCATATGCAAACACATATAACCACTTATTGATAAGCTGTTTTTCATAAGTCTATCAACAGTGCTTTTATATATTCTTAATTGTCTCCTGCCCAGCATGTTTGTACTATTGCTTATTCTCTCTGCTGGTCTGACCAAAGGCAGAACCGCATTCCTTTCTTTGTAAACTCCAAGCGTTTTTCTAGCTGAGTGGTTCTCACTTTACCGATTCCTGCAGGAAACCTAATTCTCTTCAGATTAACAAGAGGAGCATCTTTTTAAAGACCGTTAAGCATGAAAGTGAATAAATGCTTACATCTTATCAACAAAGTGTTGGTTGCCCCGAGGAACTGGAATGGTACACGCTTTCTACTTCTTGCAAATCATTGTTCCACTGGGTGCTCACCCACAAACTGACTCACCGTTTTTGTTCCATCTTGAAATGGATCAGGTAATGAAAGAGCCTGGGAGTCTGTGAACTGTTCTGGAGTTCGTACACTAGCGATTCAGCACGTAAATGTGTACGCGTGTGCAAGAGAAAGAAAGAGAGTGAGAGAGAGAGAGAGAGAGAAAGAAAGTTATAAGACGGACGCGTATAAACAGGCTGTGAAAATAAGCTCAACTTGTAGTTAACCATTTGCCTTGTTAACCGTGGCAGCAGCGATTATAAATTATCCAGCAAATAAAATGGACTCCATGTTTATATATGTAAATGTATTTGCATCATTTGTACAGCTTTTCATAAACAGAGAAGAAATTTAGCAGCGTGTATAACCAGGGATACCTACCTTCGTACTCTGGTATAATCACACTATACACTGGTTTTCATTAAATAACAGAAGTTAAGTAACGATTAGCCTGGTTAGATGGGCGCCCATTTGGGAATACCAGGCGCTGTATATGGGATGACAGCGCCACCTTCCTGTAAAAATAAAACTGCAAAAACTAAAGTCTTTAAATCATCTTACTGAGCAGGATACACATGCGACTAGAGATCGCTTATGAAATTGATATTCACTAGAAACTTCCTGCAAAGGAGGAAGCCTGCTGAAACCGTCCAGAGTGCATGCCGCACTAGGAGGAACTTCGAACTTCACAATTGAAAGGGGAAGTATGTTTTCAGAAGAAGAGCAGTGCTCTGGAGGCGTTTCTAGCGTCATGTTTTGTCCTGCTTACTTAAATTGTTGGTAGAAAAAATAATATAGAGTCGCTTTTAAAAGTAACAACACATGAAAAAAATTTTTAAATGTTATATATTTTAACATGTATTAATCTGGCCTCAAATTTAAATATATAATTTATCAAATAAATGGCGAGAATTTCTTTTAAAATTAGATAATTCTCTGAATTTTGGTGAATAAAATTTTGACACATTAACTGTGGCACAAACGTGTATGAATTATCCAACAAGTTTAAGAAAGAGTTTATATATGTAAATATATTTGCATCATTTGTACAGCTCTTAATAAATGGAGGACAAGTTTAGCATTATGTATGAGGAGAAGAAGGGTGTTATCAGCAGTGCTCTGGAGGCTTGCCTAGTTTTATCTCAATTAAATTTAAAGAATTAAAACAATTAAAGATACTCGAAGCTATTTTTATTAAAACCCAGCAACCTACAATCAATAACCCTAACCTATGAAACCAGTCCCAACATTTTAACGTGATACAATTTGATCCTGTGATACTACTTCTGATATTACAGAATTTAAGTTGTCAATGTCTTTCCTGGAACAATGTGAGACCGTTCTTTTGGCATCTAACTTCACATGTGCGTTTTTCTGCTATCTTTTGAAATTCTCTTCTTTTCTCCAGTTTTTTTGTTCATTTGCTTTTGTCACCTGAGATGATTCGACGAAGAATCTAAAACATACATTAATGTTTTTAATTTTAACACAAAAAAGATCATTAGAAAAATTGAAAAAATAAAAAAGGTATAATTAAGCAGAGAATTTTGTTATTTTTAACAATGTTTGCTTATATATATATATATATATATATATATATATATATATATATATATATATATATATATATATATATAGTCTCGGAAGTTTCTCAACCATTAAAAATATATAATAAAACAAAAAATTAAAAAAATAAATATATATATATATATATATATATATATATATATATATATATAGTCTCGGAAGTTTCTCAACCATTAAAAATATATAATAAAAAAAAAATTAAAAAAATTAAAATATATATATATATATATATAAAAAAAAAACTGATAGTCTCATGTCTTCCAGTGGAAAATCACTCATGTAAGTCAATTTATTTTTTACAGTTATTATATTAGTTAGTTTCTAACACTATTTTAAGGGATCATCAGTTGTTTACCATGAAAAACTGTTTCGGGAATTTAAAAACAAGACAATATTTAATTTCATGGCTTCCCAGCAGAGTTGATCAGACCCCACTTCCCTTAAAAGACAAAAACATAAACGTTCCTTATACTAAATCTACGTTTTGTTCCATATAAATGTTTTGCTAACTTATATTAGTTATTTAAGACACAAAAAAAAAATTCTTTACCTGTGCTGTTCGTCTGTCTAATAAAATGTATCCGTTACTTACAAAAATGTTGCTGCATTTTAAAGTGTTTGGACGAATCCATGACACTATTATTTAAGTGATTAATGTATTACTTTTAGTTTTATATTATAAATATAAAAAACATCAACACATCAAAAAATAAAAAATAAATAAATAAATATGTATATACATATATATATATATATATATATATATATATATATATATATATATATATATATATATATATATACATACATACATATATATACCTTTAGTTCCTCCTTTTCTCCCTCGTCCTCATGTGTTGTCCATCTCCCCGTTGTCGTCAACCTCAAATAAATATTAATCTTCCTTGTTCACTTACAGTTTTTCTAATCTGCGTTTACAACTGTCGATTTTTTCTTTTCCCATTGTTTCAAATCTGCGTCTATAAGTTAACCGTTAATTTGTTCTCTTTTTCTTTCTTTTTCTTCTTCTTCTTTGCCAACTCCCGGTGTTTAAAATCGGCGTTCATAACTGTCGATTTTCTTCTTTTTCTTCTTCTTCTTCTTCTACTTTTTTAACATTTCTTTCTTTCTTTCTACTGTATTTTTATTGTTTTTCTTATTATAATTAGCAGATGTGTTATATATACGTTTATACATATTATACATTATTTCTATTTATATATCCTATGATTTGTTCTATCAGTTTATTTTGATTAATTTGATAAGATTTAAAAGCATCAGGATGGCGAGTAATTATATATATATATATATATATATATATATATATATATATATATATATATATATATATATATATATATATATAAAGATAAATATTTTGTCTTTATCTTAGATCTTATCATGATGAGGGAATATTCCAGATAGATGTGTTTCATTAATTAATGAACAAATTGTTTGCAATATGTGAAAATATGTGTAAAAGTGGGTTGGAAACAATATAAGTTGTTAATTTATCAATGTATGAATGTGTTTATTTATATTTATTTAGTTCATTACTTGTGTATCATTAATTGATTAATAATAATTAAAAGTAATTATGATTATACAGGTGTATGTATGTGTAATATGTGAATATAAGTAAAAAAAGTGAGCATATAATATTCATAGTGTCTTAAATTATGTGTGAATGTATTTATTTATTCCCATTTATTTAATTATTAGTGTAGTATTAATTAATCAAATATCATTAATATAATTATGAACATAAAAAATTGTATGCATGTGCAATATGTATAAGAAAGTGTGAGAAAAGATGGAAATGCAATCTAATTAGTTTATTTATTTATGTGTGAGTGTCTTTATTTATTCCGATCTTTTAGTTATTTGTGTATAGTTATTAATAGAAGATATGGTATGGGATCGCTATATATATATATATATATATATATATATATATATATATATATATATATATATATATATATATATAAAAGTGGTTTAAAGCCTAACAATGCATTTTTTAAAAATAAATATTAATTTATTTAAAAGTAGTCTCAAATTTTCGCGGCAATACAAGACATTTTTTTC
>OY744523.1:134767995-134915495 GCA_963556195.1 Sepiola atlantica
GTTTTGGTTCCGCACTACTCTCTCTATGTGTGTGTGTGCGGTGGTGTGCAGAGAGGGGTTGGCGACGTGGCGGTGTTCCCAGGCATCCAATTGGGTAGGCATCCAATCATATTTAAACTATCTTCCTTTCTCATAATATTTCTCAGTACTAGGACCTATACTTGAGGTTCGAAGGCATACAATCAAAGAGTTGACTCACTAGACCTTTGCACACTACTGTGTGTGTGTGTGTATTGTCGTGCAGAGAGGGAAGAACGACGTGGTGGTAGTCCCAGCCATCCAAATTTGGGAGGCATCCAAACATATTTAAGCTATCTTCCTTCCTCATAATATCAAAGAGTTGGCTCCGGGCATAAACAGGGCATCACTAGACCTCTGAATGCCACTGTGTGTGTATATGCGTGTGTATATGTGTATGAGTTGGTAATTAGTAATAACAAGTCGTGTTCCCTGGTGTCTGAGTGACAACAAGTCTCCACAGATTTCTACTACTCTCCACCTCTTTCGATAACCATTGAAGATTATTTTGCATTATAGTAACAGCCGTTTACAGCTGATGTTTCGTTGATAACGACCGGTGGATTTCTCTGGAATTTGAGTGGCAATAAGCTTCCCCAAGATTTCAGTACTCTCTGCACCCGTCAAGTGGAGTTCTGGATGGTGCTCGTTCTTCTCAGTCTTTCCATACCCTTGACCCGTCACAGCTATTTTGTATTTGCTTCGTCTTCTTCTTTTTCGTCGTCGTCGTCGTCGTCATCATCATCATCATCATCATCATCATCATCATCATCATCATCATCATCAGTAGCAGAAGCTGCAGTAGCAGCAACATCAATAATTAAACGTTCGTTTTACATGCGAACCAACCTATTTCTGTCCAGGTCTTTATTCATACCCCTTTCGTTCAAGTCCATCCTTATCACTTCCTCCCATGTTTTTCTTGGCTTATATTTTCAAAAGTATGCTGAAAAAGTTCCTAATACGATAACTTTATGCTCGATATATGTGATAGAGCATTATTATGGTTAAAAGGGGGTGGAGATAATCACACACACACACACACACACACACACACACACACACATATATATATATATATTAATAGTTACATATTTATTTTCATATTTTCATAAGATTCAACAAAAATTGTTTTCCATTTTCTTTTTTCTTTATTTTTTTGGATTAATCTTACTTTATATTTAACTGTTATGTTTTTTTTGTTGTTTTTTTTAATTCAGCGTCTTTTCTTTTCTTGTTAATATTAACGTCGCTACTTAATATTAGGCAATTATAGCATATTTAACATGCTCCTAATTTTAATCCGTTAGGAAAGATGTCTATATGTTTTGCCGTGTATAATTCATACTAATATATTATTTTGATCATTCACATATCATTTTTTTCTCTTCTTCATTTCTTACTTCTACCATACCCTCTTATCTTTCACCGACTATTCTTACATCGGACGATAAACACTCAGCTATTTGCCTGCTTCTTCATTACTACACAATTTGATAAACTCTCACCTACAGTGGTACATACGCCGATAAACACTAATCTACTGGTTTCTTCATCATCACACAATGTTCGCCTTATGCCAAAGGAAAAATATTATCCATTTTCTTTTCCTTTTTCTTTTCATATTTTTTTCCAATTATTGCTTGAAACTATGTGTATTATTTATCATTTTTTCAAATGGTTTAATACTCTCCTTTCAAAAGAAAAAAAATTATCTATTAACTTTTATTATTTTAATATTATTTTCAAAAACAATATCTGAAACTGATTATTTCCAAAAAACATCTCATTAACTTCTGAAGATAAAAATATTTTCTTTGAGAAATCCGGGATTTAAAGGAAATACATGGACTTAATATTGACTTTTATTGAATGTTATGAAAGTATGAAAATAAATATGTAACTATTTATATATATATATATATATATATATATATATATATATATATGTGTGTGTATATGTGATTATCTTCACTCTCTTTCAACTATATATATATATATATATATATATATAGTATAAATTATTTCATTTATACAAACATTATGTGCTACATATGTGCATACATGTTTCAGCTGTCATTTCGTTCGAAATCCAGCTTCTTCAGGCCTCGTACCAACCGAAAATAAGACTCTTATAAAGTTTTATATATATATATATATATATATATATATATATATATATATATATATATATATATATGCGTGTGTGTGTGTGTGTGTGTGTGTGTGTATGCACGATATAGGTCATAGTATGAACATGTACTTTTAAACATACAAAACTATCTATGAAATTTACAATAGATGCACATGTGTATCTGTCAATGAGTGCATTGAGTAATAAAATGTGTATCAATCATCTTCTTTATTCCTTTTACAAAACAGTCAATTCCATCGCTTTGCAATGTCATTTCTTTTATTACACCATTGTCATCTTAACACAAATAAAACGATGGAGCATGAGTCTTTTATCTTGGGTTAACAAAAAAAATTCAATATGGCTGATTCTGGGAAGCTTTCATATTCAAAGTGGTCTCTCATTTTCATGGAAGCTTTGATGATTTTTATTCCCAGGAAAAAGTGTCTTCTTTTGAATTCCGAGTTTTGTTTGATGAATAACGATGCGTAAAAGACAATGCAACTTTTTTATCATTTTTTTTTTGTTGCTGTTGTTTTTGTTGTTTTTGTTGTTGTTTAGTCAATCAGACTTCTGCACAGAGCCCATGAAGATCATACCTCAAGATGATCAGGTACGCATGAAGTGTTCCTCATTTTTACGTAGCTGTTCGTTAGACCTGAAAAAAGCAAGGCTCAGCTGTTATATACGACGTCGGAGAAGGTTTGGCCCAGAACACATAAAAGAATAGTGGTTGCACATGTGCAGAAGCAACGTTGTTATCCCCACTTCGTGGATTTGCGGTTCAATGCATGACATGTCGTCACTTGCCACACGCAAAAGTGGAAACGACCAAAGGATGACAGATCCTGATGCTGGCTCCTCCTGGTGTTTTTACTTGAACCATGTAAGCCAGTTTGTGGCCCTAATACCGCTGGGTGCCCGATCGGGCCACCAGCCAAAGTTCCAGATGGCATAGCTCTGACACTATCAAGTTGCCATCGCCCCTTTAGGGGGACAATGTTGCTGCTGCTTTTAAATGGTATTAATTAGTATACAGAGTGTTTCGCATTTATTACTAATCGCCCGAGGCATTCTTACCAGAGAATGCCGACAGGGCTGCTCGAGCATTTTTGTAGGCCAGAGTGCACTTCATCGAATGCGTTGGCTTTTGAAAATCTCACCTGACCTTGTATCTAACCTCCTGCAGAGGAGTTAAATAAACATATGCCCAGTGGCGTGTAGAGGTTTGGTAATGCCCTGGTGATGTCCGGGGCGAACTCCTTAATTTTATGATGCCCCAAAGACTCAAGTATAAGTCCCAGTACTGAGAAATATTATGCCTTTCAAATTTTCTCTACTCACTTGATTCTGTTTTCATGTTCTTTCAGAGAAACAGTTAACATTTTGATTAAATCATCCCTAGGTCAATGGAGCAGAACATCTTTTGTGTGAAGGCATTATGAAACTGAGTCTTTCAATATTTTCAGCCAAGATACGGAAGTAGGTTCAGTTTCAACGCATTTCCAAACACGAATCGAATTTTCAAGTTGGTTAAGATCACTTCGGAGTTAGTTCATAGCAAAATCCTATGTCATTTTTAAATGATGGCTTGTTCGCTGTCGGTCTGAGGTATGATTTTGTGCAGGTCTAGGAAGTCCACCATCCCAGGCTTTGCCTTCTCGCCCTTTGAGAAGAGGTTAGTTTATTGCTAGTTGCCTGAGGTGCCTCTATTGGGGAATGCTGACGGGGTTTACCAGGCAATTTTTGTTTGGCCCAAAGTGCTCTTCCACTAAGGCGCTGACTTTTCAAATCCCACTTTCCTGACCTCATGTCTAATCTTCCCGCCATGGTAAGAAGATAAGTAAAAACTCATGGAACTTGTGAAGATCATGGTTACTCACCATATGTTCTTGGCCTTTTGGCCATGATCAAAGTGTAGTATCTGTTCTGATGGATACTGCACCCCATAAACTGGTATCGTCTTGGCCTTTGGGGCTTGATTTACGCCGGTCTATGGGTCTGTCCTGTGCAGTTCTAAGAGGTCCACCCTCCCAGACTTCGCTTCCCCTCTTTGGGGAGGAGTAAGTTTATTGCTTACTGCCTGAGGCGCCCTAACGGGGAATTCCAACGGGGCTGCCCAGGCAATTTTTAATGGCCAGAGTGCTCACCTCTTGGGCGCTGGCTTTTAACACCCCACTTTCCCGACCCGACTTTAAGTCACATCTTACTTGTGGGAGTAAGATAAAACTAGCCTTGTGCCTAACTCCTGGAGAGGAATAAATAAATACTCACCATATGTTCTTGGCCTTTTGGCTAAGATCAAAGTGTAGTATCTGTTTTGATGGATACTGCACCCCATAGACTGGTATTGTCTTGACCTTCGGGGCTTGATTTACGCCGGTCTATGGGTCTGTCCTGAGCAGTTCTAGGAGGTCCACCCTCCAAGGCTTCGCCTTCCCTCTTCTGGGAGGAGTAAGTTTATTGTTTACTGCCTGAGGCGCCCCTACCGGGAAATGCCGACGGGGCTGCCCAGGCAATTTTTTATGGCCAGAGTGCTCACTTTCTCGGGCACTGGCTTTTCAAACCCCATTTTCTCGACCCGACCTTGGGTCACATCTTACTTGTGGGAGTAAGATAAAAACTGGCCTTGTGCTAACTTCTGGAGTGGAGTAAATCAATACTCACCATTGTGGACTTTTGATAAACAGTTCGAATACTGTGAACGACATTAGGGTTCCAGATTCAGTTAGCTGAAGTCTGTAACATACCTTAGATCCACACGGTCTGTCAGTAGTCCACTTCGCTGACAGAATCAGCTGTTCGTCTCTCTGAAGTGGCAGTGATCATGTGATAGCCGAAGTTCTGTGCCTTGCTCTCTCTCTCTCTCCTGATAGTTGTACTAATGGGAGGAATAAAAAAACAACAAATGACACCATTATTTCTTCTGGGGTTTAGTTTACTTGTTTCAGCAATCTACACTAATATACATCGAGATCAGCTAGAACTTCTCGACCCATCCCCATAGCGGTGGTGGAGCTTGAAATGAACGTCTGGTCACTTTGATGTCGTACACCAAAAGACGAAGAATCGTTCTTGCTTCTCTGGCACGTGCTTTCTTCCCATGACGGCATATCCTGCAACGTAGTCATAATTCTAGTCTGTTCACTTCTAATTGAATTTTTCACTACTTCAACCTTATGCTTATTCTAGCCTTATGTGGAAAACTGCTGTTTTTAACAGTATTTTTGCACACCTGTCTTTAATCTTGCTACAGGGTCCAAGCAAATGTCTGCAACAAAGAAAAAATGAAATATTAGCGTCTTCTATTTGTTTTTTTACTGGTTAAGAAACTCAGACAAGAACTAATCAAATTATCCTTTTATCTTATAATTAATTTAATCAACATTACTCTCTCATTTTTATTCTTTGATTTGTGTTACGTCGTTTTGTTTCAACAATTGTGCTTCTCTCTTTATATAAAGTAGACGATAGAAAAGAGTCAACCGGAAAAAACCTCTTGGAAGCAGTAGTAGCAGCGAATGTTCTTTCTATGTATCAACTCTCGATTGGACAAAATCTCAAAGCAGCAGTTTCTTTCAACCAATCACAATTCAAGAGATATTCACTTCCAAATATTCGCGTTTTTTTCTCTGTTCCTGTTCTTCTTCCAGATCCGACACACATGCACATAACACAATCTTACCTAACGTTTGACAGATGCAATGAGAGACACACGAGAACTACTAAACATAGCGACAGCATATACACTCTGCTAAGCGAAGTCATGCACACAGTAAATACACGCACTCCCTCACTAACAAAACAAGCACGATAATATACCTGCATACTTACAATGTCTATCCCATTTACACACACTGTAACACATGAACGCATATGACACCAGCTCACATGAACATGTCAACTCAATTTCTCCTTACAGACAAAACAACTTCTCTTCACTTGAAATGTTCTGAAATTTCGTATTCTACCAACTCTTTATCTTTCGTTGTCTTAACAAGTTGTCTATACTTTCGTCTATTTCAAATCCGGTATAAAATAGAACTCATAGATAATTAAAGACGTTAATACACGTCATCAAAACAAAGCAAAAAACGCTCCTCTACAAGCCTGTGGAAAATAGTCTAATACTTTTTTTTTATGGAAATCGCTCCAGACAAAGTATGAAGCCACTTGATACAAAGAGCTAACAAGAACAAATATGGTTATCGCAAAGACAGGAGATGCCTAATCGCCTTAGTCTTGAAAAGACCAAGGTTATAGGTAGGATGAAAACAGTCAGCAGGAAGCCTGCTGTTCTTGGAAAGAAGCTACTGGAATAGGAAGCTGTATTACAATGAGGTATCAAAACAGCGAATTGATGGAGACCACTAGACCAAGGAGTCAAACGAACTGGAACAAAAGAAGCGGGGAATAAATCACATAATTCTGAAGAACAGATGCCATAATAGTATTTATAAAAGAGACTGAGACTAGCAACATCACGTCTGTGAGAGAGAGGGTGCAGAGAAGAAAAAAGGGTAGGGCCAATGAAATTACAGATACGTTTCTGCACCTTATCAAGAATTCTCAAATGGGACAGAGATTCACCAGCCCAAATATGACAACAGTACTTCATACATGGTCTGATTGTAGACTTTTAGAGATAGAGAATAGCCTCATGTGTGAGAAAGTGTTTGGAGCGATAGAGCGAACCGACTTTACGTGAAGCAGAAAGAGCAATGTATGAATTCCAAGAAAGATTTAATGAGAGAGAAAGACCAAGAGGTTTCAGAGTGGATTTCTCCTCAAGAGCACATGTCAAAACAATCTGGCCCTGGTTGTGCAGTGTAATTCCAGACATCTAGCGGAGCATTTTGGTTTCCATAACGGCGAATCTTTGCTCTGCTTTCCTCGTTGTTGGTAATCACTCAAAGCTGTATGAAGCTACAGGTCTCACAACAGTTCGGTAGTTCTTCGACTTTAGATGGCCGCTGATCTTGCAGTCACAGAGGATGCCGATGGTGATACGCCACTTGAGCCACATTGCATTGATGCCTGCAGTAACTTTGTTGAGGATGTTACCATCATCGCTAAGTGTCAAACCGAGATATTTGAAGGCGTGTGTTCATGGAAGATCCTGTCTTTCATCTTGGATAGTGCCATGTTCGTTTTTATCGGTGGTTAAATATTCCGTCTTTCAGAGGTTCAAACTGCGCCAGCCTGCCTTTATAGGACTGGACTTGTTGTTGCAGGTCGAATTTACTCTTTGAGGCAAGCAGAACATCATTGGCATACAAGAGTGTCCAGGGCATGGACAAGTGCAGGTCCTTGGGGATGGCATCCATGACAAGAATGAAGAGCAGTGGGGAGAGAGCCGAGTCTTGGTGACCTCAAACAGTGATGGGGAAGTCCTTAGACATACCAGCAGCGGTTCACACTAGACTCTTCGGTGAGTTGTAGAGTAGTCTGACCCAGTTACGTCATGATCATATCATGTGGCATGCAGTCGAAGGCTTTTTCCAAGTGGTTGAAGGCAATATGCAGCAGTTTCGATGTCTCTGCATGTTTCTACGTCAAGAGCTGTGTGGCATGGATGGCGTCTATTGTGTCACTCTTCTAAATGAAACCACACTGATTTTGCGTAATTGTGACAATTTCCGATATTTTGTGGCCAATAATTTGTTCAAAAATGTTATTGTGCACAAAAGAAGTCAAATTGGTCTGCATTCAGCAAGACTACCTTTCCCCTTAAAGACCAGCACTGTGACACTGTGGTGCCAATCAACTGAGACCTTCTTTTCTGTGAGCATTTGGTTGGACATCTGTGCTAGTCATGCAGAACGGTCCAAGAGTCGGGAGTGCCAAACTTTGGTCGTGATGTTGCCAGGACCAGTTACCTTGCATGGCTGCATGCTCACGATTCCAAAGAGACTTCAACATCTGGACAGAGTTGGCAGTGAGGATTGGCTCCCAAGGAAACTTCTCTATCGAGATTTTCTCAAAATACTGATGTCATCGGTCGACAACCTTGTTCTTATCAACGATCAGCCTGCCACATTTGTCGTTTATGGCAAACAATTCCTCAATATCCTGTGATCTCTGGAGACATGGCTTTAAGAGATGACGAAGATATGTGTTCAGGTTAGCATAGTTCTTGCTGTAATTATTTGCTTAGGTAGATGCCACAGATTTCTTTGTCTCACTCTTGGTTTTCCTGTATGCGTTCCAATTTAACAGGGTCTTGTCAGCAAGAAATTCGTGGTAGTGTTTCTTCTTAATTTGCATTTTCTCTATCTGACAGAGTTCAGGCTTTGTTGAACCGAGTTCAACCAGTGTCATTTCGTTGATCAAGACTTGCTTCTTTCCACATGTCTTCAACATTAGTGACCGGAGGTAGCGTTATTCTTCCAACGATGTCACGTTCTTTCTCCTTCCATCGTCACAACTTTACACCTGCTGGGCTATTTTGATCTAGTCGAGACTGTCTTGGTGGCTTGACATGCAAAGTGCAAATAACTGGGCGATGTTGTGGCACAACTGTTTTGGATAGTATTACTTTGGCATCAATGACGGCTCGTCGATCGTGTTGTCTGATTAAGACATAGTTGATTTGCGACTACGTGTTTCCACTGTAGTAGTTGTGCAGATGGGATTCGCACTTGTTGAAGCAGGTGTTGGCTATCATGAGATCATGTAGATCAGAAAAATTGAGGATATGTGTGCCATCATCATTGCAGATGCCATACCCATAACCCCCATGTGCGCGATGTTCATTCGCAACAGCACCGACATGGCCGTTTAGATGTCCAACAACCACTAGTGTGGAATCCTGTGCTACATCAGAGATTTACTCATCAAGTAATGCCCAGAAATCTTCTTTGACTCACATAGTATGGCCAGTCTGTGTTGCGTATGCTAAGAAGAAGTGAATTGTGCTCCTGTTGATGACAAAGATGATCTTCATTTGTCGATATTATACTTATCTATGGTGATACAACATGATACGATACTCTGGCTGGTGTGTTGTTCCATCTGTCGCCAGTCCACAAGAGCTAATATAAAGTATTTATTTTAAAAACTATACATCATCGGTTTGGACATACGATTTCTGGAGTGGAAACCGTTTTAGTATTATCAGATTGAATCTAAAGCACCGTTCAGTGATCGAAAACTTTGAGAAAAATGGAGAATAAACAGGGAAATGTTTATCGATTATCGAGGAAAAAACAAAGCAGGCATCGCTTCTTTAATCCTGTGAATTGTTTTTTCTCTTGTTTATTCCCCATTTTTCTCAAAGTTTTCGACCACTGAACAGTGTTAATGATTTGGTCTTACAATAATAAGTCGGTTTCCACCTCAGAAAACGTATGTCCAGACTGATGAAAGTCCGATACACCAAACAGACACTGTAATGTATAGTTTTAAATAAAATACTTTAAATATATACTGAAACTTCATAATTGATAAAATACTCCTGAATGGTCCTCTTCCTATTCTGGTCTGCCAATTCACCCTGGGAATGTTAGGCAAGTTTCTAGAGAATATTAAATTCACAAGCGGTCCCCAGTCGATTGTTTATCCCGGTCAGGGTAGATGATTTTGACAACGTTAGATTTTGCAGTTTTATTTTTGGCAGCGGAGTGTCGCCGTTCTCCTACATAGAGCCACTAGTATTCCCAAATAGTCACCCATCTGGAACTAACTTGGCTCAACGTTGCTTAACTTCGATGATCTAACAAATGCTCAAAAAATGATGAGCAGAAAAAAAAACATGGTTAGAATGGATCACAAGTGGGTTGGCTAGAAAGGAACCTATCCGAGGGTTTGAGACTGAAGTGAGCCTGACAGGTATGACGTTATAATTGGTCAAGCAAGCTCACCAATAATAGGGAAAGGATATTCTTGAAGTAGTTAAGACAGTCAGAGACATAAATAATAAGGCCATACATTATGCTCTTCCACATGCCCACCTTGATACAGAAATCTTAATTATAGATTCTATAAACCTATAATGCAGTCAAACAGCTTCCTTTTGGCTAGGAACTAAGTGTAGTATCTGTCCTGATACGACACTTCAGCTTTTCTGTTCTCGATCGGAGGAGGAGAGGTCCTTCTAGACTGAGGTAGTTTTTGTTTTTGTTCCAATCCAGAGTGCCCATTTTTGGGGAGCTGAATTTTCCCCACATTAAAACCGACCTTGTGTCTAACTCTGTCCTCGTGGGGAGGCAACTAAATAGGAAGAGCTTGTGATTATTTGTGAAGTTAATAAATTAATATTTTAAATATTCGATGTCGTTTGTAGTCATGAATACAACCCAAAGCAGATTCTCATGAAGAAGAAGATAAAAATATGATGCACAGCAGATCAGTTCAAGGAAAAGAATATATAACAACAGGTCTTCTATGCAGGGAACACAACCTTGCATCCAGCTCTTTGATGGATGCACAAACTAGTGTTGCATACTCACCTCCTATCAAACTCCTGAGGAAATGACATTGCATGGAGTTCGATAGGAGGTGGACGTGCGACACTAGTTTGTGTATCCATCGAAGAGCTGGGGGCGAGTTCGTGTTTCCTGCATAGACATGTCACACACGGTTTTGAGTTCTGTGGAACTCACCCCTCAAATTTAAAAGACCCTTAGATAGTGGGGTAAATGAGTCCTGACCCTGTTTTTTTTGTATTAGAGATCCTCCAAAGATGCCCACTCCCCACATTATTTTGCCCCCGGTCACCCCTTAACTGTTGTATTATATCTTGGAGGACACCATCCATTCCCATATTCCACCTCGATCTGTTTTATTTTTGACATCCCACTTAGCCCCCACTCCCATCTAAAGACAGCCATGCTTGTTTTCGGAGCACCCGGAAAACAGTGGGCGGCCTAACACTTAGCAGAGAGTTAAGAGAACCCTACTAACTTACATTTTTTCTTTCTTTTTTGAATATTTGTAAATGTTGTCTCCCTCCCCACGATGAATTTTTTGTAAATAAAATCTTTTTTTAAACAAATTGGGGATCATCTAAGTAAGATCAAGCCACAGAGTAAATGTGGTATTTTGGTGAAAGTGTCTAGCATAGGGTAAGCCCAAAAGTTTTTGACAAATTGGATGATCATGGCCCTCCCCTCATCTTCCAAAACGATTCAGGCGTCATGCCTAAGGCAAAGGATAAACTTTATGATTATTGTTTTTGTTTTAAAAAAAACCTTGTTGTGAATGTATAATTTTTGCTTAAATAAAATAACACCAGGTCTTCAGAAAAAAGTTACATATTCCAAGAACCACTTACCATAAAACATGAATAATTCTTTTACTTTCCACACCTGGCACCTAGACGAAAAAGCCATATGTTATAATAATTGTAAATGATAGGATGGGTTCAGTTATCTATTTTGATTAGCTGAATTGGTGGTACTATACATTTCTTATATTTGTTTCCTGTTTGATTATGAGCAAGTTGGATTATGAGCCAGAAAGTAAAAAAGAGAAAAAGAAATCATTTCCTCTATTTATATATGCATGTAAAAGACTTGTACTGAATGTCGATTTTTATATCAGTGTTAAATTTTCTTTTTATTTTATCATCCTTGTGGCTTTATTTGGACTCCAATGTGTGGATCCGTGTCACCATATTTGATTTTGTCTTCATGACTCGAACCTACATTGGGATAAATTTATGACTATGGACGATAGGCACCATTTAAGAAGACTAATTTATTAACCCAAATCAAATAAATACCGCCCGGGTTATGGGTTGCTTCATATGTTCTAAAATGTTTCACTATTAATTCCTTTATTTGGGAAGCAATGGGGAAGGGAGTCCCACATGGCTACCTACAGGCTACCTTTGTGCTTTACCATTCACTTGCAAGTTTGAGGGCAATTAATCATATCCTGTTTTTCTCATAAGTAGCAGGAAGCTGTGCTTTTAAAATCGTAGCTTTCTTAAAGTTATTGTACCTGAGTGTTTCTTATTAGTATATATATATATATATATATATATATTGTATTATTGATCGGCCTTTGTTCCGATGGATACTACACCCCATAAACTGGTATCGTCTTGGCCTTCGGGGCTTGATTTACGCCGGTCTATGGGTCTGTCCTGTGCAGTTCTAGGAGGTCCGGGGAATGCCGACGGGGCTGCCCAGGCATTTTTTAATGGCCAGAGTGCTCACCTTCTCGGGTGCTGGCTTTTCAAGTCCCACTTTCCCGACCCGACCTTGGGTCACATCTTACCTTGTGGGAGTAAGATAAAACTGGCGTTGTGCCTAACCTCCTAGGGAGGTAAGTAAATATATATATATATATATATATATATATATATATATATATATATATATATATATATATATTGGGCATTTAGATCTGTATGGCTGGGTTTCCTTCCTCTTATCTAATTACCTTTCTGGTACCTAAGGTACTTAAGCATTATTTTTTTTTTATTTATTTTTTAATGCAACTTTAATTCCTATATAATTTTATTGCTAGCTACCATATTGCAGAATGGTTCTTTGGTGTAGTGTTTAGATAGTATTATTATTATTATTTTTATCATTATTATTGTTATAATTAATGTTATTTGATATGCAAATTATCATATCATACGGTAGTCTTAAGGGTAATATATTATTATTATTATTTTATTATTATTATTATTTATTTATGTATATATTAGTGAAATTTTAAGCTGAATTATTCTGACACTGGATTATTGGGGAAATGGTAGTTTATCAGTACCATTGGAGAGCCATGAATATTATAACTGTCCTGTTTTTAAATCTCCGAAAAAGTTACATGGTAAACAGCTGATGATGTTAATATTAGACGCTTAAGGTCTCCTGTTTTTGTTTCACTCTTAGATACTTAACCCCCCCCCCCCATTTTTTTTATTCACATTTTTTTATTTTTTTTATTTATTTTTTAATTTTTTATTTACTTATTTATGTATTTATTAATTGTCCAACGAATGTTAAATCTGCAATATCTTGGATTTAGTTAGTTTCTCTGGGAATTTAAACTGCATTTTACAATTTTTTTTTTTTTTTTTTAAATGACTCAAAGCTTCTTTAGACTATATATATAATATTATGCTACATTCCAATGACCAAGATTTTATTCACCTTACTGATCAAACAAAACGCTTTGGTATATTTATGGACCGTTGCGTTCACAGAACATCCGATATTTGTATGTTAATCGCAAATCTTTCCTCTCTGGACACATCAGAAACCAAAAAGTTCTCCTTCAAAAAAAAAAAAAATGCATAGCGATGCAGTAAACAAAAATCCCCAAAACAAACAACTCACATTGATTACATCTCCATTCAAAGAGTAACTTACAATTCGCTACCCAGAAAGAGCAGCCATCTTGTTTTATGAAGTAAAACTTTATGAAGTATATACAGAGAGTGTAATCTCCTAAACTAATGAATGGATCATTATGAATTTTTGATTATATATTCTAAAAAATACGGTGGGTTATATGGGAAAATTATTGTTTTTTTTGTAAATGTTAACTTTTAGGGGATGCATAGATATAATAAAAGATTTTTATTCATTTTTTTAATGAACTGGTCATTATGAATTTTTTGAATATATATTCTCGGCAACCCGGTGAGTAACATGGGCATATTATCTGTTTGTAAACTTTACCATAAATGGGTAGCATACACAAACTCGCCCCAACCCCCAAACTATTAATCTCCTAAACTAATGAACGGATCATTATGAATTTTGGAATATATATTCTAAAAAATACAGTAACATGGGTACATTAGTAATTTTTTTGTAAATTTTAACATTTAGGAATGAATATATATAATTTTTTTCATTTTTATTTATTTATTTATTTATTTAGTTATTTATGAACCGATCATTATGAATTTTGAAATATATTTAATTGCTAAATAAAAATTAATTGCGAATTACATTTAGTTTTATTACTTTAAAAACACACAAATATTTGATGTTATACCAACCCAACCCACCGACATGACTGTCACTGATTCTACTCATTTGCTGCAACTAAAGAATAACAATATACCCGTATATTTTTATACAGTCATCTTGTTTTATCATTAAACAAGATATATATATATATATATATATATATATATATATATATATATATATATATATATATATATATATTTATTTCGTTGCAGTTTGTTGATCACTTTAACTGCTCGAGTAAATTAGCCGCCGACTCACTATTTACAAAGTTAAATTCCTCTTTAATTATTAGCTAATTACCTATGGCCGAGGGGTTAACGCTCTTGACTGCGAATCAGTGGCGATTTGTGATCGGAGTTCGAATCGCCGACCGTTGAGAATTAACTTCCTGCACTGAAGATTGCGTTAGCATGAAACATCGATGTCTGTAAGTAATAAATAATTAATATTTATTTATAATATATATATATATATATATATATATATATATATATATATATATATATATATATATATATAATATGTATCTGTTTAGTTCGATGAGGCAATTTATATCAGTCTATTAAATTTTTAATCAAAATGACCATGAGCCGAATATAATGGATTTTATTTATTCTGGAAGAAGCAGATAATATGAATATTGACTTTTACTTTTGTACATATCGGATGAGACAGAAATACATTTTTCAATTGTTCAGGATATTTATTGGCTGCTTTTATTCCGGTGTCTCCAAATTGGAAGGAATACTTAAAGGCAGAGGAATTTTTAAAAATCCTTCTGATTGTGAAAAGACACTGGCTCCTTCACATCAAAAAGGCATGTATATGGCAGTTGGTAAATCCCAACAGATGTTATTTTCACCCAAGCAAGAGCAGGAGAAAAATATTACAAAAACAAGAACTGATATTCTTAAGATTCAGCCATTCAATCTATGTTTTTAGCGATAAAGATACTATTCCAAACTCTCAACGCCGGAATGCCTCATGATCTATTCTGAGGCCAAAACTCTTCCTGATCTTCATTAATGATCTGCCAAATCATATTATGAGATCATTTGTTGACATCCATGCTGACGAAATGACTGTCTATGGCAGCACCTTGAAGAGCACTATAGATCAGGATCTCACTGATTCTTTCTCTTCAGACTTGGAGCATGTGATGCACTTGGAGAAAAAAGTGGCTTGTTACTTTTAACACTTCTAAAATCAAGCTTCTCCCCTTTCACTATCAACGCTCGGATCCCTGTAAAAATGAAAGGCTCTCTCTCTGAAGAAGCCTCTTATTTTGATCAGCTCTTTAGACTGATTTTAAATTCAGACTTAAAATGGAAGACGTGTATCAAGTCTGTTTCTAAGGTCGCTAAGGTCGCTGGAAAAATGCTTGGATCATTCTACCACCCAGAAAGTACCGGACTCCTTATGCAATCTTCTATCTATATAAGAATCAAATACGTCCTCAGATGGAATACTGCTGCCACATCTGGGGAGGTGCCGCACGGAGCACTCTTTATTGTCTTGCTAGTGTACAAAATCGGCTATCAAATCTATGATCTCTTCTCCTCCGTACAGGTTTTTCTCACAGAAGAGACGTTGCTAGTATCTCTCTACTCTATTGTTAGATTCTGGGACCATGCTGTAGCTTGAATGACGTGGCTAACAGTGTTACACACATATTTAACAGCTACCTTTTATCTTTATAAATGGTCGCTGCAGCACTTTTCATGATCTTCATTATTGATCTGCCAAATCATATTCTGGGATCATTTGCTGACATCTACACTGATAAACAACTGTCTATGGCAGCACCTCAAAGAGCACTGAAGATCAAAATCTCGCTGACTCTCTCTCTCTCTTCGAACCTTGAGCATGTGGTGCACTGGGTGAAAAAGTGACTTGTTACCTTTAACATTTCTAAAACCAAGTTTCTCTGTTTTCACCAAGAATGCTCAGATCACCGTTTTGCCCCAGTTGTAATGAATAGCTCTCTCCTTGAAGAAGCACCTTGTTTGGATGTTCACTCCAGATTTAAAATGGAAAAGGTATATCCAGTTTGTTGCTGAAGCTGGTGGAAAAATGGTTGGATCATTCTATCGCTCCACAACATACCTGAATCCAGATGCAATCTTCTACCTATATAAGAGTCAGATACGTCCAAAGATGGAATACTGCTGTTCTATTTGGAGAGGTGTTGCACAGAGCACTATTTCCTGCTTTGACAGAGTAAAAACCGACTTCGAAATCTAATGGAAGGATCTTTTCTCTTCCCTACAAAAACGGTGACTTGTTAGTACATTAAAAAACACTTTTCTCATAGAAAAGACGTTATTCCATCATTATTTCCATGGAAGGTGCTCGACTGATCTCCAATCTTTGGTTTCTTCATGTAGGATATTCACAGCAAGACCTGGTATTGCTACCACAATGAAAAAAAAATGTCCTTTCTTCCTCCATGTGCTTAGTGTCAGGCAGAATTTCCATGGACATAGCTTCTTTGCAAGAGTTTCCTTACTGTGGAACACACTACTGCATAACAGACCGACAAAAATGCTATTTCAAACTTAAGCGTGGCAGACTGACGATATACTATTTCAAACTTATGTATGACAGAATGATGAAAATGCTATTTCAAACTTAACCATGACAGACTGAAGTATGTTCAGAGGTTTTGTAACCTTGGTGATACCATTGGAGCACAGGGAGGAACAGGTGATAGGTGATAGTGTGGTTACAAGAATTAAGAGTGGATGAAGTAAATAAGTTTTAGGAACTTCTGAAATTACTAACCTGCAAAGCGTTACCAGTGTCGACCAAGGGAAGAGTCTATCAGGCATGTATATGCACTGTGATGATGTGTGGAAGTGAAACCTACCAGTGAGTGTTGGGGACATGCGTTTCATGGAGAGAAATGATATGAGAATGATATGATGGATGTGCGATATGTGTTTTAAAGACAGGCTTAGATCTGATGAGCTCAGAGGAAGATTAAATCTAGACAATATAGGGAGATGCGTGCAAAACAGGTCATGATCTATATATTTTAGTTTTATTGGTAATTTGAAATCAATAAATATTTATCATTTTCTCATTAGTACCAGCAATGGAAAATTAAGTTTAAAAAAAAAGCAAACAAAAAAAAGAATTAAAAGAAAATATGCATAAATATTTCCGATTTTGATCCCCTCAAAAATTCTGGTTTTTCCGATTCACGATTCTGATTAATTGTCCCAACACAAGTAAATCATTTCAGCATGACAGATCGATGGGGAGGCTGAGATAGATAGATGTTTCTAAAAATGTTATTTTAAGCTTAAGCGTGACAAACTGACTTGGTCTTTTTTTTTTTACTTTTGGCTAAAAGCTGGGTGTAGTATCTGTTCTGATGCTGCATTTTATCTTTTTTGTCCTCGATCAGTGAAGGATACGTCCTTCTAGACTGAGACAACTTTTTCTTTTTGTTCCAATCCAGATTACTCCTATTTGGGAAGCTTGATTTTGTCCACATTGTAAAAGCCGACCTTGTGTCTAACTTTGCTCTCGTGGGGAGGCAAGTAAATGGTGACTGACTTGAATGCATCTAAAAAAAAACACACAATAAAAATAAGTGTACATTTATTGGCATGAAACATTTGGTTTGGTACACACAGTCTGTTAATAAACTCTGTCCGGCAGAGTGTGCAATTTTATGTCAAACAGGCTCGGACTATTGTAAGCCATGCGTACATGATTTAGAGTTTTTATCTCTTGTCTTCTTGTTGGGCACTTGATTAACTATCATTGTGTTTATGTGCAGCTTTCTCTAGTAAATGGAATCCAATAACAAATGAAATCTTTATTGCTTCTGCTGTGTCAATGGAGGCACGGACAATTATTTGATTGTTGCTTGGTGATTTACTACCTCGACAAAAGTTACCTTCAAAAACACACACAAACTAAAATCACGAAAAACAATAAAATAAAAGTAGTCTTTTCATTGGAACATTTCTAGTTTTGTATTATTATGGGTAATTCGGACTATTATTCTCTTCTTATTCTTCTTCTTTTTTTTGTCGAACTTGGGAATCTTTATGTAAAACTCAACTCAAAGATCTATATACGGAATTTCGAAATGAACCATTTATTTTATTCACAGTGGTAAATTATATATATATATATATATATATATATATATATATATATATATATATATATATATATATATATATATATATTCCTTCATTCATTCTTCATGATATCTTTAAAAGCAATAAATCAAGTCTTCTCATTTAAAAAAAATACTCCTGAGGACGACCAAGAAGGTCGAAAGCGCTAGAAAAATGGCCGAATTAAGAACAATCGGCGAAATATTATATGGACTGCTGTCTGAAACCTGAAAGATTGCTCGACGCCTAAAAGACCTTAAAAAGAAGTTATACAAACGTGAAAATTCTTGTACGGAATTATTCTTGTTTTTTGATGAGAAAAAAAAAAAATTACTCAATACTGGTCACCCCTGAAGAAGGAATTTTATTCCGTAATCGATAGGATTAGTGTAAGAAAAAAATAAATAAAGAAATTAATCTTGTATTGCTAATTTGGCTTTTATTTCAATTTTATTAACTTTCCATGCAATACTTTAAAACTTGAACGAAAAACACACACATTACTCGACAGCGAGCCAACGCATCCCTCGTTCGACACCGGTTTTGAATCCTACCCGCCATTTCATAACATCAAGGCGATGACGTCGTACCATCAAAGACGTTTATCAAATTAACAAAGAAATAAGTTTCTTTATTCTTGTTTTTTGATGAGAAAAAAAAAATGACTCAATACTGGTCACCCCTGAAGAAGGAATTTTATTCCGTAATCGATAGGATTAATGTAAAAAAAAAAATTAATCTTGTATTGCTAATTTGGCTTTTATTTCAATTTTATTAACTTTCCATGCAATACTTTAAAACTTGAACGAAAAACACACACACACACATATATATATATATATATATATATATATATATATATATATATATATATATATATATGTATGTATATATATATATGTATATGTGTGTGTGTTTATGTATTTTCTGGCGCACAGGTGTGTATTTTATATATTGAAATTATTTTATATATTTAAAATATATTTATATGCACGTGTGTATTTTATATATTGTAAATATATTTATGCTTGAAAGTGGATATGTGTGTGTGTCCATGTTTAGATGTGTATGTATATTTATGTCTGTTTATTTATATGTACTTGTATCTGGTAAATTTGTTCACATGTATGTATTTTATATAAAGATCAGATATTTATGCCTAAATAGGTTTGTAAAACTTTGAAAGGTTAAATAGAGTTGAAAGGAATCCAAGCTAAGTAGGTAATAAAACAAAGAAAATGGGATAGGCAGGTCATAAAAAGAATAAAAAAGATAGTAACTAACTGAAAGAGTCAACAAGTAAAACAACACACAAAAACAAATAAAAAATAAATAAAAAATAAAAATATATATTATCAAAACTAACAGTTTATCGATCACCATACAATACCTATCATTTATCCAATATTACACACATATTTTTGAACACCGCATTTATATGCATAACATGACTTTAAAACTTATTAATTTCTATTCTCTGCAGGACTGGTTTGCACCTACACTGTCTTCTGGCATCCATTTTGTTACATTTTGGTAGATTCTCTGCACAGACAGAATTTTTCTCTGGTGTTTATTATTTTTGACAAAGGGAAGTTTCTTTTCCCGAAATACTAAATAAATGATTTGTAATAATCATCCGAACATCACACAAACAGCTAACACCACACTTGCTGTTATGTAAGATTTTAAGAAAAAATAAATAGTAAGTCCCATTCTGTATTCGATTTATTATTTTTGTTCCTTCCAGCTTACATCCTACCCGGAATTTGCATTTCCCACAGCCTTTTAAAAAATAATACTAACATATATATATATATATATATATATATATATATATATATATATATATATATATATATAGATATAGTCAATGGAGCATGTCCAAATATTGATAAAATGAACTTAAGACCAATATATTTTCAAAAGTGTTCAATACAAAGTAGAGGTTTATAAATAAACTTTATGTAAACATGAAAACCGCCTATGCTTTATATAAACATTAAATCAGTCTACGAAGATCACGGTCGAAATTCTGCTGACCCTCAACAACTTGTAGCTTCTTAGGACAATTTTAATTATTGCTGTTACAACCTTGTGAACGTGTGCTTAGCACAGAAAGGTGAATAAATTTGTGTAGGCTGTTTTAATAATTATATAAAGTTTATATATATATATATGGGAAATGAAAAAGGAAAAACCAAAAAGGATGTTTTTTTATATATTCATCAACGTTTCGTCTTTATTTTTAAGACTTCTTCAGGATAATAATATTAAGAAAAATGTCATGCAAGTATGTGAAAATATTGGGTTTACATGATGGGTTGATAGGAAGAAGTAGTAGCCACTACATGCTACTGACTTCACTAAGCCCGGACCCCGGTCCTTCTGCTCCCAGTAGTGGCTACTACTTCTTCCCATCAACCCATCATGTAAACCCAATTTTTTCACGTACTTGCATGACATTATTCTTAATATTATCATCCTGAAGAAGTCTTGAAAATAAAGACGAAACGTTGATGAATAAATAAAAAAAAATCATTTTTGGTTTTTCCATTTTCATTTCTCATCATGTCGGATTACCTTCATCCTTCCTTTCTCATATATATATATATATATATATATATATATATATATATATATATATATATATATATATATATATTATTTATTTATTTATTTATTTATTATAATTATTATTATTGTTATCATTATTAATAATAGTCAAACTTTCAAGACTTAAACTTAATGGACGTTACTTTCTTTTTAACTCCAGAGCATATATAAATAAACAACAGAAATTTAGATTTCACTATGTTTTTAGTCATTTAAAGAAAAAGTTTTTTTTAAAATGCATAAAGACATGGTTACTGGAATCTAACTTTCTATTATTTATTTATGTATATAATATATTTATATAGTATGTATATATATATATATGTATATATATATATATATATATATTATATATATATATATATATATATATATATATATATATATATATATATATTTATTTATTTTGAAAATAATATTATTTTATAAATAATTATTCATAGCTCTCCCAAGATAGAGCACTTTAAGTTAAGTCTACAACAAGCCGTAATTTTGCGTAATGTATAACTCTGGGGCACACCTATTCAGTTCTCTCTCGACTACTTGCTGGATAGCCGCCGTGTTTGCTAGTTAGATGTTAATTTACTTCCCATCTCTAGAGAATGCACGGTGGAGCATTACTACACACCTCGGCTACTGAGTCAAACATGACTTTCGTATCGGGGTTCGAACAGTGTGACCGGCAGGGATTGTCTCCTCCCATACTGACAATTGCAGGTTTGGCATGCAACACAATTTTATATGGGTTTATTTTTTAAAATAATACTTACATATATAAGTAGTATTGGTTGGTCGTCCATTTAAAGCATTGTTGGATATGTTAATAAAATTGATATGTAAGCCATTAACAATGCGAGATTAATTTATATGTATATATATTTTTTTTACATTAATCTTATATTTCGGAATAAATTCCATCTTCAGAGGTGACCAGTTATTGCGTCATTTTTTTTAAATCAAAAACAAGAATAACCAGGGCGGAGAGACGTTTTATCAAGTAACAATGAAATAAGTTTGGTTATTCTTGTTTTTGATAAAAAAAAATGATTTAATAACTGGTCACCTCTGAAGAGAGAATTTATTCCTAAATATAAGATTAATGTAAAAAATATATATATATATATATATACATATTAATTAATCTCGCATTGTTAATGGCTTACATATCAATTTTATTAACTTACATATATATATATATACATATATATATATATATATATGTATATATATATATATATATATATATATATACATATATATATATATATATATATATATATATATATATATATATATATATATATATATATATATATATATATATAAATTATGGATTAATAGATTTCTCATATTTAAAAATATATATGTAAATCAGGCTTCAGAAAGAATGATTCGTACATGTTCTTTTTGTTATACATATGTTTCTGAGAATACTTTTATTTAGGTTTAAAGTTACAGCTCGGAATTAAGAGGTGTTTCATTCCTGGAAAATGTATGTCTTCAGTGGCTTCCATTTTTTAAATTCAAAATTTATCAGATAACAAGCCTTGTACCATAAAATTCAGTCTGTTTTTTTGTCTCCATGTTCTAGTGAGTCGGGTAATCTTAGGTATTACGAATGCTCTCAATTATAATTTCTAGAAAACAATCTTGGGAAATCGGGGTGAATCATAATTTGTATATGAATTTTGGAAAGTGTGAAACGCAAGTAGAGAGATAAAAAGATAAATAGACAACTTCATTATTTCATAATTTATGAGACAATGGTAGTTGCATTGAGGACAAATGCAAAATGCAATAAATCCAAGTTCGTCAAATTGAGAAATTAGACATTACAAAGACGAATATTTTAAATCTAAAAGTCGACTAAAAAGCTTATTTTACTTAAAAGCAAGAATATTAAGTAAATATGACATTAATTTAACAAATTTATTTGGAGTCGGTTAGGTTGATGAATCGCAACACTTTTCGTAGCAGTAATTTAACAATTTTCAAAATGGTGTTTATCATGTTCGAACACTTAAATTTAAAAAAAAAGTAAATTTAATTATGTTCACGTTGTAATTACATTTAATCTCTTAGAAGAATACAGATCAGATGTTTCTATAAACAATTTTATTTTTGTGCATTATTGATGAACTAAAGAGAGAGAGAGATAGACAGGCAGGCAGACAGGCAGACAGACAGACAGACAGACAGACAGACTGGGAGACAAAAACAAGAAAAGGAAACTAACACTTCAATCAATAAACCTCCATCATCATCTAATTCTTTTCAATTTTTTAAATGTCATTTTATGCTGCCTGCTTTTATTGAGATCAATCAACTATTGCAATATTTCCAGATTCAAACATTAACCAATCATGTTGCAATATCAAATTTAGATGTTTCGCCTTTAATAAAAAGCAGCCAATCAAATTTAAGCTAATTGACTTCTTGCATTATATGAGATTGATTGGTAATAAGGGCAAAGAATTTAAAAAATTTAGTAATTTTCATTCTTGTTGGTTTGTTTGTTTTTTAGTATTATATATTTTTTGACAATGTAAAGCTGCATGGTTTCTATTCTTGCAAAAAATGATTAAAAAATATTTGATAAACAGATTTTTCGATGACCTAAATTATCGAATGAATTAAAGAATTAAGAACATTTTTGAAATTATTACCAAATCTTTTATTGGCTTAATGGAACTCACATTTTGGAATTTGTTATTCTTCTGATTGTACAATTTTGAGTGATGTGGACCTCGTATCTTTAATATTTCAAATGAATTACAAAGGCTTCTCTATGACATTCAAAGTTTAAGAAAAGCAGAAACGATTTCAAATTAATCTCAAACTGAGTATACAAATTAATCTTAAGTATTAGATTTATTTTTTATACTTGCTGTCTTCACTCGCTTATTATTGCTTTGCATGCCTATCATATCAAGGTTGAAAGTGGTCTCGGACAAACATTCAGACTATATATAGATGTAAATATCTTCTGTCTTTTCACATGGCTTATGGTACTGAATTTGAATTCAATTTGAAACAAAAACGAATCCTTATTCACTACTTGAAATCATTGAAACGAAGGTTTCTCACTTCATTCCGTTGAGGGGTAATTTTGTGAGACTCAGTTAGCTATTAGATTATCAGGACAATATACATGTCACTAGTTTTCATCTCAGAAAATGAATCAAATGTTTATGTTCCTTCGGAAAACACATAAATAAGATTTTAAATTTAGGCGATTGGGCAGTATAGTAAACCAGAAAGAAGAGGTGAACAAAAACACAATAACATTTACTTTTCTACTGATCTATGTAATGTTCATGTGTGTTCATTGATTGTCAGATTTATTATCTATGCATTTGTTATCGTTACATTTACTTAGCAAAGTCAGCGTGCTTTCCAAGATGGCTGACAATTTTGCCGGGATTTGGTCGCAAATTACAGGCTTAAAAGATAATAATAAAAAGCTTACCCTAATCTGATTGGTAACCATCCTCGGACTTAGGCTTACGGTTCCACTAACCCCTTTATAAAAAAATAATATTTTTACTATCTTTTAAGTCTGAAATTCAAGACAAAATCCCAGCCAAATTGTCCGCCATCTTGAAAATCACATTGGCTTGTCTAAGTAAAAGTGACGATAACAAATATATAGATGATAAATTTTACAAGCAGTAAACACACGTGAAAATGATATACATAAGTAGGAAAGTAAATTTTCTTGCGTTTGGTAACAGTTGTTTGTTGTCCATTTGCTTTGTTTTCACCCCTTTTTTATTGTTAACTATACTGCACAATCGGGGTTTTCTCTCGTTCATTCTATTTTACAATAATGTAAAAAGAAGAACAAGAGAACAACCGAGAAAAAAAAACAAAGCAATATTCTTATATTTATTTATTTGTTCGAAAGAATAGAATCATAAGAAAGAAAAGAAAAGAAAAGAAAGAAGAAATGAATTTTCCTAGGGGTCAGATGAAGTTCTAAAGCTAATGGATATGTTATATGTTATAATGTTATATGTTATAGCTTTTACGTTTTTACCAACCACGTGTTCGGGTATATCATTCCCAAACACGAGGCCGCCATTTTGTGTGTTGTGTTATCGTGAATAACACACGGACGTTGGGAGAAAGATAAAATTACAACAGTGATGAAACAATTAGATTTACATACATACACATTTATTTATAGGTAAAAAGTTTGTCAAAGACAAACGTAAAAGGGGGTTATCAAAACATGCAGTGTGGTACACATTATAATATATAACGGGAAAAAATAGTCATAAGTACTAAAGAAGGAATACGTTATGGTCCCAATTACAATTATAAATACACATGTTGCCGGGGTTGAACATAGAGAAATATGCATGAGAAATGGATAAGTAAACGTTAATTGCTTTGTGTTGGTAATGTTCTGGTAGTCTATGCGACTACTACTAGAAAAGGTACAGTGTCAGTGTTTGTAAAGGCCATGTAAAGATGGACAATTGATCGCACCATGTTCTACCTTTGGGGAACTTTACAGGCTTTCGGATGTGAACCCCCACCCCTGTAAAGAACTTAGGTGCCATCACGTTATATAAAGCTAACAGATATTTTATATCTTAGCGTTTACGTTTTTAGTGACCATGTGTTCGGGTGTATCTTTACCGAACACAAGGCCGGCATTTTGTGTGTTGTGTGATCATAGATAACACACCCAAGAGCCATAAGAAAGAGAAAAGGACAATAATAAAGAGTCAGTTGGATTTATATATATATACACATTTATTCTTGCATAAAATATTTGTTGGAGACAAACGTAAAATGGATTACGAAAACATGTAAGAGTAATATTGTTATGTTCATGGCAGGTGCTCGACTGAGTTCCAATCTCTGGTCACCCCTGTAAGACATTCACAGCAAGAACACGTGTAGCTACAACCACAGCAAAGAACTTTCATTTCTCTCTCTCTCTTTACCAAAATCCAAACAAAATGCTTCTTTCCTATAACATCCCATCTTTGGAAAACGCACCACGAGACTGCTTTCCAGCCAACTACAGCATGGTCGTCTTCATGTCTAATGTAAACAAATACTTGATGAGTCGTCTTCTTGGACAATCAATTCCTCTTAAGTAATCTTCTGCCCATCCCACCCATTGTTTCTGGTCCTCTCGTGTTGGCGATTATCGTCCAACTGACGATCTCTTTAACCTTTATCCTCCTAAACTAAAAGTACTTAATATGATATACATATGGAAAGAAGAGACATCAGTATTAAATTGAGAATACATTAAAGTCCCAATGCAATAAGAAAAAGACACATGTTCTCAGCTGGAGATGATATGTGAGCAATGGATAAGTAAATATTACTGACATTTGAACTGGGTTGCTCTGGGCTGCTCTCGGCGGCTGGAGTGACTACGGACAGGAATTTCCTAGTAAACACCATGCCAGAGTTCGTGATTGCCACATGCAAATAGGGTAGCCAATTGGAGCCCGACTGATCAATTTTGAAACTATTATCAATTAATTTTATTGTGTTTATTTATTGTGTTTATTTATTATAAATTATATTCATTATCTCTACAACCCCACCATTCGCCTGTGCATGTTGTATTGTTCTCATATTTGGGTTGGTGCACCAACCACTAATCTCTCCCTCTTAGACAGGATCCAAAAGAGAACCTCTAATCTAATATGTCCCACGCTGTTTACCAAGCTCCAGCCCCTGTCCCATCGCAGCAATATTGCATCCCTGTGCTTGTTCTACAAGTACTTCAATGGAATGTGTTCCGACGAACTTGCTGCACTTGTGCACGCTCAACATAAATACCCAGGCCAACCCGACAATCAGCAAAATCCAACCCCTTCACTGTAGAGGTTCCCAGATGCTTGAAAGCTTTCTATTCTAATACCTCCTGCTTGTCTTTGAAATTCCCTCCATACTCCCTGTTTGGCCGATAGTACCAACATGCAGAAATTTAAATGTGATGTGAACAAACATTTTGCTGCACAACATAGAATATCCCTATTAATCTGGCCCCTAATTCACAGTAGCCCCTTTACATCTCACTGGCAATGTGCCTTGTTTGCAGTGACTATAAGTAAAAAAAAAAAAAAAGTTATCAATGCAACTATAGCTAAACTTAATGCTATTCCTGTTGATAATTTGAGATACCTTATTGCTTTTAGTGAAATGTTTTCCTATTAATCTTAAGAATACTTCGCCAATTTGTGTGTTTACCTCCCTTTTATAATGAAGATTGAACCAGATTATATTTAGTTTTCTATTATTATTATTATTATCATTATTATTTTTATTAAATGTTAATTTGTTATCATATTCGCTGTTTTGTTTTAAACTTTTATATTCTTTATTATGTTGATTGAATATATATTTATCTTGCTGGAATTAGTTTCTAGTATGTAGGTTATTGACCTTGACCTAAGTATTTTTTGAAAACTGTGGACAGACGATTAGAGTGTTTATTAATGGAAGATTGTTTTCTATGAGTCTTATATTTATTTATTGTTCAAGTTGAAGGTTATATCTAAAAACGTGACTTTTTTTAGATTCATTTTTATCTCACTGTCAAAATCTAACTTGAAAAAAAACTGTATTATTCTTTTCCTTTTATTATCTAAATTTCTGATGTATTATGGCATAATAATTCCTGGAAATATTTTTATCGTTGATTATAGATGAAAGCTTGTTAATTATTTATATTCCTGTTAACTCGCATACCCTGCACCATTGTGGGTCTCTATTGCAACATCAAAGTTTTCGGTGTGGTCTTTTTTTATCCATATATTATTCTTATGGATTTTCTTATTATTTGTATGTCGTCAACAAGGATGTCTACATATTGCTTCACAAATTTAAATGTGTTGTCTAGTGTACATTCCTTTGATAGCAGGGAAGTCGAATTGTGAAAATGTGTAATTTCTTTTAATATTGTTAAACCATTTTATTGTAGCTTTGGTATTTTCCATTCATCAAGTTTCAATATATTTCTTCATTTTATATTTTTTTCTAATATTTGTTCGCTTATTTTTTCTATATTTATTTTTAGTGGCTAATGATGAGTTCGAAGGGCTAAACAATTTCTTCAAAAATTCGAAGAAAATTAGTGTATAGGCGATAATATATATTAACAAAAAAGGATTATGACATTAAGAACGTTTTGGAGTTAACATCCATTTAGTATTACGTAGTAATAGGGGAAAAATACGTTTTAATACTTTTTTTGTCTATACAAAAAACAACATGGCGCCAGTTTTTTTTATCGATTATTCTAGCATATTTATACATTTCAAACGTGTTTTTCTTCAGATTACATGCGTTGTACTAAATAGATTTCAAGTGGAAGTGGTTCCTCATTAAATATTATTTAAAAAAATAACAACATAAACTATTTTTATTGCCTGTACACAATTTTTTTTATCGCATTGTGTTGAGCTCTTTGGACTCATCATAAGCCGTTTTAGTATGGTTTAGTAGTCTGCAAATCTGTTTCTGTGTGGACGTTTAGCATGATAAACGGCTCCAGTTTAGCTATACACTTTATTACATTATCTAATTTTAGTTTTAATGATATTAACATTTCTTTCTTATTCATGGTTGATTTTGTTTCGTCGTTTTTTTTATATATGATCATTTTCTTCTACATTTAACTTCGCACAGTACGGTCCACACTTTCTTTCTGTCACATGAAAGCCCAGGGCAAAAACTGAGAAAGAAGGTGAAAACACTGAAAACAGAGTATTCCTTTGAAAACCCAACACAGCTAAGTGCTAAGATAGAAAAACACCAAGCTGAAATAAAAGTCTTAGTTATACAAATCCAAAACAAAACGAAGCAGCATGAATCGAAAAGAGTAAGTAAACTTTTTGCTACGAATCCCAGTATGGTGTACTGGAGCCTAATAAGAGATGAGGTAAAGGTGGCTCCCCACCAACACATGAAGAAATGAAAAACTTCTGGAGACCACTCGATGAAGACTCCAAACCACATCGGGGAAAAGAGTGGCTAAGCACCATCAAAGAGAACTATGAGGAGAAAACAAAAATGCCAGCTCTGGACATTGCCAAAGGAGCTGTCTGCAGGAAAGTAGCCCAGTAGAGTAATTTCAAAATCCGAGGAATTGACAACATCCCAAATTTCTGGCTGAAAAGACTGACAACACTTCAGCATCACTATGCCAAGGCGTTCAATAGAATAATAAGTGGTGATAAAGAACCAGCTGAATGAAGTGAGGAGACTCATTTAGCTAATAAATACAGGCCTGTCTAATGCCTTACAACAACTTATAAATTGCTAATGAGGATAGTCGCTGATGCAATATATGAACATCTGGCTACTAGAGACAACATTGAAAGTGAGCAGAGAGGAAACAGGGAAAGACTTGGCACAAAAGACCTTGTAAACATAACTATCCTGGAACACTACAAAAAGAGACAAAGAAACCTGTCAATACCTGGATCGATTACAAGAACGCATTTGAAAGTATACATCACTCCGCTGTTTTGAACTGTATCACATCCATGAAGATATTAGGTCATTATTCTAGAGGCAAATGACCAGATGGTGAGCATCAATCATGCTAAATAAAATGGAAAGGAAAATACAGACCCCAAACATTAAGATTCAGCGAGGAATATTCCAGAGGGATAGTCTGTTACCCCTTTTATTCTGTCTCATAATTGATCCACTGAATAAGTTACTCAAACGATAAGCACCTTATAAAGAGGAAAATAAAAGCCCACAATCGACTCTTCCTAACCCTAACTCGAACGATCTTAAACTCTATGCTAAATCTGATAAGCAACTCGTCTATCTGATAGAAATTGTAAAAACATTACATAGAGAACATCTACATGGAGTTTGGATTCGACAAATGTGCTAAATGCACAATAAAGAAAGGAAAAAAAAACAGCATCAAAGAATCTTAATGTATACACTCTCTCTATTGAAAACCTAGGAGAGGATGTTGTCTATAAATACCTTGGAGTGGAGGAGAATGGGAAGTTTGATCATGGGAAGATGAGAGAGAAGGTGCAGGGAGAATATATCAAAGGCCATAAAAAAATCCTCACATTGGAATTCTCACAAAAAAAAATTAGCAGCCATCAACCAACTGTGGTTTCTTACGTATTTGACATTATTGATTGGCCACAAGGCTATATCAATAGCCACAAAAACAATAGACACAAAAACCGGGAAAATGCTGACTCTACATAAAGTCATTTACCGACATCAAAGTATGGACAGGTTATACCTACCATGAAGAGAAAGCGTTTTGGGTCCTATTGAAATTAACCGTGTATACCGAATATCAACGGTAAGCATGTGACTATATATAAAGATATTCTGTGATGAAAAAATGAGAATGGTGCGGGATATCACCCCAAATGCCTACCTAGGTAGACTTCAATAACAAAACTTGCAGAAAATTTCAGTGGAAACTCACTGTAGAAGAATATGGGATCGTGCGAAAGAAGGGAGTTTAAAACAAAACAAGAAGTATGCTGAAAACATAAAAGAGCAGGTAAGTTCATGGAAGACCTTAACTAAAGTTACATAGATAAGGATACCAGTCGGCAACGTGTCCTCGACAATGAGTCCGATAGTTACTTTGTTGTTGTCATACTCAGGTATGGTTCCCTTCAGTCTAAGGAGGTACACCCTTTCAGGCTTTATCTTTTCTATGAGTAGGGGTTAGTTTATAGCTAATCGCCTGAGGTACCTCTACCAGGGAATGCTGACGGGGCTGCTCAGAATTTTTTGTATACCTTAGTGTGCTAATCTTAGTGCACTGGCTTTTCAACTTAATACATGACCTTGTGTATAACCTCCTGGAGATGTAAATAAAATAAAAAGGTTTCATTACAATGGCTCAGGAGTGTCAAATTTCCATTTGATGAGGAATAGATAATTATAGCCGGACAAGAACAGGGCCTAGTCACAAATGGATTTAAGAAATGGCTGGTATACAAAACAATGACCAGTGCAGACTCTGTCATTCAGCCGTTGAAAGTCCAAGCTACCCAATGTCTGGATGCAAGAACCTTTTGGTAGATTGCATGTACACTGCCCGCCACAGTAAAGTATGTAGATACATCTACTATGAGATCTGCTGAGAGATTCAGCTTTTTATAGCTGCATCTCTCCAAAGATGGTTGAAGATCTGGGATCATGAACCTTAACCCATGACAGCAAATGGAAATATTCAGTGTTCTATGACAAAGATATACAGGTAAGCAGATACATCAAAGACAAGGCTATCAAAACCAGACATTGTCATATGGAACAAACCTGAAAGGACTGCTCTCATCATTGATGTAACCGTTCTGAATGACTATGGCCTCAATAGAGTCGACCGCGAAAATATTTTTAAAATACTTGCACACAA
Organism: Sepiola atlantica; assembly: GCA_963556195.1. Taxonomy (NCBI): domain Eukaryota; kingdom Metazoa; phylum Mollusca; class Cephalopoda; order Sepiida; family Sepiolidae; genus Sepiola; species Sepiola atlantica. Next base: position 134,799,232 of record OY744523.1, read on the forward strand.
TCTCTGGAAGTCTAAGCTGTAGCGAAGTGCAGATAGCAGTCCTAAAAGTGAAAACGTCTATCCTTAAATAAAAGAGCCTTCGGATATAAATTTAAGTCGTAGCAAAATTCAAAGAGGGGCCCCTTGATCTCTTCAGACTTACTGAACTAAAATAAAGAAGGATTATACTGGTTGTGCTACCACTACTGATCTAATGGAACAAATCTAACCAAATATCTAGAAACAATCTCAGGAAGACCAAACTGTAGTAAAGTACAGATAGCAGCCCTAAAAGGGAAAACATCAATCCTTAAAATAGCCCTCAGATATAAATTTAACTCATGGAGAAATCAAGTGTTAGCCCCAGGAGAGGTTCTAGATCTCTGAGAACTAACTAAATTAAAATTATAATAAAACGGATTTGTTTTCTTGCAAGAGCTTTTTATGAAAGTGTGTGTGTGTATGCACACACACACACACACACACACACACACACATATATATATATATATATATATATATATATATATATATATATATATATATATATATATATATCAGTTAACTGATAATGCTAATGCCCAAAGGCTACTCCATCTTTTTGCAGTCTGCTATGATGGACTGCATACGAATGCAACGAAAACAGAATATATCTGCTATCATCAAATAAGTCCAATAGAAACAATGAACAGAACACTTCTCAAGCAGGTAAATGATTTCGAATATCTGGGCAGCAACATCACCTCGACAGAAAAAGACATGCTCGTTAGAATAGCCAAGGCTTGGAGTGCACTTAATCAGCTAAGATTTAGAAAATCAGCACTCTCTGAACAAATAAAAAAAAACTTTTTCAAAGACGTAGTGGAATTCATACTGCTTTAGGGATCACCAGTTTGGACTCTAACAAAAAAACTGGAAAAGAAACTAGATGGATCTTACACCCGGAGGCAACTTGTCTAAAATATCATCAGTAATAAAAGAAAGAAGAATGAGATTCACTGGACATTGTTATAGAAGCAAAGAAGAGGTTATCAGTGATCTGAGTTTATGGATGCCAACACATGGAACAGTTAAAGTTGTTCGACCCTATAAGACGTACGCAAAACAGTTGACTGAAGATACTGATTCTCAAGTAAGTGTAGTATCTGTTCCGATGGATAACTACACCCTATAGACGGGTGTCGTCTTGTCCTTCGGGGCTTGATTCCACCTGTCTGTGGGTTTGTCCTGTGCAGTTCTAGGAGGTCCACCCTCCCAGGCTTCGCCTCCCCTCTTTGGGGAGGAGTAAGTTTATTGCTTACTGCCTGAGGCGCCCCTACCGGGGAATGCCGACGGGGCTACCCAGGCAATTTTTAGTGGCCAGAGTGCTCACTTTCTCGGGCGCTGGCTTTTCAAACCCCACTTACTCGACCCGAGCTGTGGTCACATCTTACTTGTGGGAGTAAGATAAAACTGGCCTTGTGCCTAACTCCTGCAGAGGAGTAAATAAAGATACTGATTCTCAACTCGAAAATCTTCACAGAGCCATGACGAACAGGGAAGTATCGAGGAATTGGGTCAATATGGTCCGGGCAACCAGCCCGATCTGATATATATATATATATATATATATATATATATATTACAGAAGATCAGAACAATATCCGTACCGTCGGTTTCAAATCCAAGCAAAGGGGATCTATAATTGGTCTTCTTTACCGAACTTTCATCAGCCTCCGTTTATGTCTATGTCCCAGAGGCTGAAGAGAGTCCGGTACATTTTCTAAACAATCGAGTGCTCTGCTGGGGCTCTCTCCCACTGACCTAATATATATATATATATATATATATATATATATATATATATATATATATATATATATATATATAAAGTGGTGAACTAAAAGCAAACTTTTAGGAAAGGTAAAACCTATTGTGAAAAGTATACAGCTCAATATCCAGGATAGAGCAGATAGATAAATTCGCGCTAACGTCCACTTTCAACTTTAAGCAGCCTACCCCCCACATTCACACTCTTAGTTTTAAATCGCACTTATTCATCGCACCCGCACCCTTCTTCTCCTTCACACCCCCTACACTTTCCTTTCCTGCCTACTGGTCGCATATGAGTTTTTGCCATTCTTCAGACTAGTCTTGTTTTTCAACGGGCAAGCCTTTAAATATTAATTCGCTGTCTTTTTGCCAATTTAAACCTATTCCATGATTTTCAGCCCAGGAAGTATTTTCTCGTGCCTTTCTACACTTCTCCTACCTGTCTACATTTCACTTTCTCCGCTGGACTTTTTGACAACGGATTTTTTGCAATCGGACATTTGCTTGCTTTCGGGCAGAGTTTTGCCGTGTGTTTTTTCCCTACAATTTTTATTTTACTTTTTCAAATTTTAAATCTTGGCCTTTGCCAACTTATCTATCGCAGCGATTTCCTCTGATGATAAGAGTTTGATCTTTGAAAAGCCTGGCTTAAGGAAAAATTTAACTTGAATAAATTGCCTTTTTGCGGAATATACTTTGCTCTGAGCAACTGAATAGAAATACGATTTGACTTTTTTTTTTCTAATTCCTTTTCATCCTTCTACATATATATATATATATAAACATAAACAAAAATCAAATATTATTATAAGCCCCTTCCAAGTAAAATTGAAAGTTGAGCACTGTCAGAAGGATTAAAAATAAACATTCACCTAAAAGCTTCAGTGCAACGCTCCGACTGTCGTTGAGTGCTATCGAATGTTTAGATGTCTATGCTCGCCGCTTTCAGTGTTAACATCACTTAATTTCTCCGTTATTACGTAACGATCTCTCGTGCTCTAATGGGACTAAGTGAACGTCTACAGAATCAAGGTGTATCTGTGAACTGTGTTCGCGCCCTAGGACCGTCTGAGATTGTTATTTCCCTGCGCTGATGAGAGCCATAAGCTCGAAACGATGTCGTATGTAAGTAAAATATTAAAAATAATTTTATATATATATATATATATATATATAGGATCAAATATAAACCAAAGTAAAAACTTTTAGTAGATGGAACCTATTGTGAAGAGGATTAGCTCAATATACGAGATAGAGCAGTTGTAGAGATAGAAGAAAAAAATATTATCAGTCCATTTCTCTTATCCTACTAAACAAACCTCTTATTTTCGCTAAGAATAATTCGGATATCACAGACTCTGAAATAGATCTAATAATTTTAGCCAGGAGATCCCTTTTAGAATTTGACAATAAATTTTGGACTAGGAAGGATAGCCCCAACAACTTTGATATCACCATGGGAGCCTCAGACTCTGCCCAGGTTACTGACCTAGTAGGATTATATTTATTGAGACAATTAAAGCTTGAATTCGGACACTTACACGGTGGTCTTTACAGAGACGATGCGCTCTTTATTTCTAGGGAGAGACCCAGACAATACAACAACACCAAAAAAACCTACACAATTTCTTTAAAAACTTCGAATTAACCATAACCATAGAACCCGAGAAAAGAATATCTAATTTCCTTGACCTAACACTAGACCTTAACTCCGAATCATTTAGCCCTTACCACAAACCTAATCTAACCCTGTTTTACGTACATAAGCATTCTAACCACCCTAAATCCATCATTAATTCAATAGTCCCTTCAATTTCAAATAGAATTTCAAAACTTTCAGCTAATAAACCTATCTTCGAACAAAATTCTAGTTTTTATAATAACGCACTCCTTAACTCGGGATACACTGATAAAATTAAATATGAAAATAATCCCCCTCTCCAGGGGAATAAACCTTTAAATGTTATTACATACAAAATGGCTACACAAGATAGACAACGAACTAGCACCACGATACCAAAGAAACCTAAGAAATATGTAAATAGACACACTAAAACTATTAATATAGTTAAAACGGCTAACCCTCAAGAACACAGTGAAAATAAAAATAAAAAAATTAGAAGAAAGGATAATATTTGGTTTACCCCACCCTATAATTGCAATGTAAAAACTAATATAGCTAAGGAATTCTTCAAAATTTTAGATAACTCGTTCAAGCACCCACATAAATATAGCACTATTTTAAATAAGAACTCTATTAAAATTTCTTACTCCACAATGCCCAATATAGCACAAACCATCATCACATCTAACAACAAAAAAATTAAATCTGCCCAACAAACAGCACCTACCATACACTCCACTAATAACTGCAACTGCCAAAAATCTAGAGAATGCCCATTAAACGGTGATTGCATACAAAGTAACGTTATATATTCCTATACTGTTAAACAATACACTATTACACAAATTAATACCAATATGCAAAATAATACCAACATACAATCTCCCCCCCTTTCCCCTCAACCATACACATCAGCAACCCCCTCCACTAAATAACACCCTTCACACTGACCAACAACCACCACTAACTAATAATGGATCTGATCTCATCCCCCAAGATACCCCATTTTCCCCAACCAATAACCCTAACTTAAACCTCGACCTGAATTTGAGCATACAAACCGTAAGCATCCCCAATAATATAAACAACACAAATAATATAACAACAACCCCCCACAAAATTCATACCTATATTGGTGCTAGTACTTTCCCCATTAAGACTCGAATCTCTAACCATATCTACTGTTTTAAACACAATAATAATAGTACCACTAGCACTTCTCTTTCCAACCTAATAAAAAGTTTTAACATCAAAAAGATCCCCTACTCCCTAAGTTGGTCTATATTAAAAAAGTCAAACTCATATGCTCTTGGTTCTACCTTCTGCCAACTATGTACCTTGGAAACTTATATGATAGCCACTGCACCCAAGAACTTAAATGTTATTAACTCCAAAAATGAACTTATTTCAAATTGCAGACACAAGCGAAAATTTAAATACATTAATTTCATTACCCCCTCTGACACTCCTCCTCCCAGCCAATAACTCCCCCACCCGTTTTTTAGCATCTGACAAATCTCTAAACTATATCCCAGGGTAATTTTGTAACTTCTATTCTTAACGCCCCTAATCTCACCAATTAACCCTCCCAATAAATTTTTCCTTCCCATTGCACCTAACAACTATATCTACCCGTAACACCTATAGTAGATTGAACTAACATTATTCCTCCTACTTCCCACCACTCATTAACATATCTAATATCTAGACATTTATACCTCATCTGCAATATAGCTCCGATTATCCTTTTACTTCTGCTCTACTCCTAACCTCTTATATTTATCACTTTTTCCCCTGTCCGTAAACCTATCCACAAACTCCTACATGGCCTCTTATTCTCACTTTCTTATTATCTCCCACACATCCACTATATCGTCCTTATATTGGACTCCTCCTAATAGCAACATCTTCCCCTGTAATTTTTTGTCCTCTTTTTAACTACGATCTTCGAATTCCCCTCCAATTGGGTCCATTTATATCCCCCTATAATTATTATTATCTCTAACACACAAGTATCAAAATGTAAGTTTGCTTAATTTTTCAATCCAACCCTGGCCCATAACACATATAAATTCAATTGTTACTAGCATTTCTATCCTATCTCCTTAATAGCCTCCATACCCCCCTTGAGAAATTTTTTTTTAACTAATTGATTGATTCAGGCTAGTTGCATAACTACTTATTTTGGCCTATTCTGAATAATCCTAATCCCTCTAACTACTCGCGAGCCATTTTCTATCGGTATATTCTCTTTTGCTCACCTTACTTTATCTTTGACCAATTTCACCTCCATCCCCTCAAATCATATTTTCAATCTATTTGGAAACCCCTTGCAAGCTTCCCTTATATATCTAATTTAATTTTAAACTGTAATTGTTAATTGTCACCCTGTTACGACTCACTCACCATTTAAACTATAGATAATAACACTGACACTGCACTCAAGTTTTAATTGAACCAACCAAATCCCACCCCTATTACTTGTAATCGAAACAAACTGTTTCAAACAATCTATCCTTATCCCTTATACTGTTCCCCTCTCCTAAATTTCAATATAACTGAGTAGGACAAACCTGATCTTTAATTTAACTAACTCTTTTCCCATTAATTTATTTCACCCTCTTTCTCCTTGGTCATTTAATGTCCCTTCTAATTATTCATATAACCCTTAATTTTGGTTTTAAAATAATTAAAAAAAATTTTTTTAAATTAACTACTCCCAAGCTCCTTTTAAATTTTTAATTTTTAATTTTTAATTTTAATCATTTACTCTCTCTCATACCTCTATTTATTTTACCATGCTTTTAACTAATTCTATTTTAACCCTTTTTAAACCCCCAGAAACCCTAACCGGTAACTACAATTTAATTCGTTTTAGCTGCCTCACTTGTCACCTCTGAAATGTTAGAAGCTCACTCACTTGAATTCTATTTTTAGAATCAGCAATCTCTACACTCCCATCCCGCTTCAGATTAATCCTACCCTCCAAAACATATATCCTACCGCCCGCCCACCCCTCAACCACCCTGTCACTTTAACTTCATCCCCATACCAACCCTTCCTCCCAAATCACAAAGCGGCTATTTAAACAATCCCGTACCTCATAAACCCTCCCCCTAACCCCAAATCGTTAACCGTTTTGCCTTTTTTGTTTCATTTGGATTCAATCCTTGAACGAGATATCATCTGCCTTATTTGGTCCTGGAAGTATATAAAAAAAAATGGCCAGTTTCTCTCTTTTCAATCCCCTTTAAGTGCGTCTGGACTTACCAATATTTTGAGCACTTTCTCCACACTGCCCCCCCACGCAAAGAGTTTTCTTCACATTCTACAATTCATCTGACTTCTTTTCAACGGAAATTTACCACCCGGACAATCTGCATATATTTTTCATGGAACTTTTCTTTTCATTCACTGCGTTTTTTTAACTAAAATTCTTTTAAGAATAATTTTCATATTTTTCAAATATTTGAACTTTGGTTTTTTCGAAAGCCAACTTATCCATCTGTATTTCTCCTCTGATGATAAGATTTCGATCTTTGAAAAGCCTTGGCTTAAGGAAAGAATAATAAACACTAGTTTATTACTGAATACACCTTGCATTGAACAATTGAAATTTGAAATAAATTTGGACAATCGTCGCATATTTATCACTCTTTTTTCTTCTATCTCTCTCTCTCTCTCTCTCTCTCTCTATATATATATATATATATATATATATATATATATATATATATATATATATATACATGTGTGTATACTAGACTACTCGTTAATAATTATTATTTAATAAATAAATATTTTGATATCTATCTATTTATCTCTCTCTCTCTCTCTTTTTATATATATATATATATATATATATATATATATATATATATATATATATATATATATATATGGGAAGAGAAGGATGAAGATAATCCGACGTGATGGGAAAATGAAAAAGGAAAACCAAAAAATGGATGTTTTTATGTGTACATCAACGTTACGTCTTTATTTATAAGACTTCATCAGGATGATAAAATAGAGAAAAAAATGTCATGCAAGTACAGATACATGTAGGGTAGACATATTGGGAGGAAAAATAAAATGAAATAATGGGCACTACTGGGTGGACGTCCGTACTTGTTGGAGAATAGAAATGAATGTTGAAGAAAATGAGTGGGGAAAAAATGGAAGGATTGGGTGAGCAAGGACTACTGTGGCTGGTGGTAAGAGAAAGAGGTGGGGGATGAGCACCTCTTTCTCTTACCACCAGCCACAACGACAAAAAGATGAGTGTCGTGGTTATATTGTTCCAATGTTTAGGAAATTTACTGCGTATGAACATAGTCAAATTTTATTAGTTAGGAAAAAGACAACAGCAAAAGTTATTTTATATATTCTTCTCGATATTCAAAGTCGAGGAATTTGATTTTGTATGAGCATAACTTTTAACATCATCACTACCAACAACAGCAACAACAACAAATTTAATTTTAAAAATAATAAGCGTATGTATTTCATTATTAATAGAAAACCTTTGTTAATTATTGTGTTTTATGCAGAGTTCAGTTTTTAAAGTAATTATTCCAAAGTAATATGTAAATGCATGCGCCAAAAAACGTAACTGAAAAAAGTAATCAAACTGAAATCATCATTTTTAATTTTAAACTTTTTTCATTAAATCGCTTTAATTAATATTACTACTGATAATAATAATAATAATAATAATAATAATAATAATAATAATAATAATAATAATAATAATAGTAATAATAATAATCATAATAATAATATAACAAAATCTATTGCGTATATATAATAAAATAGGAGACTCCAACTATAACTGAATCATACAGTATATGAATTTATTAGACACTGTTTAAAAAATAAATATGCAAATGAATTGTAGCCTTGACTGAATTTTCTAAGGTTTCTTGTCTGTATATATAGCGAATGTGAAAATATTTTATTTTATCAGTTAATTAAATAAAGCTAAGGTGTTTTGCTATAAATATAGTTCGAATAAATGAAAGCAACTTTCGCATTTATTGATTTAGAAGAGAGACAAAAGATTAAAAAAATAAGGAATCTACTTTATTTTGTAATTCAGAAAGATAAGAGGATGGAGCATTTCTTTTTTCTTTTTCATGGCAAATGTTAAAGTCGTCATCATCATGATGATCATCATCACCAACAAAAACAACAGCAACAACAACAGCAAACACAACAAATTTCGTTTAAAAAATAATGAACTTATATATTTAATTATTAATAGAAAACCTTTGTTAATTCTTACAGAGTTATCTATTGTCTCCTGAAACTGAACAGAGGCCATCATATATATATATATATATATATATATATATATATATATATATAGAGAGAGAGAGAGAGAGAGAGAGAGATGGATAGATAGATATACTAGTGTACACCATCCATAAAATTATGCTTCACCAGTGTTCGCACTAATATTTATATTTATATAAAATAATGTCTCAATCAGTGAAATTTAAAAAGAAATTGATGTGGAGTAAGCTGGTACCCCTTCCTGAGATTGGAGAATGAGATGCTCCAAGGGCGATGAAAGGGAGGCAACTCTCACGACCGCATGAGGAGGAAAGTCATTCAAGTCACCGTTTGGACCGGTACGACTCTCGACATATTTCTATTATATGTTACCGACCTTTTCCAAAAGAGGTCTAATAAACATCATAATAGAAATAAGACAGAAAAAAAACCCATCTTAAACTGGAAAGTTATTAAAAAGAAAGAAAACGTATCAATCGGTAGAAAAAGGGTAAAAAGAACGAAAACGCCTGATTATGGAAATGAGTAGAGGGTTTCTTTTCGAATTCATTTCAGAATATCGAGGGTTGTTTGACTTGCTATTTGCTTTCTCCATTCCCCTAAACATTTGAAATGGTTTCAATTGGCATATATATATATATATATATATATATATATATATATATATATATATATATATACCTCCATCTTGATAAAGTTAGTTTTGTTTATGGGTTCATTTGTTTGTCATTTCATTTTTAGCCATTTTTCTATATTTATCATATTATCTCTATCTTTATAAAAGTAAAGTATGTGTATATATTTATATATTTGTATGTACAGGATTTACTTATAAACTAATTAACCGATCATTATTAATTTTGGAATAGCTGTTATGCATAAGGTGTCGTAATGTGGGCTATATTTAGTTTTACACAAATGGGATAAAAAGGGAACGAAAGCTCTTCGAGAAAATTCATATACCTCTGATTTTTGTGAAATTTTAACAAAAGGTATTAGACATCAATTGATAAATATTCCCCAAATTTCAGTTTCTTTGTGGTATTGTAAAGGGTTTTTAGGGGCACAATGTGAGCACAACGCCCCATTTGGAAATTGAAATATTTTCGATTTGCATTGAAGCAAGATTTTCTGAATTTCAATTTTTTTAAGCTTAAGCCTTAAATATTTTCTAGAATCAAAATCATGTAATGCATTTTGATCGAAATTGGAATAGGAATTCTAGACATATAGTTTAGTATCATTACATCTTGATTTTTATCTTTGTAAGGAGACATAAAAGTTGTGAAAAACTTCTGTTTAGGGAATTAATTTTACAAGACCTGGAACTGGTATTTTTCTTGTCCTTTAGTCCTCACGTTTCATGAGCAATGTTTCTGACAAAGGGGGAAGAATTGCTGTTTTCTGGGTCAGAATCTATCCCATACACCACTTATTGTTGGCTGGGTTTTTACTTTGAAGTGGGATTTTTTTTTTTAGCTCCTTACATCAAGTGGCTTATGCCTTGTCTGGAGCGATTTCCATAAGTAATATATATATATATAAAGAGGTGTATGTAGTTTGCTTGAAGCATTGTTTATTAGTATATAGAAATGTGATACTTAGAAGGCAATACAATGCAGAGGTGTGACAGATAGACACAAGTTGGAGCAAATAAGACATATAATGGTGGAACAAATTAAATAGTTTCACCCTTAATACAATGTGTACATACACATATATATATATTTATTTATTATTTAAAAAAATTTTTTTTCCTTTTTTTCACAAACACACATATATCTGTCTATCTACACAATGTTACAATGTTGTGTAATACCTGTATCAAGATGGTCTGGAAACTCTGTATGATATAATATTTTTAATATTTCAGGAACTCTTCACTTCTTCAGAACCGTGCTCAACTCAAGTTCAAGCGTGCATATGCCATCAATTTACCGATACATTATATTATTATTATTTAAAACTGAAGGAAACTGATTTAGTAGCAAGTTCCATCAGTTAAACAAAAATTCGTTCAGGAAATTGTGGAGATTTTAAGAAGCCACGCTAAAGATAATCTGCACATATACCAATGGTTTTATCTAAAGGTACATTGGTAAACAGACTACTAATGTCAAAGGAAGCCAAGAACTCGGTATCCTTTGAGAGAGATAATTTGTGTATATAGGACACAAATTGAAAGGAATCCGAGATACAATAGTCCGAATAAAAAGTAAGTACGGGCTTAAGAATATCAACTAACCATTTACCAAGTGCATGTTGTGCAGAACCCAACATTGATAGAATAGGCCGTAAAGGAACGTTGGGTTTATGAACCTTGGGTAAGCCGTACATTCTAGGCCTTTGAGAGCCGATAGGTCGTATTCCCTCATAAATCTATTTAGAAATAAACTTGCTTTTTTTTCTGGAATTTTATTTCCATACGAAAAGTGTCATCATGGCTTAAACCACCCATTTTGAAAAATTTATTTTTATCATCCAAAATATTACACATTTTGGAGATATAATCAACGTGGTTCAGGATAACAACGCCTGATCCTTTGTCTGAACGAGTGATATAAATATCAGAGTTCGACTTAAGTAATTTCGCAGTTTCAAAATGATTTTTCTGCCAAACACAATCGCTTGATTTAGTACGTATAGCAGAAAACCTCCGGCCTAATTCACCTAACTGGATTTTAACGCTAGTTAATTCATCAGTGGAAACAGGCGAATGTCTTTAGTTGAGAATATAATAGTTCAATCGCACTAAATATGTTGATTTTTATCAACGCGGAGGGGAGGAATGCAAAATTCTAAGCCGGCAGACAAGACAAATTGTTCAGTATTGGATAGAGCATTAGACGAATAATTTGATATATGTTTATCCGAATATGCTCTAGTGCCGAACTTCTTGGTAATCAAATTCTGAAAATATTTATTATATGAAGTTGTTTTGTTGAGGGTGAAAATATCGCCATTAGAAAAAAACTTTGAAAAGCGAAGTTTGTCAAAGAAAGCAAATTCCTTCACAACCATAGCCCAAAGTAGAAGATATTTACTTTGCAACGAATTATATGAATCGGAGTTAAAGAGGATTTTGTCTTGTAAAAAGTATTCTGATGGGTGGTTTTCTGTTTTACACAGTGCAAGGTCGAACTACCATTTCAATATTATTGAGGTGTTAGTTATTAACAATTCTCGACCTAGCCTGTGTAGACAAAAAAATTTGAAGCATCAGTTGGAGATCTTTAATGATTCAAATCCACCATAACGTTGAGAGATTTAATTTTTTTTTCTCCAATCGTTTTCTCCAACTGTAACAAATTTTTCCCCTCATATCTCCTTCGATTTTCTTAGTTTTTAATTTATCATACTGACGTTTCCTCTTAGAGGGTCAGACGATAAGACCGTAAGGAAAATTTTAGCAATTTTCTTTTTTTTTTCCACCCACCCGTTTCATTGATTAAAAAAAAATGCTTCCTCTGAAATTCATCCTACAATTTTGTAGTACGCGAAATTTACTTATATATATATATGTGTGTGTGTTTGTGTGTGTTAGGTTAGGTGAAAAGAAATCCCTAAAGTGCTCAATCGCAAAAACGTGAGTGCAAAATACAATTAATTTATTAAAAAAAATATATGTTACATATTTCAAAGTCTGAAACTGGAAAAAAATACATAACTTCTTAGTTTTTAAATATTTACTTTTCTTTTTTCAGAGTAGTTGAAGCTATTCTTCCGGCAAATACAGCATTGAGGAACGAACCCACATTTTACAATGGTACTTTGAGTCACATGGGTCAAATTCAGACGACATTTTAACACTAGAGATGTGCCAAGTGTAAATGCCATTAAAGCCATAATAAGCCGTTTTCAAAAAACAAGATGCAGTATCTGACCTCTTGAGATCTGGAAGGTCTCGTTCAGTAAGAACTGAAACAATCGGGAAGAATTGGCACGAAGATTGGAAGAGGATCCAACAGTTTCAAGCAGAAAAAGATCCCGACAGTTGAAGTTTCACGATCCTCCTTAGATAGGATGTTGCATGACATGGACATGTTTCCATGAAAAAATCAGCTTGTCCAGCAGCTTCAGCCTCAGGATTATGAGCAAAGACTGCAATTTGCTATGAGATTTCAGGATTTGGTAGTCAGTGACTTTTGAGACATATATATATATATATATATTGTATTAAAGATCCATAGTAAGATCGAAGTGTAATAGGGCAGTGTTTACTATCACATATATTAAAGAGTTCTAGAAAAGATGCTAATTAAGTCAGTCTTAAATACGATAATCGCCCATTTTATTTTCAGTTAATATGTATAATGACATTTATCAGCCTTTATTTTGGCTACAGCTGTTGGCTTACATACATGCTATCATTTTGAGTAACCTAAGCACTGTCTATGCTGGATGTTTGTATATTGAAGGCGCCCGTTCAGTCTAGAGAGACAATGGATACTCCATGTAAGTGTGTGGGGAGTCTATTGTGAAGCAAGGATTGTGCATTCACTAACCACACCTCCCTTTAACCTGTATTACTTGAGTGCAGTGGAAACAATGCCGGGATAAGCAGAGAAAAAACTGGTGTTATTTCAAAGTAAATAAGGCTTGAGAGTCTATTCTACGCTATAATTCAATGCCGTTACCAAGAGTATTATTGAAAGTGATGCAGTAGCCCCACCAGATCTTGAACCCGGCATGCCGAGCCCATAGTTCACACTTGTATCTATTACACTACACCACTTCCATGTATATAATTATAACGTAAACAAGAACATAAGTCAGTCGTGAGACTACATACTTCAATCTGACAACGTAAGGATAGTTCAAAGTCTTATCTGGGCCCTATTCCTCCATATTGTATTAAGTACTCAAAAATTATTTATCTGATTAGGCCGAAAATTTGCATGGTGGTTACTGTTATCAAATTCCGTCAAAATTTCGCCCTTGACATAATTTGTCGAGATGATATAAGATGCGGGATTTCATCGTAGCATCTGGGGACCTCTAGAATGAAGGGGTGTGATTTTGCTGATTTTTGGTTTTGTCAGGGTATTTACGTTGAGGGGGTACAAGTGCAGTAAGTTTGTCGGAGCACATTCAGTTGAAGTATTTGTAGAACAAGCACAGGGATGAAACATTGCGATGATGGGATAGGAGGTAGAGCTTGGTAGACAGTGTAGGACCTATTCGGTTAGAGACTCTTTTTTTGCATCCTGTCCAAGAGAGAGAGAGAGAGAGAGACTAGTGATTGGTGCACCAGCCCAGATGTGGCAATAAGACTCCATGTATGGTCAAATAATGGTTTTGTAGAGATATAGGATACTGGTGGTGTGTAAGAAGTTTCTAGCACAGTAGATGGAGCTCAGCTTCTTTGCAGCAGACTTGGCAGTATCTTCTATGCATCCATTTCAATTCATGTTACGTATGAATGTGAAGCCGAATAGTTTGAACTCTTGGGAAGGGTGCTCTCAGCATGACAATCGGTGGTAGGAAGACTTTCTTATAATTGTTAAAGGAAAGGAACTTTGCTTTGGATGCATTAAATGCGTCCATCGATAAGTACTAATCCTTATGTTTTGTTAGATATTAACGCCTGTAGTAAGGACTGAACGTTCGACCTCCAGATGACTGTCACTTAAAACTGATTGTTAATCAACGCCTTTTATCGTTGCACTATGGGTTCATGTGAACTATTCTAGTATCAATTTAGGAGCTTTAAATGTAATCTTATTTAAACGTGTAATATATATATTTATATATATATATATATATATATATATATATATATATATATATATATATATATATATGAGAAAGGAAGGATGAGAGTAAACCGACGTAATGGGAAATGAAAAAGGAAAAACCAAGAGATGTTTTTTTTTATATATTCATCAACGTTTCGTCTTTATTTGTAAGACTTCCTCAGGATGATAATTTTAAGAAAAATGTCATGCAAGTACATCGAAATATTGGGTTGACATGATGGGTTGATGAGAAGAAGTAGTAGCCGTGGCTACTGAGAGCGCAGGACCAAGGTCCGGGCTGAGAGAAGTCAGTGGCAGAGAGTGAAATGAATGTGGATGGCTGTGAGTGAAAAAGGGGAGGAGTGGGAGTGTTAGTGAATTTGTCTTAGGGTGGAAGAGAGGGGGGTGCTGAGGTTTTTGTTGTGGTGAGGTGTAGCATGGATTTTGAGGGGCTGGGGAAAGAGGAGGGAAGGGGGAAACTCTGTCTTTGGTATGTAGGTAGTATATATATATATATATATATATATATATATATATATATATATATACATATACATATATATATTATTTGTGTGTGTATTTAGGAAGCATTCTTTCATTTAAGCAAACATTGTTAAACATAACATAATTCACTGCTTGATTATACCTTTTTTATTTTACAATGTTTTTTGTGTCAAAATAAAAAATAATGAATGTTCCATAAGTATTTCAATTCTTTGCTGAATCACCTTCAGGTCAGAAAAAAACAATAAACAAAAAGCTGGAGAAAAGAAGAAAATTTAAAAAAAAAACAGCCGAGAACACCGTATGTGAGGTCGTTAAGCGTCAAAACAACACACTGAGGAAGTTCCAGAATTAGCATCACAGGATGAATTGTATTAAACATTTTAAAATACTGTTTATTATTTCATATGTCATGTTGCTGGGTTTGTATAGAAATAGCATCAAGTATTTTTAATTTAAACAAAATAGTTTCGGAATATAATATCTTAGTTTTGTTACTTAAAATTTGTTTTAAATCAGAGGGGTGGCAGTTATGTTTCTTTAAATGCTGGTGAATTGAACTACAATTTACCAGGTGCATGGTGAGCTCATGGGGAAGGGTAGTGGTAGTAAAACCAATGTAGCTATTAGCTTTATTATTATTATTATTATTATTATTATTATTATTATTATTATTATTATTATTTGAATTCCTGCAAATCATATTGGGACTTATAGATAACATTGATTCTTTCTAATGTTTTGGGGATGGGAAGGAGTTGTTTGTTACTACAAGATTTTTGGTCTTAAATTTCTTGTGCTAAATAATTAGTTTTACCTTATTATTGCTGTCAGTAGGAGATATATATCGGTGTACACTATTTTTAAAGGCTTTTTCATCTAATCTAAAGTTTTTTGGAGTTTGCTTGCAATAGTATAGGTTAATATAGTTTGAGTTATAATGCTGGATATTATTATTAGTAGTAATATTTTTGAAGTTTTGAATCATTACTATGTTTTTTTCATCAACGATATAATTAGGTGATTCGTTATTAATAAGGACTTGTCTTATACTTTTTAATTCAATAGTGTTTTTTTGGAGGAGGAGATTAGATTTGCGCAGTTTAGTAGGTTTTTAACAATGACTATTTTATAGAGATAGAAGCATTTGCTTTTTAGTTTACGCTTGTTGTTTTTTTTATAACAAGTATTAATTGTATTATTAGAATTTCCGAATTTTTTAGATGAGGATTGATAATTTGTATTATTTGTATTATTTGGACTACTGTTTTCATGTTGGATGCTATCCTCATAACCTCCGACCTTCTTCAGGTGTATCTTGTCGAGATTGGGAATCTTTATGTCCAACTCGGGAATCTGTATGGAATTTCGAACAAACCCTTTATTTAATCCACGGGAGTAGCTTGTTCTTTGTCCGTCAGCCATGAGGAGGTTAGGGTGGTTAAGTGGATAATGACACTGACGACCTGGGTGTGCCAAGTTCGAATCCAGTCGATTCCATAGAATCACTTTCACTTAGCGATGTTGGCAACCATTACGTTGTCTCTCGTGCAAGAATGCCGACAATAGAATCAAACCGGTCAACAAAGTTGTACCATTCTGATTCATACGAATTTACTTTACTTTAGCCATGACCGTCACACTTTATCCGTTACGAACCAGTGGCATAATGGATACAGATCTAAGTCATACTCAGTTCTAAATGACACATTTTTGGAGGTTGAAGGTTCAATCCTCAGTGCGGGCGATATAAGAATACAATTGCAAATAGCTTACAGTTTCTACCCGATCATGGCTGACAGAACGAGAGCAAACTACCCCAGTGGATTAAATAAAGTGTTCTGTTCGAAATTCCATACAGATTCTCGAGTTTGATACAAAGATTCCCGAGTTTGGCAAGATACACTTGAAGAAGGTCGGAAGTTACATCGGCCGAAACGTTGTGAGAATAATCCAAATAATACGTATTAATACGTGTTATTAGAGGTGTCAATAAGAACATCATTTACGTTTAATTCCATGATGAATTTAAGTTTTTTTTTAAAGTTCTGTCGTTTGTGTATTTGGTCATTATTGTCAGCTAAAATAAGAATCATCGACATAGTGTCTATAAATAGTTTTATCGTGTTATTATATATTCATGCATTCTTGTTTTTTTAATGTTCTAATATACTATTTATAGCTATTGGTTTCCATATTGTATTTAATTCTATACTAGGTCTACTTAGGAGGCTATTGTTGCCCAACATATGCACTGTTACATGGAATGGCATACATACAGTCGTGGCACATGAAGAAGGTTAGAGATTACATCGGTTGAAACTTTGTGAAAATAACAACAAAGATGAGAATAGTAGCCCGAATAATCCATATAATACATGTTTTGTATTTGTTTCTGTGTTACCTATGGTGGTTCATACTTTCTCTTAATTTCTAACCAAGAGAGCCAGTTATCACCTGTTCCAATTTGAAGAAACGATGCATTTTCTCAAACAGTATGTCACATGATCCGTGCTCTTTAGTAGACCAAACCTAAGGCAGGTTGTTGAATATTGGAAGAAGTTCAAAACTTAACAAATTATTTCTAAATAAATAAATAAATAAATGATTTTCTTTTCTTCTACTGAATTGTTAACTATAGCTGTTTTTAGCGATTTTTTTTTTTTTTTTTTTTTTTTTTAATTTCAAATTTTAATGTTTACCTATAAATAATTCATGCTCTGGCATGGAGGTACTGGATCTTCCCTGCCCACCCCAAGTATGTTATTGTATAAATAAGAGATTACTTTCAGTAGAAAATTTATAGATAAATATAAATGAATGAAAAGTTTAAGAAGCAGACATGGTTAAAATCAATAGTGCAATGAAATAGAATTATAACCTTGTCTAAATAAGGAGATCTATTAGAAAAGTCAACCTGGGGCGGAAATCGGTTATCTCGTAAAAGAAAAGAAGAAAAAATATGTTGAATTATTCTAATTATGGAAAACTATCAAAATAAATATGAATTGGAAATAAATGAACAATTGAAACATGGAAATATTAAATAAAATTATTCAAATACGTAAAATCAAATCATAAAATTCACAAAAAACAACTTTAGTATAAAAACAAGCAGCGCGTGCGTGGTCCCCCTTTTGTATGTGACTCGATGTGGCGAGTGTAAAATGCAATAAATTTGAGCAATTTGGGGCATTTTTTACCCCCCTTTGACCCCCTAGGGCGCTTACCAGAAGTTTTTGGAGTCAAGGATGCTTATTTTATATCCAGAACAATTGCCTTTACATTTTGGCCAAGTTTCAGAGAAATTGAATGGATTGATGAAAAGTTATGGGGCAAAAAATGTCATTTTTTGCCATTTCGGGGACTTTTGACCCTCTGGGGGTTTAATCAGATGTTTTTTTAAAAATCGGAGAATGTCACTTTCTAACTTGACCAAAGTTACAACTTCATGCAAAATTTCAGAGAAATTCAATGGATTGTTGCGGAGAAAAATCCGGACGGACGGACATGCCTCAAAACATAAGTCCCCTGATTTTATAAATTGGGGGACCAAATAAATGATAAGTGAATTAATGGCGACAACATTTACAACAGCTGGTGCATGAGCAAGTTTTTTTTGTTTTTTTTTTTAATCTGTTTATTCATTGTTCAACTACAAGAAACGTTTTGTTGTACTTGTAAGCATTGAGCTTTTCAAACGCACTACAGAATTGCTCAAAGCCGTATTAGAATCAACAGTACATTAAGTGACAGCTTTTATGCTAAACTGAGAGTACATCAGGGATATGTACTGAGTCCGTAGCTTTTCATGTTAATCTTAGAAGCGATGATGTCCAGGGAGTTTTGTAAAGATGATTTATGCTGATTTAGTACTTGCCTGTGAAACTATGGAAGATCTACATGTTAAGTTACAGACTTGGAGGAATGTTATGGGAAGTTAAGGTTAGAGAGTGAATGTTACCAAGACCAAAGTAATGATCAGTGGTTATAGTGCGCGAAAGCTCCCAGAAAGAGGAAAGTTCCTCTGCTCAGTTTGTGGAAAAGGAGTCGGGTACAATTCAATTTTTTGTGGTACTTGTAAGCATTGGGTACACAAGAAGTGAAGTGGAATTACTGGTATGTTGAGAGATACTAACCAGTTTGTGCGCAAGAAATACAATGGAGATGGATGAGAACTCGAATGTGGAGAAAGTATATCTTGATAGCGAAGCTATTGAGGCTGTTCAGAGGTTTTGTTACCTTGCTGGATAGTGATTCTTATTCACTTATATCACCGTGAGGGCAAAACCATGCACTAGGCTATTCCAGGATGCGGGGGAAGTTAATCTTAAAATAAAATAAAGAAATAAAATGAAATTAAAATTAAAATATTTTGGTGTTAAATTGACTTTTTACTTTAGATTTTTACCTTCAATCATTTTTTCATCATTTATTATGTGCCATTAGTATTAAATTTAGACCCATATTTATTAGTGCATAGTCAAATGGACTTTATTTCTATTCTCACCTTGGTGATTCTATTAGAGCACAGGGAAGAAGAGCAGGTGTTGATATGATTGTAAGAATTAAGAGTGAATGGAGTAAGTTCAGGGAACTTATGCCATTACTAACCAGCAGAGTGTACCAGTATCAACAAAGGAAAGAGGCTATCAGGCATGTGTATGCAGTGTGTTGATGTTAAAAATTTTAATTGATTCTCTGAGTGCGGACGTTGAGTGATATGTATATTGTGTTAGCTACACACATGTGTACAAAATAAAATACAGTAAAAATCCTGTGGTGGACAAAGGCATTTCATTTATTAATAGGTTGTCTACGACAAATAAAGATCACGACAGATTTATGTACATAGATTAATGAATGAATACCTGACAATACCACTTTTTGTGGTATTCGCCCAGTGTCAGGCAATCATCCTTCCACTGAAGTGGAAGTTTATGGAGAATACAAACTGACATGCAGTCCCCAGTCAGCATGTATATCCTAGTAAAGGGAAATGACATAACGTCGCTTAACTTCAGCGATCTAACAGGAACCGGTGTGTCAATGTGACTATACCGTATAGATTAAACGTACCAATAAATACATTGTTGCAAGTAAAATAAAGTAAATTCATACGAATCAGCATGGTACATTTTTTTGACCAGCCGAATTCTGTTGTTAAGATTGGTTTCCCTAGTTCTTTCAGGTATTTACAGTAGGGAAAGTGGTACTATGGAACCGAATGGATTTGAACTTGGCACATCCTAGTCGTTATCCATTTCACCACCCTCATCTCTCAAATACAGATTAAAATGCACACATTATTGACAACAATGGCAAAAGAAATATATATATATATATATATATATATATATATATATATGTTCAATGCACTGCAAAAACTTATGTTTTCCCCATGGCATCTTTTCTTTTAGAGGACGTGATTAAGGCAGGTCTTGTCTGTTCTACATCTCACCATCAAAAGCAGACGAATTATGGTCTTTATTCTCGACCAAATGTTTGTACGATAGCTGTTACCAGGTCCCAAGTTGGCAGCAAAAATTAGAGGATATAATCCCAAGGGGAATAACTCTGACCTGTAAAATAATTTATCTATCTAAATGATCATCCATATGCTGGTAAACGTTTGATCATCTATCCAAAAGGTTTACTTTTTCAAAAAAGGTTACAGAAGTATGTCAGCAGATTTTGTATTAATTAGTACCCATCTTATAGGAGCTAATCTTTGCATGGACTGTTATAATATTTTGTAAAAGGGGTCGCCAAACGAAAGGAAAACAAAGCCTTTCTACAAATGACAAATAATATGTTTATTTAAGTAACCTACATCGTTGCCGAAAGTTGAAACAGTGTCACAGTGAAGGAAGTAATAAAGTTGGTAAGCTGCCGAAGGTCTTCTTGGAGAAATATATCTGACTTTTTGAAATTCTTTAAGGGTCTGGAAGTAGTCCTTCAAGGGTCGGTTGAAATTAATATGCCCAGCAGTTTTATTTATCCTCGTGTGACCAAATCACTTCGCAGGGGCTGCTCTCTCTGCAGGAAGAAATAAATAATTAATACTGTCTGACATAATTCTCTCTTTTTATAGGAGATAATTAGAGCATAACACTTCCACCATTAGTTTCAATCAATAATGCAATACAATCGTAACTAAACAAGCCAAAGCACAACACAAGTCTATGTAAAGAATAAGTAAACTATTACCAATAATCCAGTATGTTACAGCAGAAAAATGATAGTCTTTTTTTCTAAATTCAAGCCATATACCCTATAAAAATAATATATAAAAAAATTCAATAAAAATAATAGTCTTTATAAAAATAATATCCTATAACATATCTTATAAATAATATATCCTATACAAATAATAGTCTGTTTTTCTAAATTCCAGCTGTGGTAAATATATCCCTGTAAATAGTGACAAACCTTGGTCGGTCTATGCAAAAAGTATGTTTGTCTCAACAATTACAGAAGTAAAAATATAATTTTCATTATTCTTGCATTCTCTTTTATAATACATAATCTACTTTTTGTTTTTCATTTTACTAGTGTGAAGTCTTAGAAATCAAGGGGCCTCTTCCTGGGGCTAACACTTGATCTCTATATGAGATACGTAGATATTCGAGTGTTCAACTAAAGTTCTCCCTTAACTCTGAAACGTTGAGTTAGTAAAGAAGTGAAGAACATTAATTTCCCTCTCCCAATTAACCAGTTAACTATGTTATAGTACATCTTTCTTTTGGTCTTTCGGTCTTACCGGATTCCAGGACAAGAATTCATCTAGTCTGGTGGAGTATCCAGCTAAGTGCTATTAGTTGAGATAACATCACTAAAAGAAGGTGCAGCATTTCTTGTATGAGCCAGTGTATAGCCGTGTTGAGAGGATCTTATTTGGGCTTCAGATACTATGTTATTTTGAATCTTTGGTTAGGGTTTACTTGTAGGGTGAAGTATCCTCATGTCATGTTTTCTTGACAAACCCTTGTACAGAGACAGAATACATTTGAGGATGATGTCTCGTAAGTAATTCAAACTCTCCAGTAGGTAATTCAAACTCTCCCACAATGTAATTTGGTATGTGTGCACAGATCTATATAACCTTCCAACCGGAAGTTGACAGTCATGTATACAATGCTAATATCTTCATTACATAATGTATTTTTGGCCATATAAACCAGGAACGTTTTTACTCTAATCAGTTTTTTCCACAAGTCAACTACACTTGTTGTAAGCATTCATTTATATTTTTTGATTCACGATTCCGTTACAGAT
The DNA here is from genome assembly GCA_963556195.1 of Sepiola atlantica. NCBI lineage: Eukaryota > Metazoa > Mollusca > Cephalopoda > Sepiida > Sepiolidae > Sepiola > Sepiola atlantica. The sequence continues at coordinate 134,821,462 of OY744523.1, forward strand.
TATTTTTGTCTCTTATTTTATATTTGTAATTTCTTGATTTGATTTTTTTTACTAATGAGTCACCACTTATCAAGGCCAAAAGCCACTCAACGATAAGGGTTAATGATATGGAGGGATTGTCAGTTGAATAATAAAGAATATTATGAGAGGATTGAAAATGATGAATGCAATGAACAAAATTTGATTATTTATGACAACGTTTTATGATGAGTATTTGTTGACATTGGATTTGAAAGCAAGCATGTTGTAGTAGTCTGCAGGGAAGCAGACCCGTGGTAATGTGTTCTGCAGATAGAAGTTCTTGGAAACAAACTCTGTGGAAATTCCGTTTGATGTTAGACACAAGGAGTACAAATGGAAGGTATTTTGCAGTTGTGGCAGCAGGACGAGTTCTTGCGGTGAAAGCTTTACTAAAAGGAAACCATAGATTGTAGCTCAGTCGAGCACCTTCTATGGACATGACGATGGAGTAGAGAAAGACTAGCAACGTCTCTTCTGTGAGAAAGGGGCTGTAAAGAACAGAAGAGGTCATTCTCCACTAGATTGCAAAGTCGATCTTGTACTCTGTCAAGACAAGAAAGAGTGCTTTGAGCGGCACCTCCACAGATGTGGCAGCAGTACTCCAACTTAGGAATTACTTTACGGCATATCAAGCTCTTTTTGTTTATTTAGCGACAAAACAAAATACTTATTGAAAATAAGAGTGTGTCATTGGCTTAATGGATACCAGCGATCACATTTTTATGAAACAGATTGTTTCTTGTTGCAATATGTTTAAAATATTATTTACTATCCTATTATTGAAAATAGTATAAATTTCTTCTACACCAAACTCTGGCAAAAGAAAATGCTTTATTTAACATTTAAATGTGTAAGAATATAATTAGAAAATAATGAAATAAGGTTTACTTCATAAATGAATAATACATATTTTAAATTGTCTTTAGCTAATAACCATAAGAAGGTGCCATGTTATTATTCACAATTTCCATAATTGATTTTCTCGTTTCTTTTTCTTGTTTCAACATCACTGAAATGAGTTTATAATTATGGTTCCAGATGCTTATAGAAACGCGACTTCAGATAGAATTCAAACCATTGAATAATTAAAGTGAAAGAAATATTTCAAGACAGTACAACATTAAAATATTTCTGCAGTCTGTGACCTATTTTCTCTTTGCTATTCTTTGGACTGTTGGAAACATTTTTCTATCTTTGGTAATAGGTTGTAGCTGTAGCCTAAAAAAAATGACATTCTTTCTCTTTTTCGAGTTTTACATAATAGAGTACTAACCTTCAATATCGGACTACATGTTCTAAGACTTGTTTATAATACTGACGTGCCGTTAGAGCCTTTAATAAATTTAAGATGGTTACATGAAAAAATTTCTTTAAATATAAGCAAAAGCATACTTACATTGTGAAAACTGAAAATTGAGGTTACACAAATGAAGTTATTAGTTAGAAAATGTTTAACAATAATAGCAATTAGGTTGATGCTGCTGCTGATGATTGTTAAGTTAGTTGGACTTTTGTATAGAGCTCAAAAAGATTGTGTCTCAGTATTGTCTGGTCTGCATGAAGTTCTCCTCATTGGTCGCAACCATTCCATAACCTGCAGTATTGCAGGTTTTTATCACCGACATCCAGAGCAGCAAAGCTCAATGGTTGCATGCGAAGTCGGGGAAGGTTTGGCCACGAACACACAAATAGATGGTGCGGAAGCAACATTGCGACTTTCACTCCATTTTGCTGTTATACACCTGACACGTCTTTGCTTGCCACACACAGAGGCAGAAACAACCAGCATCTTGAGGCCGACTGTTCTTAGATTTTCACCAGAGCTCTCACACTACCACGTTACCACGGTGAGGAAGGGTTGGACTTTGATGACAATGATGATGATTGGATATGGTAAATATCATCTTTCATTATCATTTCCATCATCATCATTTTCATCATCGTTGGTGTTGTCATAGCAACCAACCACTAACACCATTGTAGGGGTTAGTTTGTTTTGTTTGTTTTATAGCAAAAGTTATTAAATGCCAAAACAAGACAAGATTTATTAAACATAAGTTAGTATTTTATCAATAGCTGGCTGGAAATTAGAGGTCCAAATCTTTTGCGATAGTATTGTGAGCCTGGTCAGCATTGAATGAGTGAACAATTGAGAATACCAGGCACTGAATGTTGAAGAAAGCATCAAATATCAGAAATAAGCTTAATATTAACAGATCCATCAACGACATAATTCGAAAAAAAGAGATTAACATGGTTTGGACATTTTCCCGGCTCATAAATAATATAAAGAACATTTCATTGAAGAAAGATGAAGAGGACGACCATGAAAGAGATGGGCTGACCACATAAGGATTGATACTGGTATGTCGCTCCTGAAAGCTGAAAGACTGGTTCAAGATGTTGATAAGTGGTGAAATTTTGTTTTCAAACATATTGCGAAGGTCTTTGGTGTATGGCACATATGTCAAGTATGTGAGAGGATGATGACACCTCCTTGCTAAAAGTGTCGTCAAAATTATCTCCCTTGATCAGGATATACATGTGGCTTATGTGAATTTAATATCTCCTAGAAACTTTTTCCTTAACTAACATGTGAGCGAGGAAGCAAGCGGGTTCAACCTGCCGAATGAATGCTCCTGGTGAATGCGGCACAGATACAATACAAATGTATTATGAACACAATAGATATAATTGAACTTGGACTCGGCAATGCCAATTCCATAGTCTGCAACAGCATCCATTAAAACAATCTTGCAACTCATCGATTGTGGGTGGGGGAGAGACTTACTTTTAGTTCTGTTTTTCTATCTATAAAAATATAATATATGACGGAAAAAAATTAAATAATGCTTCGCTAGTGTGTGCACTAATATTCATATTAATATAAAATAACGTCTCAATCGGTGAAGTTTAAAAGAAAAAAAAAAGAAAACCTCTCCAACTGGAAAGTTTTAAAAAACTAAAAGAAGAAAGAAAAACGTATCAATCGGTATAGAAAGAAGAGAGGTAAAAAAGTAAGGATACGTCTCATTTTGGAAATAGAGTGAAGGATTTTTTTCCGAATTCATCTCAGTAAGGATGTCTGAATTGTTATTTGCTTTCTCCTTTCCCCATAACACTTAAAATGGTTTCACTAGTCCTTTTTTACTCGTTAACTTTTGTGTGACAGGACGGATATGTTATATTTATTTATATAAATATATACAAATAAATACACATTGGTCTTTATTATAGAGTGGAGGATGGGTAAAGAAGAAAGTAAAAAAAAGACTTTAATATATCTAAATTAATAAATGCGACAGCTTTTTTTTTTCATTTATCCCAGCTATATTACCAGAAAAACAGCTCACTGTTATTTAAATCAATAATACAACATTGTCTTTTGAAATACTGTATGTACAGTGGAGACGAAAAACACAATACTACTTTTAAACAGTTCATAATAAATTAATGTTTTGCTTATTATTTGTAATTTTATTTTCTTATTTTCATATATATATATGTATATATATTCAGATATATTCGGAGATATTAAAAACAGACTGTCACTTAGCTATAAGCAAGGCTCCAATAACGTTCGTCGAATCCTCTAGACTGCCTGCTGTTTACTGCCTGCTGTATTTAGGCATAAATAGAACTTAATTTCTCCTGTATCACGTGATAATTTTCGATGGCTTTGGGGATAGAGCGGAAGCCTGTGGAATCTTGGTTGACTCTGTAAACCGGCTTCGCGCACCGTGACTGTCTGAAATTATCACTTCCTACACTGATGAGAGCGTAAGCTTGAAACGCCGGCGTATGTAGGTATAAATAATTTTATATTTATTTGTAAATATTGTTTTTATATATATATATACTTGTTATTGTTTATTTATCTATGGACGTATACGTTTCGTCTCTTTTCAATCAAGACTCATCACTACCGGTCACACGATTCGAAACCTGGATTACAAGTATTTTTCAACCCCAATCCAACGTCGCTAATTCTGAACAGCTTATAAACAATGATAATTTTAACACATTTAAAGCGGCGAGACATACAGGCATTCAACTTCTATAAGTGAAGGAATGCATATAAAGCGAGTGACGTCACGCTGTGTTAGTACTACTATTTACAGTGCTCTACTTTTTAACGAGGAGCTTCAAATATAAATATTTGTTATTGTTTATTTATCTATGGACGTATACGTTTCGTCTCTTTTCAATCAAGACTCATCAGCATAGAAGTATGACTATTCACTATCGGTCACACGATATATATATATATATATATATATATATATATATGCAATATGTTTGTCAATATTAACAGTAATTAATTACTATGATTTAATAAAAAAGGATAAATCAATAAATTTGTATAAAAATTACCAAAATGTTAATATTTATATATTCATATGAATAAATGTTGATGTGTTTCTATTTATGTGCATAAACGAGAATGTTTTGTCTCGTGTTTAAAATAAACTTATGAATGCAATGTTTATTATTTAAAAATTTTTTTAAAAACATTTCAAATAGCCAGCATAAACAAATGAGAGAAAGAAAAATAATATGAAATAATAGAATATAGTTTTAAAATTTATTTTTAACTAGCAGGGCTCCTAGGCGTTGTCCGGGAGAGTAGTAAGTGGTTTATTTCATAAATAACAATTGATTTCCTACTGTTGTCACATGTGAGGTAAATCTTATTGTAAAAACCGAAACTAATTGAGATAAAAATTGCACAAAAAAACACAACAAATACGCGAGTTAAATCTTACTTAAAGAACAAATACACAGGTAAAGTTTTTCAAAAAAGAAAAATAAGATAAGTTTTTATTTAGAAAATAAACTAATCTCTCTCTCTCTCTCTCTCTCTCTCTCTCTCTCTCTCTCTCTCCTTTTTTTTCTTTTTTTTCTTTTTTTTCTTTTCTTTTTTTTCTTTTTTTTCTTAATTTGTAAATAAAGCATATGTGTTCCCGTAGATTAGTTCCGATTTTAGTTACAAAAATATTAAGAAAAAGGGACTCATTTTTTTGTGTCTATTAAAAGTAAAAGAAATTCTATCCTTTATTTTTATTATCAGTCATTATTAAGATTAAGCTTCCTCTCTTTGCATACGTGATTATTTTTTCCTTTCTTTATTTAGCAGTTATTATTAAAATTAAGATTAAGCTTCCCTTTCTTTGTTCATAAAAATAATTTTGCATACGTGACTATTTAAGCGAGCTGGACCGTGGCCTTCATAAAGAGAAGGCTTTTCCATTGAGTCTCGTTTTTTCTGCTGACGTCACATTGGTTGGTGCTAGCCGTCGCCTAACGAGACTTCGAAATACCTGAAATTAACTGCTATTTTCAGGAGATTAATAGAGGTTCTCTAATGTCTTTTTCATGTTGACTCGTGATTACGATATCAGCATTAAAACACAATAGAAAGAATGTTTGTCTTGAGCACTTTAAATTCTCTGTTAAATATTTTTTTGTGGTAAGAAAAATGATATTACTAAAGCAATAAAAGAAGACTTCAAACATTCAACAAAATTATGCAACAGATTTTTTTTTATAAGTTTGATGTTTTAAAATTTATTTCTGGATTAGTAACTTTCTGTTTGGTTGTATTGAAATTATTTGTTTGAATTTCATTTGTTCTATTTTTAAAATTTATTTCTGGATTAGTAACTTTCTGTTTTGTATTGAAATTATTTGTTTGAATTTCATTTGTTCTATTTTTTTAATTTATTTCTGGATTAGTAACTTTCTGTTTGGTTGTATTGAAATTATTTGTTTGAATTTCATTTGTTCTATTTTTAAAATTTATTTCTGGATTAGTAACTTTCTGTTTTGTTGTATTGAAATTATTTGTTTGAATTTCATTTGTTCTATTTTTAAAATTTATTTCTGGATTAGTAACTTTCTGTTTTGTTGTATTGAAATTATTTGTTTGAATTTCATTTGTTCTATTTTTTAAATTTATTTCTGGATTAGTAACTTTCTGTTTGGTTGTATTGAAATTTTTTGTTTGAATTTCATTTGTTCTATTTTTTAAATTTATTTCTGGATTAGTAACTTTCTGTTTTGTTGTATTGAAATTATTTGTTTGAATTTCATTTGTTCTATTTTTAAAATTTATTTCTGGATTAGTAACTTTCTGTTTTGTTGTATTGAAATTATTTGTTTGAATTTCATTTGTTCTATTTTTAAAATTTATTTCTGGATTAGTAACTTTCTGTTTTGTATTGAAATTATTTGTTTGAATTTCATTTGTTCTATTTTTTAAATTTGTTTCTGGATTAGTAACTTTCTGTTTGATTGTATTGAAATTATTTGTTTGAATTTCATTTGTTCTATTTTTAAAATTTATTTCTGGATTAGTAACTTTCTGTTTGGTTGTATTGAAATTATTTGTTTGAATTTCATTTGTTCTATTTTTAAAATTTATTTCTGGATTAGTAACTTTCTGTTTTGTTGTATTGAAATTATTTGTTTGAATTTCATTTGTTCTATTTTTTAAATTTATTTCTGGATTAGTAACTTTCTGTTTTGTATTGAAATTATTTGTTTGAATTTCATTTGTTCTATTTTTTAAATTTATTTCTGGATTAGTAACGTTCTGTTTGGTTGTATTGAAATTATTTGTTTGAATTTCATTTGTTCTATTTTTAAAATTTATTTCTGGATTAGTAACTTTCTGTTTTGTTGTATTGAAATTATTTGTTTGAATTTCATTTGTTCTATTTTTTAAATTTATTTCTGGATTAGTAACTTTCTGTTTTGTTGTATTGAAATTATTTGTTTGAATTTCATTTGTTCTATTTTTAAAATTTATTTCTGGATTAGTAACTTTCTGTTTTGTATTGAAATTATTTGTTTGAATTTCATTTGTTCTATTTTTAAAATTTATTTCTGGATTAGTAACTTTCTGTTTTGTTGTATTGAAATTATTTGTTTGAATTTCATTTGTTCTATTTTTTAAATTTATTTCTGGATTAGTAACTTTCTGTTTTGTTGTATTGAAATTATTTGTTTGAATTTCATTTGTTCTATTTTTAAAATTTATTTCTGGATTAGTAACTTTCTGTTTTGTATTGAAATTATTTGTTTGAATTTCATTTGTTCTATTTTTAAAATTTATTTCTGGATTAGTAACTTTCTGTTTTGTTGTATTGAAATTATTTGTTTGAATTTCATTTGTTCTATTTTTTAAATTTATTTCTGGATTAGTAACTTTCTGTTTTGTTGTATTGAAATTATTTGTTTGAATTTCATTTGTTCTATTTTTTAAATTTATTTCTGGATTAGTAACTTTCTGTTTTGTATTGAAATTATTTGTTTGAATTTCATTTGTTCTATTTTTAAAATTTATTTCTGGATTAGTAACTTTCTGTTTTGTTGTATTGAAATTATTTGTTTGAATTTCATTTGTTCTATTTTTTAAATTTATTTCTGGATTAGTAACTTTCTGTTTTGTTGTATTGAAATTATTTGTTTGAATTTCATTTGTTCTATTTTTTAAATTTATTTCTGGATTAGTAACGTTCTGTTTGGTTGTATTGAAATTATTTGTTTGAATTTCATTTGTTCTATTTTTTTAATTTTTCGCCTGTTTTCATTTTAAAGTAACTGATTTATCGTTTTCTTTCATTTTAAACTAACTTATTCATCATTTGTTTTCATTTTAAACGATTATATTGAAACGGTTAGCTCTCTAAATAGCTGCCAAATTGTATCGACTAGTTTTGTCTGATTTGCCAAGCGGCGAAAGGCAAATTAATCCTCCGTTTGAATTTGTTTTATTTTTGCATATTTCTTTTTGTGCTTTAATTAACAAATAATAAAATCAAACTCTTTATTGAAAAAATGTTGCCACTCGGACATAGGGCTGATAGAAGGGTTATGGGAGGGTATGTTTTTGTAAGAAACGAATAATAAAATCAATGTTTATTAAAAATAAAATTGAAATTCATTTCAAATTAAACATTATAATAATGACGTATCCAATATAGAATATTGCCCACGAAATTGCCTTTAGAATACAATTTAATCCGCACAAAAAAAAAAAAATTAATATTTTCAAAAAAAAAAAGAAGTCAGACAGTAAATTAATACAGTGGATTAATTTGCCCTGTCGCCGCTTGGTAAATCAGAAAAAAAAGTAGTTGATAAAATTTGACAGCCATTTTGGGAGCTAACCGATTCGATATAAACTTTTAAACTAACTTATCGTTTGTTTTATTTTTTTGTACTTATTCATCGTTTGTTTTCCTTTGAAATTATTTATTATTTGTTTTAAAAATCCATGAAAATCGTGATATTTATTTATTTAAATTTAGAAACAACATAACTATTTTTTTTTCAATTAATTCTTGTTTTTTTTTATTTATTAATATTGAATAAAGTTAAGTTTAAGTATAAATCGGACCGTGTTCCGTTCTTTTATTTTAAACAATTTTTTTTGAAAGCTATAATACATTATCGACAGCCTGACTTTTCGGCATGTCTCCCTATCACACAAGTGTTTGATGTCATTTTCGATCAAACAAGCCTTCTTAACAAAGGTCGTGGCCGGACACACGAACGTTCACTTTTATTATATAGATATATTTCCTCTGTTTTGTTTTTTGTGTTGTACATTTTTATTTAGCTTGTAATTTCATCTTATCATTTTTCATAACGTATTTCTCTTTATATTTTTCAATTATTTCTTTATTTCCTTCAATTAATTTTGTTTAAGGTCTATTTTTATTTCTATTCTTCTTTTAACTTTTATATTGACCTCTTATCATTTTAATTTTTATTTTGTGTTTTCATACATTACCTGTCATTTATTTTTTTAGTTCCATCTTTTACGTTATTTCTATCCATCTCTTTATTTTGTTTTCGTTCTTTTCTTTATTCCATCTTATTTGGTTTATCTCGCGTATTTCTATATTTCTCCCTGCATTCCTTTCCCTTGATAAATTGGTTCAATGAATTGTCAGACAGAGAGCAAATTCAACTTGAATACAGAGCACACTATTATGCAAATTCGGTCTTAATTCTACTTTCAAGATAATTTTCTGATTTCTCTCCTGTTCTTTATTTGTCAATAAATTCAGCTAATAACCAATCTTGAGCTTGATGCACGCCACTCTGTACAAACTCTTCAGATAACAGTGACTCAGTATTCAAATTCTCGCCTTTAGAACGAGTTCGTTTTATACTTGTAAAGGCCAACATAGTGTAAAAAAAAACGGCCATAATATCATAGGGCCACCATAGTGCAATAGGACCGATAATACCCCTTAAAGTCCAACCTTTGCTTACCGTGGTAGGAGAAGTGGCAATGCGGTAGTGTCCGAGCTAACAGGGCTCTGGTGAGAATCCAGGAAGAGTCGGCATCAGGATTTGTTGTCTCTGCCTCTGCGTCTGGCAAGCAAAGACGTGTTAGGCGCAAAATCGCAAATTAATACAGTGACAACATTGATAGTGACAACATTGCTTCTGCACCATTACTTTGTGTGTTTTGGGCCAAACCTTCCTCGACTTCGCATGCAACCGTTAAGCCTTGTTGTACTCAGTGCTCGGGGTAAAATCATGCAAACTTTCTGGTTAACGAATCGCTGCGACCAACGAAGAGAGCTTCATGCAGACCAGACAATCCTGAGGCGCGATCTTCGTGAGCTCTATGCAGAAGTTCAATTCGCTTAACAACAAGAAAGGGCCGCTAATCAAATATGCACATGATTTTTTGAGATTGAAACTAGTTAAAAAATATGGCCACACTACAAAATAACAGAGACTAATAAAAACAAATATGCTCAGATTATGTTCTATATACTGCTGGGAGATCTTGAAGGTCAGGCCAGGGTCGAAGATGCCCTCTTGACGAGTATCTTAGAGATTTCGGTATTATTGTAAACACTCTCCGCTACCCTCACCCCCACCCACACACACAAAATGAGATTCTACTTATTTTAGGTGATTACGTGTGAACACCATGAAAAACTTGGTGGAAAGAAAAAAAACAGAAAAAGGAAAAGTGGGGATCAGTTTCACATATTAATTTAACCTAAAATCATTTCCCATTTCCGGGCTCTTCTTGCGTTTTAGGGCAGTTAACCAAATTTCTTTTGCTTGCTATGAGAGATAACTTCTGTATGGTTTTCTGGGGTCGATTCTACTTTTTAAGGAGATTACATATGGTTTTACGACCTTACGACTCGGATTAAGGTTAGTGATATTAATACTGGTTAGGCTGACCGTCTAAAAAGGTAGAATGGTCCAGAAATGGGGAATAATTTTATGTTAAATTTATATACGAAACTCATCCTCCACTCTCAATTCTAAAATAATTTTTTGTCGTTTTTTTCTTCTTTCCATCAAGTTTTTCAGGGTGTTCACATGTAACCCTCTAAAAAAAGTAAAATCTCATTATTTTGAGGGGGGGGGGCCTCAAAATAATGAGATTTTACTTTTTTATTTTTATTATTTTTTATTTTTATTATTTTTATTTTAGTTCAGCGGAGGGTGCTCATCTAAATATTTACCAAAATTCTAATTCGTGAAAAAGGAGACGATGATCAATATAATGTCAACTATATTTTATTCATCTTAACTAGTGGATATCTATTTCCTTAACTATAAGTTTCTTTCTGAGCCATATTCAGAAAGGGCTCGAGCTATCTAAACCCCCTTTTTTCTCCAGAGCTTACATGAATATTTAATTTCATTTAAAATATTTCCACAAGAGACTTCTTGGCTGTCGAGTAAGTTTAGTTTCTTAGCTAGTGGAGTGAATGACCCAGGGTAATAGAGATCCTTCCAGATGCCTACTCTCCACTTTCATTTTTTTTGCCCTCGGCCTCTCCCAAATTGTAACTCATCTTAGAAGGACACCATCTACTCTCTAAAACTCCATCCCTATTTCTTTTTTTCTCCCACTGAGATCCCACTTTCATTTAGAGATTGACCTGCTAGTTTTCGGTTTTTAACAAACCGGAAAACAGTGGTCCGTCTATTATTTTGAAACGGTTGGGATGGTCTTACTAACCGATTTTTTATTTTTCGTTTTCCCACTCCCCTCTACCAATGAATTTGTACATAAATATATTCATAAAAAAATAAAATTACAAATAAATTAGGGGATATTTTAATGAGGATGGCCCCTAGAGTAAATGTGATATTGCGGTGGCTGAGATGATTCTAGTTTAGAGTAGGATAAACATTTTTATCACTTTAAACAAAGGATGACCAACGACACCCATTTCTCCACACTTTTGATGGCCTTGTGCCTAATCTGTTTTAAATGTAATTTAAAAAATATTTTCTGCAAATAGATAATTGAAAGCGTAGTATCTGTTCTGTCTTCTGTTAGTGAATTAGAGATCTTTCTAGACTGAGCCAATTTTTATTTTTGTACACATCCAAATGCTCCTATTTGAAGAGCTGGATTTCCCCACATTAAACACCGACTGTGTGTTTAACTCTGTCCTCATGGGTAGGCAAGTAAATAGGGACAGACATAGGTCTCTAATATTAGTTATAGTAAACTATATCATTGGTAAGTCCAGAATTATATGAAGAATATTTCTTCATTGACTCCATTGTCCCAATCCAGAGTGTCTAACTCTGCCTTTGTGGGGAGGCAAGTTAATAGGGACTTAAGATCAAATCCCCCCTGTTTCATATGATTAAACTAACTAATCAGTCATCTACTTCTTGTAGAGAACCCTAGCTCGCTCAAAACCCCATCAATCATACCTGATAACCTATAGCACCAGACAACTCATATTATACATAATCATATTGCAGCCAAGTAATATTTATCAATTGAACTCTTTATTTGTTTTTTCAGATTGTTTAGTATGATGATAAAAACAGATGCATCAAACTGAACAAAAAAAATAGTGTAACAAAGAAAATAATTGGATAAATAAATAAAATAAATAAAGAGATAAATAAATTTGTTGCAGGAGTAAATTAAATAAATCAAAATTAAAATCCAAACAAAATGCAAGGAATACTAAGTTTAAGCACATTAAAAACAAAATAAGACAAAACGATTATTTTTTTCAGAGCTAATGGACAAAAACATCATAGCTCTATAACATCTCCATTTGAAATTGTTTTATTTAAACATTGTTTATGACAGGAAAAACTTGCCAAGTGAATACTATGGAAGCCAGGTTAAATAAACAAAGCAAGTGAATATTATATAAAAATATCGACTCTTGATTGGATAAGAATTTAAATATTAAAATCTTATTTCAGCCAATCAGAAGTGCGGAAATCAATCAGTATTGCAGACAGCTACAGGGGAGCAACAATTCAGCAGCAGCAGCTTGAATAAAACTACTAATACTGCTGATAAACACACACACATTTCTCTACTAACAAACTTGTATGCTTTTTTTATACTGATTGGTCACCATTTATCAAGGCCCATGGGTGGGATACCTCGAAGATAAGGGTTAAAAGGATTGTTGGTTGGACGATGATTGGCATCACGAGAGGATTGGAAATAGTTGGTGGAATGGGCAAAAGATTACTTAATCCCCTTAAGTAATCTTTTGCCCATTCCACCAACTTGATTTTCCAAGAGGACGGTTTCACATTAGACTTGAAGACGACCATGCTGTAGTCGGTTGAAAAGCAGACTCGTCGTATCTTGTTCCACAGATGGGTTATTCTAGAAAAGAAACTTCTTTGCTGTGGTTTTAGCCAAACCAGTTCTTGTGAATGTTTTATAGGGGGGTGGGCAGGGATTGGAGCTCAGTCGAGCACCTACCATGAACATAGGGATACAGCAGAGAGAGGCTAGCAACATCTCTTCTGTGTAAAAGAGGCTTTAGGGACGAGAAGATATCATCGCCCTCACTAGATTGTGAAGTCGATTTTGTACTCTGTCAAAGAGTGATCCGAGCGGCACCCCAGATATGACAGCAGCACTCCATCTTAGAATGAATCTGGCTCTTATACAGGTAGAGGATTGCATCAGATGTAAGGTACTTTCTGGAGCGGTAGAATGATCCAACCATTTTTCCAACAACCTTAGTAACAGATTTGATGTAAGTCTTCCACTTCGGGTCTGGAGTGAAAGTCAGTGCTAAGAGCTTATCAAAGAAGGGGAAACAAGCACGAGAGACAATTACATACATAACTTACATTGACTTATTTTATTTTGTTTGGATTGTCCGGTTAAATACCTACCACAACGCACGGACTACAAGTTACAACACTTTTCAACAGCCTTTTTTTTCTCAGAAATAAATATTGATAATTACATTATTTGATGATCATTGTTTTTTCCTTGTCTTTGTGTTTGTCGTGGCTTGAATCATTTTAACAGGGCCTACAACATTTGCAATAAACGTGTACAAAGAAAAATTATTTAATGGACTGCTAAAATTATTTAATGGACTGCTAAAATCCGATTCTGAACTGCCAATTTGCCAATATGCTTGCATAGCCCTGACAATATTTTATGAATCTTCAGAGACTGACAGGTTTTTTAATTTCACTTATTTAAATAATTTTTTAATGTTTTTCTGTTCTTTTTACATTTTATTTATTTCAGCAATGAAACAGAACTATTTCAATTTAAAGTTAGTGCTCTGATAGCAGCACGGTATCAAATTGAAATGTGACTTTGGAATGCTAAAACCTACACAATCGAAAAATGGCTTCAAATCCACGGTCTACCGTTTCCATTTTCTATGTACATTAATTATTAATTATAATCAATTTTTAAGAAGACAATTCTTCCTTTTAATTTTCATTTATTTAAAATCAACGAGAGTGGAAAATAATTTTTTTTCGTTATTGTTTACCTCCTTAAAATTAAAAGACTTAAGTTAAAGGTGATTATATTATTACAATGAAATATCTTTTTTAAGTAAGATTAGTCTAGTGGAATTTAATTGTCATTTTAATTAATTTAAATGTCATTTTAATTAATTTAAATGTCATTTTAATTAATTTAATTGTCATTTTAATTAATTTAAATGTCATTTTAATTAATTTAAATGTCATTTTAATTAATTTAATTGTCATTTTAATTAATTTAAATGTCATTTTAATTAATTTAATTGTCATTTTAATTAATTTAATGGTCTCAAATCCACGGTCGCCCTTTTCTTTCTGCCGATTATTATTGTTAATGATTGGCAATATGACTTGTGAAAAAAAACAGAAAGAAAAAAAAGGAATCCTTTTTCAGACTTCAAACTCGTCATATTTTCTTGGTGGATGGCCGTGAAACACTGCTTTAAAATAGCAGGGGCCACAAGGGAGCCCTTACAAAGTCCCTCCCTTGTCTCCGGTCTGCTAATATGTTCATCTCTCTTGTCATTCAAGCTTTTTATTGTCCTTCTCATTTCTTGTTTGGGTGTTATCCTTCCATCTTAATGAGTTATTAATAAATAGAAAACACCTTTCGTGGATGCATACGTCAGATTTGCTTTCCATTATTAAAACATACTTTCTTTTCTCTCATCTTTTTCCGAATATGTTGTAGTAGATCCCTGCCATTAATAAAAAAAATAGTTTTGCAAAAAAAAAAAAAAATTAAAAAAATAGCCCCGCCATGACCCACATTAAAAGACATAAGTTAAAGCTAATTATATTATTACAATGAAATGACAGTAATTACTACAATGCACTGATATTTTTTTTAAAAAGTAAGATTAGTCTAGTGGAATTTAAATGTCATTATAATTAATTTAATGGTCTCAAATCCACGGTCGCCCTTTTCTTTCCTTGTAATAATATAATCACTTGTAATTAAAGTCTAATGTTAAGGAGTCAAACAATAACTAAACAAAAATTGTTTTACACTCCCGTTGATTTTAAATAAAATTAAAATGAAAATTAATAAGAATAATTATCTTTTTATAAAGTAATTATAATTAATAATTAATGTATATAAAAAAAAGGTAAACATATTTGAGACCATTTTTCGATTGTGTACGTTTTAGCATCCCAAATTCACATTTCAATTTGGTACATCTTTTCTGTTCTTCGTCAACGAAAAAGAAAACCTTCTAGACTGAGGCAATTTTAATTTTTTGTCCCAATACAGAATGACCCTTTTTTGACACATTAAAAATCGACCTTGTGTCTAACTTTGCCTTCGTGGGGAGGCAAGTTAATGGGAACATTTAATAAAACATTACAAGTCTCAATTCAGGCCTTTAATCATTAAATTTGATGTTCTAACATCTAAGCTAAGTTCACAAGTAATTTGAAAATATGTGATAAAAAGTGATAATACATTTAATGGACGAAAAATGCATCCCTATAATGTATCATATTTACTCTCTTTTCTTTTAGTCTAATCTGAAAATAAGACTATTTTTCATCATATTCTTTGCGGCAAATGTAAACCTAATGAGTCCATTAGAGAATCTCTGTAAATTATTGATGATTTTTAGCCGTTATTATTTCATTGGGTTCCAGAAAGCTAAGATAACACAGCTTTAAAGAATGATTGTTCAAATAAAGAAAGACAGAAAACTCATAGGAAAGAATTGATTTTAAGTGTTTAATGGCGGTCTTCAAATTGACAGAATTTCACTGAAAACGTTTTTATCTAGAGTCTCTTTGGGATACAATATGTTATTGTAGATGAAAACAATGGATACAATTTTATAATGTACTAGACCTCCATGGGTTTAGACTAGCGTTTCTCATCCGCAGTTCTCCGGAAACCTAAGGTTCCACAAAAGATCTCTCAGTTCCTTCTCTGGAAACCTAAGTTTTTACAAAAGGTCCCTAAGTGTTCCTCTTCCAGAAACCTAATGTGACACAAAAGGTCAATACGTGTTCCTCCTCCAGAAAAATAAGGTTTAAGAAAAGGTATCTATATGTTTATTCTCTGAAAGCTAAGGTTCCACAAAAAGTCTTTACGTGTTCTTACTTTGGAAATCTAACGTTCCGCAAAAGGTCCATAAGTATTCCTTCTTCAGAAACCCAATGTTCCACAAAAAGTCTCTATATATTCTTTCTCTAGAAACCTAATGTTCCACAAAAGGTCCCTAAGTGTTTCTTTTCCAGAAACTTAAGCTTCCACAAAAGGTTTCTAAGTGTCCCTTCATCCGGAAACCTGCGGTTCTGCAAAAGTTCCGCAAGAGCAAGTGAGATAATCTAATTCATTTTTGAATTTTTATTTAATTTTATATACGTGATATTACTAAACACGCTCAATATATTCTTGGTTATTGTAATATTGTAATACAAGTGTACACCCACCGTCAAAAGTGATTAAAAAAAAAATGTATACTTCGCCAATGTTTGAACTAATATTCATATTCATATAAAATAACGTCTGAATCGGTGAAGTTAAAAAAATAAACGAGAAAGAAAGAAAGAAAACGTCTCAAATTGTAAAGTTTAAAAAAAGAAAAACAATTAAAACAATACGTATAAATCGGTAAGGAAAAAAGAAAGAAAACATTTCATTATGGAAATAGATTGAAGGTGGAAGGTTGTCTGATTTGCTATACGCTTTCTTAATTACCCTGAATTCTTTAAATAGATTCGTCGGGCAGTTTTTTACTTGCTAACTTTCATGTGACGGGATGGATATATATATATATATATATATATATATATATTCCTATCCTGTGGATGTTTACTTTACTTGGATTGGATATATATATATATATATACATATAGTCTAAAGAAACTTTGAGTCATTTAAAAAAAAAAAAAAAAGAAGTAAAATGCAGTTTAAATTCCCAGAGCAACTAACTAAATCCAAGATATTGCAGACTTAACATTCGTTGGAAAATTAATAAATAAAAAAATAAGTAAATAAAAAAAAATAAAAAGGGGGGGTTAAGTATCTAAGAGTGAAACAAAAACAGGAGACCTTAAGCATCTAATATTAACACGGGGATCATCAGCTGTTTACCATGTGCCTGTTTCGGAGATTTAAAAACAGGACAGTTATAATATTCATGGCTCTCCAATGGTACAGATTATACTACCATTTCCCCAATAATCAAGTGTCGAAATAATTCAGCTTAAAATATCACTAATATATACATAAATAAATAATAATAATAATAAAATGATAATAATATATTACCCTTAAGACTACCGTATGATATGATATCTTAGGCTGTTCGATACTAAGGTTTATTTTTAGATTTGATATTATTGTTTTTAAAACTGGCTCTAAGAATAAACATATTTTAAAGTTCCAATTATAACTTTTAAAATTAAAAAAGAACTACAAACGCAGACGTTCTTTTTAGTTGTTGTTTAAATGTTTTAACTAAAAAACATTGATAAGTGCGTGATAAGTTACATCATATAACTACTGTCGACTAAGGGAAGAGTCTGTCAGGCATGCCTGTGCAGTGTGATGATGTATGGAAATGAAACCTTGCTATTGAGGGTTGGGGATATGCGTTGCATGAAGAGAAATCATATGAGAAATGATACGATGTATGTGTAATTTGAGTCTTAAAAACAGGCTTAAATCTGATGAGAGTTTTAAATTAAAAAAATGGGTATGTTTTTATTGACTGCAAGTTAGAGATGGAATACCTATCTCAGGATGTTTTGATGAAACCAAGACAGCCGTAGGTGCTTTAATAAGTAAAATTAAATCAATCAAACATATACTGTTTTAGTGTAAACTGAATGAAAATAAGGATTAAACGACTGTAGTCATGGGGTTAGAAAAGTTTGAACTTTGTGGAGTTATGCCCCTCAGACATTATATAAATGTGACTGAAATTTGCACCTATTAAGATAATCTGTATAATTTTGTGTCATTAGCTAGGGTTTAAATTTTCTATTGATGCAAAGGAAAAACAATGTTCATTGGGGTTTTCATGCTCTCCTTTCAAGAAATCCTTCAGAGAAAAAAAGATTAATACCGGCCGAACAATCATCCACAACATTGATGATTTCCGGAAAAGGATGAAACACATGTGTATGTGGATAGGAATTTAAAAATATTCATCATAATTTTGTTTATAGCCCCTTTGATGATAAGATGGGTCCTTTAAGAGAATTATAATTAGGCTGGCAAATTTAATGCATAATGATAATATCCGTCCTAACGGGTTGTTGAATACTGTTTATAACAGCCTTCTAGATATGTGCTCTTGCATAGACATAAATAGACCTTAATTCTCTTCATTTCACCGTGATTCGGGTTTCGAATCGTGTGACCAACAGAACAATCATTCCCCAGACTGATTATTAAACACATGTGTATGTGGATAAAAATTAAAAATATTTATCATAATATTGTCTATATATGTTAAGTCTGCAATATCTTGGATTTAGTTAGTTTGTCTGGGAATTTAAACTGCATTTTACATTTTTTTTTTTAAATGACTCAAAGCTTCTTTAGACTATATATTGGGTATTTAGATCTGTATGGCTAGGTTTCCTTCCTCTTATCTAATTACTTTTCTGGTACCTAAGGTACTTAAGCTTTATTTTTTATTTATTTTTTAATGCAACTTTGATTCCTATATAATTTTATGGCTAGCTACCATATTGCAGAATGGTTCTTGGATGTAGTGTTTAGATAGTATTATTATTATTATTTTTTATTTTTTTTATTATTGTTATAATTAATGTTATTTGATATGCAAATTACTATATCATACGGTAGTCTTAAGGGTAATATATTATTATTATTATTATTATTATTATTATTATTATTATTATTATTATTATTTTATCATTATTATTATTTATGTATGTATATATTAGTGGTATTTTAAGCTGAATTATTTCGACACTTGATTATTGAGAAAATGGTCGTATAATCAGTACCATTGGAGAGCCATGAATATTATAACTGTCCTGTTTTTAAATCTCCGAAACAGTTACATGGTAAACAGCTGATGATCCCCGTGTTAATATTAGACGCTTAAGGTCTCCTATGTTTGTTTTACTCTTAGATACTTAACCCCCCCCTTTTTTTTTTTACTTATTTTTTTTTTTTTTTTAACTTATATTTTTTCAGTTATTAATTTTCCAACGAATGTTAAGTCTGCAATATCTTGGATTTAGTTAGTTTGTCTGGGAATTTAAACTGCATTTTACATTTTTTTTAAATGACTCAAAGCTTCTTTAGACTATATATATATATATATATATATATATATATATATATATATATATATATATATATATATAGTTGCATTCCAATGACCATAGGAAAAATAAATCCAAAACTAATTCTCACATTCATTTCAATTTCTTTATTTTCGTATTTTGGTGAATACCTGTACTTCTTCTTCTTCTTCTTCTTCTTCTTCTTCTTCTTCTTCTTCTTCTTCTTCTTCTTCTTCTTCTTCTTCTCCCTGCAAGCAAAACTTTTTAAAAATTTCTTTCTTTATTTCATTTATTTGTTTCAAAGTTAATACCTTTTCTTACGCGCATTTCAAAGCAATAAAAAACAGTTTTACTTGTAAGAAGAAGAAATACAGGTAGTCACCGAAATACGAAAATAAAGAAATTGACAATTATGGTTTAGGATTTATTTTTCCTATAGTCATTGGAATGCAACTATAAAGTATATATGCTCTGAATCTTGTAATACAACTTCATTGAGCTTGCAATTGGAAATATTTCGGAAATTATGAGGATGATATGTCTAAATATATTTTTTTATAAGAACTTAGAAATATATATATGTATAATATAACATTTTTTTAAATATTTTACCCATGCACAATGCTTCAAGCTTATGACTCTCATCAGTGCAGGGAAATAACAATCTCAGACGGTCATAGGGCGCGAACCCTATATATATATATATATATAGATATATATATATATATATATATATATATATATATATAGATATATAGATATATATATATATAACCTTGGAACATTTTAGACATGCTAACTTTCAAGGCCAAATTATCTCTAAGTCTGAGAAAACACATCTATATAATAAAGTAAAGCAAGTTATTTCTCGAATCGTTAGAATTAATAAATTTCTTCCTGCAAAAACAATGTTCGATACTTCTTAGTCAGTCTCCTTTGTAGAAATGTAATAAATATTCTTAGCGAAAAAATAATGTATTTCGATTCCTTTTTTTTAATAAAATATCTCATCTACTTAGGAACAAATTTGAGATGAGTGCCATCTTCACAGGATAACAGCAGTAGTATTGGCCTTAGGAAAGATAAAATGCTTTGGATTAGAAGACGTACAGCAAACCCGGATAGCTTAGTTGGAAGTGTATGAGACTGAAGATCTAAGGGTCCTGGTTTCAATCGCAGATCTCGCCATCCACTTTTTTTCTTTATTGTTGGATATCTATTATTAATTACTGATACATTACTTTTTAAACCATGATATGCTGAAAGCAATGCTTTTCGTTTTTTTGGTAAACAAGGCAGCGATTATAATATTTTTGTTATTATTTGACTAAAAAAACACTGATTTGTTTGAGACCCTGTGAAAATATACATCAATTCGGAAACATTTAACCTCTTGAATAAAAAGTAATTTTTACTAGCATTTAATTCAGTTTTAATTAATTGGTTCAATTAATAATTTAATAATCAAAAGATACTGTCATAATTGCATTTAACTTTCAAAATTAAATTTAAAAACATGAAAATACTATTCGGGAAAATAAATTTAAGAAATAGAAAATGAAACAAAATAAAAATACAAACGTTATCAGTCAATGCAAAGTAGGTACAGGAAAGAGAGAGAGATACTTTTAATATATTTTGAATTATTTTCTCTAGGCCTTCCACCTGGCACTATGTCTCCACACGGGCATCGTCGAGTCGGGACGGCTAGTGTTATATAATGGATGAACTTGATTCCTAATGAGTGCTTGTAACTATTGTCCTATTATACAAGGGTAGACAAAGAAAAGCATTGGATATACATAGGAAATAGGTCTAGCCCCTAAGTGACATTATGAAGTCTAAAATAAAATAAAGTGCAATTTAAATGAAGAAATGGTCATGTGGGCAGTCATAAGAAAATCGTCAGATGAAGAAAATCAACAATTTGATGAGAAAAGCAGATGTATGTCGCTGTGTATTTTTCAATAAGAAACAAAGAAAACAGTCAGTTTTCCAGTATTCACCCAAAGAGTTCACAACAGCAATGCAAACTATACCATCTCGCTATCTCTCTCTTCATGACCAGCTGTAAAAGATATATTTGCATTGGCAAATAACTCCATGTCCACGTAATTCTAAGTTGGATTATTCCTTACAAATTTCGCATTTATAGATCTATATAGAAGAACACGTGACACGTTGCGTCACACATTGAACTCGGGTTAGATTATTTGAATCCGAAAAAAGTGATTTTACAAAACCAGTTAAATATAACAATAAATAGAAAAAATTAAAATATTAGTCTCTTTCTTCTCGCTATATATCTCTTTTAATCACTACCCGTTTTCTTTCTGTCTCCCTTTCTCTTTCCAAATACGGGATAAATAGTATTACTACTTGTGTTGATATTCCCTTTTGTTTATAATGGACTATTCCAGTCTTTTTATTCGTTCCTTTCTTTATTACTTTCGACTGCTAATAAATAGAGAGATAGGGTGACGGAAACGAGAGTGATAAACACCAGACAAAAAAGAGCAAGGGGATGGCAAACAACAAGCAGTGAGAGAGGGTGAAAGTGATAGATAGAAATTTAGTAAGAAATGGATCATTTGGTGGCAAACTGCAGCTAATTAGAACAATCAAAATAGAAGTTTTTCCAAATATAACTCATTCTCAATACTTCTTCTTCATCCGATTTATTTTTGAACAGGCCTTTGATTAGTCCTCTATAAGAGGGTGGGGCCTGCTTGTCAGTCTTGATTGAAGTCTTCCACTCCAGGCTCGGCGGTCGCGAGGATCTAAGTTTGTAATCCCCAGGGCTGCACAGTCACATTTATACAGCTCATCCCAAGAAAGCTTTGGTCTTCTAGCCTGCTGACTTGATGCGATGAACATGTTTCTGACCCGGGAGATCTAGTTGGAGCTTCGCTCGACATGGCCAAGCCATTTCATCCTGCCCAGCTTAAGCACATCAGTTATTTCCCGTATACCAAGCCTCTAGAGAAGAGTCTCGAAGAGAGTGTTGTCTTCCAGCCTGACATGACAGATCCATCTAATTATGGTTCTTTTGTGACGCTGCAGTTTCTTGATAGTGCTCGCCAATGCAGCACATGTTTCAGAGCCATAAACCATCACACTCCTCACACAGCTGGTGTACATCTGTCCTCTAGTTGTGATCGCAAGATGCTTATTTATCAAGATGGGCAGGAGTTCTCTAAAGCCACTTCCAGACAGACTTGCATCGGGCCATAGCATCAGTCTCACAACCACCATTGGCTGAAAGGGAGTCGCCCAGGTAGCAGAACTCAGCTACAGCTTCCAGTTTGCTATCCCCAACCGCGACCTTTTTCACTGGCCTGCCGTCGATTGGTCTAGCTGTGCCCATACAGTGAGGACACCTGTATTGCTGATCCGGTCGGAGTAGGCCACTGATTCAACTGCATTTCTTGTGGACCCAGTAGGAACAGATGGGGCAAAAGATGGAGTTTCTCCCTGAGGAATATTTTAACGTGTATTTTGGTGTGATTAAAATATATATTAAAAAAAACCTTAGGGAAACAAACGTTTCTTTACCATAATAATAGAGAGTCTAAAAGCCGTTGGAAGACACACATACACACATATATTATTTTTATTTGATTACAATTCGAAACCTTAGTATACAATGAATAATGCAGTATTATCAAATTTAATATATAAGTCAAAATGTATTTTAGAATATTGCATGGAAAAAGAATTCCAACTCCAGATATATCTTTGAACAGAATTAATGTAAACCTATGGTTTTCGATGAATTCATGTTTAAAATTCATTATTTCTGTATTGTACAGATTGAAAGTTAAATAGAGAGTTCCTTTTTATGTGATTTCAAAATTTGTTTAGACATTCAAACGTCATGGAAATTTATCAGTTTTTACAGTGTTAGAAATGTCTATATTTATTATACATCTATATCTTTATAATATCTATTATTCATTTATTCAATATTAGAGATTCATTTGAAAGCAGCATCATGGTTATGTATTAGTGATGTAACGATTCCAATATTTCCGATTCCGATACAATTACCGATTCCGTCTAATCGCCTAAAAGATAGAATTTCATTTTTTACATTTTA
Source organism: Sepiola atlantica (assembly GCA_963556195.1). Lineage (NCBI taxonomy): Eukaryota > Metazoa > Mollusca > Cephalopoda > Sepiida > Sepiolidae > Sepiola > Sepiola atlantica. Next base: position 134,844,632 of record OY744523.1, read on the forward strand.
GGGGTGAGGGGAGTAATTCAGCAGAGAGTCCTCCTCATCTGGTTTTAAATGTAGATATCATTTTTTTTTTAATTTGACAACTTCTTACTGATTTTCCTCTTTATGTATTGTATCCAAGATTTTGATAAACTCATTGTGAGATTTTCATTCATAAATAGGAAAATATGGCACTAGTGGAAAATATAGATTTTTCACTAGTGCCATTTTTTTTCCTATTTATCCACTTGTGTCATTTTTACTAGTGCCATTCTTATCAGACTATTTTTTCCGGTGCCATCTTAACCTAAATTCGTTATTATGATCTATAAATTTTAGTTTAATTGGTAGTTTAAAATGAATAAATATTTATCATTTTATTATTAGTACCAGCAATAGAAAATTAAGTTTAGAAATTAAAAAAATAAAAGCCAAAAGAATCGTTTTTGGAATCAGAAACTAGGCTAAAATCTTTGCGATTTTGATATCAATTCCAATACCACAAATAGTTCTTTTGTTTCCGATTCCCGATTCCCATTAATCGTACAAACACTAGAATGTATACTTGGATACTTCTAAATATAAAAGTGAGGAAAAACCAAACGAAACAGGTCTCTTTTTCAGATAAAACTTTCCCTAAAAGTGACTTTATCTTAACGTCATCATCAAAATTCTAAGCTTCTTTCATTCCATCACCAATGCCTAGATCCCTGTTCTTTCCCCGTCAAAATGAATGGGTATCTCCTAGAGAGAGCCCCTTACATCGACAAGCTCCTCGGACTGACTTTCACTCCAGATTTTAAAATGGAAGACGTATATTCAATCTGTTGCTAATTTCGCTGGCAAAATGGTTGCATCATTCTACCTCTCCCGAAAGTACCTGCCTCTTCATGCAATCCTCTACCCATATAAGTCAGATACGTCCTAAGATATAGTACTGCTACCACATCTGTGGAAGCATTCTACATTGCCTAGACAAAGTTCAAAATCGACTTCAAAATGTAATGGGGAAGATTTCTTCCCTTCCTTAAAACCCCTTTATCAGAGAAGAGACGTTGCTAGTCTCTCTCTACTTTATTGTTATTTTTATGGAAGGTGGTCGACTGAGCTCCAATATCTGGTCCCTCCTCATAAGGCATCCACAGCAAGACTTACCTTTCCTCCTCCGTGTGTCTAGAATCAGGAGGAATTTTCATGAACAGAGTTCTTTGCAAGTGCCTGTGGAACACATTACCGCGGGACTGCTTCCCTGATGACTACAATATAGTCGTCTTCAAATCCAATATAAACAAGTACTTGTTGTGAACATTCACATAAATAATCAAACTTAGTTCATTGCATTAATTAATTCCAGCTGACAATCGTTCCATCCTATTAACACTTATCCTCGAGTGGCTCTTAGCCTAAATAATGGTGACCAAAAAGTAAATTTATATATATATATATATATATATATATTACCGATATTTTCTAACAATATAGATATAGAAAAAATCAATTACTACAGTAAAAAAAAACTTCTCTTTATTCTTGGAATTGTTGCCAGACAATAGAAATCAGTATTGATTTTGAATATAAATCAATTCTTCTCTAAATTCACAATCAGAACGTTTTTACTTGAATGACTTCCAGTACTTTGATAAATATGTCAAAAGTACAATGTTAGTGTCTTAGCAGAATTAAAGATGGCCGCTATAAATTAACAATGTTTTTTTTTCCTTTGGACACTTTGTATTATAAAAGCACCACTAGCATTATTGTTTGAATATGAAATTGAATCAATTTTATACAAAAGGATAATACATACTAAGTAATCTTTATTGATCTTATTTTTTTTAGTAATCTTACAGTATAGTTAACAGCCGAGAAATCAAAAAAATATATATACGACAAATAACTTTAACGAAAAGCATTAAAATTTAATTTTCTACCGACCTCTATACTTTTAACGTTCTGAAACTGGTTTTAAGATTTTTTATTTCAAAATTAGCTTCTGTTTAAAGCTTTTTTTATCGCACGAAGATCAACATGGCTACCATTCCCTCTGTTGTAAATGGGAGAAATATATCGGGTTATATTGATGTGATACTATGGGGTAATAAATAAAATGTGAATCTTTATAGTATAAATAGCTTGCAATTCAGTTTGAACTTTCACTGTTAAGACTGTAATATAAATGTTTTTAGGTGGAATTATAGAGGAACCAGCAGTATACATGTAGTAAAGCGGAAAGCATATCATCATGGGTATAAAATAGAAAGTTTTTTTCTTTTTGTAATGGAAAATAAGGGGAAATTAATGAGAAATTAACTCCTTTTTTAAACACAATTACGACTCTTTGACATTTATCTAAAACTGGGGACAACGGATAATTAATTTTTAGCCATATTACGACAATTTAATTATATAAAATTATAAAATAAAAATTTAGGAAATAAATCTAATTAACTACATTTGAAGTTCATTTTTGTTAGAATTAATACTATCTGCAATAGATGACACATTATTTTGATGTTAGGTTTATGTAAACTGCAGTAACGGTAAAATCTATAGCACTGCAAACCTATTGTTACCATGTGATAACCTTCCAAACTTACAGTATTTTCGTATCCAGCTATTCTATAAAATCTAACATTTTTAATCATTATTATTCAACTTTAGAACTAACAATATTTTATCAACCGGCATTTTCAAATTTTAAGGAGAGTTTTTTCACCGGTGTTGTATTTTGAATGAAAATATGTCGATCCAAGGTCTACTGATTTGAATCATTGATGGGATTTTTGAGAATCAGCTCAAGTTTGTGTCCGATGTAATTTCTTGGGGTGGGGGGTTTTCTTTGAATGTAATCATTGATGTGAGCTTTTTGAGTTTTTGACTTGTCGTTGTTCTCATCTTTTTTCACCTTTACTCCTTCTATTTTGGAATAGTTGCTTGTTTTTATTATTAAATGAACAGTTCTCTAAAGAGCAGCCTGTTAAACTAAAGACTATATTTTCTTTACGTGTTGTGAGACAAAATGGAAAAAATACGCCGAAAGGAACAAGATTAAAAGATGAATAGATATTATGATTGCGGACTGATTTTTCTTTCTGAAACGTATATATGCTCTTAAACCTGAAACATAATTTCATTGAGCTTGCAATTTGAAACAATTTGGATTATATTATAAAGGATATATGCCTAAAAATATTTTTCATATAAACTCAGAAATATCTATCTATCTATCTATCTATCTATCTATCTATCTATCTATCTATCTATCTATCTATTTATTTATTTATTTGTATATGTATTACAGAAGATCAGAAGAACATTGGTACCTTAATACATATATAAATAAATATTACGCTCTTAATTTTGATTTTTATAAATAATTAAGCACTCTTCTGGGGTTTTCTCCCACTAACCTTACATATACATATACAGGACCGGCGGGACAGTTATAAAAGTAGGCTCTCCTAAAAAATGGGGGGGCCGGGGTAAACACATGCATATATAACTTCATTATTGATGACCGTAAAGTAGGGGGCCCAAGTCAAAAAGTGGGGGGGGGGGGCTTGAGCCCCCCCTGCCTCCCGGTGCCGCCGTCCATGATATATATATATATATATATATATATATATATATATATATATATATATATATATATATATACATATATGGGAAGAGAAGGATGAAGGTAATCCGACGTGATGGGAAAATGAAAAAAGGAAAACCAAAAAATGGATGTTTTTTATGTGTACATCAACGTTTCGTCTTTATTTATAAGACTTCATCAGGATGATAAAATAGAGAAAAATGTCATATTATTATTATTTTTTATAAATAAATATTAATTACTGACAGGCGTATATGTTTCATGTTCATTAACAATCATGAGTGTGGCTTATATAACGATACCGCTGATCGAACGATTTGTACCGAGCAACTCCAATCCAAAATTCTTAACCATTCAGCCACTGTGACAGTCGTGTGAGATGAAATAAACTTCATATTTTATTTACGAACATAGTAAGTTTCAGAAATGGTTCGATCTGTCAAGGGAGTGAACTTTCACAATATTGCTTTTCATATTTCTCTCAAAGTCCTCGACTTATGGATTAAGTAAATAATGGGTTTCAAATCTGACAATATATTTTTAGAGTTAATGTTTTTTTTTTAAAGATAACCGTGTCAGGAATTATCAGTATCTCCCTTGAACCACATCCAAGTTATCTCACTTATCCGGAAGTTAAGAACAACTCGTTCTATACATATATAAAAGAAGTGTTTCTGAAACAGGCTTCTAAGCACTACCTTAGTGTTAGATATATTTGTGGAGTAGTCAATTATACTGGCTAAACCAATTATTTTTTGCATCCTGACCAGAGGTCAGCACTGCAGAATTAGAATATTTGATATTCTATTTCATCAAGATTAGCTACACACATCTTCCCTGAAACATTACTAGCCAAGGGAGAATGCACTTTTCTATCCGGAAGTCCAGAAAAACTTATTTCAGACATGTGCGAAAGAAATGTTTGTGAAACAGGCTATGTATAAGAGCAACAAAACCGAAATATTACTAAGCATTAAATTAGTATTAGCTATTTTTTGAAGAAGTCAATATTCATTTACAAACCAACTATTTTTGTGCATCCTGACAAGAGGTCACTACTGGATAATGGAAATATTTATTCTATTTCATCAAGATTAGCAATGCATGGGTAAAGAATTTAAATTATCTGATATGTGGAGCGTTGCTTACTTAAATTCAGTATGTATTGGTTGACAATACTGCATGTGTTAGAATGGAAAAGAAAGTTAAAAAGCCGTCGGGGACAAAACATTTCATTTATTTATAGTTTGTCTATGATAAACTATATAATGACAGTAAATGATGTATGTTATACATAGAGTTTACATACCTTATTCTCATGAACATAAAAATGCAGAAAACTATGTCTAAGAATGTAAAAAAATGTATGTGCTGCCTGTAGGATGTCTGACTAGATAGTGAGAACACAATTTTGTCTTAATTCTCGACCACATGTTAGTATTAGAGTTCCCACAAGACCCTATGTTCACAATGGAATCTAAGCTTTTTTCCCTAAGGGAGATCACTTTGGCCTAAAAATCAGTTCCTCAGATAATTCTGGTCATGTGTTTTGTTTAGATAACTGAACAGACAATAATATTTATGGGGATGGAGCATAGACAATTCACAGTGAAAAGTAAAACTCATACAGGATTCGAACCTATGCTTAAGAATAGGGACCACAATAACGTCATAATCACGTTAACATGTTAAATCACTGAAGTTAAGCAAAATTGAGCCTGGCTAGCACCAGATGGGCAACCGTTTTGAAATACTAGGTGGTGTATGTCATCTCCCCTGACCGGAATATACATATAGCTGAGAACCGCATGTGAATTTAATATTCCCTAGAAACTTTTACTTTATGAGAAAGCCGGCTCAGCTCACCTAGGGCGAATACCACGTCAGGTAATAGGGACCATTTTAAGCCAGTGTTGATTTTACCATTTGACGACTGAGAATCTTATGTTTAGCAAAGACCAAGATTGTGGCTAAGTAAATCACCTTCCATGTTCTGCATGCTAGTAACAGAGTGATAGAGATTACAAGTGAAAGGGAGGTAACTCCATACAGAATTCTTTTTGTTTGAAACAGAAAAATAATATTTTGGAGAAAAAAGAGACGTAACTCTGTATTCGTCGAATAGAAATAGAATAGAAATGTAAAATTTAGGTAAAAACAACATAGTTTCAAAAAAGAAAAAGAAAAGCATAACAATTTGCAAGTAACTACATTATCAGGCAACACCGGGTAGATACACCTAGTCTAATAATTAAAAAAAAAAAAACATGTACAATTATTAACTCTTCACATCCTGTCAAAAAATTCAGTCCACAGCCTCTGTCTTAGAAGGAATTACAAGAAATGGTTAAAAATGTTTTTTTCCATTTAAATGTTTATAATGCCTTTACTTTTGGACAGATTGTTTTGAAACTTGATAGTATGACTTGAAAGACTTTGTTCTTTAATATTGTTACTAAGAAATTAAGATTAACTAAAGAATGACAAGTGATTTAATTGAAAACTCCACAATAATTAATGACATTTCTAAGTATTTTAATTATAGTAGAGAGTTTTTAAATATTTCCCCATTGATCTGGCTATTGACTGTGAAGACAGATTTCAAAAATAAAATCTACTAACCAATTGAATATTTTGTTGGTTCAAAGATCAAACTCTCTGCTGGCCGAAAGCTTATAGGTTCATATAATAGTGCGATTGAAAGGTATAGAAAGAATAGTTACAAAACTAACTGGAGACGAGTGGAGTGATAGGCCCCTCCACATGCAACTTCCTCAACAGCCTAGGTCTGTTAATGATGCGCCACTGGGGACCATCATAAATTTATTTGGCTTTATGAGCGCCTCTCCATCGCCACTATTTGTGGAAACGCCTTCAGCCTGCTCTCGGCCTGCCAAACCAATAGTAACAAAACTAATAAAAGGTGGGAAAGATTGGAAAAATTAGGATTCACTACTTCACAAGAGAAGAATTAGAGTTGATTTAATTGAAACTTTCACAATAATTACATTTCTAAATATGGTAAACATTTTAAAAAAATCTCTCCTTGGTCTGAAAGATTGTGAAGGACTTCAAAAACTAGATCTATTAACCAATTTATTTATATTTTTTTGCTAATAGAGTAATATATTTTTGAAACAATTTGCCAGATTAGATTAAGAGCATTGATAGCGTAGAACATTTTCAGATAAAATTAGATGAATTCAGAAATAATAGTAAAAGAAAAGAAATTAAGGGGGCATTGTTGGGAACTATCAGATGAAATATTTGACAGAATGTGTTCTGTATATTGATATTGTATTAATAGTGTAAATGTTCTATACAATAATCTCTCTATTTTTTATTGAGAAGAAAGTTTATGAATGTTTGTTGTAAGAACGATCTGAGGCACCTCCATTGAATTGCTTTTTATTTTTTTGCTAATAGAGTTATATATTTTTTTGAAACAAGTTGCCAGATATGATTAAGAGCATTAATAGCGTAGAAAATTGTAAGATAGAATTTGATCAATTCAGAAATAATAAAAAAGAGGCGTTGTTGGGAACTATCAGATGAAATATTTAACAGAATTTAATCTGTATATTTATATTGTATTAAATTGATATTGTATTGTTATGATATTATATTGTAAATGTTGTGTACAATAATCTCTCTAGTTTTTAATGGCTTCTGAAGCACTTCCATTGAACTGCTTTGTGAACCTTCAAAAAGCAAAAAGCAACTCCAAACCAAAAACCGTGTTAAAAGAAAAAGAAGGCAAAGTAAAGGAATAAGAAAGGGACCAATTCCTACTAACCCCCCCATGTTGCTTTTAAGATGCGAAAATATAATAAAGTAAGTGAACTTTTTTTTTCTTTTTTGTTCCTATTTGAAAAAAAATATTTTTCATTTTTCCAGTGTTCATTTGGGAAATGTTGAGTCTTTAAAACTAGCTAGCTCATCTAAAAGTAAAAACAAGAAGATTATCCAGGAATTCAAAAACTAGATCTATTAACCAATTAAGTATTTTGCTGGACATTTATAACGACAGCTAACAGAACGAGAAAGGGGTCAAAAAAACAGATAGGCAACAAATTAATGTTACGAAAGGCAAGATAAGTTACTCTTCTCTGGATAAGTTCATTTGTGTTTTAACTTATTTTAAAGAGGTTTTTTGTTGTTCAAAGCAAACTTGGTGTCTACAGAAAAAAATGACTAAAATTACAGAGTTTCGATAATCGCTCAAAAAACGAAAATCAAGCAAAATACTGGTAGAACATTACATTTTCTCACGATTGGTGACATTTATTGGATGTGTTTCTAACACTATTTTGTTTATTTTTCGATATTTCACCAATTATCAAGGATCACCGTGCTGAGCTCATGAACAGACATTTTTTTCGTTCTGACTGAAAATATCGACACCAGGTGTGTTTTGAACAAAAAACGCTTTAAAATAAGTTAAAAAACAAATAAACTTATCCAGGTTAGTAGAAGAATACATTATTATTGTATTTAAGTATCTTTCATTTTTTGAATAATTATATCTGATTCGTCAACCTGTATAAAAAGTTGTACATCATTAATTTTATCAACATTTGGCAATAATTTTCCAAACGAGGCTCCACAGCATTTTTTATCATGGCTTACTTGTTTTTTAAATTTTTTGCGTGACCCAGTTTAAATCTAAGTTTAAACATAATGTAAGTACCGGTGAAAAAATGAAATGATAATAATACAGCCAAGCGGATAGCATCAGGAAAAGAACAAAAATAGCTAATCTTGAGATTCTAATGGTTTTAGAAAAGAAGAAGAAGAAGAAGAAGAAGAAGAAGAAGAATGCGTGAAAAGGCTCTGTTACACAAAAATTCTATTTTCTGAATTAATCTGTAGTAGAAAATTTATTCAAGACTGTTGGGATACTCATCACTTTATACAGCTCTGAATGTTGACTGACAACGAGGAAGGTGGAGTGAAGATTCACCGTTATAGAAACCAAAATGCTCTGCTGAATGTTTGGAATTACACTACTCGACCAGGTCTGCAATAAGGATATCCAGAGGCACTACAGCAGGGGCGGGCAACCCCCGGCCCGCGGGCCACATCAGGCCCGCGAAGGCCTAGTGTCCGGCCCGCCACCCTGCTATGCTTTATTATTGCAATCCGGCCCGCAGACCTCCCAGTAAGACTCATATCATTTTGTGACATAGATTTAAAAGTAAGTTTCAATTAAGATTTACAGTGGGATAAAAATGTATAAATATCAGCGAGCGATGATGCATGTATATTTCATTTTTCTTTAACTATTAATTTCAAATCCTTGGCCTGAGATAAAAATAGAAAAAGAAAGAGAGAGGCAAAGAGGAAATGAGAGACGAGGAAAGGGCATAAAACAGAGAATTTATGTGAGGTGTTTCAAAACGAATGCTGGATCAACTTGCTACTTTCTCCATCATTATTTTTTATGATTCGAAAATGGCTCTTCATCGGCGCCTTTTATAACATCACATACAGAAGTCTCTTGAGAAAAAATATCAGATTTGTAGAGTGTTCAATGCAATTTTTGTACAATTTATTCATGTAAACAAAATATAGTAATTCTGAGATGTCGTTTTTCACTCCGGCCCGCGACCTTCTTCCAAAAGTTTGATCTGGCCCTCACTCTAAAAAGGTTGCCCGCCCCTGCACTACAGCATCACACCGATTTAGGGCAAGATGAGGGAATGGCAGTTTATTGTCATCGATAAGCGACTAGGAAGAAGGCTGATGATGATATGGGTAGACACCCGGCACAAAGATCTCTAAAACCGGCCTTCACCCAGACCAAGCCTGTGATTGTGTCAAGTGGAGACAAAAATTAATTATTGTAGAGCTTGGGATTTACACATAAGAAAAAGAGGAAGAGAGCATTTGTCCTGTAAACGGTTCTTGTTAAATTCTTATGTAGCTTTGAGGTTAAAGCGTTAGTTGTGAAGAGAGTTCTTCAGTACTTGTGGATCAGAGTTATCCCCCTTTTTAAATGGACTCTTTTTACCATTGTAACTAGGATGATTTAGGAAGAACCAATCTTGTGGAATTTTATTAGTCTTTCTCAATTCCAGAATTTTTCTCTTCTCAGATGCTATTGGTTTGTAGAGGTAAACCAAGAGCTATTTTTATGCTAATATCACCTACCCTGCATGAAAAAGAGACCGATGGTTTTTTTTTAGGGGGGGGGGTTCTTAATGGAAATCGCTCCAGACAAGGCATGAAGTCACTTGATGTAAGGAGCTAAAAAAAAAATTACTACTTCAAGGTCAAAAACCAGCCAACGCCAAGTGTTATATGGATAGATTCCCACCCAGAAAACAGCAATTCTTCCCCTTTTGTCAGAAACATCGTTCATGAAATGTTAGGACTAAAGGACAAAACAAGTGAAGCGAGAGTTACGAGGCTGCCGAAAGTAAACCCAAGTTAGTCACTTGTCATGCAAATTGGGTCAAGCTAGTGTTCACTAGGCTATCCTGATTGGTTCTTCCTAAATCATCCTCGTTACAATGGGAAAAGGAGTCCATTTAAAACGGGGGATAACTCTGATAATACTGTAATATTTTTTTATACAGTTAGCAGAGTTAGGCTTACAATTTATTCATCTTCCAGAGCATCAATGTTTTCTTTGTGTTCTCTTTGCTTATAAATATGTTTGCTTCAGATAGAGTGTGCTTTGTAATCACTGTTTTTAAACTTATTTTCCTTTCTTCATTTGACGAATGAAGCTTGTAGATTCTTGCGCTTTGGAATTTATTCATGACTGGAAGGCAATTCTTGAACATTCTAGACTCTTAGCATGTAGTGTTTATTTGAGAATATCAGATGGCAATGCTATAGCATTGCTTGCAGAGAGAGAGAGAGAGAGAGAGAGAGAGAGTGTGTGTGATAGGAAAAGAATATGAGATCATGTCTTTGCTGAAAAATTTTGATCACAGATTGAGGGGAACATTACAAGAAAATAGTGACATGATGATTTTTTGTTGGTGTACAAATATAAGAATAGAAAACAAAAATCTAATATGAATTTGGAGAGGTAAGCTTAGTGAGAGGATTAACGGACGGTGAGACAACACCATAAGGATTTGTAACGATGATTGAAATTGGGCAGAATTTGATTATTGAAGAGGACAGCTCAACAAGAATTGTTTTTGCATTGGACTTGAAAACGACTATGTCGCAGTCAGCTGGGAAGCAGCCCCGCAGTATTATGTTCAACAGACGGGTAGTTCTATGAAAGAAACTCTGCTCAAGAAGCTCTGTTTAATTCTAGGTACACAGAGGGAGAAAGGTAAATTATTGACAGTGGTTGTAGCTAGACGAGTTTTGGTTCTGACTTTTTTACAGGGGGAACCTGCTATGAAAATAACGATAGAGTAGAGAAAGACTAGCAACCTTTCTTCTGTATGAAAGAGGCTGTAGAGAAGAGAAGAGGGCATTCCCCATTAAATTTTGAAGTCGGTTTTATACTCTGTCAAGACAGAACAGGGTGGTCTAAGCGGCACCTCCCCAGATTTGGGACGTATTTGACTCTTATATTGGTAGAATTGCTGAAATGAGAGGAAAAAATAGAAGGATAACAAGAGAGAGAGAGAGAGAGAGAGAGAGAGAGAGAGAGAGAGAAAGAGAAAGAGAGAGGAAGAAAACAAAGAGAGAGATCAAGAGAAAGAGAGAATGAGAGAGAGGGGGAGAGAGAGATATCAAGAAAGACAGAGAAAGAGAGAATGAGAGAGAAAGGGGGTGAGAGAGAGATCAAGAAAGACAGAAAAAAACAGAATGTGAGAAAGGGAGAGATCGAGATTCAAGAAAGACAGAGAAAGAGAGAATGAGAGAGAGGGAGAGATCAAGATTCAAGAAAGACAGAAAAAGAGAGAATGCGAGAAGGGGAGAGATCGAGATTCAAGAAAGACAGAGAAAGGGAGAATGAGAGAGAGGGAGAGAGAGAAACAAAAAGAAAAAAGAAAGCGAAATGAAGAAAGAGAATCTAGAAGTTGAAAGGAGAGAAGAAAAGATAGTGAAGGATAAAAAGCCAAATCGAAAATAAAAAGATAGAGAAAAAGAGAAAGATCAAAAAAAGAGAGAAGGAGGGGAGAAAGAGAAAAAGAGCAAGGAAAAGAAAAGAAAAAGAGAAAAACAAAGTGTGTGAGAGAGAGAGGAAGAAAGAGATACATGAAAGAGGAAGAGATGAAGTAAAAGAAAGAGAATAAATTAGGAAAAGAGACAGGGTAAAAAAATCCGAAAAAGTAAAGGAAAGAGGAAGAGAGAAAGAAAGAGGGGAAAAAAGGGAAAATTAAAATGAACGAGAGGACATACAGAAAGAAAGAGACAAATGATAAAAGAAAAAGAGAAAGATGAGATTAAAGGAAACAAAGAGAAATTAAAAAAAAAGGTAAGCGAATGAGTAAAAGAGAAAAATAGTAGAAAGGAAAAAAAAGAAAAAGCGAAAAACATCACAGAAACAAGAGAAAGAGAAAAAGAAGGAAAGAGAGAGTAGGTAAAAAAGAAAGAAAAAGAGAAAAGGCGAAAGAAATAAAGAAATGGGAAAAATAGATAGAGAGAGAGAAGGGGAGAAAAAAGAAATAGAGACATAAGGGGAGAGAAAGGAAGAGAAAACGGGAAAGAGTGAGAGAGAGAAAGAGAGAGCGAGAGAGACAAACATACAAAAATAGAGAAAAATAGACCGAGAAGATAAGAAAAATCAAGGGAGGCGCGATAGCGCTCTATCCCTTAATAGACTTCAAAAACGACCTATGCTAGAAATCTCATTTCTTTGATCAGTCATAACTCAAAAACCAATAAACCAAATTAGTTAAAACTTTGTACATTTTCATTTGATAGGTTCTATAAGTGTGTAGAATTTCAGCATCATTAGTCAAGGCAACCCAGAGATCCAGAAAGGTCAAGAGTGATTTTGTGTTATCCGTGTGTATGTACGTACGTGTGTGCCACCCTGTATCTTATCAACTATTTGATGGATTCAGCTGATTTTTGGCAGAGATAGAGGTTCTAGGGTCTAGTTGATGGTATTTTAATTTCAGTTTACCATATACCTTAGTTTTCCAGAAAATTAAAAAAAACTTTAAAATTACCATTGTCTTGAGGCATAGCCTTTAAAAAAGTAGTGACATTCCATGATAAATGTCAGTATACTGAAATCATATGCCCTTAATAGGGTTAAGATGAAAATTCATATACACTAAATATACAAAAGCAAGGAAATTCCCAATTTTTTACACTTTTATTGTCATTAAGGGTATGACTACATATCAACCAAACTATTTCATTATCACATCACTACAGTATAAATATTTATGCATGAGTGGATGAAGTGTGTGAGGTGCACTGAAGAAAAATTCCTACAAGTAAAATACATAGCCCTGTTGTGCTCGCATACCCTTAATGACAATAAAAGTGTAAAATTTGGGAATTTCCTTGCTTTTGTACATTTAGTGTATATGAATTTTCATCTTAACCCTATTAAGGGCATATGATTTCAGTATACTGGCATTTATCATGGAATTAATAAATAGAGATTCATAAACACACTGATATAGATATAGAGAGAAACCACATTGAAATTAACATTGTACAAATGAGTAGGTTTGTTCTCTCCCAAATAACATAGTTGGCCTAAATAAAATAAAAGGAGATAAAAATTGTACTGTCAAATAAGCTTTTAAAATACAGCAACACTTCAGCTTCTGAAATCTCATTTCTTCGTGTATAAATAGAGGAGTTTTATTTTAGATTTCCTGCTTAATTTTCGAGTCTATCTATTATTCACCACTGCTGTTCTTGGCTGCTATTCCTACTATAACATTTTGGGTACATTAAATCAATTCGAAATATATATATATATATATATATATATATATATATATATATATATATATATATATATATATATATATATATATATATAATGCAATCTTCTGCATTAATCTTTATCACTTATGGAGTGAAAAATAGAAGTTACAACCACAAACAAAAAGCTAAATTACATTAAATATTAATAAAACTGCACATATTTCCAGGCAAAGCGTCATAGAGGTAAAACGCCAAACTATAGACATCAATGTCGAAGGTTCGATCCTTGTCTAAGTTAGCCATGCTAATATATATAGACAAGGATATATATATATATATATATATATATATATATATATATATATATCAGCATGGCTAACTTAGACAAGGATTGAATCTTCGATATTGATGTCTATAGTCTGGCGTTTTACCTCCGGACTATGACGCTTTGCCTAGAAATATGTGCGGTTTTCATTACCTAAATATTTAATGTATTTGATGTAAAAAAATGTTATTGGTGATGATAGCGTTCAACTTATTTTGTTGTTATTACTTCTATTTTTCACCTCCTAAGTGATAAAGATTAATGCAGAATATTGCATTATTAGTCGCCTTTAACTTCATAAGACGTATTTGTCGTTAATATATATATGTTTATTAATGTTATACGTACATAAAAGTAATCCAATGACACGTGTTTCTGGCTCAAAGCCATCATCAACATGGCTAACTTAGACAAGGATCGAACTTTCGATATTGATGTCTATTGTCTGGCGTTTTACCTCCGGACTATGACGCCTCCACATGAAATATGTACTGTTTTTATCACCTATAAATATTTTATGTAATTTATGTATTTGTTTTTTATTGGTGATGATAGCGTTCAGCTTTTTATTTTTTGTTATTATTTCTATTTTTCACTTCCTAAGTGATAAAGATTAATAAAGAAGATTTCATTATTAGTTGCCTATAACTTTATAGGACGTATTTTTCGTTAATATATACATTTTTATTAATTTTATACGCACATAAAAGTTTTCATTGTCACGGGGCTCACAGCCGTCATCAGCATGACTTACTTGTAGAAGGATCGAACCTTCGATATATATATATATATATATATATATATATATATATATATATATATATATATATATAAACAAACAATTTATAAACATAAACTTTTATGTACGTAAAAATTAATAAATAAATATTAAAAATAAAAAAACACGTCCTATTAAGGGCGACAATGCAATATTCTGCATTATTCTTTACTACTTAGGAAGTGGGAAAATACAAACAAAACGCTGTCACTATCGCCAGTAAAAACAATAACAAATACGAAAACTTATAAGTAAACAATGGTATTTTAAATTCCAAAGACCAAGTCTTTATTTATTTTTTCTTGTCGAATTTCAAAATAATTCAATGTAACTTGACAACTGTTTCACGCACAACCAAACAACCGCGAATAAACATATACCAGGGTTCTCTTTCGAAATAATACAAATTACCGGAATTCTGTTTCGGATTTCCTTTTCTGGTGAATGTAATTCGTGTCAATTCGAAATGGATATGCAATGTCAATGGTTGAAATAATATGTCATTTGAATGGCGAGATTAAGTTGATGAAGTGGAAAATTACTAAAGGGGGGGGGGGATAATGTTGTTATTTTTTTGTATGTTTTGGAGTAGGTGCCCGGACTTACCTCCCTTTATCGGAAATCTCTTAATTTTCAATTTACTTGTGATAACGTTTCTTTTTTTTTCTTATTAATTTTTTTTCTTTCTTTGAATTGTTTGTGTATGGTGGGTGTCTATAGCGTTGCTAATATTGTTAGTATGTTTCCATGAACACGGTGTTTTTTTCTTCTGTGCAGGCTAGATTTGAAGGCATGTTCATTGGTTCGATATTGGTTTCGCATAGAATGCTTTTTTATATTGCATTTTGTTTAAAGGAGCAGTTTTCCATTATATGGCATTAGCACCCAGGACTTTCAGGGTGTGTTTTTTCTGACAATGATTTTTGATCTTTATGGGGATTATGCATGGGTAGTTGCTTTTGACTCTATGCCGTTTGAAAATGTGTTTAAGTCTGTGAGAAGTGTCATTAACTGATAAACATTTCTTACCACGCCAATTGTGACAAAATTCAACATGTATGTAGCCTGTCAGAGATTAAATTGACCTTGTATTGTTCAAAGTTATATATGCACTAGTGACATTCACCCGACGTTGCCATTATGGAGATATATTGTTGGTCGGAAGGTTTTTTTGCGAAAATTAATTTTAAAAATCTTCATGTTTACAATTTTTGCCTTGAAAGAAAAGTTAGAAATAACATTTGCAATATGAGGTCAAGTAATAAAAAAAAACTATCAGCGCGGTAGTGATCTTATAAAAAACTACTTGTTGACACTGCGGTTCTTAACGTTTCTATAAAACGGCAAATGGCTTTATCGAATCGAATCCCCTTTTTCTTTAATTATTTAAAAATTTTAAAATACTAATACAAATAAATATGAAATAAAATGTTGTTTAAGAAATCGATCAGATGGTAAGATTTATTATTGCGTGATGTTAGTACACATGGCAGTAGTGAAAGCAAGCGTCGATACGCTGATAGGTTATAATAAAATGTTTTTCACATTAAAAGACATTTTTAAAAAATAGAATACAATTTTGTTTAAGAAATCAATAAGATGCCAAGATTTATTTATTTTTTTATATAATAATCCAATATTTCGACGGAACCGTTCTTTTTCCATGAAAATAAGAATCCGACATTGTTATATATTTTTCTTTGACTATTTACCACGCTGACCATACGAGAGCGAATTCCCAAACGGCGACGCTCCCCTGGGTGTAATGTGGAGACAGTGTCTCCACATTATACCAAGGAGAGCGTCGCCGTTTGGGAGTTCTATCCCATACGGTCGGCGTGGTGAATAGTAACAAAAAATATATAACAATGTTGGATTCTTATTTTCATTGAAAAAGAACGGTTTCGTTCGAAATATTTGATTTATTATATAAAAAAATCTGGGCATCTTATTTATTTCTTAAATAAAATTGTATTTCATTAAAAAAATGCCTTCTAATTTGATTTTTTTTATATTATAACCTATCAGCGTATCGACGCTTGCTTTCACTACTGCTATGTGTACAAACATCATACAATCTCGACACGACACTATCTTCACATTACACCAAGGAAAGCGTCACTGTTTGGAAGTTCTCTCCCGTACGATCGGCGTGGTAAATAGTAAAATAAATATATATATATATATATATATATATATATATATATATATATATATATATATATATATATATATATATATATATATATATAAATACATATATATATATATATATAAATGTCGGATTCTTATTTTCATTTAAAAAGAAGGGTTCTGTTCGAAATATTTGATTTATTATATAAAAAAAATATTGGCATCTTATCGATTTCTTAAACAAAGTTGTATTTCATTTTTAAAAAATGCTTTCTAATGAGAAAAAATATTTTATTATAATTATTTAAATGTTTAAACTTTTAAAGTATATTTTAAGTACGTCCTTTACTAAGATATATTTTGTTTAATTTTATTTTTGTTTCATGAAACAAAGTAAATCTATTAAAAAATGAATTTCGTTTGTTTACGTTCTAATATGTTTCAGTCATTTTATGGACCTAATCGATAATTGTCCCTAATGGCCCCAGATGGAATCGAAGGAAAATTGAACTTTTATTGAAACTTATTTGAATGTTTTTACTGTTAACATATCGATTTCTATAACACAATCACACAAACATTGACTAAGTCTTGATCCATGATATAAATATATTTGTAAAAAGTTATTGGGGGGGGGGAGATACTCCCTGATTTGTTGCTTGTGCGGTGTGTATATGTGTGTATATGTGTGTGTGTATGTGTGTGTATGTTTTGTGCTTTGTATTACAACTTTACTAAAATAATAAAATGGCAGACTTGTTTACGCATAAACAAAAGATCATTATGGTGGAATTTAATTTCGTAATGAAATTAATTATTGGAATGTGATGGATACTCACTGACATTTTCCCTTGGATTTGTTCAAATTCTAAGATAAATACATAGACGAAACCCGGGGAGCTCAAACGGAAATAGTAATGTATAACATTTAAATAAAATGATATACATACATATATATATATATATATATATATATATATATATATATATATATATATATATATATATATATATATATTGAAATGAGACTGGTAGTTAGATACATCCACCCTAAAATCCATACATCTTTTTAAATTTGCAAGATGCCAAAATTGTATGAGCATGGCTGATATCGTTATGAATTAGTGCATAAGATATCACTGTTCACGTCTCACACGTACAAATACAGAATGATAAATGGCATTCTTCATCGAAAACAAAATATTTTCTATACATTACATATATGGTACACTATATAATATCATAATATTAATATTCTATACTAACGGCGAAAACGTATTTGCTAATATACAATAGGAAAAAAGTATAAAAAATATCATAAGTAAAAATGTATGGAGAACGACATGTTGAAAGAAGAAGGGTGGGAATATGAATATAAGCAGTTCTTCTCATGATTCAAGAACTGAAATAGTTATTTATGCAATGAATGTGACTGACATGAAAATATGATACTGCATGCTTGCTCGCAGCGGAGGATTGAAAGTTGGGTGTGGAGTGGTCGTGGAGAGAGGGCAGTGTTGTAAGATAAATCTTCATAAATAAACACAAAAAAAAGTGTCCAGGAAAGAAACAGGGAAATAAAAAGGCATCCGTGTACAAAGATGGAGTCTAGTTGAATGATAACGCTTTGGAAAGAAACGAAGTCCACCTCTTGAGATTGACTTTGCCAAATAGTTTAGCCCGTTTTAGTTTTAGATGTCGCTCTGTTTTCAAACAACTAAAAAGGAACCAATATAAAGGCTGTTTTTATGGTTATTTCTTAATGTTGGCACATATACTTTTATGAATACCTTATTTGGATCTATAATTATGTGATTATTCTGAAAGAAGCTAATCCCACTTTATCATATATATATATATATATATATATATATATATATATATATATATATATATATATATATATATATATATATATATGATAAAGTAAAGTAACACCGAATCACATAATCACCGGTGCAATAATTTATTTCGACCCTCCGACCTTATTCAAGCATCCAAGCGAGGTGATTACATTTTTTGAAAATTTTTCAAAAATGTAATCGCCTCGCTTCGATGCTGGAATAAGGCCGGGGGATCGAAATAAATTATTGCCCTGGTGATTATGTGATTCCGTGTTACTTTACTATATATATATATATATATACAGGGTGGGCAAAAATAAGGGTCCTATTTTAAAAAATTCATAACTTTTTTATTTATTGATTTTTTTTTTTTTTTTTTTAGAATAAGTAAAGGACCCCTTCCGAAGCAAGCATGAGCCGTATTAGCCCTAAGGAACGTACCCTCATTTAGAAAACATTATTTTTGCTTAAGAAACTCAAAACAGTGTAAAAAACAATACTTTAGTTTTTGTAAGTTTTAAGTGTTTTTCGGCTAAAATTTGTTTTGTTTATTTCAAAAAATCTCGGAAGGGTCAGTCTACACACATATAAAGTTTGGTGAGTTTAACTTTTATTTTGTGGAAGTTATTCAAATTCAAGTTATTCAAATTTAAAGATAGGACCCTTATTTTGGCCCACCCTGTATATATATATATATATATATATATATATATATATATATATATATATATATATATATATACTAGCTGTACCCGGCCACGCGTTGCTGTGGCTGTTAGTTGAAATGAAGAGGTGGCCTTTTGGAGTTCATTTTGATCCAGTTCCATAAGTTGCCATTTAATATGAATGGTTTAATTTTCCAATACTTGTGGATACACAATATTCTTAGTGGTTCCCGTTTCAGTGTAGATGAAGAGATTGTCCGGTTTGCCGACTCTAGAACATGCAACGTATAATTGCCCATGTGAGAAGCAATCAGTATGTAAATATAAGCCACAAAATTATAAAGATTGTCCCTGTGCTTTGTTGATTGTGATAGCAAATGCCAATCGAATTGGGAATTGTAATCTCTTAAATTGAAAGGGCAGATCTGTTGGAATCATGGGAATGCGCGGAATTAGGACATCTTCACCTTTGAAAGGCCCTGTAAGAATTGTTGCTTCAATGATGTTGGTAATTTTTTTACTGAAAGACGTGTGCCATTACAAAGCTTAGGCTGGTTAATATTTCGCAGCATGATAATTGGTACACCAATTTTTAATTGCAGTACATGTGGTGGAATCCCTGGCAAATCTAGCGAATTCAAAAACTCTGAGGGATAATTGACTGCTTCATCTGCTTCAACAACAGTGTCGACTGACTTGTATGTGACTAACTCACCATGAATGTTCAACTGAATATTATTGTTGAGTTCGTGGACATCTTTGTTCTTCGGTGCAAGAATGGCTCGTTCACTCAGCCAACTGTGATTCTTAAAATGAATGTGGATGTCCGGGAATACTTTTGTAATTAATTCGTCTTTTGATGTAACTAAATTACAGAAGTTGTGTGGCAATGAAATTCGCCCTGTAGTGAGATTAACTGGCACTTTTCCATTGCCAATTTCCAACAATTGTTTTGAAAAGAATTTTGGTGATAGATTATTTTGCTGCTGGACACGCATATTTATAGTCAAATTTAATGTCTTAACATGTCGCCAAAAAGTGGAGTATTTGAGGCAAGCATTTATTTCATCTGCTGGTGTTGATCGAGGAATTATAGGTAATGTTTGCCTGAAATCTCCAGCTAGCAATATCACTGCATTCCCAAATAATCTACCATTTCCACGCAAATCTTGCAATGACCGATCAAGAGCCTCCAGTGATTTTTTGTGTGCCATTGTGCATTCATCCCAAACAATAAGTTTACATTTTTGTAATACCTTTCCCATACCTGATGTTTTGGAAATATTGCACATGGGAGTTTCAATAAATTGCATGTTTAAAGGTAGTTTCAAAGCTGAATGAGCAGTTCGTCCACCTGGTAGCAATGTTGCAGCTATTCCTGAAGATGCAAGAGCTAAGGCTATGCCGTTTTGTGATCGAATGGCTGCCAAAATAAATTTAATTAAGAAGGCTTTACCAGTTCCTCCTGGCGCATCTAAGAAAAATATATTTCCCACTCCATTATTTACAGTCTGCATTATTTTGTTGTAAATGGCTTTTTGCTCAGGTGTTAGTTTGTGAATATTTTCTTGCACATACAACAAAAGATCATCTGTGTAGCTAACCCTAACCGACGCTAAGTCGATTTTTGCTTGGGTCCTAATCTGGATAAGTACCGACTTTAGAGTAGGGCATCACTTTCCTGTATCAATTTAACGTAAAATGATCACACCTTTCAGACCAGTTTGTGGTAAGAAGGGACATGTGACCAATTTTCTTTTTTAATTTATGAAAAAAAAAAAACTGCTTCGACCATTTTTGGGATTGCTTCGGGATTCTCCGTCAAAGTATTGAAGAAACCTCTTTTGTCATAAAAATTGATTAATAAATTTAAACAAAAATAAACAAAAAACGCAGACAAAAAAAATGTTTAACAATTTTGTGTTTATTTTTAATAAAATATTTAACTTCACACAAAACAAAATAACATTCGTGTTTACTGTTTGGTGCTAGAAAAATATTGGGAATCTTTAATAATAGCCCTACAACTCGCGAGTCGGGTTGAAAAAAAGTTGTAGAACGTAGTCAAAAAAATGAATATGCAACAAATAAATTCGACGTACGTAGACACTGGAGATTTTCCTAGTTATCTATTCCATTTGTTTGTATGTTTACGTAGGATAAATGGCTTTTTATTAGACATGAAAAAAGAAAAAAAAATTTTCAAGTCATTTATTTAAAAAACAAAATGGCGTCATTAATTTTTGTTATCGGTGTCACGTGTGTGTGTGTTTTTTTTTACCGGGACTCATAATCAAAGTGGCGTTTTTTTTTTGGGGGGGGGGGGTTGCATTTTTGA
Source organism: Sepiola atlantica (assembly GCA_963556195.1). Lineage (NCBI taxonomy): Eukaryota > Metazoa > Mollusca > Cephalopoda > Sepiida > Sepiolidae > Sepiola > Sepiola atlantica. The sequence goes on from OY744523.1 coordinate 134,866,105, forward strand.
AATGTAATTTTATGAAACGAACATTTTAACGATCATTTTGATCACCGAATGAGCGCGCATGTCGTTACGTCATTGGAAGACCAGGGATGACTGTTGTTTTGCTTTGTTCTTTTGCTTGCCTGAAATATGAAAACTTGGGGTTTTGATTAGGCTTAGGGCTGGGTTTTGATTAGGGTTAGGGCTGGGTTTAGGTTAGGGTTAGGGTTTAGGGTTAGGGTTTAGGTTAGGGTTAGGGTTTAGGGTTAGGGTTAGGGTTAGGGTTTAGGTTAGGGTTAGGGTAAGGGTTGGGTTTAGGTTAGGGTTAGGGTTAGGGTTAGGGTTAGGGTTTAGGTTAGGGTTAGGGTTAGGACTGGGTTTAGGTTAGGGTTAGGCATTTTTTTAAGAAACAGGAAAAATAAACATTACGGTGTGACGAATGAAAATAATATGTAAATAAAAGCACACTGACATGTAAATAAAAAGAAAATTATTTTATTCCTTTTGCTTAAAATGTAGTTTTGTTTTGTTCTTCTGCTTGGCTGAAAAATGCAAACGTTGCGCTTTGACTATGAGTCCCAGTAAAAAACCAATTGAAACGAGACGAGAACGAGACGAGAACGAGAGCGGCCATTAATTTTTTTTTTCATTTCACGTAAGCTAAAACTATTAACTTATAGAAAATAGCACTTTTAACGGATTATAATCATTAATAACTGTCACAGTTAACTTGGAAATTCAGTTTTATCGGCTACGGTAACTTTTATTTGTTGTATATTTGTTTTTTCAGCGTTTTCGTTGTTGGGCTATTATTAAAAATACCCAAAATATTTAATTCAGCCGACGAAAAAGAAAAAAATAATAATAACACTTTTGTCACCGAAATGTCAAAAAATCCATAACAGCTGTAAGTTACAGCCTGTAACTGTACTAAACACACAAACAGAAAAGAAATTCCGTTTCGTTTTTATCAAGAAAGGGTGTACTATATTATATACTCATTCACGTGATGAGCAGGTTGAGATTGCGCAACAATTGCTTAAATGTAGACAGACACCCTTACAGGGGGTATCCATTGTCTTTCGAGACTGAAGAGGTCTTTATTACATATTTCATTATTTCTTGTGCGGTGAAGGAAAAAAAAAGACAAATATTAACAACCATAAACGAAAATTGACATTCACACAACTTACTGTTTTTTTGTTTTGTTGTTGTTCTCGAAGTTAGATTAGTTAAAAATAAACAAAAAACGCAGACAAAAAAAATGTTTTTAATAAAATATTTAACTTCACACAAAACAAAATAACATTCGTGTTTACTGTTTGGTGCTAGAAAAATATTTAATTCAGCCGACGAAAAAGAAAAAAATAATAATAACACTTTTTACGTATGAAGTAGATACGTGACAGCGGGAGGAGGAAGGTCAATCCGGAAGTGAAGTTGGACATGCAGGTTCGCAGAAACAGATTGTAAACGGGAAGTGCAACTTAGTAGGAACGAATTGTAATAAAAAGTGTTTTTTTTATGTGTAAAGTAAAAATTATGTTAATAACATTAAAACATAGCTCGGATGTAAGGATTTGCTATAAAAAGATTTCAGTGGTAATGGTATAGTTGAAGTATATTTCCATGGGAAACGAACAAACCAACTTTACATTTTTTTATATATATATATATATATATATATATATATATATATATATATATATATATATATATATATATATATATATATATATATATATATATATATATATATAGTGCTTGTTTATATTCCAATGACCAACAAATTCAGTCTTTAATCAAATCATTTATTCTAATTATTCCATGGCAGAATTGCTTGTGGTCTTACAATTGTTTCTCAAAGAGTAAAATGCAGCCATTGACCTCATTTACCTGCCGTTTCTCAGAGACCTAAATTAAAGGCATATATAAAGTGTCACATTAAGAACAGAGTTCGTGGAGAAAAACAAAAAAAATAAACAGACAACATATATATATATATATATATATATATATATATATATATATATATATATATATATATATATATATATATATATATATATATATATAAGCTTCGTTCAAGTTGAGCACTTTGAGAGATACATGAACATTTTATAATCAAGCAATATTGCGAGTTCTCTCCCTTAGCAGATTGAACACTTTCTGAGACTTACTACGTTTATTTCTCTCGCATTTAATGTATGTCTGTCACGATGACCGACTGCTTACCAATGTTGGATTGGAGTTATTCGAGCTCTGTGTTCAAATCGTCCAACCGGTGGTACAGTTATATAAGCCACACTGATGATTGTTAGTGAACATAGAAACTTATATGTCTATAGATTACAAATATTTATTTGTAAAAAATAATTACATATAGATATATAGTAAGTTATGAAAATATATTATGGCAATTAAGCTACACATAGGCTTCCGCGTTTCAACCTCGTTTAGCCTGACGATTCCATACGGGGATGAAACGCGGAAGCCTCTGTGCAGTTTAATTGATATAAATATATTTTCATAACTTACTACCTAGCTCTACTCACGTATTGAGTATTGTTGAAGTAAATACTTAAAATAGATAAATAAAAGATTTTATGTGGATACATGAAATAATATATATATATATATATATATATATATATATATATATATATATATATATATATATATAAAGCCTCAATTTAGATCATATAGAAAATCTGCAATGTGATAACTATAAAGATCAATCAACAACTTGCAAATATCAGCAGCTCAATATTAAGGGGAATAGAGCTCAATATATCGATAGATTTCGGGGTTCAACACATTTTCTTAATCAAGTTCCAAATCAAGTTATTACGGTTGTTTACAGCTGTTTCGGAGCAACATTTATTTTAAGTCATACAATGAATTATATACATTAGAAATGCTGATCCTCCTCAGAACAAAACAATCTATTTTCAAATAAGAAATATCGTATGTGCAATAAACAAACACACATTCATTTTACATCCCTAAAATATATAAATATAAATATAAAAGAATTTATGTAAACTTTATTGAAATCAGTGTAAAGCTAACGCCGGTGGAATTTGGTAAATAATGATCAGCAAAAATCTGGATTTGCTGTCCCCCCCCCTCTTTTTAAAAAAAATAATAACAATGTGTTATCTTTTTCGAAAGAAATATGAAAGAAAAGTTGTTATTTTTATAAATTACACTGAATAAAGAAAAAAAGGAACAAGAAGAAAAGTAAAAATTTAGAAATGCGGAAAATAATAATACTCGTGGTACGAACACACAATATCAATCTATAATTACTTTGTTCTTAAACATAACGCCACCGCAGCAAATATAAAAGTAACAGTTCGATTTTACCTAGAAATGGAGCATGTCGTATCCACCTCATTGCTTTCCTTCTTTTTCGTATAGGCATAAGTAAGATATGGTCGAACGAGGAAACGCCAACTTATGAACGATTTTGAAACAGGCATTGTTTTTTTTATAAAACATGTCGTGTTCAATTTATTTCTTTTTGGTCTACATATAGAAATCACTAGCTATATATCACTTGACAAATTATATTCTTCAATTAAAATATGAGTTATTCCCCTTACTGATTTTGATTATTCGGTTTTAATTGAAAAATGTTTCCATATTACCAGTTGTCTGGGTGGGACTATATAATTTTCTAAATAAACTAAGATAACATCGGTCAACAAAAACAAATGAAAATGTGCTTGTCAGAATCAATGCTATTGAGGTCTGACTTTTAAAATGTGAAGTTCCTGAAAATGTTTACATGTGGAAATATGTCTTAAAACTTGTTCTAAAATGAAAGATAAAAGTTCATCTTTCCAAAGATCCAAATTAATCAGTTTTTGTTTAATAAGTTTAGGAAGTTGGTGAAGGAATAGTTGTGATAGATCTTCGAGTAGGCAAGTTAACTAGTACATATATTAACTAGTATATATATATATATATATATATATATATATATATATATATATATATATATATATATATATATATATATATATATTAGCGATTACGTTATGAAACAGGAAATGTTCTAGACAAGAATGAAAATATAGAATCGTGGGAACGGAAGTCAATGATACAGGTAGGCAGAAATTACGTCAGATATGAAGGACTAAGGATTCTAGGAGAGAAAACTCTGACAGTCTTAAAAGAAGCGATCAAGATGGCAGATGTGTTAAAAAATCACTAACGAAATTGTAATCTGAAAAGCTGCACACTTTATAAACTCTCTCTCTCTCTCTCTCTCGCTCTCTCTCTCTCTCTCTCTCTCTCTCTTTCTCTCTCTCTCTGTTTTTCTGTTTATGATACGATTGTGGTTCGTGTACATTAGAAAGGCTTTGAATAAGAGAAATCAGGGTTGGCCATGTACGCTTTCAACATGTTGGGTTCGGTTGGTAATTCTTGGAGAGAGCAGTTTTGTGACTGCTCCGCATAGAGAAAAAAGAGACCATAAGTTTGAAGAGCGTGCGCACGTGGGTATTCCGCAGATGTGCTAAATAGCGGTCTGTGATTGGTTGTAAATTACAGGGCAAGTAAAAGATGACTTCGTTACAATAATTTCCAATTAAGTAGAGGTTTTGCCATCATTACGTGAGACAGTGATACATGTTCCAATCAATCAAGCTGGTAACCGGATCAATAAAAAAAAATCCTTTTCCAGATGCAAATGAAGATTTGAATTATCTTAATCAGTTCCTTAAATGTTTAGAGCCACCTGCTGTTCACCCTTAGAGATTCATGTTGAAGTAAGGAGTGGCTTAGTAATTTGAGCTCCTTACGTTATGCAGCGGAATATGACGTGTCGTCAAACAATTGATGCCAATTCTTACTGAAACATTTATAGTGACATGCTGCGCTGCTGGAGAGGATGTATTCATTACAAAGAATTTCAATTATTCTCAGCGTCATTAAATTGAATTTGTAAATGTTTCAGTTCCCATGCAGAATATGTTTCGTAATATCCGACACAATGACGGTGGCTGGATTACAGATTGCAAGAGCTATACCCAATTAAACGTTACTGCTTCATTAGTTCGATTAACAAATGATCTCTCCACGTATACTACATAGGGAAAAACAAACAATCTTGCTTATTCAGAATATCTTTATAATAAAGTAAAGTGGGTTTTCCCTACTTCATTGACAATTATAGCTGTCTAACTAAAACCTGCATATGCATATCTGCTTCTTCAACCGTTTAAGCCTATTCTTAAGCATGTTTTCAGAAAATATGCGTTCCTTTCATTCGCTTTCAATATTTTTTACATTTTTTCTAGTTCGGCAGCTTCATCTAACACAGTTATCTACACAGGTAATCGGAGGCATTTTAACTCTCACACTCAGATCTACTACAGCTGCCACCTATGCACTCTGGGAGGTTTTCTTCGTATGATAATTATTTCATTGTAGAACAGTAATTATTTTATATCTTTTGATCTTGCTATAGTGTTAACTACTTTTCATTTTCAAACGTTTCCTTCAACTACACTTTCTTTTGGGGGGCTATTCCAAATAATTTTTTCCTACATTCTGAATTGACGGAATAACATTTTAGCAGATTAGTAGAATATTCTGATTGTTCGTTAACAGTTGCTTTGATTATTCTTACTTTTTAATGTTTATTTACTTTTGATGAATTTCAGATTAACGTTTTTCACAAATGTAGGATTTCCGTTAAAAAAAAATAATCCTGAGTCATGCCGGTTACATTAAATTAACTTTATTTTGTCTGTTTATAATACCGACTTTCAGAAGCTTAACAAATACCTCGGTGAAAAGAAGCATTTCATTTATTTCCAAAGGCCTAGCTTTTTCATTCTTGGAATAGCAGAATTACATTTTTGAATATTAAATCGTTTCTGCAGTCATTAACACAATTTCCCACCCAATGTTTTCTTGCCTTTTCCAAATTTAGAAATTTCATTCTATTTTGTATTTTCTTTCTAATAAATATTTTTCCACAAAATATTCATTCTGAAAAAAACTTTTGATTTCAGGACCGATTCTCAAACAGGTTAAAAACATCACCTTCTTGCATGCAATTTTTTACTACAATCAGATCTATCATTTAGAGCTGAATCCAGATGCCTCACATATGACTTGTCTGCAGCTACGCTGTCCACCCTGCGCTTGACAAAAGTAGACAGCAACTTCAGAGACATCTGAATCTGAGTCTGATTCCTATTTCGAAGATGTGGGGTGGCATGACATGGCTTTTGCTGGAAACACACCCAAAGACCATCACAGTTTGAAGGAACTTGGTCTTCATGATGTTTGAGACTTTGTGTGGACTGTAAGATAATCACCTGTTGTCCTGTGTATTGAGAAGAATCAAAGCATCCCCGGCTTGACTAGGTGTTTGACCTTGTTGAGGAGTTTCTTGGCTTTCATAAAGCAGTTGTTTTGAGCTTTGACGGTGAATAGTTGGTCCTTGCGATGTTGCCTGAGGAGTAGCAAAGATCCCCATTCAGCTCTTTCTGCATAGTAACCACTCAGACGCTCATCTCTTTTGCCAAGGTCCGCATGGCCTTGCTCTTGCTGGACTTTTATTTTGCATCTTCTCAACGAATTTCGTTTTGATCCTTTTTGCTAGTCACTGCTTCCATATGTCTGTCACAATTCTCCAGCTCACATCTCATGGTCTTCAAGGTATTCAAGGAGCCCTAGGCTTCAGCTAAGATTTTTTAATATTTGAATCTGGCGCAAATCATCACAATGCAAGTCACTTTCTTCTAGTATTCCGGTTATTCAGTCGTTGATGGTCTTCAGGGTGCACGGGACTTTAAGCCACCTGTTGTGTTGTGCAACTGATCTTGGGAAGAACCAGAGCATCTCCGGCTCAGCTGGGTATTTGAAATTGTTGAGGAGTTTCTTTGCTTCTGTAAGGCAGATCTCTGGGTCTTGGCAGTGAATAGTTGGCCTTTGCTACTTTTATATAAGGAACAGCGCCGATCCTCATTAAGCATTTTCTTCATAGTACGCCACTCTGACGTTCATCTCTCTCTCTCTCTCTTTCTCTCTCTCTCTCTCCAAAGTCCACATTGTTTTGCCTGGATCTTGCTGCTCCCCTTTTTTGCAGTTTCTCAATGAATTCTATTGAAACGACAGTCAGAACACCTGCCATAATCTTTCCTTTTAGTCACTGCTTCCACATCTTCGTCCCAATTTTCCAGCTCACATCGCGCAGTCTTCAAGGTGTATAAGGAGCACTGATCTGCAGCCAAGATTTCCGGACTTATTTAATCCAACATGAATCACATATGACGCCGCTGATGCTCTTTTCCAATATTCCGGTGCTTTTCAGTCATTGATAGTCTCTAGCTCTCAAACCCTAACCCTATAGTACACAGAAACACCTATCTTTTGCATTTTAGCCCTATTAAATACTTCAAATGATCCTGCAATGAATGTATATAAAAATATTATCAAATTTGTCTTGAAGAAGAAAATAATATGGCACGAGTGTGTATTCTTTCAACTCTAAATAATTCACGTGACTGAAATAGGAATTAATTAACCACATATATCTTTCAATGTCGAACTTGGAAACCTATACATAATTTCGAATTGAACCCTTCTATTTGATCCACTGTTCTCATTCCGTCAGTAATGACCAGGCATGAGTGTTAATTAATTATTAAGTTATTCTTAATTATATTGCAGCCATAATAAAGACCAATCAAGTTATCAGTAATTGAACGCAAAAGATCCGATAACTTTGAGCATGACATAGCTGATTCCATAGTCTATGATGTTATCCATTAAGCCAAGCACATCTATTCTTATAATATTGATACTACAACGAAAGCCAATCAAATTATTAGTTGACTGACAACTTGCCAAAGAACATTGCCCCACAAACTTATAAGATCACTGGGAGTTTTCACCAAATCTTTTGGCAGAGAATAATCTTTGAGTAACATTATTAAAGTGGCCATATGAAAATATAAATACACCTCAAAGATATAATTACAAGGAAATTATCATTCCAAAGTTAGCTTGTAGAATCAAAAATACTTCTATTATTATCTGGGTTATTTGAGTTACTATTCTTATCTTGCTTGTTATTTTAACAATGTTTCAGTTGATGTAACCTACGAACTTCTTCAGGTACACCTTTTCGAACTTGGGAACTTTGGTGACAGTGCTGAGAAACCAAGGGATAAGCGACCATGACTAGCATGCTCCCGCTGCAAGGAAACAGTCGCTGCACAGAGGCGAAGGTCGCAATTAGGCAAAATAGGCGGTTTTAGTAGTTCAAAATAGCTGAATAAAAGGAGTGAGATATTTGCTCGAGAGAGATATCTTTTGGAAATGACATGTCGTTCGTGGGTGTTGTGGACGGTGGTCAGTTTATCCCTTGTTTGGGAATGTTGTCGATTCATCTTTTGTTCATGAACAGAAGAAAGAAAAAATACTGCTGCTGATACTACTTGCGAATGTCTACTCTGTTGTTGGTGAAAAAGGAGAAAATAATCCGGCACGAGTGTGTATTCTTTCAATTCTAAATAATTCACGTGACTGAAATAGGAATTAATTAACCACATATATCTTTCAATGTCGAACTTGGAAACCTATACATAATTTCGAATTGAACCCTTCTATTTGATCCACTGTTCTCGTTTCGTCAGTAATGACCAGGCATGAGTGTTAATTAATTATTAAGTTATTCTTAGTTATTATCACTTATAGTAAGGATTGAACCTTCAACTTCAAGAAGACTGTCACTTAAAAATGCTTGTCACTCAATACATTTATCCGTTGCTCTACATGTCCATGTTAGATTAGAATAGTAGTTCGGATAATCGAAATAATACAAATGATGAATCCCCACGTCTGTGTGTTGTTGTAACAAAAGTATTTTGCTTACTCCATCTTATTATTTCAAGTTAGTTATCCATAACTAAATCTTTATTTATATCAGGTTGTCCGAAATGTTCGTGCCGATTTTCAGTAGTTTATGTTTCAACACCATGTTTTAGTGAAAAAATAAAACAAAACAAAAAAAACATTAAAACCCCTAAGTTATGTCAAGTTTAATTGTACAGATCAAATGCCAAAATAAAAATTAGGTTGGAAAAATATAGTCGCAACTTAAACAAGTCGAGTAAGAGGCTAGCTAAGGAAGAACGATAACTCAAGATTATAAACATGTCTTTTTTAATTAAAAGAATATGAAAGCATGTTATCGTTCTTCTATAGCAAGCATACTTCTCTTTGTTTATAAAGATGGCGACTATATTTTTCAACCCACATTTCATTTTGCCATTTTACGTGTACAATAAAACTTGGCATACCATACTCACAGGATATTACCTCCTCTTTTTATGGTGTGATACTCTCAGCTATTACTTCCTCTATTTTGTTGTCATGATACCATCCGACCAGGCATAACAACATCCTTTTCTTAAGTGCATGTGTAGAGGGGAGGGGGATCCTTTGGGGGTTAGTGTAGTATATTTTCATTCCTCATGATACATTCCTCCCAGGCATTACTTCCTTTTTTATTTGGGTGGGGGGGGCAGTAAAATATATGTTCGTTCCTCACAATATCATCGTCCCCGGATTACTTTCTCCCTTTTTTAGGGGTCGGAGTAGTGTACTATCTATTCTGTTGTCATGATATTATCCTCCCGGGTATTAACTCCTCTTTTTGGGGGAGGGAGTAGTGTTCCTGTATCATGATATAATCCTCTTAGTCATTACCTCTTCTTGTGGGGGGGGGGTCAATGTATGTAGTTCGTTCATCATGATATCATGCTCTCGACCTAGCAAAAATATGCGACCGGAGGGAGCATATTTTTGCTAGTAGTTAAAATTCTATAAATGATTTGTATGAAGACAGTATAATAATGGTTGAAAGTCGCATAACAACAACTATTAAACATTGGTTGCACACAAATCGGTCATTCCTTACTGAAACTCAAAGACTCTGCTTAACTTGAGTACCATTAGCTGAATCAACTCAAAATTATCAACTTTTATTGCTGGGTTAATCTAGGGGTTGTCTTATCATAAGGATGTTTTAACTAAAATACTAAAATGTCAGTGTTTTTCCCCAATAATTTGGTTATAAACTCAGTGATTTAATTTAATAAAAAATAAACATGAATATATAGATTTCAAAATAAATAAATTTACTAATTGGCATTACATCTAAAAGCTGGGTGAATACATAAATTTATCTTGTCAGATTTTCCATTTTAGACTTAATCGGTATTTGTGATGACTAGAGATTTCTTTCTTTTTATTCTTGCAGCATGTTCTTTTCACTAAATAAGTGTAATAATTCAGTCCAGTTCTTTTCTGATAATGATTATTCCAGCATGGAAGATTATTACAATGGAGACAAGTTAAAATAATGATCTAAAAGGCTCAAAATAACCAAACCAAAAACCAAAAAGCTAAAAAATATAAGTTATCCCCCTTAGATGTTTGGCTTTTTTCTCCACCTCTTGTTAACATACACATCATTATTTTTTTTTAATTTAAAAATTTCAACTAAAATGATATTAATAAATCCCGGGCTATGTTGGGTAGATACAGCTGGTCTTTTTTTAAATATTTATCTACCTCATCAACAAAGGTAATTTGAAAAACATTCTGTCAGAATTTTTTCGATGAGGAATTGTAATTGTGATTATTTAGAGTCATCTTTTAGAATTGTGGGGCATAACTGGGGTCAATTTTGATGGGTTATAGCCAAGTTTGATTTTCAAGTTTTGTGGTCTATCCATAAGAGAAAGTTTATGAAAAAAAAGTTTTACTGCCAATCCAATGTTCAACCAATTTTCAGCTCCACCACTTTCTCTCCACACTTCACTCTGCTGTTTGAAGAAATAGTACAGTTCTTATACCAATCAACCTATCACCTATGCAAATTGACTACCAACCAGAACCATCTAGCTTTTAGAGACTCCAAACAACCAATCTGCAAATTTCACTGTTCAATTTCACTTGTTCGCCAATTTTCGCTGAAATAGCTTATGGTCTATCCATAAGAGAAAGTTTTACTGGCAGTCCAATATTTAACCGATTTTTACATCCACCACTATCTTTCTGCACTTCACTCTGTAAAACTCAACTCTTCAATCCAAAGAGTACAGTTCTTACACTAATCAACCAACTTCCTATGCAAATTGACTACCAATCAGAACCATCTAGCTTTTAGAGACTCCAAACAGTCAGTCTGCAAAGGGGGGATAACTCAATTGACGACTAAACCACAAGGTTCATAGCAAAGATCTATAAAATCATGAAGCTATAAACAATGTTTATTATAGACTTTACGACACAGTCATCTTTTGGAAGTTTTGAGCCTAACTGATTCTATAATCCGCAATGGTATCCATTACAGCTAATCATGCACCCCTTATAATTATAACTTTGAGGAAGATCATTAATTCCCCAAGTTTTATTCGGAAAGTTTAATTTTTGCTGCAACTGTAATGTTTCGAGTCATCCATTCTACATCCTTATTCAGGATAATAATCCATCAGTAAAAAATTTGTTATGGATAATTAATTTTAATAATAATAAGATTATGTTTCGATTATGATGATTTGTATGATTTGTATTATTTGAACTACTATACTCGTTCGTTATTTTCACAACGTTTCGGCCAATGTAACCTTTGACCTCCTTTAGGTGCATCTTTTCGAACTTGGTAATCTTTATGTTGAACTCGTGGACCTATAAAGAAATTTTGAACTGAACCCTTTTATTTAATCAACGGGAGTAGATTGTTCTCGTTCCGTCAGTCATGACTGGGTAGTGTAAAAATGCAGTAGGCTGCATTTTTTTTAATGGTGCATATAAATGGCAGACGTTGCAAGTGTTAGATGCTAGACCAAAGGAAAGAAGGGGGAGGACACTAAGAAAGTTAAAATATCGTTGGTTTTATCTGGGTCACCCAAAAGTTTTTGTTTTTTTAAAATAAAGTAAGTGCCTTGTAAGGGTGGGCACTCATGCTGTGATATACACAAATTGTCTCCCTTATTATCCTCTGTCTGACAGTTATCTCTGTTGGCTATCTTAAGTGGCCGGTGGCTGGGTGATCCGGTGATGACCAGTGAGAAAGACTCGGTCAGGAGGAAAAGAGAGGGGAGGAGTGAGACCTGGCCCACTGGCCATAACAGTAAGTTGGATTTTCTGAGACCAGGATGGATGAGTTGAAACTGAGTGCGGTCCTATTTGGGGCTCTTAGCCAAAGAACTATGTGGGACTTATATTTTATTTCGTCGAGATAGAGAAATCTCATTTGCAAGTATGCCATTCAACCCAAGAACACGAGTATCATTTATAACCAACAAATAAATATGTTTTTTTATTTGGAATGAGAGTTCTTTGTTGCAGCACTAAGTGAGATCGAACAACAACCTTTGCCTGACACAATGTGTGGGGACGACCATGGTCATGGCAGTGAATGCATGCATACATACACGTTCACGGGTAGAAGTGATAATTAATTATCATGTTATTCTTAATTATTATTGGTAGGATTGAACTTTTAATTTCCATAGACTGTCATTTAGAATTGATTTTTAATCAACGCCTTTATCTGTTGTGCCACGGATTGATGCGGACAATTCTAGTATGGATTTGGGGATGCGAATAGTAGTTTGAATAATCCAAGTAATAATAGTGATCAAGCAGAACACTTTTGTTACAACACAGTGCGGATTTGTAAATATATTATCTGATGACCAAATTAGGGTCAGTCGATCCAATCAAGTCGAACACCTTTGTATACTAAACGAGACAAACAAACAATTTCCACTTAGGTAAACGTGAACGATATATTAGAGACAGTGGATTGAGAGTGGATTAAGTGAGAAGCTGAAACAGAAAAAATCCTCTGATAGTCAAAGTGATAAAACACTGAAGCATGATTAGCAATAACAATATTTATTTGGTGTGAAGTGTGTAAGAGAAGATGTTGTACACATGTGTATAACGAATTGAAAGAGAGAGTGCATGTCATGTATTTAGGTTTTGCCGAATTGCTAAGTGTGTGAAAAAATATGTACATACATATGTGTATGAAGAATGGATACATAAGCAGTTTCTACAGGATAGATAAAAATACCTAAAATACTGTAAAATGTCATCTCTTCTCGTGTCTTCTGAGCATGGTGAAAAAGAACGGATGTTCTTCTCAAATGTTTGTCTTAAAGAGGAGAATTGACGTCACATGTTCTGAGCGAGGTACGATAAATTCAAACTTGCATGTATTTTAATATTAAGTCTGCAACTGAATTGCTCTGCCCTCTATTTTATTTGCTATTATTATAGTGTTTTTGACTGCTCCACTTTCAGGTTTTATTGGGGTATCTGCTTTTCTGGGTACATTCTTTTCATTCCACTATTCATGTTTAATCTTTAGCATATCTCGTATTTTAATTATTTTGCACATCTCAAATTGACTCGCAAGGTTAACTCTCGTGACTTTCCTAGCTTGCTACATTATTCTTACACACACGCACGAGTTGCCTCGAGAATTGTATATCTCTGGCAACAAAGGATGACGGATCTTGTTTATTTCTTGGGTCAGTTTCCACTTAAAGCTTCTACGTCGATTTTGAAAATATCGATTCAAAATGAAGCTTTTTTTTATATAAATAATTCACCTGCACACCAAAAACATGTCTAGCTACAACCATTTTAAATAATGTTTCTTTCTTCCTCTGTGTGCCTAAAACTAAACTGAACGGCCTTGAGCAGAGTTTCTTTCCAAGAACTGTCCGTCTGTGAAACACAATACCACGGGAGTGCTTCTCAATTGCTTACAGCATGGTCGTTTTCAAGTCCAATGTTAACAAATTCTTGTTGAGCCGTCCCATAAAGAAATCAATTTCAGCCCAGATCCAACCATGATCTGCAATCCTTAAAGTGTTTGTCTCACCATCATCTGACACAAACTATTAACCTTTGTCCTCGAGTGGCCTTTGGGTCTTGATGAGCGATGACTCGTTTGTAAAAAAAAGTATTAATTATGTCTTGTATTTGCTAAGATGGATCAAAATTATGTTTCAAATAGCATTTTCATTGATCTGTCATGCTTAAATTTTAAATATCCTTTTTTTTCCTTAAATGTGGAAGTGTTGTAAGAATATCTGGTCTTATTTTTGTCATGCTTTCGGATCTTTACTTATCCTAAAGAAACAATACATTTTAAAGTAAGTATTGTATGAATTAATATAAGTATTTCTGTCAAGAGAGTTTCGGTTTGGCTGCTCATGAGAATTACTCTATGCTTAGGACTTAGTTATCATTTCCTAGTCCTTGGAACAGTTAAAAGGTAAACTGGATGGGTAGGTGTCACGACCTGTGTTTGTGATTGATGGTATTTTATATTTTTGGCCTGTACAATAGCTTTGTCAATCTAGGCAACGATGTATTGTTGGGTAGGTGAGTTGCCTGTCGGATGGGAACTGATAAAAAAACACAAAACACGATGCACAGTGAAGGAAACACAAACAAATATGTATAAAATCGAAGGAAGATTTATTTTAGAAAAGGGTCCACGATGAGGTGAATAGGAGATAGATCTGTTATTATTCAAAATAGAAGATGTGTTGTGGTGTATGTATAATATGAAATAGGAAACAATTCGTTTGTCAATATGTGTAGAGAGAGAGAGAGAGATGATAGAGGTGCATTTACTTATCTTTGGGATAATTCGATATCAATGTCGATAAACCGCTGGTACAGCATTAGGTCAGTGGTAGTAAACGAAAAAGGATTAATTCGTCTTCAATTACAGCTAGCAAGTGGTCCGAATTTTACATAGAAGAGAGTTCTTTCTCTCTCTCTCTATTTCGAAGCAAACACTTCAAAATCTTTTCTTCCACTGACTTCTTATTAAACTCCTTTTAAGATGTCACACATAGTTTGACCCGGGAATTAGAATAATCTATCAGATAGCTGCTTGTATTATTCTCTTGTTGTTAGATGTTATCCAGTTTTGGGGCCCCACAACTTTTGATGCGAGTGGAGAAAGAATATAAACCCACATCCAGTAGCTGTTGTTTCTCATCTCAAGGAAGGGGGAGAACAAAGATATGAGTGAAAGAAAGTGAGAAGCACGCCGTAGTCTCTACTCATCTGTGTATGCCTTTCTCTTCTCTTAATAATTGTGGCAAGAGAAAGAATATACGATCTTGATCATAAAAGTAGGTGTAACATTAGATATGGTGTTATGCTAAACACGTTCGTTTCAGCTGCTAACATAAGCGGAGTAAGGTGTACACTTGGTCTGTTAAGATTTAATGAACCATACCAGGGATTGAATTTATGTTCATTAGGTGTTTTTTCATTCATGAAGTACCATATTTTGCAAGGTTAATTGGTACAAGAGACACCGGTAGAAGGTCACTGATGCAGCGGTAAAAGTCCAGAATAGTTGACAGTCGAGAACTCGCAAACAAAAACATAAAAACATTAAATAATTTATAGCAAACGCAGTAGAATTAAATTCTCTACCGACCCGTATACATTTATTTCATCATTTTATTTCGTTGAAAGCTGTCTTCTGGACCCACGAAAACAAAAAAGTCAGTCGATATTATCGCTTTACTAGCCGTGGGTTTCATGCTGAAAAGGTAGTCAAAAAAAATTACTTACCGTACCATTAATCCTAAGTCTGAGTGCCCCTCCAATCCCTCGTAGAATCACACATAATCGCCTAAGTTTAGCAAAGTTAAGTGAAGATCTCGGTGGCAATTATTGTTTTCTGTGTCCATGTAGCATGGCTCCTGTTTTGCGATAAGTTATTAGATGATGAACGGATCTTTGGAAAGTGCCAAAAACCATGCTGACAATTAATATTATGTGATATAATGGCGGATGAGAAAAATGGATAAAAACAAGAATATTATAGATATTGAGAATGGAAAGGTCACCATTTAACAAGTGCTAAATCCAACAACAATAATAAATTCATTGTAAATAAAGAAAGAAAACAGAGTTAATGACAAAGCTTATTTATATATTAACAATTTTACAGTGACGTGAAATATATTTTAAATTTGTTGAGGAAATACAAAGTTCTTGAATGAGGAAAAGATACGAGTGTTAGAAAGTTGTGCGTTTTGTTTCAAAATCCATTTTTGTAAGTGTGGGTGTGTATTTACCTTTTTGGGGTTAGGTTGAAACTGGGAAAGAGCAGTTGGGCTTAAGTGACTTTGGCGCAAGTCGTGTTTCTTGGTTAGGCACTGGTTGTTGCTATTGTCATCTCCACAGAGAGTCAGTCAAGGCATGCCGTTGTGTCGCCCTGAATAACTCTGATCTTAGGTTGTCCAGTTCACTGTTTTTATTAGATTTTTCAATTTCGCATAGGCTTGTTAACTCTATCATTTTAAACGGGCGGGAATCGTTTTCACTGGTCACAAATGTTGAGTTAACATGTCGACGTCAAATAATGTTTTTTTTTATTTTACAGACGCACCATTGTGTCAGTGTGGACATAGTTGAAAACAATTTAATAAATCAGCATTCCTTCAGTACAAAAGAAAGAAAGAAAGAAAGAAAGAAAGAAAGAAAGAAAGAAAGGAAAAGGACAAAAGAGGAAAGAGTAAGCCGAACGAACGAAAACAGAAAGCGGGTAGCTTATACAAGTTGGTATATTTTTACTTTCATTCGTCTGGTATATCAATTTCTAATCTACCACATCCATAAGGCAGCTTTCATCGAAATAAAATTCTAAAATAAAAAAAAATTACAAACAGTTTCCACACGTTAAAAGTATACGGGTTGGTAGAGAATTGCGTTTGCTATAAATTATTTACTGTGTTTGTTTTCGAGTTCTCGACCGTTAACTATTCTGTACTTTACTCAATAGAGCATTTGAAAGATTTGGCAATAATAACCAAGATGAGGACAGCTGACTCATTGTGAATAAAACGGGCTTAAAGTATTTTAAGTAAGTTCTTTTTTTAATTTAAGATATTTCTTTCCCTGGAATAATGTCTTTGAAAAGTTCTTTCAGGATCTATTTAAAAGCACAAACACCAACTGAGAAAGTGTCACTGAGTGCTAATCGTGAAAGGCCTTCAAAGAGAATGGAAAACAAAAAAGAAAATATTTGAAAGGAAAAAGTATATAAAATAATTAACATTTTCATATTTTAGTTGAATTATAAGAGGACAACAAGGGTATAATGAGAAATTTTTCTGATTTATTTTTACATTATCGAAAAGCCATTACAATAGTGAAAAAGAATTCTTGTTTTTAATCAAATTTTGAAGAAATCTACAACAGATATCAGCAAAAATTGTTTTTAAATAACGAAAAAAAAAAAAATTCAGTTCTGTTTTCTCTTTTACTTTATTTTTTTCTTTCTCTTTATACGAAACTAAAAATAATACCCGTCCCAGAACAGATAAAATTAATTTCCTGAACATTAAAGTTTTCCACCACTTTTATGTCCCTTTACAAAATTTAAAATCAAGATATAACGCTACTGGACCTTATATCTAGAATCCTTAGTTCATTTTTGATCAAAATCCATTACAGTATTTTCACTCTAGAAATTCTCTAAATTTTAAGAAATTGAAATTCAGGGAATCTTGCTTAATTGGTATCTAATGGCTATGAATATAGATCATGCAAATCTGAAATATTTTAATATTCGAATCGAAGGTTATTATGCCCCTCTAAAAATACTTTAAAATACTCCAAGGAAAGTGAAATTTGGGGAATATTTATTAATTGATATCTAATACCTATCGTTTAAATTTCACAAAAAAATCAGAGGTATCTTAATTTTCATACCCCGTTTTTATAAAACTAAATTAAATTAAATATAGCCTACATTACCCACCGGTACACCGAGCAGCAGTGTTCCAAAATTCACAATGATCGGTTAATTAGTTTAGGAGTGAATCCTATACATAGTAATATATAAGCATATACACATCCCTAACTTTATATAAATACAGCATTATTTCTTTTCTAGAGGCTGTCAGTTGTAACTGTAAATTCTGTATCTCTCATGGACAGCAGTGATGGAGGCAAATTCCAACCTTTCAGAATCTTTCGCTACCTCTCAACCGGTAACTCAAGATTGTTGATTATCACCCTTGCTTTATATCCTTGCGTTGGAGACCTTCCTCCACAAACACAAGAATCGCTTTACCTGGTGGAGGATGAGTCAAGGTTTCCACGTACACCGATGATGTTGCTGTTTGCGTGTCGAGCCTTATATACGTTATAGTAGTGATCAAGACGCTGGAACAGCCTGAGATTGGAGCGGCGTGTCTGCACTGTCGGACATTTTCAACTGGACAGATGGTCCTATCCGGATCCTAGGTATGTAGTTCAGACCCGATCTGCAGCTTGAAAAGAATTGGTCTGAAGTACAGCTAAATGTCGAAGCTTCGGTTAGGAGTTGACTTCAAAAGAATCTGTCCTTGAAGGGTAGAGCTGAGGTGTGCACCACTTACGTCTTTCCTCTCATCCTTTACCGCCTGGCTGTACCCCTTCTGCCTTCAAACTGTATCATGGCTCTCATGCATCTACTCTTCTTGCTTTTTTGGAAGAGGGGAAAACCGTTTGTTCGTAGACAGTTCTGTACTTAACGTCCATTTGTGGGAGGCTTGGGAATGCATAATTTAGCAAACCACATGTTGAAAGATTGTCTTTCCTAAGTAAAACTTTGGTAAAAGAGTCTGCGTGGGGCCCTGCGATAAAGAAGGTTTTTCCTGACCTCATCTCCGATCCCTCAGTCGAATTCTTGCATAGGCTGAGGAGGGAATCGCAGGCTTTTAGGAAATGGCGAGCATTGAGAATGCTACCTAGGTTCAGTGACCTCGCACGGTCTAGGAAGATACTTTATAGAGGGTTAGTGGTGGGTTCAGTTTCAGATCCGCTTGTGCAGCAATTGGGATGGTCGATAGAGAAGATACGCTCTCAGTGGAGTTGGGCACCAGAGCTACATCAATAATTCTGAATACTCTCTGACTTGGAGATTGGTCTGGAACGCCCTTCCCTTCAATGGCATACTTACTAAAATTGGTTTGAAGGACGACCCTTTTTGTCCGCGCTACAAGGAAGATGAGGAAGAAACAGCTGATCACGCCTTCTTTACTTGCAGCAGGCTCCGCAAATTTTGGAGATATGTCAACATGGAGCCAACTTGCATCGATCCTGAGCAGTTCGTATGTCTGGATGTAGCATACGTCATCTACTGTGAAAACCCATCAAGATTTAGGGAGAAACAAATGGTGTTTCTAGCAAGTCTGGCCGTGGCTAGATTCGTGGCATGAATAACACGTTTCAATATAGTACACAGGGATGGATCTTTTTTTGATTACGATCTGATTTCATTCTTTAAGCATCGACGTAAGATTAAGATAAGGTTTGATAGGAAAATATTGTATCCTAGAGAAGTTTATAGAAGATGGGTGCACACCACAAGTTTGTGCATAAGAAGAGGAGTCAGATACGAGTACTTGTTGCCTGGCTAGACATGGCACACAGTCGTAGGTCTTTCTGAACCCATTTCCCTTGATTAGTATCTAGCTAGTAGAGTGCATGAGTCCCGTTCCTGCTTTAGTTTTGGTATTAAAGTTTCTCCAAGATGCCCTTTCACCTCTTTTGTCCCTCCTCCCAAAAATCATCTTGGAAAACACCCATTCCATTCTTATTTTTCTTTTTGCTCCTCTGTCTTATTTCAACTCCCACCTAAAGATTGAACTGCTTGTTTTGGGGTTTTTAAAACAATCTCGAAAACAGTGAGCGGTCTAGACTTAGTAAGGTGTGGGAGGGCTTTCTTAATCTTCCCCTTATCTTATTTTATTTGGTTCCTTATTTTTCTTTCTTTCTGGGTGTTTCTAATTTGTCCCACTCCCCACCATCTTTCATGTTATTTCTGGAAATAAAATTCATTTTAAAATCATTTGGGGATTCTTAAGTAGGATTAGGCCATAGAGTGAATGTGGTATTGTGGTGACTGAGACTAGTTTAGCGTTAGACAAAGTAGTCAGATAAAAGGTTATATGACTATCTCTCCTCCCCCAAACGATTCTGGCCTTGTGCTTAATTTTCATTTTATTTAATTGCAAATATCGTCTTAGCCATCCATGGAGTATTGTTATCACATCTGGGCTGGTGCACCATTCACTAGTCTGTCCCTCTTAGAAAAGATTAAAAAAAGAGTCGCTAATCTAATAGGACACTCACTATCCACTAAGGTCCAGCCCCTGTCCCATCGCTGCAATGTTGCATCATTGTGTTTGTTTTACAAGTACTTCAATGGATTATGCTCCGATGAACTTGCTTCTATGTAAATACACTCGACCAACCCGACAATCAGCTAAATCCCATCCATTAACTGTGGAGGTCCCCAGATGCCAGAGAGCCTTTGACTCCAATAGCTTCTTTCCTCGCGCTGCCGGCCTTTGGAACTTCATCTCTGCTCCCTGTTTCCCCGACTGTACCAACATGCAGAAATTTAAAACTTATGTGAACAGGCATCTCGCTGCACAGCTCCCAATTTAGGAGGACCTCTTAAAACTTTCACCCTAATTCTCAGTAGCCCCTTACGTCTACAGTGGCAGCTTGCCTTGTTTGGGGTGAACTATGTTGAATAAAATAAATAACTCACATTATTTATTTCCATTATTTTTGCCGTTAATTCAGAATTGTGTTTGCATGTATGCCTTTGTGGTTAGTGGCACAGACTGTAGATGCTGTGTTCAATTTCTGTCAGGGCTATTGAATTACTTTCACTAATACTCTTATCAAGGCCAAAACCACTCAAGAATAAGAATTACTTAGATGGATAGATTCACAGTTGAATGATAATGAATATTATAAGAGGACTGGAAAACTCCACATACCACCCACTCAAAACAACAGCCAAGCCAGAAAACAGCAGTTTTTCCCCTTTGTCAGAAACATCCTTAATGGAATGTTAGGACTAAAGGACAAAACAGGTGAAAAGCGATAGTTACAAGGCTGTCGAAAGTAAACGCAAGGTCCATTTTCTACTCTCTCTCTCTCTCTCAGTATCGATGGCCATTAGCTCCCATGGAGCTCCTCCTCCCTTTCACAGCTTTGTCTTTAGTGTTGGTGAGTGTCCACAAACTTATCTCATCTGTCAGTTTAGTCGAGTTTATTTTTTTTTTTACTAATGAGTGACCACTCATCAAGGCCAAAAAACAATCGTGGGTAAGAGTAAATGAGATGGATAGATTCCCAGATCAATAATAACAAATTTTTTTTGATACCGCTTTACCTTCAACAATCTGTAGATTATTGACTGAAAAGGCATTATCAAAAGAAAGAATGACAAAGTCTATCCATAATAAAATATATAAATTTTTAACAACTTGTTAATGTAAGGGTTAGGGTTAAGTTATCTCCCTTATATTGAGATATAAGAATTATATTCCTTTGTGATGAGCTTTTAGAGTGATCTCCCTTGCTTGCGGTTGCTAATTATTGACTGTGAAAAGAAAGATGGCGGTTTAGACAAACGGACGTGTGTCCATGACTGGATTTATGTAATGAGTAAACTAACAGTTAGAACAACCAAATAAAAAAGAGTTAGCAGTAAATGAGAGTTCAGCGTATCTTAGAAGTATAATTTAGTCTATGAAAAAAGTTGGGTAAGCATGTTTATTATTTCGGCTGTCGCCATGTGAGTATGCATATGACAGTGTGTAAGTTCAGTAGATTAGTAGGCAGTGTATGTATGTATGCTTTTCTTTGCATAGTCAATATGAGAGTATATGCGTGACCTTGTTTGTAAGTAAGTTCGGTAAGTAGTGTGTATATACTGTCACTGTGTGTTTAGTAGTTTGGTAAGCGATGTTGAGCTTCGTCAGTACTAAAATGGGTGACCATGTAACAATACCAAGTGCTGTACGTGCTCTGCACTTATCTCGACATTGTTTCCAGTCGTTCTGGATTTCTCCTTGCCACTGGAATCAAGCAGTGCCGACTCAGGAGAGGTGTGGTTGGGATTGTGTAACCCTTGTTTCACAATTACATGCGCAGCCACTCTTAAAACTGAACAAAGGCCATGATGATGAGTTGTTTGTGAATGTTTCTTGTTCCATCTACCACATGCCTTCGGCTCAGTGGCTGAGAGGTGTTTTTAGGGATGTGCTCCGTGTGTTAGGTTAGAAATAAACTAGAAAAGCTGTGTGTTTGGTTTCTATATTACGCACGAAATTGTAACATGCAGAGGTAGATATTTCCATGTTTATGATTGGCTGAAAAAAGCTGCTGATTGAGATCTTGTCCAATCGAGAGTTGATACTGTTAAACAACATTCGCTGGCTCCTGCTGCTTCTATAAGATCAACAGAGACTATTCTGCAAGTGACAAGTCATTAAATACCGACTCAATACAATGCAGTTTTACCTTAACAACAAGAACGATAAAAAAGAAGAAAAGTAGTTGAAAGAAGTCAGCTTGACATAATCTGACATTAGAATAAAAATATCCGATAATTTAATTTAATTTCTCAAATATCAAATCTTGATAAAGATCTTTTCTATTCTAAGAATGGAGTCTCCGAGAGAGAAGCTTATTTTTCCAGTTTGAAAACTCCATGAAAAAAAAAGCAAAAGAGGAATAAGAAAGAATAAAAAGGAGAAAAATAGGAAAATTGTAAATGGTTAAATTCTAACAGAATGGAATTAAATACTGCTATTCATTATGGTTCTTCAAGGAGCCCACAGCATCTTTACGACTTTCAGAAGATATGGAGAAATCTATTTTTGGTGATGATGATAGATGCAGAATCTCTTGTCAAATATGTTTACCTTTCTAACATGCTGTTAAAATTCACTTGCAAATTAGGTCTTTTAAGAAGCAAGAAATTTATTAATCCTTATATATAAAAGTTAATGTTTATTCGTTTGCATGTTGACATCCTATGTTAACAGTTAGAACATTCAAATAAGTTTTTATAAGGGTTACATTTTTTACAAACTCTAAAGACACCATTGAGATTTTCCTTCAATTCCATCTGGGGATAAGTAGGGGAAATTATCGGTTAGGTCTATGAAATAACTAAAATCAAGGGAGGCGCGAGAGCGCTCTATCCCTTAATAGACTTCACAAATGGCCTATACTGGAAATCTCATTTCTTTGATCAATCATAACTCAAAAAACCAATAAACCAAATTAGTTAAAACTTTGCACAAAATTTTTATTTGATAGGTTCTATAAGTGTGTAGAATTTCAGCATCATTAGTCAAGGCAACTCAAAGATCCAGAAAGTTCAATCATGAAATCATGTTATCTGTACGTACGTACGTACGTACGTACGTACATATGTATGTGCCACCCTGTATCTCATCAACTATTTAATGGATTCAGCTGATTTTTTGGCAGCGATAGAGGTTCTAGGGTCTAGTTGATGGCATTTTAATTTCAGTTTACCATATACCTTAGTTTTCCAGAAAATTCCAAAAAACCTTAAAAATGACCAGTATTCATACACTTTATTCTATATCTTATCGACCATTTGATGGATTCAGCTGATTTTTGGCAAAGATAGATGTTCTAGTGTCTAATTGATGGCATTTTAATTTCAGTTTACCATATACCTTGATTAGTCAAACTACTAACTATATCAGTTATGAGAAGGCATTGTATTGAGGCATAGCCTTTACAAAAATAGTGACATTCCATGAAAAATGCCAGTATACTGAAATCATATGCCCTTAATAGGGTTAAGATGAAAATGCATATACACTAAATGTACAAAAGCAAGGAAATTCCCAAATTTTTACACTTTTATTGTCATCAAGGGTATGCGAGCACAACAGGGCTATATATTTTACTGGTAGGAATTTTTCTTCAGCGTACCTCACACACTTCATCCACTCATGCATAGAGATTTATACTGTAGTGATGTGATAATGAAATGGTTTAGTTGATATGTAGTCATACAATGACAATAAAAGTGTAAACATTTGGGAATTTCCTTGCTTTTGTACATTTAGTGTATATGAATTTTCAGATTAACCCTATTAAGGGACTATGATTTCAGTACACTGGCATTTATCATGGAATATATCAGAACGTAAAGAAACGAAATTCATTTTTTAAAAATAGATTCTCTTTGTTTCATAAAATAAAAATCAAATTAAACAAAGAATATCACAGTGAATAATGTATTTAAAAAAAAGGTTCAAACATTTAAATAATTATTTTTATTTGTATTAGGATTTAAAATAATCTGAGAGAGAAGCTTATTTTTCCAATTTAATAACGTCATGAAAAAAAGGAATCCGTTTCGATTCGTTAAAACCATTTGCTGTTTTACAGCTGTCGGTAAGAAATGCAGTGTCAACAAGTAGTTGTTTTTTTTTAAAGAAAACACCTCATATTGTAAATGTTATATCTAACTTTTCTTTTGAGGCCCAAATTGTAAACATGACTATATTTGAAATTATTTTCGACCAGCAATATATCTCCATACGGGCCATGCCAGGTGAATAATACCGCTAGTTATTAATAGAAAAAAAAGTGACCCGTTGGATCACTCTTTGAGCACAGGTTATATTGTTTGAATTAGGAAAAAAATTTGCAAAGCCAGTTTAATATGAAAAAATAAAAGGGCAAAATTCAAAATAAGTCTATTTCTGCAAGCTATCTCTTCCTCTCCCCCTCTCTCTCTCTTTCTATTTTTGTTGCTACAGTTACCGCATAGTGATATTCCATTTTGTTTATAATGGACTATTCCAATCTTTTTTATTCTTTCCTTCCTTTATAAACTTCCAGTTAATAAACAGAGAAAGAGAGAGAGAGAGAGAGAGAGAGAGAGAGAGAGAAAGAGAGAGAGAGAGTGACATAAGCGAGACTTATAGTTACTGTATAAAATACGAGCAAGGATCAACAACATACATTGAGCGAAGGTAAGCGTGGTAGATAGAGGCTTAGTAAGAGGTGAGTCACTTAATGCAAATGGAGACTGATTAGAACAATTAAAATAGAAGTTTCTTCAATAATAACTCAATCTCAAAACTGAGGAATATTTTAGCATGTATTTTGTGCGATTAAAATATATATTTAAAAAAAGCTTTAGGGAAACAGACGTTGATTAACTTGGTTTTAGTATTATTATTTACAATGGTGGTTCAGTGGTTCAGTGGTTCAGTGGTTAGTGGCACATACTGTAGGCTTAGCATGACATGTTCAAGTTCTGTCAGGGTTATTGCATTACTTTCACTAATACTCTTGGAGAAGTTATGCATCCATCTCTCTTCCTTTTTTTCCTAGTTTTTTGGGGTTTTATTTGCTAATGAGTTACCGCTTATCAAGGCCAAAAACCACTCGGGGATAAGAGTTAATGAGACAAATAGATTAACAGTTGAGTAATGATTAATATTATGAGAGGATTGGAAATCTCACTATATCACCCACTCAAAACAACAGCCAACCTAGAAAACAGCATTCTTTCCCTCTTTGTCAGAAACAAGGAATGTGACGACTAAAGGATAAAATAGAGGAAGTGAGAGTTACGGGGATTCCGAAAGTAAACTGACGGTCTAATTTCTATTCTCCATCAGTCCTGATTCTAATTGGTACCCGTGCAGCTCATCCACACTTTGACAGCTCTTGTTTTTAGTGGCCTGCCTGATGGGGGATGCCGATTTATTCGTCGACACTGACTATGGAACAGTTAGTAATAGTTTACATAGTAACAGTTAAGAAAACAGACCTGACCTGACTATAGACCAGACCTGATTAATTTTGCAGGAAATAGTAGAGTAGACGAAACTGTAAATAATATTGCAATAATTTTGAATATATTAGTAGAGCTTTATAATAATAATTAGACAACCCGTGACACATTGGATCAGTATTTCTTCTATCTATCTATCTATCTATCTATCTATCTATCTATCTATCTATCTATCTATCTATCTATCTATCTATCTATAAGATTGCCAAAAGCTAGCTTTCATCCTTTATGATATCATCCATTTTCTAGTAAACATATGTATTTCTTTCTTGATAATAATCATTCCTCTCTCTCTTACCCCTTATCTTCTTTACCACTTCTTTCATCTCTCTCTCTCTCTCTTAACTAGTTAGTCATTTGCCTGCTCCCATGACTTCTTTTATCATTCAAGTTTTCTTTACATCATTTGCTTTTGGTGGTGTCATCCAGTGTGCAGAAGATGAAGATATCATCGTACTTTAGAAGGTACAAACGGGAATGCTACACGTAGACGAACGAAAAGAAGTGACATTAGAAAAGTAAATTAGACCCAAATAAATATAATAAATACAGAAATTTCTTTCAAAGAAACAGTAAATATTTTGTTTAGTATAAATTTGTTTATAAATACTGACTAAATTTGAATCGGATCCTGATTTAATGCTTCAAAAATCACTGAAGAATGTCAAAGAATTGTAAATTAAAAACAAGGTAATACAAGAATTGAAAAAAAAGACAATTTTTCACGCGTATAGGATGTTTCTCCTTAAATACGACAGCAGAATATTGAAAAAAAAATTGGAAGCCAAATTCTTCTTTAGGTTGTTGTGACTTTTTTTTCGTCATAAAAGTTGTTTTGTTTGCAAAAATATATGATATAACAGTACTCACCGCAGACGCTAACAGACCAAATTGATAAAAAAGTTGAACATGAGAACGAACATTAATATAATGTTATCGAGACGTGAAATTGAGGAGGGTCAAAAAAGTAAATTTGTTTATGTAAAAATTAACAATGAAAAAGTTAAATTCCGACTTCATACCGGAAGTAATATTTGAATTATAGATGAAGAAATATGGACAAAAATTGTGAAAATGTTACTAAAGAAAGTGAATAATGTTGCACATGGAGTGTCAGGAAAAATAATTGAATTTTATAGATGAAATCACTTGCAAAATAGACTAAAATAAAATAAAATTTAAAAAGTTTTTGTGTCACAAAACTGTTCAAATTTATTATGTAATTCTTCATCAATTTGAAGATAGTAATAAAAAGCCAGTGGCAAATGCTTGAAACCAGATAGAGAAAGAAAGTTTTGAAATAATATTTACTCTTGAAAAAATCCATAAATTCGCACATGGAATAAAGTTCTTGCTACAGAAAGATCATCGTCCTCTATTACCCATATAGAATACAGATATCCCTACTCATACAGCCAACAGATTGCAGTGCTGGGGAGGGGATATTATTAAACTACGATTATAAAATGAAGGTTTTACAAACAAAAAAAATATAAGACATGCAGATAGACTATCTAGATTGTCCCAAGATTTTCAGAACCACTGGAAGACACAGTGATAGCAATCTCAAGAGCCGAGAAAGGAATTTAAAGATGTACTATTTAATACAGTATGATAATTACCAGTAATATTAGAGGAAATTAAAAGTAAAACTGAAAAAGATTATTTTCTTATGAAAATAAAAACCGGTTAGACTAGAAAAAAGTACAGTATGTGATGAAATACTAAAAAAAATAATAACGCATTCTTCACTTCAAAAAAGGATTTTGAAGGAATTGCATTTAGGTCACACAAGAATATATCATACGGAATCGCTCATGAGAAGCTATACATATTAGATGGACCAGGACATTGAAAAAAAAAAGAAAAATCTACAGAAGTTGTGCTCTTGCAACAAAAAAAATCTCCACCAGTAAAAATTTAAACCAAACTACACATAGATTTTCTGGGACTGTTGGGCATATCATAATATCTAGTAGTGTGAGAAAGACACATACACTTTGTAGCATTGATGAAATGAATACTAATCAGCATCCTCATAATACGTATGGTGTAGTTGAGAACGACGCAGATTGATGATCTGGGTGTGCCAAGTTCGAATTCAGTCGGTTCCATGGCACTTTCACTTATAGATGTTTGCAACCTTCACATGGTCCCTCCTGTAAGTACCTGATTATAGAAAGAATTAGGGACACGAATGCTAATCATGACGGTCAAATAAAGTCGTACCATCTTGGTTCATGCGATGGTCACCATAGTCAAGATAATGCTGAAATGAATAAAAATACATTTGATCTGCACATGTCAACACTTTTGATCCTTGATTAAGACCGTGATTCATCTATACTAAAACTGTTTAAAAATTTGTGGTGTATGAATCATCGTCAAAATATATTTGGTTTTGGGTCAGAATGTTGATTACAATTTCAGAAAGAATGATTTACACATAAAGTAGATACAAAATCTCTATCCTAAATGGGTTGCTTCACAAACATGCTAGCTATGAAATATCTGGCAATGTTTTCACAATCATCGAATCCTTTCTCTCTGATAGATCCATAAAAGTAGTTGTCGATGGGCAGAGGTCAGAAGCTCACAGAATCAACGCCGACATGCCTCAAGAATCAATTCTTGGGTCAACACACTTCTTGATCATCATTAATGATCTGCCAAATCATATCTTGAGATCATTTGCACAGATGACACAACGGTCTATAGCAAAGAGCAATAGTGATTAAGATCTCACTTATTCTCTCTCTTCAGATCTGGAACATGTGATGCATGGGTAAAAAGTGGCTTGTAACTTGTAACACCTCTAAAACCAAGCTTCTTTCGTTTCATCACTAACTCTCGGACCCTTGTCTTGTCTCAGTTTAAATGAAGGGCTCATTACTTGAAGAATCCCCTTGTTTTGATAAGCTCTTAGGACCTACTTTCACTGTAGATCAAAACTTGAAGACGTATAGCTAATCTATTGCAAAGATCGCTGGAAAAATGGTTGGATCATTCTATCGCTCCAGAAACTATCTGATTCCAGATTCAATCCGCTACTATAAGTCAAATACGTCCTAAGATAAGGTACTGCTGCCATATCTCGGAAGGTACCACTCAAAACACTCTTTCCTGCCTTGACAGGGATCGCCTTGCCAATCAAGTAGAGGATGATATTTTCCCTTCCCAACAGCTTTTTTCTCACAGAAGAGACGTTGTTAGTATCTCTCCATTCTATTGATATTTGCATGGAAGGAGCTCGACTGAGCTCCAATCTCTGGTTCCTCTTTGTAAGACATTCACAATAATAACTCGTCTCACTACCACAACGGAAAAATACTTTCCTTTCTTCCTCCATAGTCAGATGAAATTTCCATGGACAGAGCTTCTTTGCAAGAGCTTCTAGTCTGTGGAACACATTACCACAGGACTTCTTTCCTGCAGATTACAACATAGTCGTCTTCAAATTCAATGTCAAGAAATACCAGTCATAAACCGTTCCACAAGTAATGAAACTCAATTCATTCGATTGATCAATTTTAATACTCCCATAGTGTTCTTCATGTTTCTGCTGACAATCATTCCATCTCAGTAACATTTAACTTTCAGTGGCCCTTGGCCTCAATAAGTGGTAACCCTATAGTAAAGAGCTATAGGGAGTTCGCCATATATAAACAGCTAAGCAATAAAACAAGTAATGAGTCAACACATAGTTGACATTGAAAGATATTATTAATAAACACAAGATGTCTTGCAAACAAAATGTGTTTTTTTACTGCTTAACTAGAAGAAAAGTCCATTGATCTGTATGAAGACAACAGGGGCAAAGCAATGGTCGATTCTTTAATGTCCGAAAGAGATAGCTTCAATTCACCTTTCTGCTGTTTCTTGTAGTAGAGAAAATATGTCTTGACTGTCCGAGATTCACTAAAGAAGAGGATTGTACAGTGTTTGTCTTTTGCCACCAATTTCAGTGGTCTAGTGATTCGTCAATTTGAAGTGTCTCAACCAGTCGAATGAAACAAGGGAAACAATCCACTTGTCTAAATGTTATATATACTAGCAAATATATGCTCCCTCCAGTCGCATATTTTTGCTAGGCTGCCGCGTCAAAAATGACGCTAGTATGTAATTTGGGTAGAGCTTTTTATCACTACAATTAATTTAAATAATATATTGCACATGATAAATAACAACATTAATAAAAAGAAAAATGAAGTTTGCATTGTTATCGTCTGCTCGCTTTTCTTTCCACCCAATCGTTTTGCGCCAAATCCACATTAGAATTTACAAAATAATAAATGATAATAGTTTTAGTTTTTCAAAGAGAAAAAAGGAAAGTGTACCTAAAATAAAATTAACAATGAAAAAATACAGCGAATACGATTCTAAAA
The DNA here is from genome assembly GCA_963556195.1 of Sepiola atlantica. Taxonomy (NCBI): domain Eukaryota; kingdom Metazoa; phylum Mollusca; class Cephalopoda; order Sepiida; family Sepiolidae; genus Sepiola; species Sepiola atlantica. The sequence goes on from OY744523.1 coordinate 134,896,207, forward strand.
ACAGTTTTTTACTTGCCCAGTAAAAGGTGTCCCCACCCCCCCAAGTTATCGTCTGCTCGCTTTTCTTTACACTCAATCGTTTTGCGCCAAATCCACGTCAGAATATAATAAGTAATATTTGATGTCTTTCAAAGTGGAAAAAAAGGTGTACGTAAATTAAAATCAACAATTAAAAACAACAAAATACAGCGAAAACTATTCTAAAATCAGTTATGTAGTTTTCCAGTACAATGTGTTGTTTTTTTTGTTGACAAAAAAACTAAATTCATTATAATGTGTGTGTGTTTTTTAAATAGTAAATTTTAAATCAATTATTATTTTAATTAAACAATTTAATTCAATAAATTTGGTAAAATAAACAATTTAAAAAACTAAATACAGCGAACACTAATTTTCAAATCAGAAAAGAAGGTGTATCTGAAAATTATCAATAAAAAAATCGGTACGCTTTTACTGCAGGAACCGCGATATCTTTCGAAAAAAAAAGTTTAGCTAAACTGAATTCTTTATAATGTGTGTGTGTATCAATTATTATTTTAATTAAACAATTTGATTCAATAAATTTGTGTTTTAAAACATAATGGCTAATAAGATTAAGAAAATAAACAAACTCAGAACGTTTTCCTAAAAAACTAGTAAAGTATTAACGCACCCGTTCAGAGAGAGGTACGCTGTTTAATCAGTTGGACGTAGAGGAACGCGCCCGTTCAGAGGGAGGTACGCTGTTCAATCAGTTGGGCGTAGAGGAAATAACTATGTAACTCATTTTATAAATAAATAATAAAAGAAATAATTATAATTTATAAGTAAGATTATTAGTGAGCAAAATGACGTAAATACATGTTGAAATCTGAAGAGAACAATCATGAGTGTATATTTGCGAATACTAATTTATTAGAAGTTCAAAAGCAATTGATTATGTAAATTGGGAAATGTGAATAGTGTTTATATCGGGTTTTTTAATAGTATATAATGAAGCTGGCGGACTTAATAAATAGTCATAGTACTGTGATGGAGTTTCGGACAGATACATAAACTCCATTATTAATAGATTTTATATTTCTGCCTAATGATGATACAATCTCTCTCTCTATATCCTCCTATACATATATATATATCTTCTGTAAAGAATAGATTTATCTTAGGTTATCGGTAGTGTGGAAAATATCTAAACAAAGAAAATACGTATAGCACTATAATTTCTACTACTGTTAGTAGCGAGATTATTCACATAGGAGATAAGACTCTTGACATCGCTGATCATATTTGACTTGGTATTCGGGTTTCGAATATTTGAGTGGATACACTTGCTATGTCTAGCGACACTGAAAAGTCGTGATATAACGAAACAGCTACCTATGGATGACTATATTTATATATATATAAAGTTAAGATGAATATAATTTAACATTGTTCCAAGAATTCAAAACCAACTACTAGAGAGAGAGGGGGGGCATTTTGAGCTTTCTTATATATAGAATTGAGCTTTTGTGTCGATATAATCTATATATTTCTTCATTGTTCCACATGAAATTAAATATATTATATTTTTTTTAAATATAAAGAAAGAAGCCACATTGAAAAGGATGCTTATTGAACCACATATAGAAAGTTTTATATAAATTGTTTATTTCAAAATCTCCAAATTGATAAACTGAATAAAGCATTATAAAGTTAATTAACATGTTAGGAACGAAAGATTCTGAGTGATTTTATCAAACTGGAACAAAGAAATAAAATTACTGACTGAATTTCCAAATGAAATCAAATTAGATTTTTGTACTAATAGTAATTGGATTTGCCCTTTATAGAGAACGCATTTGAAATAATTGGAAGCTCAAAATATCAACCTTGCATCATTGGAGAGCTACTGGGCATCCAAATTGGGGGGGGGGGGTGCATCCATCATATTCAAACTATTTTCCTTTCTCATATTTTTAAGTAATAGGACTTATACTTGACTCTTTGAGGAATACAATCAAGGAGTTGGCACCGGACATCACCAGGGCATCAGCAGACCTCTTCACAGTGTTATTAGGAAGTTCTCTACGACTCTCCCCTTCCCGTACCCTTCTTTTCAGTCAAGAAAGATTCCTCTATCTCTGCCAGAACAGATACTACACTTTGATCCTAGCCTAAAGGCTAAGACAGTGTATTTTAGTTCGAGTTTTAGAGCCAAAAGTTGATGGAAAAAACAAAAACAAAAACAAAAAACCCAGCTCTACAGGCTTCTTCCCTGGCCTACACTACATCCAGAACCAGTGTTGTGCATAGGTCTTGTGATGCCCTGGTCTAACTTCTTGATTGTATGCCCCAAAGACTTAAGGATAAGTCACAGTACTGAGAAATATTATGAGAAAGAGAGATAGTTTTACTATGATTGGATGATGCACACCACTGACCCAAACCATGGCAGTCTATGCAGTCTATGCAAGATCGTAAGAGACATTACGAATCCACCGAGACCGACCTCTTATGGATTGGAGAGCCAAAATCTATCTCCTCGCTTAGAACAACTAACTCATTGAATATCTTGGAAATTAATCAAAGTGACGATGTTATCAGAGACAATGAGAAGACTATGATTTTAGTGATGTTTTCAAAATCTTTCATACTTAAATATTGTGTCTTCATTTTCAACACAAATATCCACTATTTTATAGAAATCTTTAAAAGCAATACCTTAACATTTAGCACAACAATAACAAGCGAATCTAATCAACTTGTGACCACAGGTATTCAGTTTTATGCATTTATTTTTTATGTATTATTGAAATCATTATTCTACACCTTCGTACCTCCAAATTAAAAAAAAGATCAATTTCACATTAAAAAGCATAACCTCAAATTAAAAAAAGATGAATTAAGATTTTATAAAAAATGAATTTTAAATTAAAGTATTTTGTATGCATATTTTTTTTTAATTTAAAGATTATTTTTTTTTAAATTTGAGTTTAAATAGATGTTATTAGAATTTTAATTTTAAATTTAGCTTTTTGTCAATTTCAGATTTAGCTTTTTTAATTTGAAGTTGATTTGTTTCAATTCGAATTTCTACTTTTTTAATTTGAAATTGAGCTTTTTTCATTTGAAGTTAGACTGTTAAATTTCAAATTGAACTATTTCTAATTTGATTTTTTTTTAATTTGATGTTGAACCTTTTTATTTGAAGTTTATTTCTTTTAATTTGAAGGTGACATTCTTTTCATTTAAAATTGATATAGGAAAGTGTATTAGATTCGAGGGGGAGATCATTTTACAGGAGTAACCATGTAGTTTATTGTTTAGATAAGGATGGACTTAACAGAAAGAGAGATAAATAAATACCTGGCCAGAGATAGGTCAGTTTGGAAGTATTTTTTAAAAATCCGCCCGACACAAGCGTAAAACGGACATTAAACCGATGATGATGGTGATGATGATGATGATGATGATGATGACGATGATGATGATGATGATGATGATGATGATGATGATGATGATGATGATGATGATGATGATGATGATGAAAACCATGTAGTTTGTTGTTTTGAAATAAAATAATTGGGGGGGGGGGGGGGAGGGGCACCAGTTCCATTACTTTTCAGACACATCTTGTATGTATTACTTTCCAGTTATTCAAAATACATTGCTCTTTTTTAAGGCTTTCTGCATTTCCATTGATTTTTTTCCAGCCCATATCTCACCTCCTAACCCTGACCCTAACTCTAAACCTCCTTTAAAAAAAACAACAACTGTTAATTCAATAAAGTAAACTGTTTTTGAATTAACGACGAGATGACAATATCCAGACATTGGTTGATCAATGTGATATTGCTCCAAATTTACTGCGATGCTCCAGTCTGTGCAACATCATAGAATGATGATTTGTAGTTGCATCTTTAACCAAATTTAGAGGTTTGTGGAATGAGTGATCAATGCTGGTTTTTCATTCCCTCTTTAGAAGCGTTTGCTCTGTTTGTAAATTTGTTTAGGAGTACACAGTTTCAATTTGCAAAAAAATGTTTACGGTGAAAAAAATGTTTACGGTGAAAAAAATGTTTTCCTGTACATATAACACATAACTCAATATGTCACAGGCTTAACGACTAAAACAACAGTTTTTAGGCAAAGTTCCACTTTATTCATCAACATAGTTTCGTCTAGAATGATAAACTGATTCCAACACTTCTCTAAAAATTCGATGCCTTTTTTGTAGAACGATTTGTCTTTGGCCTAAAAATACGTCTCATTCTCTTTTTATCATTTCTTCATTGGAGACAAATCTCTTTTCCTGGAGCATTATTTTGAGGTCTGCAAACAGCCAGTAGTTTCTGTGAGCCAGATCTGGAAAATAGAGTGAGTGCGAAAGTAATTCGAAGTACAATTCATGTAGTTTTCCAGTCATTGGGGGCATTTTCGTGGTGAAAGAGCACTTTTCTCTTCTTCATTTTTGCCGATTTCTTTCTTCAAAGTCATAAATAATTCTATATAATATTCACTATTGATGATTCTTCATATCTCAATATAATACTTTGCACATCCCAAAATACGGAGACTAAAACGTTGCCTGATGATGTTTGTGTCTTTGATGGCTTTTTACGGCTTTCACCTCCTGTCAATTTGACACTGGAGTGAAGTGGTCGATCCATGTTTTATTCATTTTCACATATTGATGCAAAACTCTTTTCTTTTGCATTGAAACAGTTGTAAACAATGCTTTCAATCGTTGATGCATTGTTGTTTTTGATCGCTTGTGGGCAAACGCGGCACCCACTTTGAACACAGCTTTCTCATTGAGAGATGTTCATGCAAAATGGTGAATACACTGTCTTCTGATACTATTAGCTACTCTGCTATCTCACTCAACTTCAATTTACAAGCGACCAAACGAATTTGTGGACTTTTTTTAATGTTTTTCAGAACAAGTGTCGAATTTGGGCGACCTGAAGGTTCACTGTCATTTGTGTCTATACGACAATGTTAAAAGTCAGTATACCACATCTTAACCATTGTTTTAGACGGGTCAGAATCTGAATAATACCTATCAAGCCATGGTTTTGCTTAAACAGTATTTTTTTCCATCAGAAAGCTACTCTTTATCGACGTATGGAATTCAGATATTTCCATTGTTTTGAAAATGTGCAACAGTATCTTCACTTAAATAACTGTAATTTGTAAAGTAATGATCCGATTAGGCTTAAATTATGACACGTGCGATTTGAAGGTTCGTATTTTATAAAAAAATCATATGGATTTTTATTATTAGTGGCGCCATCTACATGTCAGACTTTATTGAGTGATGTGTTACTCAGAACGTTTTCTGAATAATTTTGGATATACAAGCATATACATGCCTCCTGATATAATTAATTATATCAGAATTTTATTAAAATAATACACATGCTTATCAACTTTGGTAGTTTTATTTCATATCTTGGAGGATTTTATGGCTTTCATTATTCAATATTGGCTCCAGTTTATGTTTTCTGTTCAAAGTGTATTCGGTTGTATCATTCTCAGTGGACCAACTTCCAAACCCGGTCATGTCTGTTTTACTATTCGGTTTTGATCATTTACTTGTAATAATGGACTGTTCCAATCTTCTGCTTTACAGTTAGTTGTATTACCTTTGGTTGTTAAACAGAGAGAAAGAGAGAGAAAGAGAGAGAGAGAGAAAAAGAGACGGGGGTGATAGTGATAAAACTGTATAACATGAGAGCAGGTGGAAGTCAAAGAACATACAGTGAGAGGAGGGTGAGAGTGATAGCAGAACCTTAGTAAAATATGGGTGAGTTAGTGAATAAATTGCAAATTATGGCTAATTAAAACAATTGAAATGTTTTTCTTTTTCTTTTTCCAACATAACTAAATCCCCAAACCAAAGAAATAGTTTACCATGTATTTTGTGTTATTAAAATATAGAGGAAAAAAAGTCTTACTATGATAATAGATGTGTGTTTGTAAATAAACAAATGGAACACTTTAAAAGTGGCGGTCAACGTTTATATGAAGCCATTGTAGATATCATTTACAAGCGCAGTGAGTAGACTATCAACCAGATGGTTGTAGGTTCGATTCCTGGCTCGATTCCTGGTTTGAGATGGGTGCTCATCTAACCACACTGAAGAGCTGAAATACAGGGAAACAGTCTGTCTGTGGATGACTATATAAGCCCTCCTTCTCGGGTAGAGCACTGTTGTTAATGATGCTTACTTGGCGAAATGCAAAGCTCTTTGTAAATAAACAAATAGAGCACTTTAAAAGTGGTGGTCAATATCTATATAAAGATATTGTAGATATCATTTCTGAGCAACAATCCCGTAACTCAGTGAGTAAAACTGCCGACTATCAACTAAATGGTTGTAAGTTCGATTCCTGGCTTGGGATGGGTACTAGTCTAGCCGTACTGAAGAGCTGTGATACAGCGAAACAGTCTGCCTGTGGATGACTATATATATATATATACATATATATATATATATATATATATATATATATATATATTGAGTTAAAAACATGACTTGTTTGAAGCGTATACGTATGTAGATAAACAAATATTTATAATTATTTTAGCACCCTCAATCCATGCTGGGCACTCTAGTAGTAGTATTAATACAGCCGTCGAAATCATAGCTTTCTTTCATAAGTTGAACACTGTTGCCTATCGTGCCATCTTGCTATAATAGGTTTAAAACTCTCACCGATTTATGTAGTTGTTCACGGTGGCCGCGTGGGTTAAGAATTTGAAATTTGAGTTAAAACATGACTCTTGTTCCGGAATTTCGAATCCTACGACCGGCTTGAATAATTACTTTTACACTGACGATCCCGGAAGAATGAAACGTATAAATATCTCTCTCTCTCTCTCTCTATATATATATATATATATATATATATATATATATAGTTAGTGAAAGTGAAAATAAACGACTGTAAAGCTACATACTTTACAAGTTTAATAATTTCAGATAGTACAACAAAGTATAGTGTAAACTATATAAAAGTCCTTTAAACCTAAGTTCAATTAAACAAATCTCAGCAGAAGAAGAAACCAATTATTTAACAGTAAAAGCTTTGGTTACAATTATCAATTGGAAAAAAGTTTATAAATCACGTATGAAATATCCTTTTAAAAAAGGGAATAAAAAGTTTTTAATTTTATTGTAAAAAGTTTTAATTGGTTTCTACTTCTGATAAAAGGATTTGTTTCTTTGTTTAAAAGACTTTTCTATATTTTATGTCCTAATTTATTGTACTATCTGAAGTTATGAAACTTGTAAAGTATATAACTATACATTTGTTTATTTTCCTTTTCATTTAACTATAATAATGCTCTATTCCCAATATCGAGCATATCTTTATTGTATTAGGAATTACTTCATGATAACATTGAAAACACATTTATAAATTAATCATTTTATGATAGTTTATTTTAGTTATTATATTTTATATATATATATATATATATATATATATATATATATATATATATTTATAAATAAATATTAAATTAGTAATACCTACAGACGCTAGTGTTTCAAGCTTATTGCTTTCATCAGTGCAGGAAAGTAACAATTTCAGACGGTCGGGAGGCGCGAACCCGGTTCACAGAGTCAGCCTAGAATCTTCCATCCAATTGGCCAACGGAAACTATCAGGTAATTAAGGGAAATTAAGATCTATATGTACCTAGAATCGGGCTCAGATAGAAGACTAGTCGAGAGTGTTCGACGAACGTATTCGGAACTTTGCATTAGAGCTTTTTGACAGTCTATTTTTAACATCCCCGAGAGTGCTTAACTTTAATTTCTTAAAGGGGCTTAGTAGTTTTTATAAATCTATTTTCAATGGTATCATGAAAACGTTCCTAATGCGATAAATTTATGCTCGCTATTGGGAATAGAGCATTATTATAGTTAAATGAGAATGCAAATGACCAAATATATTGTTACAGAGTGAAGATATTTATTTTCATATTTTTTTAATATGCAACAGTGAATTCATGCGTGTTATAAACCTCTTCCTTTGCTAGAAAAAACAATAGGTTGAGGTGAAAAGTTGTTTATATGTCTGAACAGACTTCCAATATAACGTTTATAATTTCCTTTTAAAAAGAGTTTATCTTTCTTTAAAAAATCTCTAATAATTTATATCATTTTCAAAAAAAAATTGAAGCTAATTTTTATCATTCCAAAGAGGGCTTTAACTTCTGATGAGAAGAATGTTTTGTCTTTGATAAATCTGGATTTAAAGGACTTCCCCTCTGCTTTCGTGCATATTAAGAAAATATGTAAATAGATATGTTCGGTATGTAATTTACACTCTCATTTAACTATATATATGTGTATTTATATATACATAAACGTATGTATATAAATATGTATATAATGTACATATATAGATATACAAACCTATTTAAATATATATATATATATATATATATATATATATATAATAATTAAATTTTGAATTAAATTAAAGATAATTGAATTATCGTTTAATGATAATCTATCGTGATAATATAAAGCTCAATATATTGAATAGAGCAATCAATTCTAGAGATGAAAGATGAGAATAAAAAATTGTAAAGATACAATATTTATTAGAACATCAAAAGTTCAAAGCAAGGAGCTTCATATCCTTAATCCATGGATTTTCAAAGATAAACTCTTTTCACCAGAGGATAGAGAAAAACCGACGATGTAATTGTAAATATAAATATTATCGGCAGCATTTAACTTTGAAAATTTTACATAAAATAAAATAAAGACCAAAAGATAAAGAGTCTAATGTTGAGATGAGAGCGTAGATTCAGGGTGGACGCCGTCAACAAACATGTCAAAAATAAAACAGCTGTTATATTGGAAATGAATGTTTGAAAAAAAATAAAAATAAAATTGTTTAGGAATCCAAACTTTGTTGTTAAGAAGCTGATTTATAGACGGCAATTTGTAAAGACCAGTTTATCTTGTCTGTGCAGTAGTCTGATATTGAAATTATCCGTTTCACAGGGTTCAGAATGAAGTTTGTCAGTTAGAGTTCGGTATATATCAATGTGCGCATTACAAAAACCTCTACCTATATATATATATATATATATATATATATATATATATATATATATATATATATATATATATATATATATGGGGGGGTGAAATTAAAAAGTTTTAAAAACGTGAAAAGGTATAATTACATAAATTTATTAAGCCGGCTTTCGTCTACACCCATCAGAGTAAATACGTGAAAGTAAGATTCATGCACTACAATTGAAACTTAAAATATCGAGTGAAATGAAGACCAGTGACAGTTTGGGACAAGAAAAAGAAAGTCAACACATCCGGATCAGCTATTGCTCACGATCACGATATATAGATTGTGATTCTCTTCTGAATCTACGAACTGACCACCTTAATCCGCCACTTTGTCTGTAGGTAAATACACTTTAATATTTAATAAAAAATATTCATATTCAGAAGTTATATATCTCTATTTATTTAATACACTAAATTAATTACGTAAAAGAGAAAACAAGAAAATAAATCAATAAATTAATTTTCTGAACAAAACAGTGTACATTTCTGTCAGATCGGCACATGACCTCAATTTAGAAAAAAAAATACTGAAGATAGTCGGTGAGTTTTGTTTTTTGTTTTTTTAGACCGCAGCTGGCTTGAAACCGAAAGTATCACATTTATTTGACCTGATCTTCTGTAACACCATAAATAAATAAATATTATGCTCTTATTATTAAATAATTCGGATCACATGAAGTCCTAGAAGCCACTCCTTTTGTTTAAATAGGGAGGGTTTTAATGACTAAATATAGTGTTTCATAAAATGAATTAAATCTTGGTCTTTGGAATGTAACAAAATCTTGTTTACTTATATATATTTATATATATATATATATATATATATATATATATATATATATATATATATATATATATATATATATATATATATGAGAGAATCTCCTACTCCTGCTTTGTTACCTCCATACCTTTCACCCCACACCTTTGCAAACTCCCTTCTCCTGTTAAGTCGCATATTGAAATCTCAGCCCTACTGTCCACTGATGTATATATAAATGCTTCATATTTTTCCTTAATTCCATGTATATTGAAAAATCTATAATAAAGTCTCAGGCGAAATATCCATTCATGCATGCCTCTGAGTTGATTGCATTTAGATTGTCTTTTATTTTCTTCTTTATTTATATTTCATATATATATATATATATATATATATATATATATATATATATATATATATATATATATATATATATATATGGGAAGCCATGAAATTAAATGCGGTCTTGTTTTTAAATTCTCGAAACAGTTTTTCATGGTAAACAACTGATGATCCCTTAAAATAGTGTTAGAAACAAACTAATATAATAACTGTAAAAAAATGAATTGACTTACATGAGTGATTTTCCACTGAAAGACTTGGGACTAAAAGTTTTCTTCTTTTTTTTTATTAATATAGTTTTAATGGTTGAGAAACTTCCGAGACTATATATATATATATATATATATATATATATATATATATATATATATATATATATATATATATATAAATATATATCAAGCTCGAAACGCCGGCATGTGTAGGTTAAAAGCTGGCGTCTGTAGGTTTAGAATAATTTAATATTTATTTAGTAAAATATTGTTATTAGACCCTTTCAGAAATTACAGTTGAGCCCTGTTCGGACAGTTAAAAATAGACTGTCACCTAGCTATAAGCAAGGTTCCGAAAATGTTCGTTGAACCCTCTCGAGTGTCTACTATCTTTCTTAACGCACAAATAGAACTTAATTTCCCTTCTTTACGTGATGATTTCCCGTGGCCGTGGGACTAGAGTGCTAGCTTGCAGAATCGAGGCTGATTCTGTACTGGGTCCATGCCTAACGACCATCTGAAATTGTCACGTCCTCTACTGATGATAGCATAAGCTTGAAACGCCGGCGTCTATGGGTATGTATGTATATATATATATATATATATATATATATATATTCCATGACAGATAAAATTGATTCTCAAAACAAAAAATCTCTGGACAACTTTATCCCCCTTTACGAAGATTAAAATCAGGATATAATTCTACTAAACCGTATGTCTAGAATCCTTATTCCAATTTTGCTAAAAAACCGTTACATGATTTGGATTCTAGAAAATGTATAAAATTTAAGACTTAAGCTTAAATAATTGTAAAAGAAACTGAAATTCAGAGAATCTTACTTAATTGATATCTTACACATATTGTTAAAATTTCACAAAAATCAGAGGTATCTGAATTTTCACAAGGTTTTCCACCCCTTTATACAGCTTTTACATGAAAGTAAATTAAACTAAATATAGCTGACATTACCCAGCCTTACGCATAGCAGCTGTGTTTCAAAATTCATAATAATCGGTTAATTAGTTTAGGAATGAATCTTATACATACAAATAAATAAACATCTACACATACCTCACTTTATATACATAGAGATATTAATAAATATAATGCATTGAAGATAAAGTTAATTCTATCTTCGTATTATTTATTGCTTCTTATATTTCTATTGTATTTTCCTCTGGTATCCAATTAAGCCAAACTCTAATTGCATTGCACGATCCAACTCTTTTTAATTGGTGTGCATGAATTCTGTCTTTCAAGCAATGTGCAAAATGTAGTTTTGTTTGATTCTATAGGAAAGCCTTGCATTTTCCGCATGAGAAAATTCAATTTAGTGTCTCTTTGAGAAAATATAATTAATACACGAGTCTGTCATGACGTTTTAAGGTTTCTTCTTACGTAATATACTAGCAGGCATGCCCGACTTTTCCCTCTGGATAGAATGGGACCCATCCAGTTTACTGTTACTTTCTTAGTTTCTATCATTTTTTATTTTCATGAATAAATAAATCAAAGCACATAAATACTACCATTGGATTTGCCGTGAAAATTTACACAAGAAAATGTGTTTGATCTTGGTATAGGGCTTTGTTTTCACTTGCATCCCCGGACAGAGAGAGAGAGAGAAAGAGAGAGAGAGAGAGACAGATAGACAGAGAGAGAGAGAAGGGCATATTTATGTTATAGTTTACTACAAGAATAGAATCTTTAATCAGTCATTTTGCCCTGTCATATCACAGAGATCTTGGTATAGGGCTTTCTTTTCAACTGCATCTTCAGAGAGAGAGAGAGAGAGAAAGAGAGAGATCATATTTATGTATTAGATTACTACAAGAATGGAATATTTCAGTCCGTAATTTTACTCTACTATACTACAGAGATCTTGGTATAGGGCTTTGTTTTCAATTGTATCATCGCACAAAGACAGACAGACAAACAGAAAGGCAAAGAGAGAGAGAGAGAGAAAGCGAAAGAGAGTGTAATGAACTGAGCCAATCCCCACCCTTTTACCGACATAAACGACAAAAAAAAATAGCCTGTGCCGTGCATGAAATTTGCATAGCGTCTAGGTGAATTGATAAAAAAATGGATTTGAGAATAAGAAAAAAGGCGTCAGGAACGACGGTTGATTATTGGACGATTATCCCGGATTTTTCGTTTTGTTTTGTGCGTTGCTTTCTTACAAGCGATTTCGGCATCGTGATGGGAGATAAGATTTATCTGAAGCTTATACCGAAGTTTATTGGTTCGGACCCCAGCCAATCCATGATTGAATTGATTGAGAATGCTGAGCTTGTGCATCGGCTGTGCTGTGCAAAGAAAATGAAATGCATAATCTCTATGCGTTTGACAGGCGCACCTTTGCGATGTACTAACAATTAAGTGTAGAAAAAAAGGGGTATTATGCCTCAATAAAGGAAGCTTTATTTACAACGTTTGCCCTGGATTCCTATGCGACATATGCGCAGTTTGTGGCACGCCGCATGCTCCTAGATGAAAATGTAGATGTTTATCTGGCGGACCTGTGGAAGCTTTCTGTACCATTTGATAATATGACGGATCAAGGCCTCAAAGCAGCTTTTGTCCATAGGTTGCCCGACCATGTCCGACAGCTCCTACTAGCTTCTTTTCGAATGGAAGAAATGAGCATTTATCAACTTCTGGCTCGAGTGAAAGATAATCTATCCGGACCTGTGTTAATTACGGAAGCCATGGGGCCAATGCAAACCAAGGAAAGTCAGACGAAGAACACCAGGATACAGTGTTTCGAATACGATGGAATTAACCATTTAGCTAGTAATTGTCTCACTCGGCATGACAGACGGACAGCTCGAGACCCCCGGCGGTGGAGAAGTGGTGCACGTTGTTACCGATGTGACAGACTAGGCCACACTTCTCTGGATTGTTCGGGAAAAGGTTTATAGAACAACAGCTATGCGCTGGCTTCTTCCCCAGACAAGATGTTAACTCGGCGCTTCCAACTGTAAGAGTAACTGTGAAAGAGTGGATTATGCTAGTTGATTCTGGATGCTCCTGCACCATAGTGAGCAAAAAGTGTGCCGGACGTGGCGAAAGCAGACCATCGAGGTGGTTACTATTGGTGGGAGAACACAGCCATTTGGAGTTGGGTCCGTTAGTTTCCGACTGGAGAGTGGACATGCAGTTGTAAGTGAGGTCCTGTTAATGGTGGAGGACCCACTTGGGTTCGACCTCTTGATGGTGATAGACGCGATAAAAGCTCTAGGCGAAGTATCTATCTTGAAGTCAGGAGAGGTCCAATTTCATGACGAGGCCGGTAGCTCTGCTGATGATGGCCTTAATCGGTTGAGCGACACTTACGACAGCTTCAGTGACGACGACAATAGCAAAGATCAACATGTCTCAGTAGAACATCTCAATAAGCGACTAAATTAGTTGTGCCACGTCTCAGAAGGAGCTGCAGACGAACGGGGGTCGCCTCGTAGCTGCTGCATGTGTGATGATAGGAACAAGGGGGGATGTAATGGACTGAGCCAATCGCCCTGACATAAACGACAAAAAATAGCATGTGACGTGCATGAAATTTGCATAGCGTCCAGGTGAATTGATAAAAAGAAAGGATTTGAGAATGAACGACAGGCGGCAGTAACGATAGTTTATTGTTGAACGATTATCCTGGATTTTTCATTTTTTTTTGTGCGTTGCTTTCTTACAGAGAAAGAGAGAGAGAGAGAAAGAGTGAGAGAAAGAGTGAGGGGGAGACTACATATATGTTAGAGATTACTACAAGAATGTAATATTTCAGTCTGTAATTTTACCATGCCATACCACAGAGATCTTTGTACAAAGCTTTGTTTTCGATTGCATCCTCGGATAAAGACAGACAGACAGAAAAGCAAAGAAAGAGAGAGAAAGAGAGAGAAAGAGAGAGAGAGAGAGAGAGAGAGAGAGAGAGAGAGAGAGAGAGAGAGGGAGAGACTACATATGTTATAGATTGCTACAAGAATTGAATCTTTTAGTCAGTAATTTCACCCTACAGAAAAGTCTATGAAAACGGTTTCAGGAATGTCAAGATTATTTTCTAATGCTTCTCTCGCCATCAACCTCTTCCATAACTCAATTCTATTGATTACTTATGAGATCTATCAGATCAATATCTCAATTTGATCTATCGGGTAATATCTCTACAGAAAATTCTTCCTTGTAATTATGTAGCATTAAAAAAAGACATGTATATTTTAGTTTAAATTATATGTTTTTTGTAATCAAAGTTAGAACTTACTATGACCTAGGTCAGGGATCACCAAACTACTGCCCAACGCCCAAATCTGGCCGACCAGATGCTTTTTTTTGGATACAGATAGAAAGCAATTATCAGGGTACTACACACCCTGGAAAACATTTGTAGACCGGTGTTGTATACAAAAATTAGTAATTATAACTATATTTTGAATATCTATACTATAAGTGTGATGTTTGGAAAATCGATATTATAACTTCGGGATTATGTTCTATATGTACATACAGGTCCAGAAATAATTGCTTTGCGAGTTATAGGATATTGAAACAAATACTGATCAACATTCTTTATTGTAAACATCTAACACATACAATGTGTGTGATAGTGCGCTGTTATTTCTACATATAAACACTATCCCTGTGACAGGATCATAAGTGAAATAATCCTGGGCCTGGTGTTGCCATATACATGAACAAAACCACGATAAAATGACCTTAAACAAATATAAAAGCTGTGGAGCTCAGAAGAAAGATATGAGCGTCATGATCGACAGGGGCTTCTTTGATAGCCAATATGTAGGACCCAGTGGCCACCTGCGAATGTTGGCTCTTCTTATTTCAGGAAACACAACGCAACAGACCAAAATGCAGCAGAAAGCAAATACCATGCAGAAGAGGAAATGGACCACAAAGGAAATTAACCTAGTAATGGAGTGCTATTACAAAAGCAACCCCTACATAAAGAGGCTCGTTTACACATATAGAACACTATCCAGAAGTTATGTCATCTATTTTCCAAACACCCTGTATACGTCTGTCTATCTGTCTGACTGGGGATGTAATTGAAAATTAAACCCTATACCAAGATCAAACACAACTTTTCTGGGATCAAATTTGAAGATGGATCCAATGATGCTATTAATTTTTTGTCAGTTCTTTTTTACAATAATAACGTTGAGTTTACGTTCATAAACAGAAAAGACAACGTTTATTTTTTTTATCTTATATATAACTTGATATACATTACAAAATAAGAATGGCATAAGGTGCGAGCAAGAGGGGAAATGGGTCCCCATTAATTTCTGGGTGGCGTTGAGAGTCTCTGCTAGTCACTAATGAAATATTTCTTCTGTAAACTAAAATTACAAGAATTAAATTTATTACTGCATTTTATATCTCAAAGGATTTGTGGCTTTCTTAAAGTAACTATTATCTGAAAAGAAGAATTTCATTCATTTCAGTAGTTGACCAATATTATAAAATACTAGCTGACCCGAACTGGCGTTGCCCGGGAGTATCTGGATTTTATATTGTTTATAAAATGTTATTATTTATAAATGTATAGGGCGTTTTTTGCAAGTTTAATTAAAAAATTTTTTATTAAATGTTAAATCATGCTGTATATATTGTCTGACAAAATATTAAATGATTTTATAATTAGGACTGAGAAAATTAACGTTCATTATTATAGCATGATTTGCTGCAGATAACAAATATAGATTTCACCTGAAAAATATTCCTAGTCGGATAAAGTATTTGTCTGAAACAAACTGATCCGAAGTACTTTTTTAATCGCAAAGAACATTGTACAAAAAAAATATTTTGTATCTCATTAACAAATAAGCATACTTTTTTTTTATTACTTCCCAAATTAACTACAACTTTTATAATGAAATTCAATTAAAAAAAGAAACAGTTACCTTTTTTTCAAGCAATGTTAATACTTCAAGTTAACTGCTGCTGATATTTTATATGGTGTCGCTTGGCCAACTGATAGATACATATAGCAACATAAAAACATACACTTCTACTACAAATTACACATATATTTAAATAAGCAATTTACTATACTTACACAAAAACATCTTTTGTAAGCATTGTAAAATAAAACAACTCTGGCTTCCTCTACAAATTTTTATTCCCAAGGTACCAACAACTTTCATAATTAAATACACCTGAAGCAAACAATACTAATACTTTAGTCAGCTGA
Source organism: Sepiola atlantica (assembly GCA_963556195.1). Taxonomy (NCBI): domain Eukaryota; kingdom Metazoa; phylum Mollusca; class Cephalopoda; order Sepiida; family Sepiolidae; genus Sepiola; species Sepiola atlantica. Next base: position 134,912,812 of record OY744523.1, read on the forward strand.
TGATGATGCTTGTATTTGTTTGGAAATATACTAAATTACCTCCCTTCGTGTTACATGCAAAAAGTTGGTTAGTGGTAAGGTTTTTAACCTTAACCCGGATCATTTTATACCAAAAATCGTACATGATGTGCATCCGATTGTTTTGTAGATTAATTTGTTTTGTAGGTACATATTTTGTAAAAAATCGTTTCTATTTAACCCATAGATGGTACCTGGACAGGTACTACCACTTCGGGTCAGAGCAAAGTTGCGAGTCGTGGCCACTAAGGACTGATTCCATGCTTCCCCAAAGTTCCCAAATTTAGGCCTGACTACCCCACAAATTCTTATTTAAGTAGTGAATTTATCGCTAAATCGTTTTCAACTAAACACGCTGGACACTAGAGACATTCTATACTTTCTTCTGCTGAACGATTCAGCTTATATGGAGCTGCAAATGGCGAATCATTTGTAACCCCTAGGTCGACAGTTCAAATCAGCCTCACTGCATCTCACTTTTTTGTTTGTAACTTTTTTTTTGTCCTTTTCCCCTTCTCTCTTCTTTGTTAATTAATAGTATGCGTCACACACCAGCCTAGATTAGAATGTGAAAACGACTAAATATAGCAGCATTGATTGATTGGTTGTCGGGTTTTACGGCATGTCAACCCTCATTTGATCATTTTAAAATTTGGGCTGACGAATCTCTGTCTCATTTGAGGATTCTTGATAAAGTGCAGAAACGTATATGTAATTGGATTGGCCCTACCCTTTCTTCTTCTCTGCACCCTCTCTCACAGACGTAATGTTGCTAGTTTCAGTCTTTTCTATAAATGTTATCATGGCATGTGTTCTTCAAAATTGTCTGATCTATTCCCTGCTCTCTTTGTTCCAGCTCATTTGACTCTTTGGTCTAGTGGTCTCCATCAATTCGCTGTTTTGATACCTCATTGTAATACAGCTTCCTATTCCAGTAGCTTTTTTTTTCCAAGAACTGCAAGCTTGTGGAACTCTCTTCCTGCTGACTGTTTTCTTCCTACCTATAGTCTTGGTCTTTTCAAAACTAAGGCTAATAGGCATCTCCTGTCTTTGCTGTAACCATATTTCGTTCCTGTTAGCTCCTTACATCAAGTGGCTTCATGCTTTGTCTGGAACAATTTCCATAAAAAAAAAAATAACAAAATTGTTTCCCCCGATTAATTTGTTTTGCAAGTGAATATTTTTAAAATAAATAATCTGTAAGTCTCTATTGAAATGAAAATAACCAAAAAGGAAAGTGTGTGTGTGTGGGAGGGAGTTCTATTAACGTTGAGTGTGGCAATTTTTTTTTATAATCCAAAAATATTGTGCTTACTCAATAGTATCCCAACCAACTAAAAGAAAAGCAGTAATAAAAAATGTTGGGGGGGGGGGGGGGGTACACGTCCGCCCAGCTGTGTTTTAACATTATCTCTATTTTAAATAAAATTATAACCACTCGTGCGTGTATGTGTTTTTCGTCTTTACTTTACTTACATATTATTATTTTAAAAAATATATTTATTTATTTTAATCAATGATACATTAGGTGACATAAAATGTTAATTTATATAAAAAAAGGTTTGTTACTAAGAGAAGAACAGTCCCAGAAAACATCAGAGAGATGGGTTACTCGAATGAGAGAGAGATAGAGAAATGGATAGCTTTTCTCATTACACCTAACTATATTGTATGCGACCGACCCCTCCCCCCTCCCGCATCTTATCTACTTGAAGTTTCGCCAGGAAAGAGCCAGAAAATCTGTGTCTGAAAGTCACATAGTTTCACCGACTTCCGTTCTGGGGTCACCTCTAACCCTTAAGTGTCAATCAAACTTTTCCATTCAAACAACGGCTCTTATGTAACACTAACACTTCGGCTCAGAGTGAACCGAGTGGGAGAAGTGGCAATCCTTGGCTTTTGGCTAGGAGCAAAGTATAGTATCTGTTCTAACACTGCACTTTATCTTTGCTGTCTTCAGTCATGAAGATTGTGCCTCAGGATTGTCTGGTCTTCATGAAGTCCTCTTTGTTGGTTGCAGCTATTTATTAACCTGCAAATTGCAGGTTAACCCCCAACACAGACACAGTAAGTCTCTGCGGTTGCATGCGAAGTCGGGGATGGTTTGGCCCGGAACATATAAAGGAATGACACAGAAGCAACGTTATCCTTCTCACTCCATTGATTTGCGGTTCCGCACCTAACACGTCTTTGCTAGTCATACGCAGAGGCAGAGACGACTAGAAGACAATAGATCTTAATGCCGACTCCTCCTGGATTTTCACCAGAGCCCTGTTAGCCGGGTATCTCTAACACTACCACGTTACCACTCCCCCTACTACAGTGTGGAAGGGCTGGACTTTAGCAGTGGTGAGTCATTAGGGTGTTGATCCTAATGTTGTAGCGGTTTCCATGGGAGAGTTCACAGCGAAACACACGAAAAGAAACTCAATTTAAAAATTATATGCTTTTCATTTATTTTAACCTTCCGGCCGTAGTTTCCACCAGACCATCTTTTGTGTGTGTGTGTGTGTGTGTATGTGTGTGTGTGCGTATGTACATATATATATATATATATATATATATATATATACATATATATATACATATACATATATATATATATATACATATATATATATATATATATATATATATATATATATATATATATATATATGGGAAGA